>BDSI01000008.1:1083569-1683569 GCA_003117195.1 Eudorina sp. 2006-703-Eu-15
CTCTCCTCCTCCCTCTCCTCCTCCCTCTCCTCCTCCCTCTCCTCCGCCCTCTCCGCCACCCTCGCCTCCACCTTCGCCCCCACCCTCCCTCCGCCCTCGCCCCCACCCTCCCCACCACCATATCCGCCGCCCTCTCCTCCCCCTCTCCGCCACCTTTCCCTCCACCCTCTCTGCCACCTTCGCCCCCACCATCTCCCCCTCCTTCTCCGCCACCCTCGCCCCACCCTCGCCCCCACCCTCGCCCCCACCCTCGCCCCCACCCTCCCCACCACCCTCTCCTCCTCCTTCTCCTCCGCCCTCTCCTCCCTCTCCTCCTCCCTCTCCTCCTCCCTCTCCTCCGCCCTCTCCTCCTCCCTCTCCTCCTCCCTCTCCTCCTCCCTCTCCTCCTCCCTCTCCTCCTCCCTCTCCTCCTCCCTCTCCTCCTCCCTCTCCTCCTCCCTCTCCTCCTCCCTCTCCTCCTCCCTCTCCTCCTCCCTCTCCTCCACCCTCTCCTCCGCCCTCTCCTCCTCCCTCTCCTCCTCCCTCTCCTCCTCCCTCTCCTCCACCCTCTCCTCCTCCCTCTCCTCCTCCCTCTCCTCCTCCTTCTCCTCCGCCCTCTCCTCCCTCTCCTCCTCCCTCTCCTCCACCCTCCCCACCACCATATCCTCCTCCCTCTCCTCCTCCCTCTCCTCCTCCCTCTCCTCCGCCCTCTCCTCCTCCCTCTCCTCCGCCCTCTCCTCCTCCCTCTCCTCCGCCCTCTCCTCCGCCCTCCCCTCCGCCCTCTCCTCCGCCCTCTCCTCCTCCCTCTCCTCCTCCCTCTCCTCCGCCCTCTCCTCCCCCCTCTCCTCCGCCCTCGCCTCCGCCCTCTCCTCCGCCCTCTCCTCCGCCCTCTCCTCCTCCCTCTCCTCCACCCTCTCCTCCACCCTCTCCTCTTCCATCTCCTCCACCTTTTCCTCCGCCCTCTCCTCCTCCCTCTCCGCCACCCTCTCCGCCCCCCTCTTCGCCACCCTCTCCGCCACCCTCTCCGCCACCCTCTCCGCCCCGCTCTCCACCACCCTCACCCCCACCCTCGCCCCCGCCACGCCCCCCACCCTCTCCTAAGCATTCTCCCCAACCCTCTCCCACACCCTTGCCCTCCCCCACGCCTCCACCGCCACTCCATACCCCGCCACCTCGTCATGGGCCATCACCCCCTCCTCCAACGCACTTGAACCCCCCTCCAGCCGCCAAGAATGGGAAGCCTCCGCGTCAGCCCCGGCCGCCTCAACGGCCGGACAAGCCCCCTAGGAACCCGGAAAGGCCCCCCAAGCCGCCCAAGCCGCCCGCATCACCGCAGCGGCCTATGAAGCCTCCCCAGCCGCCCAAGCCCCCGCTGAAGCCGCCGCGCCGACCGCACAAGTCGCCGCCGCCGCCCTTACCTCCGTCGCCGCTGCGGCCGGCCCGGCCGACGCGGCCGAGTCGGCCGGACCGACCATCTCGACCGGCTCGGCCGACGGAACCGGCGCGCCCGGCCCGGCCGACGGATCCGGCCCGGCCGTCGCGGCCCGACAGGCCGCCTTCCAATCGACCCTCCACGTCGCGGCGCCGTGTCCGGCGGCCGCCGTCGCCGCCACCTACCTCCGAGTGAAGGCCGCGGCCTCGCCCGACACCATCTCCCTTATTACACCTTACATCATCTCACTGTTCGTATCATGACCAAACCCGATCAGCTCGAGCTCTTGGACAACGTCCGCGGACGGACGCCCGGGCACGACTTCCATGGTGGTGGTCTGTCGATCTGGGGGGGGGGGCGGAGGTAACCCGTCCCTCGAGCCAACGTACGAGCCCGCCGCCGCCGTGGTGCGCCGCATAAACGCAAGATGTTACAAAATCTTGGTCTGGAGGATGGATCTCGGGGGCCTGGTGGGGGATCGATTGTCCTGAAGGGTGGAGGGTGGAGGGTGCAGGGCGGAGGGTGGTCAAGGGAATGGAAATGCGGCGGTGCGGGGGCCCTGCCTGCCTCTAGGGGCACCCTGTCTGCCGTGTACACCTAGATAGGTAGGTGGTAGGTGGCAGGTAGTCGGATAGGTCGTTGGGCAGTCGTCGGGCAGGTAGTTGGGTAGGTAGTTGGGTAGGTACATGTGCCAGGCGCGAGGCAGGGTCCCACATCCCTCCGGGCCTTACGTTCTTCATCAGAGCGGACCGACCTGGGTGGAACACTGCCGGCAGAGGGGTGCACTCCTGGGAGGGAGGGAGGCAGCACGCTTGCTCACGGCGGCGGGGCAGAGTCGAGGTCGAGGTCGAGGTGCGGCGGCTGGCGCGCGGCCCCCATCGATCGAGGGACTGACCCGCTGACCCGCGGCATTGGGCGGCTGGCGCGTAGGGCCGTGTGCGCCCGCCGGAAGGTCGGTGGCTTGTGGGCATATGTGGTTTACTTCCGAGTCCAAAGGGAACTGCATCTAACCAACCAACCAATTAATCAAACCAACGAAACAAATCAAGCAGTGATGCGAAGTGTGGGCTGGAGGTGACATTTAACACACGCCATGGCCGGCCGGCTGGCTGGCTGGCTGGCTGGCTTGCTGGCTTGCTGGCTGGCCGGCCGGCTGGCTGGCTGGCTGGCTGGCTGGCTGGCTGGCTGGCTGGCCGGCCGGCTGGCTGGCCGACTGCCTGGCTGGGGCGATGTCAGTAGGCCGTGGGGACCTGCCAGTGCAATGACGGCGTGCGCACCGGTGGGCCGACCGACGCCGGGCAGGCCGCCATCCACGCACCGACCGATGCCCAGCCGGGACTATCCCCTGCTCCCCGGGCTCTGTAGGCTCTGTGGCCTCCGCGCGATGTGTGTGTGTAGGTATGTGTGGATGCCGTTGTGTTTCTGCATCCCCTCGGCACCAGCCTCCAGCCGGCAGGTGAGGGGGCTTCGGATGTCGTCGATCGGCCGCGGTCTCATGCACCGAGCGACGCACCCGGCAAGTGAGGGGGGAGGGGGCAGCAGGCGCACGCTCGGTGCGGGTGGGACACGCACGGCGTCAGCGGCTGGTTCGTTCAGGTGGGTGCTTCAGGGTATGTTTGGTCGGCGGTGGAATGCGGGGGGCGGCGACCGCACACTCCTTCCTATCACCTCACTGCCTGCTGCTTCGTTGACGCGGGCCTTGATTATTACTGCGGTTAGCTAGGGCAAGAAGGCCCCGCAGCATCCGTACGTCGCCAAGGCGGACATACATGACGTGTGAGTGCTTGTTTCGTTGCATCTACGCGCATGTACGTACGTTGTGTTGTTATTTGTATATTTTGTGTTTGCCATAAGCAACGGGTTGGTTCGAGGCACGGATGCGCGGGGGGGGGGGGGTCCAGGTACGGTGCGATGCGCGGCGGCCGGCGGGGCTGAGGGATGGTGCGTGGCTGGGGCCTGGGGCGTGGGCGCCGGCGTTGCCTCGCTGGGGCGCGCGGGCCGCCGCACGCTGGCGCGCTTATGTGATCGCGTGTATGCGGTGGATAAGCAGGTCAAGCGGTCCGGCTGCCTGTCTGTCTATCTGCAGTGCTTCGTTTCGCGTGCAGTATGCGTTGCCTTCGTTTGTTGTGTATCACTTCATGCATGTACTGCACGCGCATGCGTATGTGTATGTGGTGGGATGCGCAGGACGAACCGTTGCGGGGGTTGGGGGGAGATAGAGGGCGGGTGATGAAGCCGGAGGCCGCGGGTGCAGGACGCAGGGAACAGGGCAGGCGGGCGAGCAGGAGGAGCGGGAGGGACAGCAGGGCGGGCACCAATCGGGTGGTGGCGGAAGAACTCGGCACGCCCGCAGCACATTTCCCGATCCCTGCCCGGCGCGATGATTGCAAGAAACGGCGGGCGTAAGATTTTTTTCCTGTAGAGAGCATTGTCGTGATGATTTTTACGTCGCCGGTGCTGTCAGGTACGTGGGGACGGGGGAGGTGGCTGCGAGGGTCTTCGCAGGACTTGGTTGGGGCGGTGGATGGGGGGGGAAGGAGCGGCGCGAGGTAGGGGGAGTTTGCCTCGCTCATGCGCACGTTATGATGTCAATCTGGAAGAAGTCGTGGTTGAGGATTTGCAGGTTGGGCGCTGGAACTACGGTGCGTGGCGGATGCGTTTCGAGTCGTTAGGGTAGGTAGGTGGGTAGGTTTTTATGAAATCCTGGACGGCGGGTACCAAGGTACCGCTCATCCAGCAGGCAAGGAGCTACAGCGAGTGAGTGACGCGCGCGCGCGCGCCTGAGTGCGAGTGCAGTGCGGCGGGGGGCCCTGCTGGGAGGTGGACCCCGGACGGCGCTAGCTCTGGGGCCCCTTTCTGTGTGTACGGCACGACCTGCACGGCACCTTCCGTCCGTACGGCCGCCCACGTACGCACGGCGGGTGGCCTGCGTGCGGAGCCCGCCGCCCGAGCATTTATCCCCACTGCCCCTGACTTTGGCCGAGATGGCCAAGGGCCGCTCTATCTTGAGTGTATGCGTGTGCTGGCTCTCAGCGCCAATGCTTGCTTGCTTGATTGCACGCAACTCCCAGGCGGGGGCGGAGGATGGGGCGGGGGCGGAGGCGGGATGGCTGGTGCGGGTGCCGGTGTGACGATCGCTGACGGGTCGCCGGCCGCAGAGGGTAAATAATGAAGTCAGCAGCCGGGCGTGGTGCATGTACACGGACGTGTGTGTTTAGAGAAGAGACCCGCCCGACCCAAACCAAGGACGTGTGTGTGTGTGTGTATGTTGGTACGCGCGGGTGTGGAGGTGTGTGGGTATGTGGACACACGCCTGTTGATACTTCGGACGGCTGGCGCGTGTGTGTGTGTATGTGGGAGTACCGCAATGCTGCTCGCTCCTCCTAGGGACCTAGCTAGCTCGGGTGGTCAGACAGCAGGTAGGGCGATCGAGGCGTCGGAAGAGAGAGATATACGTAACGAGGGCGAGAGCAGCAGCAGGTAGTGTACGGCATGTACGAACTACTGGCGCGAACGTGAACTGGGAGGGAGGCGACAACCACCGACCCGTGCTGCTGCTGGCAGGGAACCTAGCTAGGGTGGGTGGGTGGGCACCTCCGCGAATAATCAAGCCACCTGCACACATACGTATGTACGCGGGCACTCGGCTCCTGACAGCCAGGAATCAGAGATCGACCAAATGCATGAACCTACGTACCTGCCCATTATATCTTTGTATGGCATGCAAACTACTCTTTGTAAGGGTAGGTGGGGCTGCTGGCCCTTCAGCAGCCAAACGAGTGGGTCGGTGACGACCGATGTGTTCCCCCGTGTTCCTTCTGAGTGGGGCATAGTAACTGGGGCTCGCCACTGGACAGGTGCGTACGTAGGCCTCGAGAGGCGAGCCGAGCGGTGAACGACTCGCTGGTGGCGGCGCCCGCTAGATAGGACTCCCTCAGCCCTACACACTTGTGTACATACCGCGTTATGTGCGTTTCTGTTCCAGCTCAGCATTGGCTGCTTCACGTGTTCCTGCCAATCAAGTATTTAGGTTCCTGCTCAGCATCGGCGAGCACTGACTGCAGCTGACGGAGACCACCCGCCGGACCATACATGGGCTAGGCAGCAGTGCGACGAAGTGGGCAGTATACAGTGTACAGTGCGCAGTGGGCCCACCATCGAAGTACATATGTACGGCAAGCCGCCGTACATCCGTCCATAGTCCGCCAGCGCAACTCCCCCCCGACTCATGCGTGCAGCACTCGCGCGCTCGGTGCCCGGGGCAGAAATGTACTGTACGACGGAGTAGTAATAATGTACGGCTCAGAATGAATTCACGCAGCTCGCCAGCCCCATCTGACGCCATAATAATAAACCTCCATCCATCTGGGTACGGCACGGCGGCGCGCGCAGCAGTAGGCTGCCGCGCGGTCGATGGTTGTACGTGGCATGGGTGGGTGGGTTGACGTACGTCCCCTTGCTTCATTGTCGAGGCAGGCGGGGCCGCGGGCAGTACCCTGCCGCGGGCAGTAACCTGCCTGTTGCACCCAGCATGCCCCATCCGCACCAACCTGGAAGCTGGAACGGTGACTGATGAATGGAGCGAGTAATCCTTTCTGCAGCGCGTCGTCTTTTGCGTTTGATAGCACTACGTACGTACATACATTCCTGATTCCTGCCGCCAGCACGTGCACACATACACATTTATTATTACATCCGATTCTTCTGATTGCTCGCGGCGCGCCATGCGCCATGCCAAGCCAGCGACCGTACGGCGGCACGCCATTCGCCATGCCAGGTCAGCGACCGTACATGGGCGTACGGCGGTCCAAAAATAATCCTCTGCGGTTGCGCTCTTGCGGCTCAGCAGCCGTCTATCTAAACGGACACTTGTAAGAACCGACATGAACGTGGACCTCCCACGGGAAACAATTTGTGACGGCTGCGCTATGTGTTATTGATGGAGGTGCCCTCTATCATGAGCAAGGGCAGGCGACACGGGTTGACGTGAATGAGTGGGCACCGGGCCGCAGCAGCCAACCTGCGCGGCCCACGCACGCAGCAAAAGCTGCCGCGCCCAGACAGGCACGTGGGAACGTCGGATCCTTCCTTCGCCCCCTGCATCCCACAACCAAAGGCGGCGGCCCTATTCGCCCGCCCCCCTGTCCCCCGCCTCCACGCTAGCTAGGTACGGTAGGGTCTGCCCAGCGTAATAACGACAACAGCAGCAGCAACAACAACATCATCGATCATTTCGATCATTCGTGTTGACATTGCAACCTAACCGTCACAACGCGGACGACCCTACCTATTATTATTATTGAAGGCGCCGCGCGGCGTGCGCGACGCAAGCTTGTGTGCATACATACATGTACAGCATTATATACGTACCAAGCAAGTGCTTTACTAAGATATCTACGTACCCGCTCGTGTACGGGAGCGAATACGGTGTGTACGTACGCGTGCGTGCGCCCGCCGACGGACACCCGCGCGGCCCCGTGCCATGCACGCAGCGCAGCGCAGCAGCCCTGCTTGCTGGCATGCCGCTGGACGGGGCGCCAAGCAAGCGCTACGTGTGTACGCTGCCTCCGCGCATGTATGTATGCGTCATGCATCGGCACGCACGCACGCACATGCCTGCACCGGCTCTATCTACGTATCCTGCTTCGTTCACCGGGCGACGACGGAGGTTGCGCGAGGTAGGTAGGTAGGTAGGTAGGTAGGTAGGTAGGTAGGTAGGTAGGTAGGTAGGAAGGTAGGTAGGTAGGTCGACGTTGCTTCTTACATGTCGGTGTATGTCGTGGCGCGCGCCAAGCAGTCAAGCAGCAGGCATGCATGTATACACTGCATACATCAACTGCCCCCGCGACGACATGCGTGCGTGCGTGCGTGCCATCGTGTGTTTGCACGCCGATGGCAGGGCGACAGCCGCCGCCGGATTGATGGGTGGATGGATGGATGGATGGATGGATGGATGGAGGTGAGGGCGGGCGCGCGTCGCTCGTACCGTCGTACAGGGATAGATCCGGGCATGTCCGGGCATTGCGATCGCTCGAACGATAGATGACGTCATGACGGCGACGGCGGTCGACACAACAATTAAGGCCCTTAATTGCTTGCGGCGGCTTGACCGCCGGAAGGTACGTCGTGTGCGTGCACGTGTACATTTACGGCAGATGTATGTGTGTGTGTGTGTGTGTGATCGGGTGCGGTTTGGGGTTAGTAGTTCCGAGTCGATGACACCTCGATCGCTACCGACCACCTATCTAGTATCTACCGCCAGCTAGCGGCGGCGGTCAACAACGAACCGTACGTCAACACGTACGTACGTACGTACGTACGTACGTACGGTAGCTTGCGCCCACCTCACCGCGGCCTCCCATGTACATATGTAATAACCGGACGACCGAGAAACCCCAAACTGGCTGCTGGTATGTATGTATGTTTCTATGTACACGTGGTGTCCCCCGTCGGTGACAGGCGACAAGCAAATAAAGTCAATCGCCATTTACGGCGGCGACGCTACGTACGACCGGGCTTGCTGCGTGCCGTCATCGTCCCCTTGCTTGCGCTTGGCTGCTGGCTGGTACTGCCTGATCACTCGCCGGCCTCGCACGCGTGTCCCGCCGCCTTCCCAAGCAAGCCGGCAGGTAGATATCTCGGCTCGTTCGAAGCACCGACGGATACCTCGTTGGAAGCACCGGCCGGTGGCGGATGGCTCGGCTCGTTCGGCTCATCCATCCGCCGTCATGTGAAGCAGGCCCCGCCGCAGCTGAGGGGACACCAGTAGTCCCGGACGGTCAGGCCCTCCCGCATGTACCAGTTCTCCGGGGCGCAGTACCCACTCGCAACCCAGCGGCTGCAGGGAACCTCGGGCCGGTCAACACAGGCCCTGCACGCATACGGCATACGGCATGTGCGTGCGTTAAAAACGGCGGAACAGCATACGGCGTACGGCGTACGGCGTACGGCGTACGGCAGCGGAAGGAACATGCATGATAGATGGATGGATGGGGTCGTGGGGCACATGCGTGCATCAGCAGGGGCGAAGCTGGCGCGGCGTGCGGTGGGCATCGAACTGTGTATACGTAATACTGAAATGACTGTGCGCCGCGAGGTCGAGGCTGCTGGATGGCTGCTGGGTACGGTCGTAGGTCGGTAAGATGATGTAACGACATCACAACGAACGACCCGCCGCATGGGGCACGGCGCGATAGATAGATTGCGTGACGACGGTGCTCGCTCGCTCGCTGCCAGTGTGCGTGCGTGCGTGCTTGAACGAATGAATGGGCCACCCACTTACTTGGGAGGTGCTGGCGGCTGGGACGGCGGCGCAGGCGGTCTCGGCGGGGTGGGCGGCCTTGGGGGTGGCGGGCACACGGGCTCGGCATCCCGGACGAAAATGCCACAGCAGCCGTCAGCGCACGACTTGGCGCCCGTGATGGCCGACGCGGTCTTCAGAAAACCGTCTGCGCAGCACGCAGGCCGACGGGGACATACATGCACGCATAGGCGGGCGTATTCATTGATTGATTTGTGACACACACGCACGAGCGAGGATGATTAAGGCGGACCCGATAGGGTAAAACATGTAACAAGTCGACGCCGACAATCCGTACGTAATAATGATGCACGGCCATGAGGGACCATGTATGCCTGTCATCATGCATCACGTACGTACCGTACGCTGCTAGCTACAGATGGACGACGAGTGTACGTACCTGAACTGACGCTGAGGCACTTGCAGTCGTCGCTGCACGCCGCCAGTGCCTCCGTGAGGTTGAGGACCTGCTGTGCGGTGTTGTCGCCTGGGTGGTCCTTGAAGGGGAAGAAGGTGAAGCCGGGAGGGACGGCAGGGCAGCCTGCGGGTGCGGGTGCGGACGTGCGTGTGTGGCCGAGGGAACAAAAAAGAATAATCAGCAGTGATTCTAATTAAATACACCGATGTGCAGTATGGATACATAGGTCGCGGATTCGTTTCTTCAGTGTGCGGTTAGCAGGGAGTGTGCGAGGAGGTTTCGGCGGCCATGACCCGCGGCACCGTGCGGTTGGCGGTACATTGTACGGTACGGAACATTATTAATGATGATGTACATGTCGCAAACAGCGAGTGTACATACGTCGCGAACAGCAGGTGGCGAGCCAACACTTAATATTACAGGAATAGGTTGCTTGCATGTGCTATTAGTTGTGTGCGTGGGCGTAAGCATATACATGTATTTGTAGGCAGGTAGACACGCACGTATGTACAAGCGGTATGTACGTCTACGGTTCGTACAACGTACAGCAATACGTACAACACGTGACCGATCGAGACGAGCGACCCACCACTGGTCCAGTAGACGACGCCGCTAGCAGCCACCAGCTCCAGGGTGCCCGCGTCGGTAAGCCGTACAGTGTACGGACCTGGCGGTACACCACCGAGTGTCGTGTTCCAGACAACTGATTTTCTTGTGCCGCCAAGGACCACCAAATTGCCGTCCGAGCTCTGCGAAGGATCAATCACGCGCGGACACAAGAAACATCGACGGAGTTGGTAAGGGATCCGGGGCGCGGCCGTCGCGAAAGCTTATGCACATCGATCGATGTCGCGTGCGTGTATGTGCCGGTTGCGTGTGTATGTGCAGGTCGTCGTCCGTGTACGCGGGTTGTATGTGTGATGTAGATAGTGCGAGTTTGCAGATCGACCGAATCTTGCTTGCTTGCTTGCTTGATTTCGGTGTGCAACAGAGTAGGGCGCGCACCAGGATCGCGCGCTGCTGCCGTGAACAAATAAATAACAACATAATAACGTGTAGCGGGAAGGAGAGACCTCTAGCTGGATGGGTCGTGAGACCACCCCGTCCTGCTGGGTCGGTGGCGCGGGGGCGATACGTACGTACGTATGTACGTATTGTTCCTACATACGTACAGCACAACATATGTACATGTAATGTAACCGTTACAAGGTGGACCCATATACATGGCGCAATTAACAACATATCTTGGGCGGCTGCCTGTACGGTATCGTAACCGATTATCCCCTTGCCAATGAGCTCGATCGTTTGAGCAATCATCTCTCGCCTGCAGCACCATCTTGTACGGCCCGCCGTACGACGGCGGCCAGGCGTTGTACACCTGGAGTGCCCACGTGGCATCCCCGTGCACCGCCTCGTCGCCCTGCTCGTACGTGCCGTTGCTACGGCGGTATACGACCAGGTTGCCGTCCGACTGCATCCACAGCGTGTACTGGCCGTTGGGGGAGGCCAGGAAGGTCTCCGCCTTCAGGGGCACGTCAGCGGGCAGGGAGGCTGCGGGCAGCAAGGCAGGCAGGGCGGGGCGGGGCGGGGCGCGACGGATATATTTATTAGATGCGTGGATGGCGGATAACGACGGGATTAGCTACTGGCTGCTCATCATCACTCACCTAGCGCTGGCGCCGGCGGGGGCGTCGGTGGCCGAGGGGGCGAGCGGGGAGGCCTGCGGCGGTTGGGGAAAGTAAGCGACCGCGGCAATCGATCAATGCAACACACATCCAATTGCCCTTACTTGCACCGTACGTTCCTGTTTGTTGGTCATTGGTGACGTCGGTACACGTGGCTGTCGGACCGCACGTAAAGAAGTGGCACGCACCCCACCCAGTTTCCCCGCGGCCGCCCACGCTGCTCCTATTCAGTCATCCATCGAACAATCCTACGTACCCCACCCAGCTGGCCACCGGTGTCCGCCGTAAGTAACTTTGAAGACATAGAAGGCCAGGTCGACGGAATCACGAATTGAAAGTGCGACACAATGGGATCGTACATCATGTGACCGATCTAGTTATCTAGACGTACTTTGGTGGCTGGGGCGGGGACTTGGGGGGGCGGGGGGCGGGGGGCAGCGAGGCGTGTAGGAGCGGACGTAGAGGCCACCGCAGGTGTACGGCAGGAGCGCGCCGGCAGTGGCCGTCGTATTCGACTTGGTGACGAGCTCTGCAGCAGAAGGATACCGAGGTAGGTAGGTAGGTAGGTAGGTAGGTAGGTAGGTAGGTAGGTAGGTAGGTAGGTAGGTAGGTAGGTAGGTAGGTAGGTAGGTAGTAGGTAGGTAGGTAGGTAGGTAGGTAGGTAGGTAGGTAGGTAGGTAGGTAGGTAGGTAGGTAGGTAGGTAGGTAGGTAGGTAGGTAGTAGGTAGGTAGGTAGGTAGGTAGGTAGGTAGGTAGGTAGGTAGGTAGGTAGGTAGGTAGGTAGGTAGGTAGGTAGGTAGGTAGGTAGGTAGGTAGGTAGGTAGGTAGGTAGGTAGGTAGGTCATGCACGCCCCGATTCCGCACACAGCGGCCCCCTCAACAACGCCCGCCAGGCAGGTGCGAATGAAGGACGGAATCCGAAAGACAACGAGGACGGGACGGACGAGCAAGCAAGGGCATTTGCTCCACGAAATCCATGATAGGTGAGCTGCATCCTGTGGTGAATTCTGTCCTCTGTCGTGCGCGTGTGGACAGCAGTGTAGACGCAAGCAATAAGAAGTCGATGCCCATCTAGCGGCAGATTGTTGCTTGGGACCCCGTTGAAGCTCTCAACGTATATCTCTAGCCCTGCACGGCGGCTTACTTCGCGGCAAGAATTGTGCGTGCACGCACGTGCGGCTGGATGGTTTGCCGCAGGCAGGCTAGGGGTCGGTAGGTGGAGCGAAGGCGCGCGAGGACGGTTTCAGGGGTATGTAACGCACCCGAGTTGAAGCCTCGGCACGTGCAGTCGGCGTTGCACGCTCCCACGGCGGCGCTGAAGTTGGTGGCCGGCTGGGCGATGTCGTCCCCGGGGTGGTCTTTGAAGGGCAGGAAGGTGTACTCGGACGGCACCGGCGGGCACGCTGCGTGTACGAACGTACGTACGTACGTACGTATATATACCGCCGTCAGCAGCAGCGAGGCCGCAGGATATTTACTTCCGAGGAAGGGAGGGAGAAAGTAAGCAGAAGCGAGCGCGAAGTCGCTCGCATGACTGACACACGGCGCACATACATGTCATCTGTAGACAAATTTATTACGACGTACGTACCTAACAACGAACAGGCAAAGCGTCCCCCGCCCGCCGACCCCGCACGCACGCACCCACCCACCCACCCACCCACCCACCCACCCACCCACCCACCCATGCACCCCTGCACCCATCCGCGCACCCCTGCCTCACCGCTGGACCAGTAGACGGTGTCATTGGCGGCCACCAGCTCCACCACACCCGCGTCCGTCAATCGGACGGAACGGGGGCCCCTGGGCGGTGAAGCCAGGCGCGTGCTCCAGGTCGGGGGTGCGGCGCTGGTGGTCAGGACCACCAGGTTGCCGTCGCTCTGCAGCGCACGGCAGGCAGGCATACATCTATCTATCCTTCCTTTGTTTCACGATGGAGATGCATGCGGCTGCTGGCTGCTGGATGGCACCCGTTTTCTATCGCCAATGCCTTTGCCCGCGTCATGCAATGTTGCTCGCTCACGGTACAGATGGGTACGCGTCCGTCCTAGCTACCTAGCTAGGTAGCTAGTTTAAAGGTCAAGGGAAGAAAATTATACACCCGACATTACACGCCGCTTCACAGAGCCCGCTGAAAATGCACCAGCCCGCACCTGGAGCACCATCCTGTACGGGCCGCTGTAGTACGGCGGCCAACTGTCGTACAACTGCAGGTACCATATGGGATTCCCGCGCGGGAACGTGGTGTTGGCGCCCTGCTGGTAGACGACCAGGTTGCCGTCGTCTTGCATCCACAGCTGGTAGGCCCCCGAGGGTGACGCCAGGAAGGTCTCCTGCTGCAGCGGCTGTTTCTCGGGCAGGGAGGCTGCGAGCGGCGCGGCGCGTAGCGGCGCGTAGCGGCGCGTAGCGGCGGAGAGACCGAATGGCGGGTAGGTGAGCATGCGTGGGTATGTATGGGCGAAGTGCTGGAAGTAAGTGCATGGACACACATGCATATCAAACATCTATGTATCGGCTGGCGAAAGCGGCATCGATCGATCGATCAATCTATCGATCTACCCTGCACGCACCCTCAGCAGAGATGCGCATGGATCCATTCGCGCCGCGCCGCCGCCGGGGGATGCTTTCTTGGCTGCGTTGATAACCCCTGATATGCACGGATACATACACGGATCGATATCCACTAGCTACCCTTCGTTGAACCCTGAAGTAGCTCCTCATCATCGGGTCAGTTGCGCGCTCATACCAGCGCCCACATACAGCAGCCGTGCAGATCGAGCGATAGATAGACGCCGTACCCAGCCACCCACCTCGTACGGGTGGTGCAGGCGGCTTGGGGGCGGGCGTCGGCGGAGGCGGCGGGCTCGGCGGCCGAGGCGGCCTGCGTGGGATGGAGGGCACAGCAGCGAGGTCTCAGGATCGATACCAGCAAATCATAATCAGTGGCTTATTCCCGTGTGCGTGTTCGTTCCTGGATTGGTCGCCAGCCTCCGCCCCCGCCCCCGGCGCCCCCGCCCCCGCCCCCGCCCCCGCCCCCGGCGCCCCGCCCCGCCCCGCCCCCGCCCCCGGCGCCCCCGCCCCGCCCCCGCCCCCGGCGACCGGCGACCCCACAAGCACTTGCCTGGGGGCAGGTGGCGGCGGCCTGCAGGGCAGCGGGCTGGTCCTCACGTAAAGGCCGACGCAGGAGTTATTTGACGGCACGACGGTGTAGTTGCTGCTGGACAAGAAAGCGCCGTCTGCAAGTAGACCGTTGAAGCAACAACACCAAAGCAGGCGGCATTGTACAGCGATATAGTGTGTTATTAAGGAGAAAAGCTGAGCCGCGAATAAGCAGACCCGTGTCCAGCAATGCAACCGACGACTGAGACCGAGACCAGAGACCGATATAGTGTGTGTGTGCGCAGGGCTAGCAGGGCGGAACGGAGTCAGCTTCATAAAATTATTGAATGGGCGAGAGATCATTAATCAGAACGAACTCCACTGTACGTCGGTACGACAAAGCCGTACGTGCGTGTTGGTCGGTACGGCAAAGCTGTACGAGCGACGAAATCTCAGAATACCAACCGCACTACTTCCTGTTTGTGCGAACGAACCTATATATGCAGATAGTCAGCAGCTTGGTGCAACGGAGCCTGTCTACCTCATCACTGCGTACATACGCACCTGTGCCGAAGGCCAGGCAGCGGCAGTCCCGGGAACAGGCCGCCACCGCCGTGCTGGCGTTGGCCGTCTGCCCCATGACGGCCCCGTTGCCGCCCGTTTGGACGGCGAGCGGCACGAACTTGAAGTTGTAGTTTGCAGCAGGTACAGCGGGACAAGCTGTGGAAATCAAAGAGCGCGAGATGGAAACCGACCGACCATGCGTTGGTACGTGCGTGTGTGGGTCAATGGAAACGTCAGGGCTGCGTGGGTGGAAACAGGATGAATGGTAAACGATTGATGAACAAATGGATAAACAAATGGATGGATGGATCCGATTGCTGGCTCTAAAATACGCACGCTGGTACGTAGAACTACTGGTGCAAGCAAGCGATGTACGTACCCGCCCGCCATTTGTCACGCTACCGACGCCATCTTGGGGGCGGCCCTGCCTGCCTACTTAAAACATCTAGTTGGCGTCCTAGGCGCCATGGATGGGGGCCTGCTGGTTTGCCATCTGACGACCTGCTTTCATTGGAGGCCGACCTACCAAATGTGAGGGAGGTTGTAGGAGCAATCGAGCTGGCTTGTGACGTAGCCAACTTAGTGACGTCGACACGGCTATCTAGCGAGCCGCTGAACGCGTAAGCAGCCGCTACGGTAGCCACTGTCCGCATCCCGACGTATGCACATTCATCCCAGACAATCAGTGCCCGCTGCGCACCTGGCCGCCGTCATTATCATTACCGCTAGACAAAACAAGACAAGACAACCACGTACCGCTGCTCCAGTACACAGTGCCGTCCACCGCCACCAGCTCGAGGTTTCCATCGTTCGTGAGGGAAACGTACTGCGGCTTGGTACTGTACGTCAGCCTCGTACTCCAGACCACGGACTGGTACGTCGTGCCGTACACCACCAGGTTACCATCGGACGGCTGCGGGCAGGCATCCAAACCAGCAGCAAGCACGGCGCGCGGCGTGCGGGTGGGAGGCAGCAGCAGCAGCAGCAGCAGCAGGAGGTAGGCCACTTGCGACTGAGCATATAGTCGGGGGGGGGTCGTCTAATGTGAAAGACACTGGCATTCTGTCCAGAGATCGGTGGTTCGAATCCCCGTCCCCTCCCCGCCGTGTGATTAGGCGGGTCTGGCGCGGTTTCCAGGAGAGGCAATCCTGGCGCGCTGGTAACCTGGTGTAGTGGCCGGTATGGCTGCGTGACCCCCCCCCGCGGGTGATGGAGGATGGGTGCGCAGTCCTTGGTAGGGGTTGATGAGACGAGGCACCTACGAGCTATCTGGGCCCGTTGGAACACCCGGTCGGGATACGGGTCCACCTTGTAACGGTTACATTACATATAGTTGTGTTCGTTCCGGCGAATTCTGGCCGGGAGCAAAGCAAGCGATGTCGCAGCGGACATACTTACACTGTACCCCGGCGCTACCTCGGCAAGCTATCATGACCGGCCGTACGTATGCCGCGTAACCAACATGCAACCGAGCAAGCGACTCTATCTCCAGGTACGTCAGGTCGCACCTCCGTCCGTACACAGATGCTCGTCCCACGGCAGACTTGCTCTGTGACCTACCTCCAGCACCATCTTGTACGGCCCGCCGTACGACGGCGGCCAGGCGTTGTACACCTGGAGCGCCCACGTGGCATCCCCGTGCACCGCCTCGTCGCCCTGCTCGTACGTGCCGTTGCTACGGCGGTATACGACCAGGTTGCCGTCCGACTGCATCCACAGCGTGTACTGGCCGTTGGGGGAGGCCAGGAAGGTCTCCTCCCTTAGGAGCTGGCCTGCCGCCAGAGTCGCTGCGGCCAGAGGTAGTGACGGTAGGAGGTAAGAGTTTGGGGGGGTGATGAGGCCACATGCCGCCGGTAGGGAATTTGGAGATTTGACGTGGCAGCGGACCGACTGGCGTGCACGTGGCGGCAAGGACGCCTTTGCGGGCTGCTGTGTCAGGGTCGGTTATGGGTGTACCTCGTGGCTGGTGATCTGGTCAGAGCACGGTCAAGATGCACGCAAGCGCGGCAAGCCCAGCCGTCTACTCCGCAGAGCTAACTGCCACCCGCCTCGCCGACACCTCGCTGCCGACCCTATCTTCCTCGGTCTGTCCCCCCCGCAAACGAACGGGCGGAGGCTCGCACTTGCCCGCGTGCCTGTAACGTGTGTTACAGTAAGTGCCTGCGTAGGCCTGGAGTGTCGCCGCCAGGACTGCTGGAGCGCGCCGTCCGAGTCCGTCCACGACACACGCACACGCACACGCAATCAATATCGATGGCCACGTAGGGACCCTCCCCGCCGCACCAGATCCAGTCAGGAAGTGCCTAATAATGCGCCCAGTACTCGGTGTTCAGCCCTAAGCTTCGATAGCCTCGCTCGGACCTATCGATCGACACATCCGTGAGTTGAGTGAGCAGCAGGCGCCGGCGCTATGTCGCTGGCAGCAGCAGAAGCAGCAGCATACATGTACGTACTGTGTAACGGTTACAACGTACAGGCCAGGGCCGTGCAAGCCCAGACGAGCTCTCGCTGACCTAAGCAAGCTATAAAACCTTTTTAACACGGCAAAGGTGCCGTACGATGTACAGCTCGGGTGTTGGTCGCTGGCTTGCAAGGTGTGGTGGAGGATCTCCGTCGCATACGTACAGGGTCGCACCTGACGGAGGTGGCGCCGGCGGCGGCCGGGGCGGCTTACTCCGCGGGGGAGGCCTGGAACGCTGCTGTGGACGCGGTGATGGCGGTTTCGTTTCAGGGAGGGTATGCATTAGCTGACGACCCGTGACGGAGCCTTCGGAAGTTGTAAGCAAATGCCCGGCCAGGACATTCAGCTCCTGCGGCTTCCTCGGAGCTTCTTCCTGAGCGATTTGAGTTTCCTGTGGAACGGGTTAAAAAGCAGTTGAATGGGTAGGGATGCTCTAAACCGGTATCGCAACGGAAGTAATCTGACACTGTAAGAACAGAATTTGGGGACTTACCCCGTCGAAGGCGCGCACCACAATAAGCGCGGTACCCAACAGCACAAGCCAGAGTCCAGCATTTCGGAGCCGCCGCAAGTAAGGAGCTTGGCCAGAACGTAAAGTCATTTTTTACAAAATGACCGAATGAATCCCCACATTAGCTGGCGAGCGCATTTTGTACTCGTCGACTGGCATGGCCCCCCTGGAGCCAAAGCCGTGAAGCGTAGCAGAGATCTATAAGAGAACAAATATACATCAAGCATCTAAAATATCCTTTGTTCGTGTTGATAGGTTAAGCAGTAAGACTCTGTACTTCGACCGTTATCGGAACTCGTACAGCGCATGTCGTAGCATGCGTGCGCGTAGGCCCTGTAGAGTATAATTTCATAGTGACCCTACAGTTGAGTTTCCGTTTCTCTTTTGTTTCTCTCGGAGCTGTTCGCGCGTATAATCAGTCCACACCTTTACGGTCTCAACAGTGTTTTTCCTTTAACAAATTTTTTCTTGTCTTCCCTTCATTCTTCTTCTGCCTTCTTTGGCAGATGATGGTTAGCTTTCTGGATCGTCTTATTTCCGTCTGGAGTGACGAGAACGCTCAAATTTGTGAATTTGTCGTCAGCAATAATGTGACGTTGACAAACGACATGTGCCAAGGTCAACTGGGGACTGAGAAGAGAATCGAACTGAAACCCCGAAATGAGGGTGTTCCCAAGGGTAATCTTGATTACCCTTGGTGTTCCATCATAATGATCTGTGGTTTGGTTTCAATGCAACACTTATATTTTAATGTTCATTCCCATTTATATCTGTCAGAACACACACGACTGGCGAATGGGACGGCACACGGCACGCGGCACCGGTAAAACGTAACGCTTTAGCAGGAACGATCGCTGAAGATGACAGCCATCAAGTGACCGTGGATGCACTCTGACGCTGCTCATTATTCGAGTACCGGCAGTTGTCAGCCCCAATCCGTCATCGTTGCCCGTGCATATACGTTCATTTATGCCCGTTCACAAGTACAGCTGGCCGTAATGAATTTGCAAGTGCACAGCAGCTACAGCTGAAACATATTCTTTCCAGAGACAATTCTGATCTAGTCCATCTTCATCACGAGTCCAGTACCATTCTCAACGCACCGCACAGCGCCGCAACTTAAACCGCTTGACATTAGACGAGGAAATGACAACGCCTCTAAATAGCGTCCAACGCGCCTGCTGTCCCCGATGTCGCCGCAACTGAGCCTTGATGGGTTTTACATTATTTCAGACCCAGTGATACCCTCCTAAGACCTCTTCTGGCGTTGAAAAATTGGCCTGATTCGTCGTGTTTTTTCCCTGTATTTGCGTCCAATAAGCAAGTCGCGCATGATATATGTCGATAGGCATGTCCACGCGAGTCACCCTCGTCACCTCCGCTTGCGGCTTCGCCGACGTGGTTCAAAATCGCACACGCACACACACGTGCTGCTTCCGTACAAAGGATCTACGATTTCGAATCTATCGTTTGCAGTGGACCCCACGGGTTTTTGGCGACCGCCCAAGCCGCCTCGCCAGCCACACACTCTGCAAACGGAACAACCCATCCAGGCGCGCCGGACTGAGGCAGCACCACAAGCGCACCGAAGACCCGCCCCGGGCCCGCGTCACAGGAACACCATCCCGCCTGCGGGAACCGCCCGATACCCCTCAGGAGAACGCCCACGCATGTACCGTGCGTACCCGTTACAAGGTGGACCCCTTGTCCGGACCACGCAATGGAGGCAGTACACTGCCTCCTCAACAAACACTGCAAAAACGAAACCGCGCCACCACCATGGCGCATCGGTCCGGCTCCACCGAAGTGCACCGAAGCACACTCCGCACCCACTCTTAACCCTGATGTTTACAGTCCTGGCCCCGGCACCGAACCCACTAAGGGCAAAACTCACAACATATTTCTTCGTCGAGCTGTCGAAGCCCTGCCATGGCATCCTTGTTCTTTGCAACATACATCGGTATGATGCAGCCCCGCGTCCAGAACGATGGATTTGGTGTTTGCGTGCCCATCCCTGCTCAACGATGCCGGTCACGTCTAAACCGCAGAGCAGGAGGCCCACGATGACCGACCACTTGGCCGCCGTACAACCACCTAAATAACCACCACGACCACTACTACAGCCTAAACAACCGCCATCTGCAAAAAGAACAGCGAAGGAGCGCAGGTACGTGAAACATGCATCTCTGTGCATACGGTAATGGCCGCCTGACATCGGCGCGACAGCGTCCTAGCGCCATTCGTAAACACGCGACCGACGATCAGAGTCGCCGCGTGCAGCTGCTGCTGATGAGGGCGATGAGGGTGATGAGGGCGATGGGGGCGATGCGCCGCGTAAGGCCGCTGGGTCCGACGCAACAGCCGCCACCTCCACCTCCCTTGCCGCCGTCCCAGCCGCTACCCCCGCAGTCCCAGTGCCTGGTTCCGGAGCGCCATGTTGCCGTGCGTCGCCGGCGCCGCCACCACCACCATCACCTGGATGAATGAATCAATGGATAAACGAATGAATGGATGGATGGATGGATGGATGAGTGAATGGATTCAGTGAATGTTACGGAATGTGAGGGATCCCACGACGGGACCACCGGTGCCTACCGGGTAGGAGGGACCCCAGCGGCGCCCCGCAGACAGCGCAAAGCAGGCAACCCCGCAAGCCACAACGCCTCGAAGGACCAGACCGGTAAGCATAGCCGCCCAGACGACAACCCACCCACCCACCTGCGCCTGCGTCCGTGCCGGTCACGCCGGTCCGTGACGGGGACGGCGAGGGGGAGCCAGGCGCCCGCTGCAGCCGCTTCTGCATCACGAACTGCCGCCCGCGCCGCAGCCGCTGCCACCGCCGCAGGCCTTCCGCTGCGGTGTCCCACCTCCGGAGCTGCCCTGCCGGCCCGGGCCCCTGCGCCAGGTCACCAGCACCCGCGGCGCCGCTGAGATGTGCCCCACCGTGCAGCCCCTCCCAGGGGTGCTGCGTTCTGTCGTCCTCCATCTGCTGCGGCTGCTGCGGCTGCTGCGGCTGCTGCGGCTGCTGCGGCTGCTGCGGCTGCTGCGGCTGCTGCGGCTGCTGCGGCTGCTGCGGCTGTTTTCCAGGGTGTTGCGATCCTTGGTGCGGTGGCGGCGCGGACGCGCCCCGTTGTAGCGCTCCGAAACCAAGGGGCCAAGACGGCGCCCCAGCAACGGCGCCCCAGCCGCCTGCCAGGAGGCCTCGGGGCCAGAGCCCAGGGCCAGGGCCCTGGATGCGCGCGATGAAGTACCCCCCGTCGCTGTACAGCTGTACGGCAGCTTCGTTGGATGCGTCGACATGCAGCCACAAGGAGGTCCCGCCCCACCTGCGCTGCCGTACAGGTGAAGTGAGAAGTGGAGAGGCCAGGTGAGGGGAGAGGTGAGGAGCAGGGAATTGGTCACTAGGTGCGGTGCGGTGCGGTGCGGTGCGGTGAGAGGATCCTCGTTGAATCCTAAGAGGCTACACAGGCACAGGCTGGCGTCCTGGAGCGCAGGACCGCGGTGGCTCCGGAACCGCTGGAGCGCGGGGCCGCGGCGGCTCCGGAACCGCTGGAGCGCGGGGCCGCGGCGGCTCCGGAACCGCTGGAGCGCGGGGCCGCGGCGGCTCCGGAACCGCTGGAGCGCGGGGCCGCGGCGGCTCCGGAACCGCTGGAGCGCGGGATCGCGGCGGCTCCGGAACCGCTGGAGCGCGGGACCGCGGCGGCTCCGGAACCGCTGGAGCGCGGGACCGCTGCGGCTCCGGAACCGCTGGAGCGCAGGACCGCGGTCGCTCCGGAACCGCTGGAGCGCAGGTTGCCAGGCGAGCGTCCACTGGCCCCTCCTACCAAAGCCGTGCCGAGGCAGCCTCCAACACGAGGCACCCCTTAATGCGCAGCGCAGGACGTCCAACATTCCTGCATTCGAGCACCACATTTCCCTCCCTGACAGCACCCGCCCGACCCGCCCCCAGCGCTGCCGCACCTGGCCACCAGCCGCTCCGCCGCCGCCAGCAGCTGCGAGGCCACCCCGCGGCGCCGGTGGGTGGGACACACCGCCAGTGCGTCCACGTGCAGCTGGGCGGGGGCCCGAGAGGGTAGCGGCGGCGGCAGCAGCGCCAGAGGCTGAGACACCGACACCAACACGTACCCCGCCACGGACGCCGGGCCGCGGCCGCCGCCACCACCGCCACCACCGCTGCCACCACCGCCACCACCGCTGCCGCCACCGCTGCCTCCAGGAAGGTCGCCGCCGCGGCAGTCAGTGCCGCTGCCGCCGCCGCCGCCGCTACGGAGGCTATCGTCACCTCCATTTCGGCTGCCGTCAAACCTGCAGTGCCCCGGCGGCTCGCCCTCCTGGACATGACGGTCACCGGTCGGCGGCTGGGCCCTGGCGGCGGCGCCCGCAGCGTCCGCCGACCGCACAACGCCGCCGCCCCCCGCTGTCCCCTCCGCCGCAAGCCGGGCATGACCTGCAGTATGATTGCTGGCAGCACCGCCACCGCCACCGCCGCTGCCGGTAGCGCAGGTGGCAGGTGCCGACACGGCTTCTCCTTCAGCGGCGGGATGGGGGGGCCCATGCACGGGGTGGGTGTAGGCCACCAGGCAAGCCCACAGGCGCCGCCTCCGCGCGCGGCGCAGCTCGTGCCTACGCGGAGGGCAGCAAGCGGTGTAGCAGGTGTGGGCGGCACACCAGGTCCAATGATGTCCCGGCGCGGATGGGCTGGCGTGGGCCTTTCGGCGTGGAGTGGTTGGAGTAGGATTGGGTGGCGTGGGCCTTTCGGCGTGGAGTGGTTGGAGTAGGATTGGGTGGCGTGGGCCTTTCGGCGTGGAGTGGTTGGAGTAGGATTGGGTGGCGTGGGCCTTTCGGCGTGGAGTGGTTGGAGTAGGATTGGATGGCGTGGGCCTTTCGGCGTGGAGTGGTTGGAGTAGGATTGGATGGCGTGGATCGGATGGCGTTGGGGGGATGGAGTAGGATTGGATGGCGTGGATCGGATGGCGTTGGGGGGATGGAGTAGGATTGGATGGCGTGGATCGGATGGCGTTGGGGGGATGGAGTAGGATTGGATGGCGTGGATCGGATGGCGTTGGGGGGATGGAGTAGGATTGGATGGCGTGGATCGGATGGCGTTGGGGGGATGGAGTAGGATTGGATGGCGTGGATCGGATGGCGTTGGGGGATGGAGTAGGATTGGATGGCGTGGATCGGATGGCGTTGGGGGGATGGAGTAGGATTGGATGGCGTGGATCGGATGGCGTTGGGGGGATGGAGTAGGATTGGATGGCGTGGATCGGATGGCGTTGGGGGATGGAGTAGGATTGGATGGCGTGGATCGGATGGCGTTGGGGGGATGGAGTAGGATTGGATGGCGTGGATCGGATGGCGTTGGGGGATGGAGTAGGATTGGATGGCGTGGATCGGATGGCGTTGGGGGATGGAGTAGGATTGGATGGCGTGGATCGGATGGCGTTGGGGGATGGAGTAGGATTGGATGGCGTGGATCGGATGGCGTTGGAGGGATGGAGTAGGATTGGATGGCGTGGATCGGATGGCGTTGGGGGGATGGAGTAGGATTGGATGGCGTGGATCGGATGGCGTTGGGGGATGGAGTAGGATTGGATGGCGTGGATCGGATGGCGTTGGGGGGATGGAGTAGGATTGGATGGCGTGGATCGGATGGCGTTGGGGGGATGGAGTAGGATTGGATGGCGTGGATCGGATGGCGTTGGGGGATGGAGTAGGATTGGATGGCGTGGATCGGATGGCGTTGGAGGGATGGAGTAGGATTGGATGGCGTGGATCGGATGGCGTTGGGGGATGGAGTAGGATTGGATGGCGTGGATCGGATGGCGTTGGAGGGATGGAGTAGGATTGGATGGCGTGGATCGGATGGCGTTGGGGGGATGGAGTAGGATTGGATGGCGTGGATCGGATGGCGTTGGAGGGATGGAGTAGGATTGGATGGCGTGGATCGGATGGCGTTGGAGGGATGGAAGGACGGAGGAGTGGCGGCATCAGCAGTCCCGCGTGGTAGGCCGGCAGGGGGGCGTGCGGAAGTGGGCGGGCCCCGCAGGCGCTTTCACGCCTTGACACGAGTCGCATTCCGTCAAACGGCCGCCTCCCCTCCCTCCCCTTGGCGCTGCTAATTCGGATCTTCTTGACCTCCTCCCGTTTCGTTCTCCAGATCCGACTCCCTCTGACCCCGAGTGCACCCCTACGTGACCCGAGACCGACTCCCCAGACCTCCCTACTCTCTGTCAGTCCCCACGCGCTCTCCCCCCTACCTGGGGCCCCACCTCACCTGATCCCCTCCACCCGCCCCCACCTCACCTGATCCCCTCCACCCGCCGCAGCGCCGAGTGGTACTCCCACACCGTCATACCGCCCCGCCGCAGCTGGGCCAGCAGCGCCTCGCCCCGCAGCCGCAGGGACCGGGATTCCGAGGCGGCCTGAGGAGCGCGGGTCGGTGCGGGTCCGAGGAGGGGGCAGGGAGGTGGGGCAATGAGGGTGGACGGGGGATGGGGGGGGCCGACGCCGCCCGAAGTTCGGGACAGGATGGGACGGCAAGTCCGGCCTGGCTCTGTTCGGTTCGGTTCGGCCCAATGGCGACGATAAGGACAAGTTAAATTCCAACGCTTTCGCGACCGCGACGGGCCGGATTCCATCCGAGTGGCCAGCAACACAGCAAGAGACCGGCTCCGAAACCCGATTCTGGCAGGCGGCGAAATCCCCGCCGCACGGTTGTAATTTACAGGCCGGCTGTCCCCGGCTGCGCAGATTTGGAAGAAGGGACTCGCGCACGCTGATGGCTTGCGCCATCAGAGCAGTGAACCAGTGGGTTCGGACTCTTGCCATCGCATTCGAACCAGCGCGGGGCGATGCTGTGTGTTGCTCTGCCGTACCCGTTGCTTTCTGTCGTACGCGTGTCTCAGCCGCTGCGCCACCTGGTCTGTCAGCCGCCGCAGCTGCTCCTCGTCCCCGGGGGAGGGCGGCGGCACCTCCGTGAGGCCCGGCAGCAGGAGCGACTGTACGACAGACAGCGGACAAGGAGGGAGGGAAGGACAACATGAAGGCGCGGCGGGTGTGTATGGTCGGGCGCAGAACGAGGCACGATTGGGTTTGGGGTTGTGTGGCGACACTAAAACAGAGTGCTGATGGTGGTGGTGGTGGTGGTGGTTGTCGCGTGGTTCTCATGGTTGATGTTATAACTTGTCATGTGTTTCACAGTACGAGGCGTGCTGCTCGTGTGTGTGTGTGGGGGGGGGGGGGGAGAGCGCCAGGATCAATCACCATCGGTACCTCCTTACCTCGGCCCACACCCGCGCCACGGCGTCGAACTGCTCGTCGCGCCGGGCGAGCTGGATCCGCAGCTGCCCTGACGGGGCCCTGGGGCGTGAAGCTGCTGTGGCGGCTTGCGCTGCGGCCTCAGAGACGCTCAGAGGCGCCCCGCGACGTGTTTGGCAGGTCCTACCACGACGACTCGTGGCGTTGAGCACCGCGGCAATGTTGCCCCTGGGGCTGTACATTACGGCGTGGCCGTGCGGCATCACACCAGGCATGCCTTGAATGGAAATAGGAGCGCCTGCAGAACCGATGGTGTGTGCAGGTGTTGCATGGGATAATAAAGGCGCTGCGCGCAACGTGCATCCACAGCGTTTAGCGGAAACGTATATGTTTGGTGACTCTATGTGACAAGATTTTAATACAAGTGCGCTCATGGTAATGCATGTGTGCATCAGTCGTCGGTGCAAGTCGGTCGTCGTCGTGGATGCTGCCGAAACCACTATGAATGGTGAAATTGATACATACATAACATGGTACTTATTTTTGCATAAACGTTTACCGTGTTGACTTTGCTGCGAGCGCTTTTACGCCTTGGCCGGAGGGGCCTCGGCGTGCACACTTGACATTTTTGGTCTAACCGTGGTCGCTCACATTTAGATCAAGTTGTTCTTCAAAAGATCACTATGCTTGAGGGGCTTGGCCGGCGCCAGCGGGCCGGCTTGGCACGAGGCCCTAGCGGCCATGCTTTTCAATGCCCCCGTCTTGTTGGGCAGTCACGAAAGCAGCTAGTGGTCCATGCGAGGGCAGCGCGCTACGATCGGCGGAAGCCACCGCCGCCCGACCTGCCCTCCCTACTTTTCGACCAGCGCATCGTCTACTTGGGCATGCCGGTGCGCGAACAAACGCGACACAATTCTCTTACTTACAAACTTCAAGATCTAACCTTCTCACGTTGCTGGTCCACAGCTTGTGCCGGCGGTGACGGAGCTCATGGTGGCCGAGCTGCTGTATCTGGAGAAGCAGGGAGCCACGTTGCCGATTGAGATGCTCATCAACTCTTCGGGAACGACCCGGCAGGACGGCGAGATTGTAAGCGCGATCCGGAAATGCCTCGTCTGCGAGCCTTGTCTTGCACCCACTAGGGGGAGGCAGAATACCATCCACGCTTCTCGGGCACTGCGCCCACCCACGACCGGTCACGACCCATCACCCCACCCACCCGCCCGACCCTCCGCACAATACCGTCGCTCTGGCAGCAGCGCAGTCTGAAACTGTCTACCAATTTCCTATATACCCCCCCCCCCGCCCACCCTCCCTTTCCCTCCCGCGCGCACAGCTGTCCTTCGACTCTGAGGGCGTCGCCATCACATCCACGATGGGCTTCGTGAAGAACCCGGTGGGTCCCCCGTGGGCCCCCGACGGCGGGTTGAGAGGGCTGTGTGTGGTTGTGGGGTTGAGGGCCGCCTGCGTGGTGTCAAACCCCCCTCCCCTCCCCCCGACGGCCCACGGACGCCAACCGCGACGCGGGTGGGCGGCAGCTCTGTCGGACCCCGTCGCCACCCGCGCCCTCCCATTCGGGCCCCCACTGCCTCTCGACGCCGGGTGCTGCGCTGCGCTGTTTCTGTCTCCCCCCAAAGCTCTCCAAACGTTTGCCACGGCGCACCATCACGGGTTGATGGGCGACAGATGACTCTCGGTGGCTCCGAAGGCCGTTGGAACCGGGATCTCTCGTGTGTCCCTCTCTCTCTCTCTCTCTCTCTCTCTCTCTTGGCATCGCATGACGGAAGTATCACATACATAACACAACGCTCGCATAACCATGCATAACATAACACAACGTTCGTGTTGCAACCCAACCCAACCAAACCAAACCGAACCTCCCGTCCCGTTCCGCGCAGATCTCCACGGTCAATATGGGTCTGGCGGTGGGCTGGTCGTGTGTGGTGCTGTCCTTCGGCCGCAAGGGCTGGCGGAAGAGCCTGCCGCACTCCCTAGGTGCGAAGCGGGGTGGGGGGCCGGGGAGGCGGCGGGGAGGGCAGGGGACGGCGGGAGGGTGACTGGTGGCGGTTTCGCTGTCTTGGTTGGCATATGGGGCGGGGCAGAACGGGGGCGCGGCGGGGCGCGGACGGGGGGCTGACACAGAGGCGGCGGCGGCGGGAGGCGGCCACAAGGAAGAGCAGTAGTAGTAACGGTAGGGGTGACATCGCGGCGGATCGGCAGCAGCCGTTGCAGTTAGCAGCAGCAGCAGCAGTCAGCACCAGCACTCGCACCAGGACCAGGACCAGGACCAGCAGAACGGGGGTGCACCGACAGCAGCTGTCATTGGCTCCAGGGGTGAGCAGGTCAAGGGGAGGGGAGGGCGGAGGGGGCGGGAGCAGGTCAGAGGAGAGGGAGGGGAGGGGCCTGTGGAGGGGACATTGTGAGGGGAGTGTGGAGGCGTCAGCGGCTAGTGGCGCCGTCGCAGCAGCCGCAGCAGCACCCGGAGCACATGGCAGCGACAGGGTCTCACGGAGGGCGATTTTTGAAGCGCACGCTGGCGGGTCAGGAGGCGGCAGAGAGACGGACCGCGATGCAGCCGCCTGGTGGTGCGGTGCGGTGCGGTGTTCTTCAACCCCCCTCTTTCCCCGCAGCGCAGTTTGGATATGCCTACCAATTTCCTACACCCCTCCTCCCCCTTCCTTACCCCTCCCCTCCCCTCCGGCCCCCTCCCGCCTGCACCCCCCCCTCCGCAGCCATGATCCAGCAGCCCCGAGTGCCCCCCACCGGTCAGCGCCAGGCCATTGAGGTGCACATCAAGTGGCGGGAGGTGCTGGACTACAAGCGGGAGCTGCTCAGGATGCTGTCGGTGGGGACGGGTCTGCCGGTCGACAAGCTGGACGCGGTGAGGGGGAGGCGGGGGAGGGGGAGGGCGGTAGGGGGAGGGGGCGAGGGAGGGCGGAGGGGCAGGGGGAGGGGGCGAGGGAGGGAGGGAGGGACGGCGGGGGATGGACGGCGGGGGATTGCGGTACGGAGGGAACAAGGATGATGTGGTGGGTGCGGGGCCTTCCCACCCACTCACCGCCCACCCACTCACCGCCCGCCTCAGGACATGCAACGGCCGCTGTACATGCGTCCCCGCGACGCCCTGGAGTACGGCATCATTGACGAGATCATCGAGCCCAACGAGGCCAAGGCGGAGAAGGCGGCTCAGTACTGGATCAAGAGCGGCCGCGCGGAGAGCGAGGGGCGGTTGGAGCAGTGGCAGGAGTACCTGTCGCTGCAGGAGGAGTACGCGCTCAAGGACAGCTTCCGCAAGGTGGTGGCGCAGGTGAGCTACTCGGAGGGGGGAAGGGGGGGCAGGAGGGAGCAGGGAGAGCAGGAGGGAGGAGGGGGCAGGAGAGAGGGAGGAGGGGGCAGGAGGGGTATAGGACATTGGAGTCATTATTATACTACAGGGAGGGGGTGGGGGCAGGAGGGAGAGGGAGGAGGGGGACAAAGGGAGAGGCGGGAAGGGGGTCCGGGAGAGGGGATTCAGATGAAAAGCAAAAGCAGAGGTAGGGGCCCCGGACGAGCGGGACCGTGCAGAGAGCCAAACCCGGTGCGACTGGCCCGAGGGCAGTAACTGTCAGGGTACGGGGCGGGGCCGGGTGGCGTCGCTGGGCGGGGGAGGTGGTGGCGCAGGTGGTGGTGGTGGTGGCGGCCTGGGGAGCTGAGCAGCAGCCGAAAGGGGGGAAGGCTGGCCTCCCGGCGAGTGGAATCTGCTCCTGTGCGGTGTGCGGTGGGGGGTGGGGGTGTGGGGTGTGCGGTGTGCGGTGGGGGGTGGGGGCCCTCTTCATTCCACCGGCCCGCACCCAGGCCCGCGCACCAGCCCCCCGGGGCCCTCTGTCAGTGCCCGCCCCGGGACATCATGGGTCTTCCCCCACCCCCATCAATCGTCTCTGCTCCGCCAGGGCAGTGGCTGTGGCAGTGGCAGTGGCAGTGGCGGGGCCACCACGTTCGCCTGTTGGCGGGTGCCCCCCCTTGTCCACGGCCCGCATACGGCATATTCCTCCTCACCCTGCGGGCGTCCCTCACCGTTGACCCGATCCCGATCAACCCCCGTTCCTTCCCTTCCCCTGCGCCCTCCCAGGACCTGCGCCAGGCGTACCGGGAGACGAGCCAGAAGCTGCTCAAGAACAGCGAAGAGAACAAGGAGCAGGTGGGGCGGGGCCCGGAGGGGCGGGGACCCGGGACGGTGGTAGTGAGGGAGAGGCGATGGCTTGTTGTGTATCAGGACAGGACATGATCGGCGGCGACGACGGCACGGGCTGGGTTTGAGGATGGGTCGAGCTGCCGCTGCGGTGACTGCGCTCAGGCCCGGGTGTGGCCGAGGACCCCGACTGATTCAACCCCCTCCCTCCCTCGCCCGCGCGCTGTTCTTCCTGCTGCGCGGCCCGCATCCCCCACCCCTCAACCTCACCGCCTCCTGTCTGCCCCCCACCCCCACCATCGCTGGAGATCCTGGTACAGCTGATCCTTCATCGGACTTTTGCTCTGGCAGCAGCGCAGTTTGGACATGTCTACCAGTTTCCTGTACACACCCCCACCCCATCCTCCATGGCTACCACTGATTTCCAACAACCCCGACCCCATCCCCGACCCGCCCCTCCCCCAGCTGGCGGCGTTCACGGGCCGCCTGGGTGAGGGCCTCGTGACCCCCGAGGGCGAGGTGCGGCTGCCGCTCAGTCGGGAGGGTATCCGGATGGCGGTGCTCAACGCGGAGCGGTACGCGGACCGGAGCGTTCGGAGGGCGCTGGAGGCCAAGGAGGTGGGGGCGGCAGCGGGGCCGGCTGGGGGGGGAGGCTGCTTGGGGGAGGGCCGGGGAGGGAAGGAAGGGGAAGCGAGGCAGCGGTGGGAGCCCAAGGCAGCGGTGTACACTCGGTGGCCCCCTCTCCTCCCTTTTGGTCGTCAGTCGTCAGTCGTCAGTCGTCAGTCGTCACCCAGCTGCCCCGCTGCGGATAAGAACTCGCGCGCGCGCGCGATATGTGCAAGCTGCATTGCACTGCACTGCACTGCATTCCATCTGGTGGTGTCAGCCCGAGAAAGAAATCACGCGAGGCGATCCCGCTGACACCCTGCCACACAACCGCCAACCGCCACACCCCATCACCATCAGTCCATCACCGCACACCGCCCCAACCGCCAACGCCCAACAACACAACCGCCGTTCGCCACCACCACCACCACCACCTCCCCCACGGTCCCGGCCCCAACCTCTCCCCCCCCCTTTTTGTCAGATAAAGACAGCGAAACCGCAAACCCCCATTTCTCTCTCCCCCTCCCCCCGCAGGTGGAGGTGCCTCAGGCCTGGCGCGACAGCATCGCCCGCCAGACGGAGGCGGGCCCTCCGCCGCCCGCCACCGCCGTGGACTACGACGCGCTCATCCGGCGCGTGGAGGCGATGGGCGACCAGGAGTTTGCGGGGGTGGACCTGGACAAGCTGGTGGAGCAGTTCACGGTGGGGGACTGGGGCTGCGTCGGGTGAAGGGGGAGGGGACAGAGAGGGAGGTGGTGGGGGGCCAGGCAGGTGGTGGTGGTGGTGAGGGGGGATGGTCGCCTCCGCAGAGTACGGCAGGCAGGTGACTCGGCGGAGAGAGAGGGAGAGAGGCACCGTTCAGGTAAGGTGGAGTACGGCACCCGCCAGCCAGGCCCAGGGCCGGGGCCAGGGCCGGGGTGAGGCCGGGGTCGGGGTCGGAGAAGAGCTGGGAGATCCCCCGCAGGGGTGTGTGTGGCGCCATGTGGTGGGTTGTCGAACCATGATTTCGCCTCTTGTCGTACAAACATGTCAGCCGGACCCCTTGTCGTACAAACCAACACGAGGAAATCGGTTGGTTGGAAGCCTGTGGCCCGCTGACCTCCACCTCCCACTGCCGCTGACGGCTCTGTTGTCCCCCGCCGCTGTCCACGTCCGTCCTGCAGGTGCCCGTCTGACCCGTCTGACCCGTCTGACCCGTCTGACCTGGGCCACGTGGGGGGCACACCTGGTGATGTGGCCCGACCCGGATTCGGTTCGGATCGGGTTGGGTCCAATCGGTCGGGATGGGATGGAGTGGGTGGGTTGAGCGCGGACGAGACATGCGGACGAGCGCATCTCTAGAAGAAGCCCACGGGCCGCCCTGCCATGACGTCTCTCTCCTCCGGAGGGCCGTGTCTTGTACAACAGCGGCCGGACGACGGGTGTACGTGCAGTCCGCCTGACCGGTTGAGGACGGGGCCGCTTCACCCGGGGTGGGTGGGTTGGTAGGCCTGGGGGCTGAGGAGGGGGCTGAGGTCTGTGCCGGGGAGGGACCCCTCGGCAGTCAGCGTGGACGGTCCAGGGTATCCGGTCGTGGCGATGTGGGCGGGAGATCTATCCGGGAGATCTATCCGGGAGATCTATCCGGGAGATCTATCCGGGAGACCGATCCGGGAGATCTATCCGGGAAATCTATCCGGGGGATCGGCGGCCGGTGCGGGTCTGCAGGGTGGGGTGCGGTGAGGTTAGGGGGCTAGGCCACGGTCCGGCAGTTGGCGCACATGCGTCCGGGAGGCTAGGTTGGGGCGCGGGATAGGAGGGGCGGGGGGGGGGGCCCGGGGGGAATGAAGTGTATGATGGGGGAAAGAGACGAAAGGCGGGGGCAGGTGCGCCATGTCGTGCTGTTGGCCATCCCTGCCCGTACCCCCTCTGCCTCCTGTGGCTGCGGCAGCCGCTGCTGCTGTGGTCTGCACGCTGTTCTTGGTGGTGGTGGTGGTGGTGGTGGTGGTGGTGGTGGTGGTGGTGGTGGTGGTGGTGCGGATCCTCCCTAGGGCCTCGAGTGGAGTGGTGTGTAGGCGGCCGTGCGGGGGGGGGTACAGCAGCAGCCCACGTCCGTGGTAGTTTGCGCTGCCCCGTGCACCATTACCTGCAGTCCTGCACCTCCGCCTGCAGCGGGGGGTTGGCACCCCGGGTACGGCACCCTCGGGCCATGTGCCCTTCCGCGGTCCATTGTAATCTCTCTCGCGGCGGCCCCTTAAGACGCAGCCTCCCCCCCCCCCGCGACCCGCGGGGCAGGGAGGGGGACATGTTGCAACCCACTCGAACAGCTGCGCGAATGTCCCAAACAACATAGAACGGCCGGTCGGGGTTGAAAAGAAGTAGCCCAGACATACCCAGTCGGGGCTAAGGGTCGAGCAACTGGAACGCGGAGTGCGCTACAGCCACGCAGGCAAGACGTCCGTCAGCAGGCAACACCGCTCTCAGCCGCACAGCGGCCGCAGCGCAATAAACGCGGCGAGCGCACCACCATCAGCAACACCAGCAGCCAGGCACGGGGCATGCTAAAAGGGGACCTCGGGCAGGGGCGCCGCGGGGTGCGTGGTTCCGACTTGCGAGGCGGCAACGGCTGGCCGGTGGGGTACCTGCGTGGGCGACATGCCCCCGCCCGTCGCCGTGTTGGGCTCTGGAGGCTCTGTTTGCATTCGGTGGTGCAGCACCCTCTGGTGTTCCACGCACCCCAGCCTGCGGTGCCCCTCGGTGCCTGCTCGATCGGATGCGCGGCGACCGTGTTGGCATTCGGGTCCCTGTACCCTACCTGTACCCTACCTGTACCATACCGCCATCTATCCGTGAGGAGAGGTGAGGTGATGTGAGGTGAGGTGAGGAAGGGCCGCCGCGCTGTGACGTCGTTGGGGCAGCGCCAGGGACTCTCCTGGTTGAGGGCCGGCGAGCACCCACTACCCCGTCCGTCATTTGCGAGGATGCCCTAACAATCATTCGAATTACTACCGTTGTCCTTGATGCAACCTTTACGAGGTTACCGTTACTATATTCGCTGTAGTCCCGTGCAGAAGGTAGGCTCTGCCCATTTTGCAACCAGTAGTAGGTTGCGTCGGACGCGGCCGTCTTCAGCAGAGTCCAAAATCAGCATAACCATTTCGGCAGAGCAGGCAAAGGTCAGGCTCAAAGGATTCTGCGGTTTCACGCTGGCCTCGAGGCTGCAGAGCGGGACTATGCCGTACCTGTAGTCGTTTACGTCGAGAAGGTACAAGAAGATGAGGGAAGGCGTAACGCGGCCCTTGGGAGGCTTTCCGGAAGAATGTTCGCTGCTCTGAATCATTCTCTGAGATTTTTCACGTCGGAATCAAGCTTTGGGAGCGGAGCTCGTACTGCTTTGGGAGACGTATGGGAGTTTCCGTACGACATCATCCACCTCGGCCTCTCCTTATAAGCACAGGTCTTTGAGCGAGGTTACCAGCGCCAAGATACATCTTTGGGGGACGTTTGTAATAAATCCGCAATTGCTGGGAAGGATGAGTAAGGACATTGCGTCATTCCAGGATGTGCAAAATCTGACGGAGTTCTTTTCGCGAGGGGCCATCGGGACGCGGTCCGACACCGGCGAGAAAGCTGCTTACTTGGCCGGCGAGCGTCGCTGTAAGGACGTCTGCGTCTTCCTGAATGTCCTTCTTGACAACAGCTCGAGCATGAAAGAGTCTTGCGGAGGCGGCAAGTCGAGGCTGCAGGTGGGGATCGGCGGAGGCGCGCACCGCTGCAACGAATACGATCGGGCCGTCGACAAAAAAAATTTCAAAAGACTGGCAAATTTGTTCTACATGGTTGCGTGCTTTGAAGCTACCATCCGACATTGTAAGGGACGGTGTAATTGCAGATGCCTGTTTGGGCAACACCACGGTTGGCTGTCCTGGCCGCGTGGGAAGGAATGAATCAAATCATAATTTGCAACAACTCGTTTATTCACATATAATTCCGTTCCGCTCCTGCTGAGACATCGAGTGAGCTTGGTAGTACCGTATACGAAGTTGGTTGTCATATCACCCGCCGCAGACACTTGGCAATAAATACAATCCAATGCGCGAATCGTGGTTGCGAGCCAAGAAACAGAAGAATGGAACACCTGCTGCGGCATTTCCCATGCTGCGGTACATGTTTCACGGGGTTACGCCTCGTAGGAGGCTACGCTGAACGTGCCACGCCCCTCCTTGGGCCCCCCTTCCCCTACCTGCCTGGCCACTTTGGAAACGGTTTATCTGTCAAATCACACCTTCTGCATTACCACTCCACACGCCTCCGTGAACAAGCCATCCTGAATGCCAGCTCAGAGTCACCAAATTCGTGCGACGGATCCTGTCCATCCACCGTCCTACCTGCAAACCTACCTGCGAACCTATTTGATAATCTACCTGCGAACCTACCTGCGAACCTACCTGCGAACCTACCTGCGAACCAACCTGCATGCCCCCGATGCATTGATGGATCGCAGGTCGCACTTGACTGTCTCAACACAATCGTGAAGGACAAGACGTTGCAGCTCCGCCACCCCGACTCCCTTGTGGTACATACCTTCAACAATGACGTCATCATCCGCCTTTGCAACCACCCCGACAAGTACGACCACGGCAAACTGATCGACAGCATCAACACCGACTACGGTAACGGCAGCTACACGCGCATGCGTGATGCGATCGACGAGGGGCTGAAGAACATGGAGAAGCATGCGGGCGAGAAGACACGCCGTGGTCTTCGCGTCGTACGATACCTGCTGGTACGGCAGTCTGTACGGCAACACGTCGTCTGCGCGGTGCGGAGCTATGTGCTTGCTTCCCGGCGTGCGTCGGTGGAGGCAGGCGCATACAGCGTGTCACGCCTCCGGCAGCCCTGATGATGCCGGTTCGCAACCTTCCTAGCTCGCTCTTTCCCGATGTCTCCCACAAGCTACCATACCGTGTGATGACCAGGACGTGCGCGACATGCGACACGCATGCAGGTCCTGACGGACGGCGCGGACAACCGCAGCTCAATGTCGTTGGACGGCCTCCGCGAGCGCATCACCGCCGCGGGCCGCCGGCTGGAGAACCTGCACCTGGTCATCATCGCGGCGGGCATGGAGAAGGCCGCGGTGGCGGACCTGGAGCGCCTCTGCAACGGGCCCGTGCCGGTCCAGGTGACGATCGACGGGCTGCGTTCGTTCGCAACGTGACTGCTGTAACCTACCGAATGCTTATAGGGGGCCTGTGTGAGAGTGTGACCGCTCAGGTGGTGGGGCCAGGGTCCACCACGCAGCGCCCACTGCGACCGCAGCACCGCACGCAGAAGCAGCAGCTCTGCAGCTGTCCGGTTGGGGGCACTGCGTGTTCGTGTGTAAAAGGAAAACTGAGCTACCCGTTCGTGTGTGGTCGTGAGGTTATCGAGCGGGCGTGGATCCGGAGTCCCAGGTAGACCGCCAACGAACACGTCTCATAATTGGGTGGGCTCAGACTCAGCTTGCTTGTCTGGCAGTGGTCCCTGCTGCAGCTACTGGATTCCCCGACAGCTTACCGGCTCTTGACCTGCCCCGCGCACCAACCCCACATATCAAAGCCTGTCGCCTGCCTGCTGCCACCGCCTTGTCGTACAGGTGCTCACCGTGACCAAGGCGGATGACGTCAGCATCCGCGATGCGTTCGCCCGTGCCATGGAGTACCTTCGGGCGCTGCTGTACCGCGATCCGTCGGGTAAGCTGGTGGTGACGCAGTACGTTGGGACCGACACGGAGAGAGTACGGCGAATGGACGAGCAGGCGGCCGTCATGATGGGACAGCGTTTCCCGAACGCGCGTATGGTGGGCGGGCGCGACGAGATTGGCAAGCTGATGCTGCTGATGGGGTCCCGATGAGACCATTCCTGCTGAGCTGCTGTTCAGACCCGCGATTCCGCGTGCAGTCACCCCTTCCGCCGGGCTGGGTGTGTCTGGGCTGTTTTTCGTTTTTCACCGCCCACAGGACGGTAGATGGAGGGCGAGGGAAGCGGGTGTCTCCGTCGCTTGGCGTGCGGAAGCACACGTTAGTTCGTGGCACCGTGAGTTGCGGCTGCGAGGGACTTCGAGAGAAACTCGAGACGATGAGGGCCGGAAAGGCCATTTGTACACATACAGCAAGCACTGAAGCATGCGCACGGGGAAGGTGTACAGTGATCAAGCCCTGCGGCGGGCAGTGTTGCGCATTGAATTAATAATGTCATTGCTAGCTCGAACATAGGGGAGCGAGGTCGCCCGACCAAGCAGGCTGCGAAGGGCAGTATTGGTCGCGCGGTGCTGTACTATGCCGTGCGACTGCAGCAGGCTGCTGCGTGCCTGCAGGATGTCGAGAGCTGGCGCACATACGCTCTGATGAACTTGAAACGCATGAGAGTTGATTGGGAATGCATTGGAAAGTTCGTTGCTTGGGTTGGTGTGCAACCGTGCAAGCCATCGAGGAAGTGACAGGGTCGGGGGTCTGGCGGCTGTGGAGGGAGTGGGGACTTCAGTCCTCGCGGTGGAGCAGGCATGTAACTCTGTTGCCCTCCAGCGTTATCCAAATTCAGTCTACCTGATGCGCTCCAATGTGTTGCGAGGGCATGAAGGCGCTGTAACTCAGGCTGACCAACGCGTGTCTTTGTGCCTACATGCCTGCCCTTGTGCACTCCACAAACACTGTCTAGGCCATTTTCCACATCTCTGCCCTTCCACCTAGGCTGATAAGAGACCTGGCATATAGGGCCAATGATCGCTGAGTGCCGCAGTCGTGCGAAGCACAGAGGGCAGGTTCACGGTGGAGACAGCGGTTTCAGGTGGTGTGCACAAGGTCTCTGGGTCAGACCGTGAGACATGTGCTCCGCGATACCAGCGAACCAGGCAGTTTCATGAGTTCCTGGCACATCTGCCATCCTAGGCCGCGGAAGAGCGTGCTTGGCTGCTTGCTTCTCGGGCAGCATCTCGCTCGGCATTCGGTAAAAGAGAAGTGATTGGTATCTTGACTATTGGAAGGTGAACCACCAGATACCACTAGTCATGGGGAATGCGCCCTAATGCGCGCGGAGCGATACCACCCCGTGGACAGGATCTCATACAAGAGATTAAATAAAGAACTCTGCCCGTATGGCATCACGCGGCGTGGACAGCCGTACCCTGATCCGGGCACACATAGTTCCACGAAGGGCCCACGGTTCAGGTGCGGCTTCAGCACGTCAGCAGCATCTGAGCTGCCTGTCACGTTTCTGGTGCGTAACGAACGTCACGTTACCCAAGTCCAGGTTAGATGTGATGTGGGGTCAGTTCAGAGTCAGCGGTGTCGAGGGATAGGCAACGGGGTCTAGAACTGCACTCCAACCATCCCGGATACATTCCTCAAACCGTCGTGAGGCCCTCACACAATGTCCCCGTGGTAACTCGCGCATGACCAAGCAGCAAGCGCACGATCCTCGCTCGTTGCGCTTTGGTGTTGCTTCTTACCAAGCACATATCGTCTGTATATTATACCCAGCTGCTGTACGAGACTGAGCCGTACGCGAATACACTGTCACAACCCTCTCTAACAACCGCGCCACGCAGGCCCATCAAGCCGCGGTTACCTGGCAGTCGCGTCTCATCAGTAACACACCAACCTCCCAATGCATCTCTCCCCTCCCGCCCGCCTTCCTGCAACGCAGTTGAATCCCAGGCAGGTCACCTGCGTACACATCCAGCCCCCTTTTTCAAACGCGCTTCCCGCTTCCGCTATATGCGGTACCGTGAGCAATCCGTGTATGTCGAGTGCGCCGTACTAACCAACCCTAAACCCAACACTCGCCTTCAGTTTTTACACTGTTCACACAATGCCACTGACTGAAATCATCAGTGAAATATACACTCAACTATCCAAACGAGGGCATGCCCACGCCGCGATACGCACATGCTCGGAACTATCAACCATGGCGAAGGCGCCGCGGGGTAGCCTTGACCAAGCGCTTAGATCCGGGCGAAAGCGCGGCGAGCGGCGGCGATCGTGGCGTCAATGTCCGCATCAGTGTGGGCAAGGCTGGTGAAGCCGGCCTCAAACTGCGACGGGGCCAGATAGACACCCTCCTCCAGCATGGCGCGGTGGAAGCGGGCGAACTTGGCCGTGTCCGCAGCAAGGGCGTCCTCGAAGCACGTGACCGGCCCATCGCAGAAGAAGAAGCCGAACATACCTGCATCCCCAACGTGAGCCAACGGGCGACTAGTATTGCACACCAGGTACATACCTAAGGAGCCACAGCCGACAGGTTGACAGAAATTTCCTTCAACATCGGCTGCTGTCTTCCAATCGTGACTGACCATAGCTCTTTTCCAAAACCAAATCCTGAGCTCCGGCGGAACCCTGAACCCCGCCCGCGGCACACTCACCGCTGATGTTGCCGCCAGTGATGGCGTGGCCGTGCTCCTTGGCGGCGGCCATGATGCCGTCAATCAGGCGCTTGGTGACCTTCTCCAGGTGCTCATAGGCGCCCGGGCGGCCCAGGATCTCCAGGGTCTTGATGCCAGCAGTCATGGCCATCGGGTTGCCCGACAGGGTACCCGCCTGGTACATCGGTCCAGCCGGCGCCACCATCTTCATAATCTCCTTCTTGCCGCCGTACGCGCCGACCGGCAGGCCGCCACCAATGACCTTGCCCATGGTGGTCAGGTCCGGGGTGATGCCGAAGTGCTCCTGGGCGCAGCCCTGCAGGTCCCGGTTGGGGGAAAAGGTTCGACGTCAAAACACCGTCAACATCTCCCATCATCAGTGCAGGGTGTGTCAGGGCTGCCAGCTCAATGCCATAACGCTTTTTGATTATTTTACAGAGCAGCTAGGGCGGCATGAGGACGAGGACAAGCTAGCGCCACTGTAACATGGGGCACACCGTTCCCCTAAGGGAAAAACCGAAGTCGGAGCATATGCACGTGGGATCCTCTCAAAGCAATCGTGGTAACTATGTCGTAGGCCGCATACACGTGACCCAAATCGCACACCTGGAGGGGGGCCCACATCGCTACGTCTACCCACCTTGGCAATGCGGAAGCCCGTCATAACCTCATCGAAGCACAGGACGGCGCCCTCCTGGGTGCACAGCTCGCGCAGGCCCTGCAGGAACTCCTTGGTGGGCACAATGAAGCCGCTGTTGCCGACGACCGGCTCCAGGATCACACCGGCAATCTCGCCCTTGTTGGCCGCGAACAGCTCCCTGACCGACTCCAGGTTGTTGTAGGTGGCCGTCAGGGTGGCGGCGGCGGTGCTCTTCGGCACACCCGGGCTGTCCGGCAGACCCAGAGTGATCACACCCGACCCGGCCTTCACCAGGAACGAGTCGGCGTGGCCGTGGTAGCAGCCGGTGAACTTGATGATCTTCTCGCGGCCAGTGTAGGCGCGCATCAGGCGCAGCACCGACAGGCAGGCCTCAGTGCCCGACGAGACGAAGCGGACCATCTCAACCGACGGCACGCGGTCGATCACCATCTTGGCCAGAACGTTCTGTGGTCAAGACCGGATCGGAACGGCAGCGGGACGCATATGCGAAATTTGATTACCAAGTGCAGTCACTGGCATCACGAGGACTAGGGAGTTGCCTAGGGGGTTGCGCGGTTGGCATCTGCGGCACCGTCGAGACGTGCGCGGGCCCGGGATGTGGGTAAATTCAGGTAGTGCAGGCATATAGTATACAGAACAAATGCGTTTTCTCGAGGTTTTGGAGCACGGAGGGCCGATGCCGAATGCACAGAGAGGCTCACTCCGTTTGCGCACTATGTGGGGAGGTCGAGGCTCCTTTCCCCTGGAGTTTCCCCAGTCCCAACGCAATTACCACGACTCATCGCTACGCAGTCCTGTTTTCCCACTGCGAGTGATTTCAACGTAAATGCTTCGCCTTGGTGCGCCCGCTGTGGTGTAGTCTTTGTCCCAGGGTCTCCGGTTGTCGTATGGATACAAATATGCTTGATCTGCTACACGCAACACACACCACTCCTGGGCCGGGGTGTTTTGCCGGGTTTCTATCCGACACACGTCTCCATGCCTCGCGGCTCTCTTGTCCATAAGCCTAAGCGCGAGTCAGTGTATGTACGGGGTCCAGAACAGAACTAGCCTACGTCATTTGCAAAACACTAGGGGATTGCGCTGACCAAGCTGTCTCGGCATAAACAAACGCTGTGAAGGGCGTCCGTGTTGCGGGGTGGGGAGATGCATACCCAGATGATTCATGACACAGGGTGGAAACCCCGAGACATCCACGTCGTCACCCGCGGCCTCACTTCCCAGCAGGGCTAGGGCTGCCATCGCAAACACGATGAAGATCAGCTAAGGGTGAAGCATGATAAGGGTGAAACACAAATCCAGGCTTGACAGAGAGCCAGCGTGAATTCTAGTGACGTGTCCGGCCCGGTACCTTCGTGATAAAACCACCCCGAAACATGTTTCCTAGATCAGATATGACCTGTGAATCAAATTTAAGCGCTCTTACCTCCAGCTCACAAGGCGCACCAAAGCTGGTACCCTTGTCGATCTGCGCCTTAAGGGCATCGTTAACCTCATCGTTGGCGTGGCCAACAATGGCCGGGCCCCAGCTGCCAACGTAGTCAACATACTTGTTGCCATCGACGTCATAGCAGTATGGTCCCTTAACGCGATCGAAAACGATGGGGCCGCCACCGACGGAACGGAAAGCACGGACCGGAGAGTTGACGCCACCCGGCAGCAGCTCCTGAGCCTCCTTGAAAATCTGTAGGACCAATTTAACATCGCGAATTGGTTTGCTTATTGAACGATTGTAAGATCAAGTTCCAAGTGGGACTACTTCAGCAGAGCAGTTATTAATAGATCTTCTATTATCTTACCTCCTCGGAACGCTTGGTGACCAGCTTAGGCGGAGCAGCGACGGCGCGCACAGAGACGCTGCCGCGAACAGCACGCGGACGCTGCGCAGTGAATGGGCGCTGGCCCTGCAGGGTCTTGGAGTTCAGAGACTGCATTTTCGTGTGGAAAATCAAGATGAAAATGTGAGGCTGTGTTGCGAGGGCGAGGAACAGTTGCGTGAAAATTCACACCTATAGAAAAGATCGCCGTTTACCATCTGACCGCCCGTACACCCAACCGTTTACATCTAATCGGACGTAAAGCATTTCATTAGATCCGACGTAAAGAGCTTGCCTACTGCCCCAATTGATACCATTATTGTTGAACCTCAGGGTAAATTATTTCGAATTCTTCTTGCACGCCTTCCAAACGCGAATGAACATGCCATGCCCACTTTGTAGGCAAATTATACAAAACTTAACCGCTGAGCATTATGTTTAGTCGGATGGTTTATAGGGGGCTTTGGGAAACTTGCAGAGCAAATAACAATTTGAAGATAGGCCCTTGCAGCGACCCCTTGGCAAATGCGCTGCAAGGATATCCCTTGGATGCGACAAAGCAACTTTGGAGGTTGCGATGATTTGAGGCATGGCTGGGACACCGTGCAGAACGGGAAGGGGGGGTGCGGGGGCCAAGGCAGATGTCGGCAACGGCATGTATGCTGGGAAAAGGCGCTTGTTTCTAGAAGGCCTTGCCGACTACTGGTTCAGTCTGCGCCACGATCGGGGTCCGGCCTGTTGGGTCGCTCGGGAGTCCAGACAGGCAGGTGGCCCGACCACTGAGGACCAGTGCTGCCGGGGTAGACCATCTGTTTAGAATCGAGCAGCTGTGAGTAGCCGTGCCCCACTCCACACATTTACATGCCGCAACGGCCTTGTACCCCCGCGCTGGGCTTGTTCCCTATCAAGCTAAAATTATGACGAGTTCCGCTTCGCCAACAACCAGTTGATGCCATGTTGCTGACCCTGTCGCACCCCTTGGTGGTGTCACGGCTGAATCCAGTGAACTCCAGTCCACGGTCGAACCTCCTTCCCCTGCAGCGTCCGTGAGGTCTTGATGGTAAACGCCTTACCGGCGTACGGCGCGTGCAATGCTGGCCATTGCGGCACAGGAGTGTGGTAGAGACAGATGTCGAACCTGTCGAAAAGGGAAGTTCCTCGGATTCTTTGACCAACCTTAGTATGAACTCACACAGACTTTCCCAGTGACGGTGCTTAGGCACTGGGGCGGCAGGCATGGCGGTCCCACCAGTGGTGGTCCCGAATGTATTCACCTGGCGCCGGAGAGGTACGTCGAGCCGCCTCGGCTACACGGGGCATAAAATGCCCTCATCCCCCCCTCATGCTTTCTTCTTCGGCCTGGACGAGAATGCGCGGTATGAAGACCCCTCCCCATGCGGCACTTGCCCAACTCCACATCCCCAAGCCCTCTCCCCACGCACGCGGCCGCCACCCGCCACGTGTACGGGACGATCACGCTGGAGTGGTGGCCACCATGCAGCATGCATGTTCTTCAAAGTTTGCCGAAAAGGCCAAGCCTGTTCTGGTAATCCCCGGGATCGGCTGCTGTCAAGGTCTTGTCTGGGGATTCCAGTAGCGTGTAATTTGCCAGCCCTATGTGCACACAGTCGCTGAGGTCATCCTCAGAACTGCCCATTTACATACAGCACTTTGCCTCCTTGTTCAAACACGCCCGCGGCGCCCCCGACATGCAAGGACCGATCAAATGCCTAGCGCCCCCGTCCAAAGGTAAACAGCCCACGCACCGCACACACTCGTCCCACCCCAGCCTCTTTCCAAGCCTGTCTTTACTCATCTGGTCGGGCTCTCTCGCGTCGTGTCGAGAAATGGAACGAGGGTAGGGCGCGAATGGAGGTGCCACTTCCACCAACGGCATATTATTGCTTTCACTGCATCATATCGGAAACATGTGGTGTCGGCCGACTCCCGAACCAGCCTCCCACATACCGTTAGGGTGCCCCGCAGGGTGGCTCGCCCCCTATGCAATACTTCCGGACCAGACCAGGGCACGATGCAACCAACACATATCACGACGCAACCGGGTCATAAACCACACGAACAGTCCACAGGACAAACCTTCAGCTAATATCCGGGTCGTGTGTCCGGGTGTTCTTATCTGACATGTTGGTGAATGTCATCAGCGCCGCCGTGCTCTTCTGCCCGCTCAATACTAGCGCTGCGCCTCACCGGAGAACCTGGGAAACAGCGCGGAAGAGCGTGCTTTACCGCGAACGACGCCGCACCTGGCTCCCACACAAATAGTCCGTCCCAATGCATATGTTCACAGCATTGCAAAGAATTCTGCGTGCCTAAGGCCAGGCAATCACGGCCGAGGCAGACATAGTGCCACACCCGCCTTTATCGCCCTGTTCCACGCCTGCCTACAGCTTGCGCGTCCGAAACGCCCATCGAACGCCGCTACGTACAACATCCTACTTTGCAATCGCCTGGATTACATTCGTTGCGACACATAGGGAATACATGGGATGGGCTGCATGTGCCGCTCACTTGCCTTGTGTCGCAAGCCCGCTGCCTGCTGACACAACAGCACCTCCCTCATCTCGCTGCCCCACAGCACCATCCCACTCGGAAGCCCAACGGTACATAAAGCACATCAGGAGTGCTGAGCTTCACCGCAGCCGTCGCCATGGCAGTACTCGTCGCGGAGCCGCTAAAACAGCCTAGCAGCCGTGTGCCCACGACTGTTCTAAAGATGCTGGAACCCCTCCGTGAGACGTACCGCCGGACGCTTTCCCGATGCTGTCAGCCCCTCCCACTCGCTGCTACACCGCTACATTGAGCCTCCGCAACGCCGCTCCCCCGCCAGTTGTTTACTTGGCGTGCTTGGCAGCGAACTCCTGCGGGGAGGAGAGAACATGTCACAAGGGGTTGGGAAACAGCGGTCATTATGATAGGCCACGCAAGCCAATGCGAGAGCGCACATCCAGCAGGAAAGCTGTTCTTGCGGTGCGGTTTTGTTCCGAAGGCCAGTCGCGACTGTTCGCAATGCACCACACCAAAACGGAGCTGTCCCATTCGATGGCTCGAAGACACGCTGCCTACCCCGCTGGGATTTCTCCTATTAAAATGCGGAATTTCCCCTCGAACCCACGCTCCGCGGCTTTCATTCAGATCAACACTTCATCTCCCAGCCCATCTTCGCGCCCAGCCATTCCACCGCTTGCTGCCGCCCTGCCATCCCACCATGTACCCCTGCCCTCTCCACCCACTGTGCCCTCCCTTTCGAGGCATGCCGCTCACCTTCATGAAGGACGCCAGCTTCTCCACGCCCTCGATGGGCATGGCGTTGTAGATGGAGGCCCGCATGCCGCCCACCGAGCGGTGCCCCTTGAGTTGGAGCTGCGGAGCGGCCCCGGGAGGTGTGCAACGACGAGGTGGTACATGTGAACAACACAGCACGGCACGGCGGAGTAACGATGAACAGCTCGCCGCGGGAATCCCCGGGTTTGCGACCGCCCACAAGCTAGCAGATTTATACCAACGGTTGACGGCCGCAGGTCATGTCCCGTTACATTCACGCGGCATGCGACGCCGCGCCGGTAGCCCCAAATGCTCCCTACCGCGAAAGGCCTTGCAGTACCCTTGCCATCGGGTTCCTATTCCCCCGGCGTCCTCGACTCCAAACTTGATCTCCCGAACCCAGCCGTTTGGTCTCCCGAACCCAGCCGGAACTCGCCACCACTCCGCCGCCGAACTCACCATGCCCGCCTTCTCGGCCTCCTTGATGAAGACCTTCTCCAGATCGGGCTGGGAAGGGATCGTGAAGGGCACGTTCATGAGCGAGCGCACCGCGGGGTCCACCGGGCTGTTGTAAAAGCCGTTGGACGAGGCGATAGCGTCGTACAGGATCCCCGCCTTCTTCTCATTCAGCTTCTGCATCGCCTCCAGGCCGCCGCTCTTAACCAGTTTATCGAAGACGAGGCCGCACACGTAGATGGGCCAGCACGGGGGCGTGTTGTACATCGAGTCGTTGTCGACGTGGATCTTGTAGTCGAGCATGGTCGGGGCCTCCGGACGGCAGTGGCCCAGGAGGTCCTCGCGGATGATCGCGATGGTGACGCCGGCGGGGCCAACGTTCTTCTGGGCGCCGGCGTAGATGAGGCCGTACTTGGAGACATCAATCGGCTTGGAGATGAAGTTGGACGACATGTCGCTGACCAGCACGCGGTCACCGACGTCCGGCGTGGACTTGAACTCCACTCCGCCAATTGTCTCGTTGTCGCAGTAGTGGACGTAGCGGGCGTTCGGGCTGAGCTTCCAGGAGTCGACCGGCGGCAGCGACTTGTTGTCGCCCTTAGCGGCGATGTTGACATTGAGGTACTTCTTCGCCTCCTCGGCCGCCTTCTTAGACCAGGCGCCGGTCACGATATAGTCCGCGGTGTCGCCAGCCTGAGCTAGGTTGAGAGGGATCATGGAGAATTGGGTGCTGGCTCCGCCCTGGAGGAACAGCACCTTGTAGTTCGACGGGATGTTCAGCAAGGTCCGCAAGTCGGCTTCCGCCTTCTGAATAACGCTCTCAAACTCCTTGCCACGGTGGCTCATCTCCATAATGCTCATTCCGGTACCCTGCCAGTTCACCAGGTCTGCCTGAGCACGCTCCAGAACGTCGACCGGCAGAATGGCCGGACCCGCCGAAAAGTTGAAAACGCGACCGTGCGGCTGCGCAGCAGTCGAAGACGGCGCCGGCATCGCAACTGTGGCATTCACGCGGACGGTAGACACACGGCTAACCGAAGGACGGCCTGCGGCCCTGCGGCCGGCAGTAATCTTGGCCTGCTGGAGCTGCATCGTGCCGGAACTTAAAGTCTCGGAAAAAGTAAGGTCGGCAGAAGCTATACAGCAATGCACAAGTTACTGATTCGAAATTACCGTTATGTAATGCCCAGGGAGTGTAACAAGGGACACGCACAACATTGCGACCCACGTGTACGAGTACGACGACGGCGTGCAGGCCGGCGGACTGCGCAGAACCGTTGCCTTTGCACTGCATCTCGAAAGCGTATGCAGATGCATTGCGCCCATGCCTTACGTAGTGACTGCGATTTGCTCATATGTCATGCTTCACGTTACAAATATCACTTCAGTGCGCAAAGGATATGCAGCGTGGAAATGGATGGTCTTTATGTCACGTTGACCAAAACGGCATCTAAGTTGCCTAGGTACGCGGAGCGTAAATTATTTGCGCATCTGTAGACCACGCATGACAGGGCTCCAGCTTCAGTCTTGTCCAACGTAAATTCTGGTGATGTGCGGATATACGTGCTAGGACGAATGCGCGTTGCCCCCGGTTTCATTCGCACCTGGACAAGGCGTCTTTGAAGAAAGCGAACACCAGACGAAACCCAAAGACGGAATGGGAAGAAAACGAGCATATGCCTGGATGCGGTAGCGTTTGCTTCCCACCTGGTTCCACGTATCCACACCCCAGCACACGGCCCCGTGTCTGCGGTGATTTCTTGGTAGTTCCCAAAACATACCGGATTGTGGGGCCGCCGGCATGTTGTGGGGGTATATCCACCCCCTGCTGCACGCTTTGAGCAGTGTCCGATCAACTGCTTGATATCAGACTGAAAGAGCGCGCCTCAGTCCGGCCGTGTCTGGCGCGCATCCCGTCACCTACCCCAGGAAATGCTTCCCCATATCCGCATCCAAATGTTTGGCGGTAACCCACGGCGCGATCGTACTGGGGCCTTGTGTTCATACACGCATGTACATACACGCAAGTGGTGGCAGCAACGACACACGAGCATGCGGGGGTCCGGGGGAAGATACGCATTCCGTCAGGATTTGCCGATGATCAGCGAAAGCACACCGACGATCCTGATCCTGATTATGATCACTCTGGACATGATAATAAAACCCCATCCGGCACCTTTCGGTTGCCGTACACAATCACCTGGCGTTGCCAGGACCCACCCCGCTGCATGCATGGCGGCACGGGCTCAAAAGAGGCGTGAGCGCTTGTCCCGCCCTCCACCAACGCACCAAGACGATCTGCCAATTAAGTCAAAGCAATCAGGCGGCCTGCTGATCTGCCGAGAAGGAGGGACGGTGGTTCGGTCGGGCTGATCGGATGGACCGCTACCACGATACCGCCATACCAGGGGAGGGGGGCCAGGACCCCCATGACGGGCCCAGACATCGAACAGCCCAGCCCGGCCCGGCGCACGTACGTACATGGAACGGCAGCCCGCTGACCGGCTGAACGGCGGGGGAAGGGGCAAAGGGGGTATCGGCGGCGTGAGAGCAGACCCAGGTGCGGGGTTGCGCGGAGGGTACCACCCGGTGGGCCCCCTGGACGGCAGGCCACCGCATCACGGCGTCTCGACGATCGCCGGTCATGTGCCACGAACACACAATAAATATACAGCAGTCACCACGTCGTACATGCGTCAGCTACTGTACAGCAACGACCATGTCGCACGCCGTGCGCCAGCGGCCCAACCGCACGCACCACCCTGTCCGGAGTCGTGAGTTATCATCACGTGAACAATGGCCGCGCGAGCAGTCACTTCCAGTACTGTACGGTTCAAGAGGACGGACTTCCGCAGGTACAGTACGGCAGGTACGGTACGGAAGGACACCTGCAATGCAGCCCACCATTACTCATCCACACATGTGCAGATTTGGAAAACCCACATGGCCTCTCTCGCAATCATCAACACACCAGCTCAACACATGCAAGAAGCGCGCAGTCGCCTGACCGTTCATAAGCAGCCCTGCTCAACACGTGTAATCACCAGTTCACCACCACAGGCAACAAGCGCCCCAACCGCCATTCGTTCTTCGGTTGGGACGAGCATGCCCTCCCACTCCCCCATGTCATGACCTCACGGTGCAGACCCCTCCCACCCGTTGACTGTACAACCCGATGACGCTCCCAGCAAGCCGGAGATGTCCGTGGGGTTCGGCCCGAGACATGCGCAAGGCGCGCAGTGCCCGCCCCCGAGTTAGGACCCCACATGGTGGCGGTCCCCGCCTCCTCCCTCCACGCAGCTACGGTACTGCCGCTGCCGCTGTCACCGCCGCTGCGCACCCCGAGCGCACCCGTACGTTGTCGCGCCTCGCCGCACGATGCGTGACGCAGACGCGTGGCTGGCAACGGTCTGCGTCGCAGCCAGCAGCGGCCGACACCCGACAGACGCAGACAGGGGCCTACGCCTGCTGCGCCTGCGGGGTCAACGTGCCCGTCCCTGCCCCTGCCCCGGTCGCCGTCTTGGAGGAGCTCCGGCCGAACCACTTGCTGCTCAGAGAGACCGCCGCCGCCCACGCCGCCTGCGTCGGGGAGATGTGCTGGGGTGAAGCATCCTCCAGGGAGGGCCTCGACGCGGAGGTAACCTCCAGCGTGCCGTTGCCTTCGCGCCGCGGCATGGCAGTAGCAGCAGCGGTAGCAGTAGCAGCAGCAGTGGCGGTAGCCAGGTCGTCGTCGGAGGGTTCCACCTCCGAAACGCCCCAAGCTGCTGTCGTCGCCACCGCCGCCACCGTCACCGCCACCGTGCCTGATGTCGACGCCGCGGCCTTCGGCGGCCCCACAGCCCCGCCGGTCGGGCGGTCCGGGGGCCCTCCGTTGTCGTACACCGAGGACCACGCCGCCGGCGGCGCCGCCGGGAAACCCAGCACTGAGCCTTGACTGCTCGTCGTCGAAACGTTGGTGGGCCCGACGCCCAGCCGTGACCTAGCTGGCGGACCTCCTCCTCCTCCTCCTCCTCCCCCGCCGCCGCCGCTGCCGCCAACCGCCGCGGCCGCCGCCGAGCTTGCCCCACTGGCTGGACTGTCCAGCGCCTGGGCTTGTGGGTGATTTTGTTGTTGTTGTTGCTGCTGCTGCTGGTTGTGGTAATTGTGTTGGTGGCTGTGGCGCGGGGTCGGCCCTGCCTCCTCCGCGGCGTTGCACGTGAAGGACTGGCACTGGCTGATGGCGCCGCTCAGGGTGCTCAAGGTGTCGTCTGCGTGGCAGATGGTCGTGGTCGGGGCAGGGCGGGGCAGGGGACCACAGCAGGGCAGGTGGTCAGGCCAGGGCAGGGGGCAACGCAGCGGCCCAGCAGCGGGCAGGGATCCGGGGAGTGGGGCGGCCCACCCTGGCAAAAACATCGTTCTGTCAGCGTCAGCTGTCGTGTGGTTAGCGCTTTCAGCGGGGCCTCGAGCCCGGCCCGGGCAATGTCCGCCGTACTGCGAGCCATGGTAATTTACGATTCGGCTTACAGGCATTTCGCCAGCGCAATCGAGGCTAGTTGAGTTTCATACCGACACTCCTGCGCCCCACCCTCACCGGCCCCATGGGCGAAGGCCAGGCCAACGGACCAGGCCAACGGACCAGGCCAACGGACCAGGCCAACGGACCAGGCCAACGGACCGGGCCAACGGACCAGGCCAACGGACCAGGCCAACGGACCAGGCCAACGGACCAGGTCAACGGACCAGGCCACGGCCAGGCATGCGACAAAGCGCACGGCTCCTACCTGCCACCCCCGCGGCGCTGGTCCTGACCGGCGTCTGGGGCTGCTGCTGGGACACCCGAACGCCGTTGGGCCGCTGCCAAGCGGGGCTCGGAACAGGGCTCGCCGAGCCGCCGCCCCCGCCGTCGCTAGCGCTCCCCGGCCGTGACCTCGACGTTCTGTTGTGCGTCCTGATCGGGCTGCTCGCCGCCGCGCTGTATGCCGCCAGACTCCCCGCCGCGGCGGCGGCCACCGTCGCCGGTATGGGTCCGCTGGCGCCGGCGCCGCTGGCGCTGGTGCGGTTGGGCAGCGGCGGCCTCCCTAGAGTCCCCGGCGGCCCCATGGCACTAACCGAAACAACGGTCGGTGCCCCGGCGCCGCCGCCGGCCACCTGGGGTTCGAACGCCTCCACCGGCGACGTCGTCTTGCCCGCCGCCAGGGAGTTCAACGACCGCTCCGGGCCCAGATCCGGCTGCGCCGCCGGGGCCTTCCAGGCCGTCGTGACACTGCCCGTCGGGACGAGCGCCGGCGGCAGCGCCGGGCCGGAGGCGGTTGACGCGAGGGAGCTCCGGCCCCTGCCGCCGCCACCAGCCGCCGCACCCGACCCCGCGGACGACGGCCGACGGCCGGTACCCCCCGACCCGGGTCGCTCCCCCGGGTGTGCTACGCAGCCGTCCAGCGTCGTCCCCCTACTGCCGCCGCGACTACCGGTCCCGCCCCGGCCCTGCTGCGCGGAGGCGGACCCAGGCCGGCTGTCATCAGCCGCGCCCGCCAGGCCTCCCGCCGCCAAGGACCCGCCCACCGCCACCGCCGCCGCCGCCGCCGCCGCCCCGCCGCCGCCCGTGTTGGAGGCACGGTGATGATCCATGGTTCCGAAGAGTGTACGACCGTGACCTCGCGGGCTTGCGATGGAGCCCGGGGTGCTGGGCAGGGGCTCGCCCTCCACACCCACGGACAGGGCTGGCAGCAGGGCGCCGCCGGGGCCGGGCCGACCGGCGGCGGAGGCGGGGCGGCTGGTGCGCGGTGAGGGGAGCGAGCCAGGGGTCGGTGGCGCCGCTGAAGCCGCCGCCGCCGCCGCAGCAGCAGCCGCTGCCGCTGCTGCTGCGGGGTTCGCTCCGCGGGTGGGCGGTCTGGCGCTGGTGGGCCGCTGTGGCGGGGGCGGAAGGGGAGGCCGCATCCGCGCCCGCATATATGAGTGGGCAGGGGCAGGGACAGCGGCGGGAGGGAGGGGGGTCAAGGCCTCTGCTGCGCGCGTGATCTGCCGCGGTGCCGCGATGGCCTGGCGGGATTGTGCATCACCCTGCCAGGGCAAGGGTGATGGCGGCGGGCAACCCGGAGCTCAGAAACCTCCGCGCTCCAGAATGTGGATACCCGGTATGGGAGGGGCCACGCCCTGGAGTAGGGTACAAAACCGCGACCCTGAAATGATTTCGCCAGGGGAATCCGTGTACCGTTGCCCGCAAGGAAAGAAAAGCTTTTGTAGATAGAGTGAGAGGCTGGGTTGGCAATGAGGTGAGGAGGTCGGCTTACGGAGCGCAAGGGCCCGGGTTGTCAACGGCCCACCGACCACCCAACTGCTCTCCTTTCTAATGCGATGCAGGACACCCACCGAATGACTCCTCTGAGCGCTATCCGGCAGCTTCCCGAGGTCTGTGAACACCAGCATTTTGCGCTCCGGTGGCTGCAGAAAAATCCCAGGGTGCAGCCGGGTTCGGTGACTTTGGACACATTGCGAGATACATGTGTAAGATGAACGTAATATTTGCAATATGTCCCACTGTCTGTTGACTGGCTTTCAGTGTCCCAGTAACGAATGTCCAGCTTACGATGCCAGTAAGGTTGCTGGCGATATCTCCGTAACGACGATAAAGAAACCACAAGATTCCAGTCAGAATAATTACACCTCCAGCAACTCCCAGAGCTATTCCGATGAACTTGCTAACGTCTGTGTTGTCACTGTTATCCAAGAGCTCACGCATTTTCGTTTAACAAACTCAGTTGATAACTAGGCAAATAATCCACCTATATACCGAGTTTTCGATGGCGAGCATAATGATGTTTGGAGTGAGAACATGTCATGTCGGCTGAGCTTTGGCGAGTTTGGCAAGCCATGTTTTGATGTTACCCGCAAGCAATGCATTGGTCTGTGCGCAACAAAGCAACGGCATTGTTTTGACATGTACGGAGTGACGTCCATCTACTCCGCTTCGCTATCCACGAAACTCCGCTTCGCTTCGCTTCAAGCGCCAAATAGCGTGTTTAATTAATATATGCTTGAATTCGTAGTCCATTCATAGCTGATTACCCAAGACCACTCCGCTGAAGTCCAAAACTAACCGGGTAGCGGTGTCCTCCACCGTGAACTGCCAGTCGAAAAATCCAAGCACCGCGAACACTTTCGCTGCGTCATTGCAGATATGTTTTATGTGTGGCCGGATACTCCCGGTCGCTGACCTTGTAGTGTCAACTAGAGACGCCGTACTCATTCGTACCTCTGATGATCCGCAAGTGATCAAACCATTGCTGTCCCGTAATGCTTCATAGGTCTCCCTTTTAAATTTCAATCCGTTCAACTCTCAGGCACCTCTTAATGGCGGCTCTGGCGCGACAAAGTCGATGCGTGTGCGCGCCGTACTTTTATCTCCGTCCACAAAGCCTTCCCGTTCATGCAGCCTGCACCTCCATTTCCGCCCCAGTGGCGCCAGTGCCAATAACCCCAAAGCGCTGACTACACTGCTAGCTGCGGAGGCAGGGAGACACAACATAGTCAAGGATGAAGGCTTACATCACCCAGTACCGAAGACCACAGCCAGCTTTCACACCGAGACCCCACCTCCATTAGCCTCTGCTGCACCTCCGCCATCAGGACCCCTAGCGTCCTGTCAATCCGCCTCGTGTCAAGGTTGCTGCTCAGCAGCACCACACGGCGGTCCCCCTTGACCCACATCGATACAACACACTGCGAACAGCACAGCATCAGGCCCCGCGGGCGCCGTCAGCTGACCCGTGGGTCCGTCCCTCACATCATCGGAATTCCCTTAACCTTGGTGTTGGAACCAGCCCAGCAACAAACGGGACAGGATGAATGCTTTGGGGAGTGTGTTTCACTACAGAAATGTGCAACAAGGAAGTGGGTCGCGGGCTTAGGGTCGTTGGTTTAGGGACTTGCTAAGCCGCCAGCTGGCTGTGACCGATCAGAACTTCAGTTGCACCAAGGGGGGACCTGGGCCTTCCTGTCGGACGGTCGTATGGCAGCTCTGGCGGCCGGTCGCGCAACAACTCGGCCGGGCATTCCAACTGGTCTGAGTGCATCACGACGTGCCTCCTGCGGCAGTTGAGAGACGACCGGCCTTCATGTGCATCTTTCACCGAAGGTCTAATCCGCTCCCCAAACAAGTCATCCTGGTTGCGTACTGCAGGCGAATGGAAACAATATGTACAGCTCATCACGGAGAGCGTCGGATGATACGTGCACTTGACTGGCTGCAGTCACAGCAGTCACAGCAGTCACAGCAGTCACCGCTGGTCATTGCGGCAAGTAGACAGTTTTGTTGCAGAAGAGCCCCCGAAGTTAGAGCGCTCAAGTACGCATGCGAGCCGGCTCATCTGTCAAACGGTCAGTAATTCCAGCCGCGGAGGCAGAGATATCCGACGCCTGTCGCCAGCGGACAGCCCAGGACAGCCCCTGAGCGCTGACAGCTGCACGAGAACGCTTGAAGCCATACGTGTTGGGTTGCTAAAGCTATTTTTGCATTATTTGCACGAATTGGAATCATGTTATCTTTCGTTTTGTATCGTCTCGCATGCCCTTTGCAAGATTGATCCAGGGTTGGTTTCAAGGTATGTAATTCAGGACCGCTGGCGACAAACGAGGATACTCAAAAACATAGCGCTCAAGGAAGTCAAGATATTTATCCATCGAAACGATTATGTCCCATGTTCATGAATACTGAAAAGGGGCGACGACGGTGCAAAGCCGCAAGCCACTTTTGGCGGCAACGATCAGGCGCACGCCTTCGTTGAAGAGAGCAGACTCTCTGCAATACAGCAAACTGTTCGTCACTTCGGGCGCACTGGTTGGGATCGAGCACTTTTTACTAACCATTCACGTAAATGTTTAAACCGAGCTGGTGCACAGGCCCAATCCCCCTCCACAATTTTTCATAATTATGCAGTGCCATAATTTAAGCTGGTATCCGCTGCGGAAAGCTCTCAAGATGGGTGCGCTCAGGGCTTCCGACACTACCGTAATCATAATTTGGGTTGCCGGTAATGCGCAGTTTTGCCTCACAAAAATGAGAAGGCGTAAAAAGTGCTTGCAAATTGTCTCATGTACTAAAGAGTCGGAAACATCGTGCAAGCAAAGAAACTGTAAGCCGCTCTCGCACTGCGTATCACACCAGCAAAACTTATTGCATGCAATCATTGTTATGTTCATACGATTTGGATCTCTATGTGTTGCCATGTATGGCAGGCAGGCCTGACCCGCACCCATACTTTCGGGGCGGTGTATGACGTACCGTAATCGCGATCGCCGTCGCTGTCACGTACACGAACAAGTATATAATCTCAAAATTTTCACTTCTTAGTATGTAGTCGTTTGCAGATTGAAGATCGTTTGGGGCAGATTGTTACTTCAAGCAACTGCGTCTCCGGTGCGGCTTGCACCTTATCTCCTAAACCGTCCCTTAGTTTATTTGAGATTTTGGTGTTTCCACGCATCGAATTCGCGTGTGCTTGTTGTCTAAGTCTACCCGTAAACGGTTTCGTCATGGCTTTGCAAATGACCCTCAAGCAGCAGCGCGCGTGCGGTAGTGCCAACGTCCGGCAGCCATTCCGGTAGGCGTATTTGCCGGAGAAAATTGGGTCATTGGCATGGAACTTTTACGTCTGTTTGGCTTCAACACGCCGGCATGATGGCCATCTAGCAACTCCGTCTCATAATTGTGTGTTTGCTCTGCAGCGCTGCTGCTCCAACTGTCCGGGCCCGGCGATGTGCTCTTCGGGTGCAAGCCACTGCTGCGCCGAATGACCTGAACGCGGGTCTGGGCTTCGAGACGATGCGTGATGGCGTCAAGGTGGCTGCCAAGGAGTCTATCCTTACGCCACGCTTCTACACCACCGGTGAGTTTCGAGCCTGTCCTGAGCCTTTTCACAAGGTGCTCCCATTAGGTAGTTGCATTGGGCATGCGCGAATTTTTTATTACAAGGTGGGATTTGTCGTGTCACACCGACTTGATTCAGCACCTGCCAGTCACCCGCGTAACCCCTGGATGCAGACTTTGCTGAGATGGAGGAGCTGTTCAGCAAAGAGATCAACCCGAACCTGGATATGGCCGAACTGAACGCCTGCCTCCAGGAGTTCCGCAACGACTACAACAAGTGCCACTTCGTCCGCAACGAGACCTTCAAGGTGGGTCTCACCTCTACGGACTGCCGTGCAGAGGAACATGCCGCCGCTGCAACTGTGCCTGATGGGCATCTGGTGACACCACGGTTTGCCACTTTGCCTCGACCTGATGATCGTTTGCGCGCCTGGCCTACGCAGACCGCTGCGGACAAGGTGACGGGCCCTACCCGCAAGATCTTCATCGAGTTCCTGGAGCGCTCGTGCACGGCTGAGTTCTCGGGCTTCCTGCTTTACAAGGAGCTGGCCCGCCGCCTGAAGACCTCCGCCCCTGAGGTGGCTGAGATGTAAGCGTACAGGGTTTGGACTTCGGGATTTTCGTGTCCTGACTCACAAGCCGTAGCCGATCTCGTCTTGCGCTATGGAAAAGGGGGCCGTTCCCATCTGGGTTTCGCCGATTTCGTTCGCTGCTTCCAACACTGTCGTACTTCGTGCCGCACGCAGGTTCCTGCTCATGAGCCGTGACGAGGCTCGTCACGCTGGTTTCCTGAACAAGGCCCTGTCGGACTTCAACCTCGCCCTGGATCTGGGTTTCCTCACCAAGAACCGTACCTACACCTACTTCAAGCCGAAGTTCATCATCTACGCTACCTTCCTGTCGGAGAAGATTGGCTACTGGCGGTGAGTAGGACATGAGTCGGAAGGATGGCCATTTGGGTTCACTACTTGTCATGCACACCTTTGGCGGAGAGGCGGACGGAAGGTCTTCTTGCCGATTACCTGCTGATAACCAACACTTTATCGCCTGCTGGCGTGCTATCCTGATTACGCAGCTACATCTCAATCTACCGCCATCTGCAGCGGAACCCGGATAACCAGCTGTATCCGCTGTTCGAGTACTTCGAGAACTGGTGCCAGGTGAGCGGCTCACGACTAATGCACTGATGATTGCCTGGCTACATTCATGGCATCATGGCCGAGTCGAACGCCGACTGGTGTGTGTTGCGACATCGTGTCAATCACAGCGTTGCTAATCGTTGGGATGCAGGGAGAGGTTCCTCTGATCCGTTCAGTTCTAAGTTGATAGTAACTCGGTATCTATCTCCCTCTCCGGCCCCCGGGCGGCTCATGCAGGATGAGAACCGCCACGGCGACTTCTTGGCTGCATGCCTGAAGGCTCGCCCGGAGCTGCTGAACAACTGGGAGGCTCGCCTCTGGAGCAAGTAAGGATGGATCCATCGTCGCATACGTTTTAGATGTGGCAAGATGGCCGGGAGCAGTCGGGGAGCAGTCGAGTGGGGGAATGTGTGATGGGGTCCCCGCATGCGTGGAACATGATGGCGCAGTGTTGCGCGCCTTGTGCGGAATTAGACAGACACGGTTTCTAACCCATGTCAAACGCCCAATACTTGCTCCGATACAGGTTTTTCTGCCTGTCGGTGTACGTGACCATGTACCTGAATGACCACCAACGCACGGCGTTCTACGAGTCGCTGGGCCTGAACACCCGCCAGTTCAACCAGCACGGTGAGAACTGCTGCCACATCTGAAGCCTTCTCGAGGGGCGCGTGGACAAATCGGCTCGCTCGTTGGGTTGCATGTCGGGCGTTGCTTTGTCCCTTCCCATCGTGTTGCGGCTGGATTGGAGCTGTGTTGCGGTCGGAATGGGTTTCTGTTGAATTGGGATTTTGCCCAATTGGGTTTTGCGTCATAACGCATCTGACAACGCTAACCTGACGTTGCAAAATAAACGCGCGCGTTCCCGTGCCGCAGTGATTATTGAGACCAACAAGTCGACGGAGCGGCTGTTCCCTGTGGTGCCGGACGTGGAGGACCCGGCGTTCTTCGATCTGCTGAACCGCATGGTCGACGTGAACAGCAAGCTGGTGGCCCTGGAGGCGGACACGAACACGCCGGGCTTCCTGAAGGCGCTCACGAAGCTGCCACTTCAGGTCAGGCCCAGGGTGCCAGGGACGTCTCTGGAAAAGGCTCAAGTACGGTAATAGTAATTGCGCCATGCACGCGTCTCAGTTGCCCGGCGCCGTTGCCGGCAGTCTGGGCGCCATCGTCGGCAATCTGGAACTCCTAGCCGATTCGAGAGATAACCGGGCAAGCATAGGCCTTTTGAAAGTCGCAGTTTCCCAACATTTTGCCGCGTCTTCCCAATTGCTGTGCAGGAGCGGTTTGCGTCGCTGCTGATCCGCGTGCTCTTCTGCAAGGAGAAGGACGTGGGCAGCGTGGACATTGCCGGGTCGGCGGCCTCGCAGCAACTGGCTTTTTAAAGCGACACACCTCGCAACTGCCTTTGGGCTGAGGGCTGAATTGTGGAGTGGACTGCATCGTGGCGCAACGTGCTGGGCAGGGCCCTGCTCCCTGTCTCCCGCTGACAGGGCAGCGAATTGCGACAGGCCTGTGCGGGTTGTATGGGGGTTTCGCAGCGACAGCGCCCCACGTGTGCGACCGTGAGTCTAAAATGGGATGGCATTGGCGGGTATTGCTCAAAGTATGCAAGGATAATGTTAAAACCGGATGGACTGTATTTTTTGGTCTGATGGGGTTTCTGTCCTGAGTGGGTGGGTGAGTGGGTGTTTGAGTGCGTGAGTGGGTGGGTGAGTGCGTGAGTGGGTGGGTGGGTGGGTGGATGGTTAGGGATGGATGAAATGGACTGAGGGCAGGTTACAGGTGCGTACTGCTCGGCGCTGCAGAGTCTTTCTCGAGGTCTAACCTGTGGGGTTGGAACTGCTGCTGAGAGGGCAGATTCGCTTTCAAGTGCTGATTGCGCGTGGGGCTCATGTGACAAGACTGAATTGCGGAATTGAGCGGGAAAGCTCACGCAATGAATTTCGGTATTGGTTGCGAGCTCACGCAACCCTTAGGCTCACACAACCCTGTAGACTTCGTGACCTCCGACATAGCGAATTGCAGATGACAACCGGATACGGACATTGGGACCCTGGCGATGGCAGTTAGGCGCATAGCGCAGTGCCCTGTCAGCTGACGTTGTGGCATCCCGTGCCAGCAGGGTTTCATCCGGGAGATATAAATGGTGCGCTTCAGGTGCAGGTCACACGCAGTGCGGAGTGCGCTTGACAAATAACTAGTATATCTTTACGTGAGGTGATTTGGCCGACAGATGACGGCATTGGAGCCGGTATGGATATCTACGCTTGCACCTTGCAGGCCCTCGTACGGCAAATGGGAACGACCTTTGTAATAGCGATGATGCCGTACGCCTTGCACGCGTGCAATGTGCAACTTGCTGCTCAAATGTCAACTGCCGGCGGAGATTCAATTGGGACTCGATTGAATGGAGCCTTGCTGCACAGCCCTGTACCCGAAGGAGTGAGCGCGGAGGACTGGGGAAAGGATTAGGAAGGGAAAACACGCCCTGAACGAACCCGGAATCGGGCCTGGGGAGGGACATGCCATTGGGTTCTCCAGTGGGGGGAGACGCGGAAGGCAGCGGCTAAGTCCCCGTACCGCACATTACGGATATGTACGGTACTGGGCGGCGAAAGGCCAGGCCCCCGCTCTTCAAGACTGAGTTGATTTGCCCGCATGGCCCTGCCGTAGCGAGGAGAGTGACGGGGGTGACAGTGCCTTATGCAAAATGTCGCACATCGTCAAGTGTCTCTCACGGTTTGCACGGACGCCAAACCACTGTTCATAAATCGCACCCATGTCGTTTCGCTTTCATCCTTTCGCTTTTAGGAAGTCGACGAGAGTCGACCACCGTGCACCGTCGTGGACTGGGATGATCGCGGCGACGCGCGTGTGAACATGGGTTCGATGCGCTGTCAAATCGATTGGCCCCGGTGCTGCCGCATTGCTTGGCGTCTCGCCGTGCGCGTTGCCAAGACTGTGTGACTCCAGCGCCGCTCCACAGGTGTGTGCTGACACCCAGGGCATAACAGGGTGCCGCACGGTTCCACATCCCATAGGGTAATAAGTTGTGAATCCAGCAGGTACGACAATGACGATTGCACGTGAGCGGAGATGTGCTTGATTGGCGCCCTTTCGCGCGCATGAAGGATCGTACCGTAATGCAGGCAGTACAGGCGACGACGCTCTGCACCATCTGAGCGCGCACGAGTACGACGGGCACCCGCGCAGCGTGCACCAGAGCGGACACAGCGTTTCAGCAGCAGACGAGCAGAGATGTTGGACGGAACGCGTGAATAGGAAGTACGCGCGGACTGAGGACGCAACGGCAGTGCATCGGACAGGGTCGAAGTGCGCACAGAGAGGCGCGGCGGACGCGGCGGACGCCATGTGCGGGTTGCCGCAACGAGAGGACAGGGACGGATACATGGAAAGATGCGGCCAGCTTGAAAATGCGTTCCTGGAGGCGCGGTGTGAACAGGGCCAAGAGGGTTACGTTGTTGCAACGGCAGCCGTAAGGTTTCGTACATCTGGTAGTTGATGACGGAGGACATCAGCCATTGCACCGCATCCCGCCAAAATAAATGTAATTTCATCATTCAATGTGGCCCAAATGACGGAAGCCCTTTGCCTCGTTCTGTCGCGATGTAGTGCTTAGGGTTGTTAGCCGACTTACGGAACCCAAATTCGCTTTCACGGCTGTCATCGATAAATAAAATCAATTCCATCTGAAGCGTTCTGTGGAATTTGTAGGTGAATTGCTTTATCTGTCTGTGTCTTCCAGTCGTCATTCCCATCCGCGGGGACAATTGCTGCAATTAGACAAGATATGTGTTAATATCAAATTTAATTTGCATCTTGCAGCGCATGCACGGCATCGTTCGGCGCTTGGGCGCCCAAACACAACCTTCCGTTGGTACCAGTACGCCGGTACGCTCTGGAAATCGACTGCGGCCACCCGGCGCGGCGATAGCGGTGCTGCCTCCAGATCGCAATCAGCAACGCATGGGTCCAGCTCCCGGTGTGGCAAGGACGTGCGTGCAGTTGTGCGCCGCGGCATCGCGACATCCGTCCAGCACATCTTGCGCAACCTTGGGGCCGCTGCTCGCGCAGTGCCAGCAAATTCCAAACGGGTTCCTCCGTTCCACACCAGTTAATCATCCCGATGAACCTCCGCCCCGGCAGGCAAGCGCCCTGACCCCGCCTACGATGCCACCGCGCATCCTCTCCTCCTCCCCCTCAGCCGCGACAGTCTCGGCGCCTGCAAACGGGCTCAGATCCTCAGCCCCCAGGCGCAGCGTAATCGCTGCCGCCTCTCGAACCTCGCGGACCGGCACCGCCGGCAGTCCCCTCGCCGCGGCTGCGTCCTGCCCAGCGCACGCGCCGTCGCTGTGGCGGTCCGGTCCCAGCACCTGCACCGCCTCCAGCCCCTTCCTCCCGGTGCGCAACCTAGCAGCGAAGCCGTCGTCGCAGACTGCCAACGGAATGCCGGTCTTCTCGGATCGACCGCACGGCGGCCGCGGCACCGCGGCTGCGGCTGCCGCAGCCGAAGCCGGCGGCGGTGGTGGTGGCAGCGACAGCGACAGCGCGGCCGGGATCGGCAGCGGGTCGTTCCGGTACACCAACCGGCTGGTTTCGGAGCAGTCGCCGTACCTGCTGCAGCACGCGCACAACCCGGTGAGGGGTGTTGCGGACGAGGGCGCGGTAGCGGTGTGGGGAAGGGAAAGCGGAGGGGGTTCCGGAGGCAGCACGAACAGGGGCACGGGAGGACCCCTTACGTGGTGTTGCCGCCGGTGGCGGTGGTGATGCGTCGGTGGGTGGCGGTGGGTAAAGGACGTCTGGGGGTTGAAAACAAACAGCCGGGGGAGACACAGCCGGGGCGGCTGGGGGAGCGCAGTGCGACATGCGGGTAGGTGGGCACCTGTTGGTGAGGTACCGGATGTGCACGTCACTGTGCCCTGAGGGGCCACGGCAGCCTTCGAAAGCTGGGTGAGGCGGCACGGCGCGGCGGGCAGCAGCGCCCACACCCTCCCCATCACGTGCATTGGGGAGCAGAGGGCGCCACTGGAAGCACTGTTAGTTTGTTTGCGTATCCCCCCAGTTTCCTTGCGCTGCCCGCATCTTTACTGCACTCCACCACCCCACCCCACCCAGCGGGCTGTTTTTCCTTTTTCACCCCCACCCCATCCCTCCCCACCCCTCCCCACCCCACCCCTCCCCACCCCTCCCCTCCCCTCCCCACCCCACCCCACCCCACCCCTCCCCTCCCCTCCCCTCCCCTCCCCTCCCCTCCCCTCCCCGCCTCCAGGTGGACTGGTACGCCTGGGGTGAGGAGGCCTTCGCTCGGGCGAGGGCGGAGGACAAGCCCATCTTCCTGAGCGTCGGATACGCCACCTGCCACTGGTGCGGCAGCCCGCTGGGCGGTGTGGGGCTTGGGGCCGTGGGCTAGGCTTCGGGTAGAGGAGAAGCAAAGCCCTGGACCTGCCACTGGGGCGCCTGCCCGCTGGGTGGTGTGGGGTTGGCAGTGGTTGGGAACATTCGGCTGGCTTGGGGTGGGAGTGGAACACACAGCCGTGAAACGGACGCGAGGGGCGGCGTGGGCGTGTGTTCGTCATGTACAGAACATACGACCACCATGGCAAGATCGTAACCGCCGACTTGACTGCTCATTCTTGGTTCTCCTTATCCTGTTACCCCTCCCCTGCGGATTACCCCTTATGTCAGACTATCTGCCTCTAATGTCAGGAAAAGGACAGCAAAACCACAAATAAGTTTCAAACCGACCACTGCCGATGTTGGGATGGCCGAAGACGGCGAAGCGTTGACTCAGACGCAGCTAGTTGGAAGCTGGTGTGTCCAGGCCCCTTCCCTGGCCTCCGGGCCGCCCCTTCCGCTCCGCGGCCCCCAGGTGCCATGTGATGGAGCGGGAGTCGTTTGAGAGCGAGGAGCTGGCGGACCTGATGAACCGGGACTTCGTGTGTGTCAAGGTGAGGCTGTGTGGCCGAGGCTGTGTGGCTGAGGCTGAGGCTGAGGCTGAGGCTGAGGCTGAGGCTGAGGCTGAGGCTGAGGCTGTGGCTGAGGCTGAGTCGTGTATCCTCATGTACTGATATGCCCGGATGCGGGGCCCCGGGCGTCCTTGGCTGCTGCATGCTGTTTCGCTGCCGCAGGTGGATCGAGAGGAGCGTCCAGACGTTGACCGAGTCTACGTGAGTCGCGGGAGACGTGCCATGGGCATATGGTGGTCTCGCAAGCATTGGGCACCGGAGGGCGCAGGGAGGTAGCGGAGTCGTGGCTCGTCAGCACTCGGGTTCTCTGTTGAACCCATTGTCGGACGGTCGTGGCCTTCATTCGTGTCCGGCCTTCAAGCAGCAACATTTGGGATCCACCGCCTACCGGGCTGCGCGACCCGGTGGGCCCAGGGTCCTCCACCATGTTACACCCCGCTCATCCCCGACCCGCACGACACGTCCTCCATGTGTCGTACAGATGACGTACGTCCAGGCGGTGAGCGGCAGCGGCGGCTGGCCCATGAGCGTTTGGCTGACCCCCTCCCTGGAGCCCTTTTACGGCGGCACCTACTACCCGCCCAAGGTGCGTAGTACCGCGGGCTCAACCGCCCTGTGGACCAAGCGTGAGATCCGCGATGTAGGTTGAAGCGAGACCTTCCCTCCGCCATAAATATGTCCACCAATTCCCTATTTCCCCTGCGCCGCCGGACCTTGGCTGTGGCGGCGAGCGCGGGGCATTACGCCCCGCGGTCAGTCCTGGTCGCGCCCATTGCCCCGCCGGCTGGCGCCTGGCGGTTCTCAGCCCCTCCCCGACCCTTGCCCTTGCCCCTGCCCTCCCAGGACCGCTTCATCGGGGGGCAGCTGGCCATGCCGGGCTTCGAGACGGTGCTCCGGCGCATCGCCTCCCTGTGGAGGACCAACCGCCAGGACCTCAAGGATAAGGTTCGACGGCGGCCGCGGGGAGAGGGGTGGGGTGCAGGAGGGAGAGTGTAGTAGGTGGCAATGGCTTCTCGAGATGCTGGGACAGTGCTTCGCACTGTGTTTTGAGGTGTGACGGGTGAGGGTCGGCCCTACACCTCAAATACAGTCCAAAGCACTGTCCAAGCAACTCGTGCCAGCTCTCGCCTACTACAGAGAGGGGAATGAATTATACAGGCGTGTGATGGAAGACGGCTTGGGGACACGGTAGGGAGATGGGTTCACTATGCTCACAGGCATAATAATATCCATCATCGATTACTTTCCTGTGCATTTGCATACGCCGGGGAATGCAGGGTACAATTGGTCTACCTGATTTCATAACCTACAACATTTGTCCAGAAACATCAGATATTTACGAATTTCATCTATTCCTATATCTATTCAATCTTAATTCCTGTTGATCAAGTTTATTACTTCCTCAAAGTCGATCTTCGATGTTTAATTCATTTTTCGCGATCGATGGGACTCGAACCCACAACCCTCAGATCCGAAGTCTGATGCGCTATCCATTGCGCCACGACCGCTGAATGGATGACAATGAATTTGAATGCATCAATAGGTGGTCTGCTGTCCGCGTGTCTGGAAATCCCCCGCCCCTCCCCGCACTCCTCTTAACCTCTCGCCCACGACTCATCTTGGCCCCCATCGCGCCCGTTGATTCTCCACAACGGAGGTCGAAATCCAAATCGGATCCATGCCATCAAACTCCCATCTACGCCCTCTCCGAAACTCAACACATCACGACCACCACATTGGACACATCGACCCACGGGCCACACGGGCGGGTTCCTCTCTCTCCCACTCGCAGGCCAGCACCACTTTGGAGCAGCTGACGGAGGCGCTCAAGGAGGCGACCGGGCCGGGGGCTGGCGGCGCCGCCGCCCCAGCGGGGCCCTCGGACGCCGCCACCTCTGCCGGCGGGGTCCCCCTGGGTCTGACGGCGGCCCTGGCGGGCGCCTCCGTGGACGCCTGCAGTCAGGACCTGGCGCGGCGGTACGACGCCGAGTTCGGGGGGTTCGGCGGCGCCCCCAAGTTCCCGCGGCCCAGTGAGATCAATCTGATGCTGCGGGCGGCAAGCAGGCAGCAGGTGGGTGGGCGGCTGGGTGGGCGGCTGGGTGGGTGGGTACGATTGGAAGGTGGTGGCAGTTTTATTTACCGGAGGAGCAGTGAGTACAGGGCACCGCCCAACCACCAACAGGATCCGGGCAAGGGTGTACGGTGCAGTCCTTACCCCGTATGTACGTACGTCTCTAAGCGCCCCCCGCAAGGCGTGCAAGCTCTGAAGTGTCGTACTCTTCCGTACAATGCCGTACTGCAGGAGCAGGGCGATCCGCTGGCCGCCCGTCGGCTCCAGAACATGGCTCTCCACTCGCTGACGGCTATGGCCTCGGGCGGAATGTACGACCAGCTGGGCGGCGGCTTCCACCGCTACAGCGTGGACGAGCTGTGGTGCGTGTGTCCCCCTCCCCCCGCTCGGCTGTGCTCTGACAGACGAGAAATATGTGAATGAAGATATGATCATGTCTACCACTACAGATTTCATATCCTTTCCCCTCTCGGGTTGGCATGCCAGGGGCGAAGGGACGCAGGGGCACAGGCACGGGGTGCTGGGTTGATTGCGGTGACGCTCATGTGTCGATGGAGAGGCCAGGCAGGCCCTCGGTTGAGCTCGGCCTCGTGCCCTCGCGACTCCCGAAGTTAAGTCCGGGAGCTCCCATCTGACCGCACCCCGCCGCGCGCCCTCGCTGTTGACTTCGCCGCCCGACGGAAAGGCACGTGCCGCACTTCGAGAAGATGCTGTACGACAACCCCCAGCTGGCGACGTCGTACCTGGCGGCGTTCCAACTGACGGGCGAGCAGCCGTACGCGCAGGTGCGGGGGGGGTGGGACTCCCGATCTCCCGTCCGTACACGTGAGGGGTTGGGCGTCAAACACACCGACACGTTTGTGGTACCGATGGGTCCAACGTGCCTACCGCCGCATTGGATGTGCCGGTGTGTATGGGCGTTGGGTGAATCGGAGCCGGAGGCGGACCTCGCTCCTTCACCTCTGGGCCTAGGGTAATTGTACAGTGTACAAGGAAGCCTCGGGTAATTGTACAGTGTACAAGAAAAAGGATTCCATTGGGCGATGGGCGATGGGTGATGGGCGCCGCCTTTCCGCTGCGGTGCGGTGCCGGTTTGTCTCGCCGGTCGACGCGTGCCGCCGGGCGCTCCTCCTCCCCCGCACCCCGACCCCGCCCACGAATCCCGCACCCGCACCCCGCACCCGTCCCCTGGCCCCTGACCTCCGACCCTCCGACCTACCCTGCCGTCCGTCCCTCACCGCATCCTTGCGCCCCGGCAGTCAGCGCATGGTGTGGCACCCGAAACCCGAAACCCCGCACCCCCGCAGGTCGCCCGCGGCGTGTTGGACTACCTGCTCCGGGACCTGACCTCCCCCGGGGGCGGGCTGTACTCGGCGGAGGACGCGGACAGTGAGGATCCCCACAGCAGCATCGCCCCGGGGGCGGGGCTGGGGCCCGCGGTTGGCGGTGGGAGCCACCCCGGCGGGGAGCGCAAGGAGGGCGCCTTTTACATCTGGGACCACGCTGAGGTGGGCGGGTGGGTGGGTGGGTGAGTGGGTGATGGGTGGCATGGATGGTTGGGTGGATGGGTACAGGAAATTTTCGTAGATACATTGTGGATGGGTGGATGGGTGGGAGGATGGGTGGATGTGCGCGGTTGGGGTTGTTGAGCCGACCCGAGCTGCGGCATCACTTCTGCTGCCCCGGGACAGGGTACGTCCGCCACCGCCATACCTGGCGTACACCGCAAGACCATCAACCTCCTTGTCCCTCGACTCTTGTCCCTCGACGGCAGATCATGTCGGTCCTTGGCCCGGAGCTGGGGTCGTTCTTCTGCCTGGTGTACGGCATCGACGAGGAGGGTAAGCGTGGGCACGAGGTGGAAAGGCTGCTTGACTATTTCTTCGTGCCCGTTTGTACGCTGGCCGTGTATGGGTGTCCCGCTTGTGGGCAAGCTAAGCAGCACACACACACACACACACACACACACACACACACACACACACACACACACACACACACACACACACACACACACACACACACACATGGGGATCCGAGGGTGCCCGAGGAGGGTCGGGCCCGACCAGTGGGAGTTGGCAGCGAGCGGGACGTGTAGGCGAGGGCCGCTTGCGACGGGAAGGGGTGTACGACAGGGAAGCTTGCGTGGTGATGTGCTGCCTTGTGCAAACCATAGCCCCATCATGGAGCACCCGACTGCATACCCGGACCCAGCAAGGCCTGACGCGTGCGAGCCGCCTCGCTCTGGCTCAGCTGGGCAGGCAGGCCTGCCGAAGGGTGCAACCCTAGCTATTACGATTAGGTTAGGACGCGGGACCAGGCTAGTTTTACCGCACCAAGCAGGGGCGCGCCTCCGAAACGCGCCCTGGGTGCTGCAAGGACTTGAGGAGGTTGAACAGCGGACTGCGAGGCGCAGACCGCCCGGGATGGGCCTTCGCCCACTCCCTTGAGGGGGCACAGCGGTCACCGATCCTCGGGGATCTGGCACGCGCCCTAGGTTGAGAGCGAGGGGACAGAGGCCCCTTACGCCCCTTTCCCCCGTATCCGGGGAAAGTGCTTCGGCGGTCTCCCGTATGGGGCGGGTTAGCGCCCCCGGCCAGTGTCGGCCCGGCAGATATGTAACGATTCACACACACACACACACACACACACACACACACACACACACACACACACACACACACACACACACACACACACACACACACACACACACACACACACACACACACACACACATACGCGTTCGTCGCCCAGCGCCCACACACATCTGACACGGACACACGGTGCACTCGGCGGGGCACACCTGCCTTTCTTCATTACCCGTCACACCAATCAGCTTATCCCCCCCCGCAGTTTGAGAATGTCTGCCAAGTTCTCGTACCCCGCCCCCCCCACAGTCGGATTGCGCTCTTATGTCCATACAGCCCGCACCCGATGGCGTACGCGAACACACACCTCCTCTCCCACCGCCCGGCCCGCTCGCACCCCCTTTCCCCCCCCCCAGGTAACTGCAATCGCAGCACCCGCAGCGACCCCCACGGTGAGTTCGAGGGCAAGAACGTGCCGTACATGGCCTCGCGGCCCGAGGTGGCGGCGGAGCGCCTGGGGCTGCCCTTCGCGGGGGATGCGGCGGAGGCGGCCCGGCGGCTGGCGGCGGCGCGGGAGGCGCTGCACGCGGCGCGGGCGTCCAGGCCCCGACCATCCCTGGACGATAAGGTCCGTGGTGGAAGTGAGGCGGGGGTGGGGGTGGGGGTGGGGACATGGCGCATTGGTAGATTGGAATGTGGGTGGTGGGGGTGATAGCGCGCTGGTAGAATGGAATGCGGGTGGTGGAGTTTGCGCTGTCGCGTGTCTTTGCTGCCGGTGCGGGTGTCGTTACCCTTCCAGTCCCCGTTGCCGAAATCGGCCATCGCCGTCGTCGTTGTCGCTGTGTCGGAGGATGCCCATCGCGCTTCATGCCGTGGATCCGAGGATGTTGCTCCAGCAGCCAGCATACACGGGTTGTAGCCGTCCGCCCAATCACGGATCTCCCGATGCCGACCCCGACATTGAACCCCATCGCGACACGGGGACCCCATGGGGAATTTGGGATCCAATTGAGGCAGCTTCGACCCCGACCCCGACCCCGACCCCGACCCGACCCCGACCCCGACCCCGACCCCGACCCCGACCCCGACCCCGACCCCGACCCCGACCCCGACCCGACCCCGACCCCGACCCCGACCCCGACCCCGACCCCGACCCCGACCCCGACCCCGACCCCGACCCGACCCCGACCCCGACCCCGACCCGACCCCGACCCCGACCCCGACCCCGACCCCGACCCCGACGCCCCCCCCAGGTGGTGACCTCTTGGAACGGAATGGGCATCGGCGCCTTCGCCCTGGCGTCCCGAGTGCTGGCGGCACAACAGCAGGTACGTGTCCGCCGCATCGCCACCACCACCACCACCACCACCACCAAACACAAAGGTTCCAATTGGGCCGTCGGGACAGGCCTGGCCCTCCCGCGGGGTATGCAGGCGCTGGAGAACACGGCCCGCACCTACATGGTCGGGCAGGTCGTCAAACCGGTGCGTACGTAGCTGGTGCCGTTGATGTCGACAGCTCGGGACGGAAGGTGATACATGTCGACGGTCAACTAACGGGATGTCCGCGATCACTGCCCGGCCGACCGCCCCCTCCCTGTCGCCTTCCCTCCTCCATCATTGCCTACCAAGGTCCTGTCACCTCTCCTCCCCTGAAGTTTGCTCTGACAGCAGCTCATTTTTGACATGTGTACCAATTTCCCATACCCCACCCCCCCGCCCCGCGCCCGCCCTTCTCCCACCCCCCGCCCCCCGCCTCCAGCAGGTGGAGCGGCTGTTCCCCTCCGAGGGCCGCCCCGCCCGGGAGTACCTGCACGCGGCGGTGAGGGTGGCGGCCTTCGTCCGGGACAACCTGTGGGACCCGCTGGCGGCGGAGGCGCAGGCGGCGGTACCCGGCGAAGGGAGGCAGGGCGAGGGCGGGGCAGCGACTGCAGCAGCGGCTGCTGCTGCTGCTGCTGCTGCCCCGGCGGGGCCGCTGACCGGGCGGCTGCGGAGGAGCTTCTGCCGGGGGCCCTCGGCCGTGCCAGGTGGGGTTCCAGGGAGGGAGGGAGGGAGTGCTCTTTTGCGGTCTCGCTGGCTTTGTCGATGTCAGGCTCCATTGAGGTTCAGGCATGTCGCCGGCACTGACCCAGTCAGAATCAGGACGGCGTTCCGTGGTGCTCTTGACATAGTCGCCGGCGGCCGATCCTAAGAAGCTAAGATACGCCGTACAGTTATCACCGTCCCGCGGGTCAACGGTCACAATTGCACCTAACCCGCCACCGTTACCCATAACTGCTAACGGCCGGCCCGCAATTGGCACGAACCACGACATCGACATCAGGGGCCGAGTGCGGGCGGGGGCGGGCTTGTTGGGTATGTCCGTGCACTGGACCCGCACATATGGGAGTGGGAAACTGGGAACCCATGTGTGTGGAGCCGTGTGGAGCCGAAGGAACGGAGGGTGGCCTGAAGGGGATGCCGTAGATAGCTAGTCTCGGTATATGATGTAGCTGTTGAGGTGGCACTGCGCGTATGTGGTGGGGGCATCCATGGCGCCTTTCATGCCCAGAGGGGCCCTATGTGCGGTGCCCGCATGCGTCCTGATCAGGCTTCCCTCACGCGCGTGTGTATCTTGATCAGGCTTCGCGGACGACTATGCGGCGCTGATCAGTGGGCTGCTGGACCTGCACGAGAGCGGGGGCGGCAGGGAGTGGCTGGAGTGGGCGCTGCAGCTGCAGGTGAGGAGTGGGGGCGGGAGGGCGGGGAGGGCGGGGAGGGAGTGGCTGGAGTGGGCGCTGCAGCTGCAGGTGGGCGGATCATCCAACCGCGCCAGTGCGGTTTGGGCGTCCGGGGGCAGGCAGTGGGCTGCGTGGGCTGAGGAGCGATGGCGTCGAGCAAGCGCCAGCAGACGCGGGGCAGATGCGGGGCGGGGGCGGGGGCGGGGCCAGAGGTGTGGGGCGGGGGACCGGGTCTTGTGGACACGTTGGCCCGCCTGACGGGGTGAGGTGCGCGGGTTGGGCGTGCGCACGGGTGCAACTCCGTGGCCCAGGCGTGCTTTGGCCCCTGCGCCGGGGTTTGACGCACACCTCCCGCCCTATCGTCCCCGGGCGCACGTCCGGCTGCATGGCTCACGCCTTCCCCGCCCTGTGGGAATCGTCCTCCCGCGTATCCAATCTTGGGAATTGTAATCGAGTGTAAATAATCCGGTTGTTTTAAATCCGTCTGCCTGGGTTGCTTGCACCCAGTATATCAGTTGGGCCGGGGCCGGCACTGACCTGCGCCCTGTCCAGAATTTGAACCCGCCCATCCGCCCATCCGCCCATCCGCCCATCCGCCCATCCGCCCATCCGCCCATCCGCCCATCCGCCCATCCGCCCATCCGCCCATCCGCCCATCCGCCCATCCGCCCATCCGCCCATCCGCCCATCCGCCCATCCCCATCCGCCCATCCGCCCATCCGCCATCCGCCATCCGCCCATCCGCCCATCCGCCCATCCGCCATCGCCATCCGCCATCCCATCCGCCCATCCGCCCATCCGCCCATCCGCCCATCCGCCCATCCGCCCATCCGCCCATCCGCCCATCCGCCCATCCGCCCATCCGCCCATCCGCCCATCCGCCCATCCGCCCATCCGCCCATCCGCCCATCCGCCCATCCGCCCATCCGCCATCCGCCCATCCGCCCATCCGCCCATCCGCCCATCCGCCCATCCGCCCATCCGCCCATCCGCCCATCCGCCCATCCGCCCATCCGCCCATCCGCCCATCCGCCCATCCGCCCATCCGCCCATCCGCCCATCCGCCCATCCGCCCATCCGCCCATCCGCCCATCCGCCCATCCGCCCATCCGCCCATCCGCCCATCCGCCCATCCGCCCATCCGCCCATCCGCCCATCCGCCCATCGCCCATCCGCCCATCCGCCCATCCGCCCATCCGCCCATCCGCCCCCCCCCCCCCCCCCCCCCCCCCCCCCCCCCCCCCATCCGCCCATCCGCCCATCCGCCCATCCGCCCATCCGCCCATCCGCCCATCCGCCCATCCGCCCATCCGCCCATCCGCCCATCCGCCCATCCGCCCATCCGCCCATCCGCCCATCCGCCCATCCGCCCATCCGCCCATCCGCCATCCGCCCATCCGCCCATCCGCCCATCCGCCCATCCGCCCATCCGCCCATCCGCCCATCCGCCCATCCGCCCATCCGCCATCCGCCCATCGCCCATCCGCCCATCCGCCCATCCGCCCATCCGCCCATCCGCCCATCCGCCCATCCGCCCATCCGCCCATCCGCCCATCCGCCCCCCCCCCCCCCCCCCCCCCCCCCCCCCCCCCCATCCGCCCATCCGCCCATCCGCCCATCCGCCCATCCGCCCATCCGCCCATCCGCCCATCCGCCCATCCGCCCATCCGCCCATCCGCCCATCCGCCCATCCGCCCATCGCCCGCCCATCCGCCCATCCGCCATCCGCCCATCCGCCCATCCGCCCATCCGCCCATCCGCCCATCCGCCCACCCGCCCACTCACTCGCCCGCCCAATAATCTCCATTGGTGGTGTCCGCAGGCGGTCCAGGACCAGCTGTTCTGGGACTCCAGGTCCGGGGGGTACTTCTCCACGGCCGACCCCGCCACCTCGGATGCGGATCCGTCCATCCGGATACGGATCAAGGTACGACATACATGCACCCATGTTGCGTTCGCCGCACACGCTGGGATGCTTCAGGGGGGGCATCGCGATCCACCAGATCGCTCGGTTTGGGGGTTCTCCAAGTTTCCGGGACTGCGACGTGCATGTGGCGTTCTGGAGCCAGGGTCGCTCCTCGAGATGAGATGAGATGAGATGAGATGTCAAGAGTAAGCGCGTTGGGCGGTTCGGGAGCACCGTAGTGGGAAAAGGAGGCGGAGCAGGCAAGGTGCCGAGCCAGCAGGGAATGGAACTTGATGGTGGGGGCCGTGTTGACCTTCCCTGGACTTGGGAGATGGGAGTGTAATGTGCGGGCAGGGGCAGAATAACAACGCGCCGATCGCCTGCTGTGGCCCACGCGCAATCGCCGCAGGACGACTACGACGGTGCGGAGCCCACCGCCTCCTCCGTCTCCGCCTCGAACCTGCTGCGGCTGGCGGATATGGTTCCGGAGCGGCCCGCCTTCGGTGGGTGGCGGGGCGTGGGTGGAACTTGGTCAGGTGGATGGGCGGTTGGTTGGATGTGCGGGCGGAAGGGAAAGGGAGGGGAAGGGTGTTCCGTCGCTGTGCAATCTGGGCAATCTGATCTGGTCCCTCCGTGCCCTGCCACCCGCCTTTGGTGGGTGGCGGGGCGTGGGGAACTTGTTCCGGTGGATGGGCGGTTGATTGGGTGGGTGGGCAGCAGTCCCAGGCGATGCCATCCTGCCCCTGCAATCCTGTTCAGTGACACACACACATCCATGCCGACCTGCCTGCTGGGTGCTGTAACCCCCTCCCTTTCCTCCCTCCCCGGGGCGTCATCCCCTGCGCAGGCGCCACCTGGGAGATGTCGTACGACGAGGCGGCGCAGCGCACGCTGTCGGCGTTCACGTCCCGCCTCACACAGGCGCCTCTGGCAGTGCCGCAGATGTGCTGCGCGGCTCACACGTTCAGCAAGCGGCCGCTGCGGCAGGTAAAAAGCGCGGCGGGTCCCTCCCTGTGGAGGGCGCGTACTTGAGTGAGCGAGCTTACTGGTCCCGGTAGTTGTCTGCTGAATAGGAGGTTGTGCACGTTATATTATAAGGCAACAGGTTTGCGGCATGATAATGCTAAACAAGGAAAATCCGTGGAATTCCCGGGGGCGGGGCGGCTGCGGGGCGGTGTTGGGCGCCAGCATCGCATCGGAGAAACGCGCGGTCGGCGGTGCAACAGTCGCCTGGGACGGGCTCGTGCTCTGCTGGTGCCGGGCTCCACTTGATTCCCTTCTTTGCATTCCCTTCTTTCTTTGGCAGAAGGACGGACGCGGCGCCTGATGCATGTCGGTGTTTCTTGCACGAGGCGGTGGGGGGCATACGGGAGCGGCGGCCGGGAGGTGGTTGCATACGGGTGAAGCGCGCAGATGCGCGCTACAGGGTTCGTTGCGGGACATCTTCGTTGTGGTACAGGAGAGCGGCTTGGCCGTTGGCCCTCCCTCCCACAACGATCACCGCACGGTTGTGTCGAGTAGGCTCCGAGTTACGTCATCGGCGCCCTGGGGTGGTACTCGCGCTGTCTCATTGAATGAATGCGAACGTTACAGCGGACCCCGGAAAGCGATCAACGGTGCATGGTACGATTTGCAGAATAGGAGTCGGGCCTTGCGCTATGGGCAAGAGGGGCAGCGTTTCGTCCGTGGTGCAAGTACCGTGATTCAGTAAGACACGTTGCGTTCGGCGGGAGGGAGCCATGCCGTGGCAGGGCACAGGTGCGCAGAAAGGGTTGGGTGAACCGGCCCCCCACATTAACCTGCGAATTGCGCTGTTGTGTATTGATTTGCCGTACTGAATTGTGGCGGTCTCGTTGCTGCCCCTACGTTCATTGGTGATCCGCCCGCAGGTTATCGTGGCGGGCCGATCTGGCGCGGAAGACACGGGCGCGCTGCTGGATGCCGTACACGTGCCGTACTGCCCGGACAAGGTAGTACTCGTGATGGATCCGAGTGACCCACGGGACATGGCCTTCTGGCGGCGGCACAACCCGGCGGCGCACGACATGGTGGCAGCGCACTTCGCCAGGCAACAGCCAGGTGGGTGGGTGGGTGGGTTGACAGGTGGGTGGGTTGGCGGGTGGGTCGAGTGCCTAGATGGGATGCTTGCGACGACCTAAATCACCGTTGCGGGGGGCCGCGAAGATTGTAGCTAGGAATGGCTTGGCCTGCCTACGTGCCTACGTGCCTAGATGGGAATGCGAGGTGGCCCCGCCCGGCCGTCTGTCTTTTTTCCTGAGGACGCTGGTCTCATATCGTTTTGGATCAACGGTAATCAAACGGTGATCAAACGGTGATCAACGAACGATCTGTCGGAATCTAGACCGACAGCATTCGTGCCTGCCGGCGCGGACATCACGCTGGCCATGTGTGCGCAACCCCCACGCATGTCGAGTGCTCCGCCCCCTAGCTGATTGTGCAACCCTGACAAGGTGGACCCTGGTCATCGCACGGTGTCTGACCAGTGTTGCTATCTTAAATAAAATAAATATTTACGGGCCAAAAACCCGGAATTTTTCATTTCCCGGACCCCCAGAAAACCTGCGAGATTTCATTTATTTGACGCTGTAGGGAGCCGGAAATCTGCCCTGCCAACTATTTTCCAGACTACCAAAAGGGCCTGGAAATCTGCAGGCGCAGGGGCAATTCCTGTGTCGTACACCTGCCTACCGCCAAAACACACTCTGATGCCGTGTCCCGGACTCCTGGTTACCCCCCCATATGCATCCGCGACGCCAGGAAAGCGTGCTTCAGGCCTCCAAGACTGAGAATCCCTGTCGTAGCTGTGGTAGCAGTGTCCCTGCTGTCGAAACACGCCGAAATATTTCCTGGCCTGCCCGGAGGTTTTTATTTCCTGGCACCTAGAAAGGCCCCCAAAATCTGCCCTGCCAAAGGTTTTTTGGCTACTGGCGACAGGCCGGAAACCTGCGGAATTCTATTTCCCCGTTTTGGAAGATGGCAACACTGTGTCTGACCCTGACCCTGACCCTGGCGCCTGCCCGCCCCGCCCCGCCCCGCCGGCCGCTGCAGGCTCCTCCCCCGCGGTGGCGGCCGGCTCCGCCTCCACCCCGCCGGCCGCCACGGCCTTCATCTGCCAGAACTACACCTGCCAGGCGCCCACCACCGACCCGGACCGCGTGAGGGCGCTGCTGGGCCGCCGCCAGGTACGTATGTGGCACGTGTGTGGTCTGTATACCCGCCGGCAGCTAGCTAGGGTCGGTGCGGTTGGCGTCGCCAGCTGCGCGTCAGCGCTACTGGCTGCCTCGGATCGGCGGCGCCGCCAGCTGCGTGCATGTCTCATCTCTATCTCCCGAGACCACGCATTATTGCTGCGGGTGGCTACGCCCCCCAGCAGGGCGGCTCGGCGCGGCTCGCATGCCGCACGCACACCGATGTGCCCGCCGTCGGCAGCCGCTGCGTGTCAGCTGCCCGGGCCATTGCTGCGGTGTGTGTGTGTGTGTTATCAAGGAGAAAAGCTGAGCCGCGAATAAGCAGAACCGTGTCCAGCAATGCAATCGACGACTGAGACCGAGACCAGAGTTACCAATATGCCAGGGCGAAGTATGTCGACCATAAGTAGTCCCAAGGTGGTGTAGTCCGTGATGCTGTAGCGCCCCGTATCGTTGTCGAGCGCCGGTGGGCGCCGTGACGCCAGCAGAAGTAGCTGCTATGACGTCGTAGGCTAATGCAGACGAAACTCTACTAAACTACCTACTGATCCTAAGGTGCAGCAAAAGCAAGGGCGTATGCGTCAACAGCGCGTGCAATGCCGACAGCAAGCAAGTGCCCGGCACAACCGCCCCAGCCCGTGCAGAAGGAAAAGATACTGACCTGAAACCAGGAAAAGAAAAAACCGTTGGGTGAGCGCCGGCGAGGTTAAGAACGAGCGGCTTGCTGGCTAATTGACTTGCTGCTCCACCCACAATGGCAGCGAAACGCCGTCGGCCCAGAGCGAGCTGCTGCGACCTGCTGCGCTGGTGTGTGTGTGTGTATGTGTGTGTGTGTGTGTGTGTCTCAATTGGCCTTAGGCAGGTAGGGTCGGTGCTGCCAGCTGCGAGCTGCGTGCCGGTCGGCACTCCTCGCCACCGTTTCGATAACGAAGTCCGACCTGTGACAGAGTGCACATGCCGCACATGGACGTCGCTTTGCGTGAGAATGGTAACGGAAAAAATACAGCACGAGTTTGTTCGAACTCATGTTTCTGCTGCTTCAGTTTGCTTGGTGGACTTGCTGTAGCGCTAAGCCATCCCTCGCCGCACCTACCCCAACCCGCATCCTGATGAGCAGGAGCCACCCAGCAGCGCCGCACGGATGCAGCACTTCGACATCACCAAGCTGTGAGGGCCTGTGCGGCAGGGCGCACGGCACTTAAGGCACACGCCGGCGAACTAACAAGGTGCCAACACGTGCGTGTTTCTCAGGCCGAATGTGCGCCAATGACCGGTCACTGGTGCTGCGTCTATGTGGCGTTAGTTGTAGTCGATCCTGGGTGCCGCGTGGAGCGATGGAGGCGGGGTCGGTCGGTCGGTCGTGCCATTTTTTTCGCCAATGCAGGCTGTTTGGATCGCGTGTTGTTTTCCTCCCTGGCGGGAGAGCCAGGGCCGCGAGCTTGGCCGCCTTCCTCAAGCTTTGAGGGGCAGAAGCAGCCGCGGCCCCATGCTCTATCAAAACAACGTAATGCAGTAGGTTAGATGCCAGTAGTACGCATGGTTGAGCCGGCGATGGTGCGCGTAGTTGATTTGGGTAGGGCATCACGTACGGCCGCTTCTGTTGACTGTCATGTCGCGAGTAGGCAGAGGAAGACCCCCCGCGATAAGCCCGCTTAGGCCCCTTCTTATGGGGTTGTTGTATGTCAGAAGTCAGTGGAGCCCAAGTAAGCCGTTGGGTAAGGTTGGGTGCGGAGGCGTTGTTTGGGGGGCCACAGTCCAGAGGCCGTGCGCCGCCTTGGAGAGTGCAGCAGGACGGCAGTGTGTGGTCGGTCTTGTTTGATGCTGGCAGCATACATTACATTACAGATCTCATCGTACATAGATCCTCGTCCATCGAAGGGGCCCTCGATTTCGTTTTTGGTCAGGGGCTGGATGCGTGATCCGTTTTGGCTGGACGTCGTGGTCGGTGCGCCGTCGGTGGACACAGCTGCTTATACCGTGCGTTTGACTTGCACCGGAACACAGACCCTTTATCCCCGTTTAAGGCAGGCATGTTTCCTTCATTTCACGAATGCTGGGCTTGAACCCATGCCTGCCGTTGAGCGGAAGTGAGTTGATATGTTATCCTATGATACTTCTGTTCGAGTGCACACTGCTTCAGAACTTGCAGCAGGCCAGCAACTGCACCGGTTGAGAACGTCGATCGACTTGATTGACTGGCACGAAAACACACGACATGTTAACGTGTACAACCAAAAAATTCCTCGCGGCATGGTTATGTGCGACGGCGCGCGCAGATTTCTCGTTCCGCGAAATCTGAAACACGGTCTCCTGAATTGAAAAACACGAGGCTGATTTCCAGAGAGGAGTTGCAGGTTCACTCGCGCTTTGGGCTCTACCCTCTACGCCCAAACATGCTTGTTTCGCTGTTTGAATTAACTATTGGTACGGACAACCATCCCATGATATATTTTGTCAGATTGGTACTACCAGAAGAGATATACTGTTTGTACTGTTTGTAATTTGTATGAGCACAGTTACTTTATTCTACTTCAACATAACAAACAATGCATGAATGACAATGGAAGCTTGACCCGTCAGTCAACATTGATGCAAAATTGCAAACGTCTTCGCCTGTTGTAGCTTAATAATAATTTTGGAGCAAAATGTTCGTTTATATGCCCAAATTTTATTTCTATGGCGCACGCTGACGTTCTCCACAGATCCACCCGCTCGAATATCCACGGTTCCACATTGCGCGCCCATGCAACCAAATGCGTTTGAGAGTCTTGCAAGTCGTCAGTATTTCCAGTTAAACTATTGAAAATCTCCGAGAATGGTTCGGCTGTCCGACATCGAATAGGCGGCCTTCCGACGCAGGTAACCGCGGTTACCGTGATGGACTACATAGCAGACGGCGCGTGTAGGTGTGGGTGGGTGGGCTGGTGGTTTGATCGGGCGGGCAGGCCTTGAAGCTTGGGTGGGCACGCGCACGCGTTGATTGCTTGCATTAGGGCATGAGGGCATGGTTGGGCAGACGTGAAGAGCGCATGACGGGATTGACGGGTTGTCAAACACGCACACAGAGGGTAGGCGATGTAGCCTGTGGAGACGACCATGAGGAGGCTCGGCAGCCCAACCATATCAGATCGGGCTGGCAAGCTGCCTGCTGAGAGAGGATTTTAAAAAATGCATGCATGGCCTGCACGTTCGTGCCCTTGACCACCCTTACTAACTGCCATACTTACGCAGGTAGACAATCCTGTTCGCCGTAACTTGCGCGCCTCTACTATGTAGCCATAAATCCATTGGCCGGGAGTATGCCGTGGGCTGTATGCTTATGGGAGCTAGCGGCCTTACTCAGGAGAGTAAAAAACGTCAGGTGCGTGGGTGCATTGGCGGGCGGGCAGCATGCCGCTGTTAGAGGGCTGAATGAATAAGTTGATGGGGCATCAGACTCGCTCGCTGCCTACCTAGAGACTTGGGTGCGTGCAAAGCAGGCTAAGCAGGCCACTGGATGGTCGAACATACATGGTCAGGCATTGACGTCCATGAATGGCTAGATAATCTGAACATCTAGACGAGCGGTCAGTTGGTCATTGCAGCACATGGGCAGAAACGTGGAGGCCTTGGACTATGGAAAATTGCTTGAGTATGCCAGGTTATTCTGGGCAGTTGGTCTGTCAGGATCTGTCCGATCTGAAGAAGAAAGCCAGCGAGATACCATTATATAATAAGAATAATAAAGAAATAATAAAATAATGCTAAGAGTGATAGATATTAACATCAACATAAATGTAAAAGAACTTCTGAATCATGAAAGGAAGTAATTTTAAATTAAAACGTAATAACAATAATAAAATAATAATAATAACAATAAAATATAAAACAAATGAATATTACAAATGAAAAACATAATAATAGTAATAATGATTGGGGTGGAGAGGTAATATATATTATAGTAGAGTATAATGATGGATGGTATAGTGGCATTTAGCAATAATAATGAACGCAATAATAGTAGTCATACTGATATGATATTATATAAGCATAATATATTAATTAACAATGATAACTATAGCATTAGTTGTAAAAGTACTACCAGTAAGGGTAACAGTACGCTGTCCGCAATTTCGTTGACTATAACATGAAAACATCTATCTGTACGGTCGTTCTATTACCTCTTGCGCCCCAACTCGGCTGCAATCCTTGGGCCTGTGCAGCGTAACATCGTTTGTTTCGTTGTCATTATTCTAAAGGGTGCGTGTTCTCCAGCGCGGATATAGGTAGAGGGGCGAGTTTTTGGATGCAGCGATGTTTACCTGGCGGGTCTATGCCTAGCGTGTGTGTAAGATATATAGACGCGCATGAATCACGGGGGGGTAGGATCCTCCCAAATAGAACCCACGCTTTAAAACGAAAGTATTCAACAAGAGCATTCCAAATCTGGTCTCAAAACCTTATTCTGAGTTGTTCTGTCATGGGCCTCCAGAAGTTTTCTTCACTAGGCGTCAGATCGAGGAGTTTTGCGATGATTATTGCTTTCGTTATTGGTTACATGACTTACTACTGGCTTTGGGTATGCCGGCGTGGTACTGGGTGAAGGAGCCAGTGGTGGTGGTCTAATGAGGTCGACGGGGCCAGGGAGGAGCTAGGATTGGCGGCAGAGGTAGCTAGTGGCGACACCGCAGAGGGGGCGAGGGCAGGCGGCAGAGAAAGTCACGGGGGCGAGGGCAGGCGGCAGAGAAAGTCACGGCGGCAACTGCTGGCGAGGTAGGCCAAACAAGGGGCGAAGGGAGGTCACAGAGGGAATATTAATGGGGAAGCCGCGGATACATTATGTCACCACGCACAGCAGCCACGCACGCCTTCACAACCCAAGTGACATTAGTGACATACGTAGAGATAGCTAGGAAAATTAAGACGATACAACAACAGCAGCAGTCCTCCAGCGAGCAAACCACATGGACTTGTACTTGAGATTACTACCGATATGTATATATGGAAGACCCCTATCAAACACGAACACGCAGGTACATTATGACCAACAGCAATCAGCGAGCCGGGACTGTAATAATGAAGGCCGTGTATACTCAGTGTCACGGCTGTGTATCACACGGCCGTGTATGCAAAAATACCCGGATAGGCTATTATCCGAGGGTGTAGACACTATATATATTTAGCAGGTGCCGCATTCCAGTTCGTACAGCGCCCGCCACTGTGTTGAGGACGTGCGTGGAACACTACCCTTCCGTCAAGAAGCTGGCAGCTGGGTCTTTGCGGCAATCACCTACTGTGTGTAAGAAACGATTGTCGACATCGAATGTCACCAGCAGCAATCTGTCGGGCATGTATGACAACTAGCCAGCCATGTGTGCATGCGTGCCGCTGTTCCTTGCTTTGAATCGCACCCTACAAACCAACACGCCAGCTTTCGGCAAATAAAAATATCTATATATATATAGATATTATAACCCAACAATCAAGCGCCCATATAGTCGACCTACTGCAAACGGCGCGGAATGTATAGGGCGCCGCGGGGCCTTGATTTCCATCATGGCTGCGCGCCCAAAACCACGCGACTGCGTGCTGGTGCTTACTTGGCCAAGCTATCGATTAACAAGTGCAACCCACAAACTACCACGCATGCCATAAGGGGTGAACGGAGAGCCTTTATTATAACACTCGCCGGACCTGCCCCACCATTGGTTCAGCGAGCACGAAACCAATCACGCACCAAGAACGGAAGAATCCAGCGCAGGCGTTCCGCTTTGTAATAATAACGGACGCGCAACCAGAGTCGACACGCAAGACACGTGATTTGACCAGTCAACGCATCGCATCGCTCGTCACACTACTGCCGCCGCTGATGCGTGCGTCCAGACATTGCCCATCTATCTCCGCATAACCCGTACCTCATCCGTCCGTGCCAGGGCATACATGAAACGGGCTTTGATGGCAATGCTTCAGTCAAGCCAGCCACCAATGGCACCAAGAGACAATGACTGGCTGTCAGCTCGCATCAGTGGATATTATTTAGGATGTTATTATTAAGGATCAGTGGTTGTTGCGAGCTCGCCCAAGTGCTATCATGCAACGCATAAACCGAAACGGCGCCACCATCCGGACAGGCTCCACAAGTCCACCGAAGCACACCCCGCACCCACCCACGCGACCGGGGAACCTCCCCGTTCCTGATAACCAACCTCAGCCAGGGATAAAGCCCGCTCAGGGGGACTTTGCCGCCGGGGCGCCCCTATTAGCGAAACACCACCCCAGCCAAGACGGGCTCACGTCTCCGTCTCAGTCTGGAAGGCGACGGGGGCTCGCGAGCCACCATCAGGGGGCCGCCCGTACGGCCCCATTCACCGGGTCTAATACCTTCCTACCCTATCAAGGGCAACATTGGTCCATGTATCACACAATCCCCGTCCATCCGCGACCCACTATTCTTCGGTATGCCGAGCTCTGCAAAGTCGTAGAGCCGGCTACAAAATCCGCCACCGCCCGCCGGGCGGCCAGGCCTACAGTATTCGACGTTTGACGCGGGGTACCATCCGCAATATATAACGTCCGCCTTGTATAAGCTAGCTACATTTACGCTGATCGCTATTTTCGCTTCACTGCAAATAAATATTCCTCACAGTGCGTGCTTGTTGCTGTTGTACGCCGTACGTCGCTGCATTAATGGCCGTTGCCGCCGGTCCTGCCGTGCAGTATAGATATGTCGTACTGCCGTATGCCACCGTCCGCACACGCAGTAGCTATAGCCCGGCCGTTCGGGGCAAAGTCCAGCCCGGTGACGAGCCAGCCGCTGTGCCCCCAGAGACGCGCCACCCGAGTCATGTGCACGAAGTCGCTGTTGTCAAAAAGCCGCCAAACCACCACCGTTTGCTTGTGTGTGTTGGCAACGTAGCGCCCACATGGAGAAAAAGCCACACGGCCCAGCTGAGAATGCAAACATTTCAAGGGGCAGACACATGCACGCGGATCGTTAATCAACCGTGGCAGATACTTTGGGGATTCTTCCGCAGGACGGCGCGAGGAATGATGTTTTTTCATCGTGTAGTAGGTGTCGTACAATGGTCGACACCTAAATATGGTGCAAAGCACTGTCCCAGCATCTCGAGAAGCCTTTGCCAGCTCTCACCTACTACATATGGTATCGAGACCAAACCTAGGCTGTGGACCTAAGAGTCCCCAGTTCGATCCCTGATGACGGCGAAATGCGACCGCGCCAGTGGACGACAGTCTAGAGGTTCTGGAAAAAAGATAGTAGTGAGATGACTAGGAGAAGGTTACATGCTCGAAAAACCCGAATATTGGCTAGGCGCGTGTCAGTCCCGGGACACGACGTGACGTGGACCTCATCCACGGCTCAGGGTTGGCGATGGCGAGCATGGCTGGTTGTCTCGGGCCGAAAAGGGTCCCGGGACGGTCCCCTTCAGAAGGGGGGGAGTGTAGTAGGTGTCGTACAATGGTCGGCCCTGCTCCTCAAATATGGTGCAAAGCACTGTCCCAGCATCTCGAGAAGCCTTTGCCAGCTCTCACCTACTACACATCGTTATTTACTCGCCTGGAATTCGTTTTACATCAAGGACGGAATGGTTGGGACACAATATCTATTCCTTCTCTGGGGGTCTCCGCCCCCGCCCGAGCATACGCTTCCCGGTGTCTTGGTGTTTCATGCTAGATACCTGTGCGCTTGCCCGCCCCGCAAGCCCGCATACGAAACCAGAGTTAGTTGAAGCAGTGCGGCACTCAAACGTGCACAGCCCCGCCGCAAGCAAGCACGTTTCAGAGCCCATCAACAAAAAGCGCTTGCTGAGGGAATACATTTTTTGCCCAAGGAATGAAGACCTACGGCCGGGCCCCGATCCGTCCGTTCCTTTTGCCCGGGCCCCAAAAGCCTTTATTAAAAATCAAGAATCTCTAGGATCTATCTTTGAAGAAGTCCCGCGCCGCGCGAAGCTCTGCTCTTAGCCGTACGTAGTCATAAATGATTAAGTTAATGGCCGAAAGCAGACGCAAGCCTGCATGAACAAATACATTTAACAAATGGCAGCGAGTGACAAGTCCATTCATGCAACTCTCATGTCCCTGCCATCACGAACTTTTGCGGTGGCTGTCCGTAAACCCATAAAATGCACGTACACCTGGGCTAGATAGTGGGTCAGGAGTGATACCTTGCTTCATCCTTGATCCCTGTATCTGCGTGGGGTCACACTTATTCCGAATCCGGGTTCCTGACACAGCTTGCACTTCCTAGCTCGTTCCGTCTATTCCGTCCCCGCGTACATCCTGGTACGTTGCTGCGTGGGCCACTTTGTTCCGCACCAGCTTTACCTTAAACGAGGATGGAGGCTCTTTGGTCTCTTCCACATCAAGCACTTCCTGCACCGACAAAATGCCGTGCATGACACATGAGGCACTTGTGCTTAAACATTGTCAGTGCACATACAGAAGAATGAGAACTTTAGCATAACATGGTGATAATTGCAGTGTATATATTTATTTATATGGGACGATGAAACGATGTTATCAAAGTTTTGAGCATCAACATATTAACAACATAATCCGGCATAAGAAAACCTAAAAACCTAAAGCCCTTGTTATTGATTGTTCATGCTTTTTTGTTATTAATTTTATTATTGAAGGTATTAAAATTTGCTGCAATAACATATCAAGTATCAACCCAGCCTACCTGCAAATCGTATTTGCCACCGTCGGACCCCACTCGGTAGTTGTAGGTGCCATCCTCCTCATCTTGATCATCATCATCATTATCCCTATCCCATTTGACCTCCCATTGCCCTGCAATTGCCCGCGAGCGCTGAATCACTGTCCCAAGTACGCCATGCACGTTTCGCTGCCAGTCTGGTCCGCGTGTGACGCGCATGCCCACTCTCACATTCCCTGGGGTGACCACCGCTCCCTTCTTTATCTGCATGAAAAGGTGGGCTGGACTCAGTGCACAGACTGATAATGACAAATCTCGCATGGACGATGATTGATCTCGCTCCTTGGTGTATGTGTGTACCGGTATGTGCATCGACATAGAGATGACAGACAATGCATTGTCAGAGCAGCGCAGTATGTACATAGTGCATAGTCTACGCGCGCTATCGAATATATGTGGTCGTATGTTCAAACATTCGTCGCTGGTACCATCAACACTATAGCTTACTTCCACTTAATTGCACCATCCCAAGTATCCCACGGCAATGATATCGAGTACATACGTAGATAGTTGCGGCCACTGCACACGACAACGTACATATGCATGAAACATTACGGTGTATAAATGTAATACATGCTCGGGACGTACTGCAACTGACCCGTACGCTTGGGAGGTTGTCGTCCCCTTGCACATCATACTCCTGTCCCTGCATGTGTGCGGCAGGTAGGTATAGGGATGGGAAGGGCAGCCGTGCATACATATGATGAATTACTATACTACATAAATATTATAATATTTTCAATATATTATAATATATCATAATATAATAAAATGATTCTTAGTTTTCCGGGGTTGCCAGGGCGGGTATAAGCCCTGCATGTATGTACGTAGGCCAGCCCGCCTGCTGTATGGGGATTACCCGTTAACAGCGGGGGTTACTGGCCAGCCAACGCACTGTAAGCCCTCACATTTTTATAGGTAGCACCTAATTACCCTTCGATGTAACTTCCCGAGTTATGCGCGTAAAGCGGGTAGGGCCAATGGGTCAGGCTACATACCAGGAAGTGGTTTCGCGCGGGGGCCTGGTAACTACTGGTAACACGGATAGGGGTCGCAGGCGGATACGTGTGTGAACAAAAGACTCGATGCCGACTACTCCCAACCCCAAAATCGGCGGTCACCTTAACACACGCTTGGCCTTCGCAGTCCAGGAGTATCTTTCTTATTTTCATTCCTTTTTTTCTACTGGGCAGTACATACGGGTTTACTAACAGTTACTGGACATACAGTAACCTTCGTTCCTGAGTTGCACCCTGTGCTCACTTGGGGGGGAAGGGGCTACCCCAAGTTGGGCTGCCATAGGCATGCTTGCATTTATATATCTACACGCAATATTTGTTATTTAAGATGTTACAGCGGAACCAGCGGGTCATCGGTGACAGCTACCGGCGATAGCCGAAGCTTACACATGGGGTTCAGAATTTTTAGGGTTTCAACAATTTAGCAATAACAAATGGTATATGTGGTTGCTGTGTGGTGAGGAGGTATTACATACTTTTAGGTTCAACAACAAAAAAATAAACATACATCAAAACAAACAAATATAATAATAGTAGCAATGGTTAAAAAGTATTATAATAATAACTAAATATGATAGTTATCATAATGACAATTATAATACCTTCGAGTCATCATGCTGCATATATGGCACCGTACCTCTTGGGCCCCCACTTTACTGCCACCCTCCGATGTGTGTAATGTAACGTCACCGTTGTCATAGCAGACAGCCAACATGTTACCCATGGGACTGATCCCCAGGCCAGTGGGGGTACGGCGATTCATACCAACGTCCGTCAGCATCACTTGGTAGGCTAGGTTTGAATCTGACACGTTGTGCACCTTGAGTGTTGTGCCTGACAGGCTTACAAGTTGCAGCAAGCCCTCACTTGTGTCACCACTGTTAACAAAAGCCAAGGCAACGACGGGCGTGGTATTAGGTGTGTCATGCTGCTGCAGGGATGCCCCGACAGCAGCTGTAGTGACATTGTGCACTAAGATTGTGGTGCCCTCTCCTCCACTGGCAAGCATTGTCCCATCTTGTGAAAAGCATAACGCCAGCACACGGCCATCATGCCCAGAAAGGGAGCTTCTATGGAGGCTGGCTGACGACGGGCTATCCAGGTGCCACAGATGCACGACATGGCAGCTTTCTTCATCAATGCTGCTTGCCGCAACATGCTTTCCAGTTGGACTAAAAACGGCAGAGGTGTTACTGTTGTCGAAGTGGCTGCTTCTGGTTGGCTTTTCTTCGCCGGCATTATTTGAAGCATTTTCGCAGCCGTTTCCAGTCGCAACCTTGCCATCCATGAGTAACATCATGGTTTCCCATGTGGATGTGCTCACGATTTTTATTGAACCGTCACGGCTGCTTGACAGCAACCGTGTGCTGTCAGCCGCATACGACACCGCCCACACCACATCCTTGTGCACAGCCTGGGTAAACTTGCTTGGCGAGTAGAAATCAAGGCACAGGGGCAGCTGCATGTTCCAGGGGCTGTACGATGATTGCGAAATTGAATCAAAACACGAGACCTCATCAAGATCATACATCTGCACCGTGGCCGATTTTGGTGAAAATTGTGGCCAGCTCACAGCCACCAAATATCGATGCTCCCCGACAAATTTCGTGTAAACAAGGTTTGCTGGCTGTGGAAGCACTGATATGAGGCGACCCAGTGATACCTCCCACAGATCCAGCGTTTGTATATCAATTAATGTTGAAGAGAGACCAACTAATGGGCCAACACAGCTGCGCGCCATTTGCTGGATGGAGCCAGGCAGGCCGTGAAGTCGCTGCAATGTGTTAGCATCATATACAGTTACCTCGTCCACAGCATCGGTGTCTGAATTTGCAAGCAACCACTGTCCGTCACCAGTGTATATCACACGGGTGAAACCCTTGATGGAGGGAGAGCTGCTGCGCGGATGAGATCTGCAAATGAGTTTGCGGGTGCTTGTTGACCAAATGGCGATGCCATCTTTACTTGAGCAGGATGCAAGGTGTTGCCCATTCGGACTGAATAGTATATCAGCGACGCGGCCAGCATGTTCCCCAATTTGCCCAGCATCGCTTGCATCCAGGCCCGGGCCCGGGCCCGGGCCCGGGCCCGGGCCGGAAGCCGCTGCTCTAAATGGCAGTTATCCCAAATCCAGGAAGCACAGGGGCCCCTGTGCTTCCTGGATTTGGGATAACTGCCATTTAGAGCAGCGGCTTCCGGCTTGATGCTGAGGGATGCAACCGGCCATAACTTCACATGACCACGTCGCCCACCACTTGCAATCTGAATGCTGTCTGAGCTGATGTCTGCACAGCTGATTTGCTCTCCATGAGTTGCCATTACCTGTGACAGGAACTTGCCAGTTGGTAGTTCCCAAAGGTACACAGCATCAGTGAAAGCCAACATGCAGAAAGAGTTATTTACACTGATTGCCATTCGTTCAAGCTTGCTCGCCTTTGCATCAGGGGCAATCGTGGTAACTGGTGCTGAGATATTTCGCATGCTATACAATCTGCAGATGCTATCAGCTGTCAGAATGAGTAAAAATGTGCCATCAAATGAGACAGTAATATTTTCAATTCGTTCATTCTTGGGTGAATTAAAACGATCAGAGAAGGCAGCAGGTGATTCTGAAATCCCCGACGTTACTGTCCACTTGTTGGCGGCGTGAGATCCGCTCTGCAATCGAACATCAAGGGCAGGCTCCACTGCCTCATGATTAGGTTCTATGCAAGGACCCTCAACACCTGCTGGCATGTCTGCTAGACACAGCAACATCGCCATATCTCGCACGAAGATGGTATTTTGGTTCGATGTCACCAGAACCTTTCCGTCCGGTGAAAAGCACAAGGAACGCAAAGCATATGTACCAGATGTCCCATTCAGCACAGCGAGGCAGGCGCCCGTTTTTACTGACCAAAGTCGTGCTGTAGCATCGTAGCTGCCAGAAGCCAGTATGTGACCATCGGGGTGAAATGTAACTCGATTGACCCTCTCGGTGTGGCCATGCAGTTTTGCATAGCAAGCGCCCGAAGCAATGCTGAAAAGGTGCACCGTCTTGCTTGAGTTGGCAGCCGCGAGTATGTCACCATCCGGGTGCCATGCCACACGATTTGTTGCGTCCGTTTGCTCTCTGAAAACCATAAGAAGGCACTTATTCTCCAGGTCATGCACGACTACTTTGCCGTTTTCAGCACAACTGGCAATGTATCGCCCCTTAGGGCTGAACACCACAAACAGGACGTCGTCATCGTGGTCAGAGAATGAGGCAATTTCGGTTAATGAAACTAGGTCCCACACCTTGATTAACCTGTCCTTATTACCAGCGCTAACGATGATGCTGCCGGTTGAAGAGAAGGCAACCGACAGCACGTTACCTTTGTGACCCTTGAAGTCAGCTACAACCACCCCTTCGCTTCCGGTGCTGATATCATAGACTGAGATTGCCCCATTGATGTTGCCACATGCCAGAAGTCTAGCATCAGGGCTGACCGTTGGTAGTCGCAAATTTGACTTGATACGGCCCTGCAGGCATAGTTTTTCCTCACCAGTGCTCAAATCATAAATTCGCACACGCTCGTCCCGATCAGCAGCCAACACTCGTGTGCCGCAAGGTAGGACATAGGCGCCCATAATCTCCTCAGCATTCTGTATGCAGGCATGGATGCAACAATGCACGTCAAGATCAACCCAGTCAGGAGGCAAACTTACACATGAGCCCACATGTATGGTAGATAGGGCACGCATTGCAGCACATGCACGTACGCCGTGTATCATGTTTCCTTCCACGGATCTGGTCGCGCACGGCAATAACTGACTGGAATTTAGATATTATTCAGCTTATTACAAATGACGAGTGGTGTGCCTGAGACGTTTAATACAGAGATGGACGGGGCTTACCAATGAAAGTTTTGTCAGGGTGTGGTGCGTACGTGGGTCAAAACTAATCATTGTTGTGCATATATACGCACCTTACAAATGATGTTTACCCGAGCTGTGAACCTGCTGCTGTTCTTTGTTCTGACCTTCGTCTGCTGAGGTAACACCCCGCTGGCCTCAACCTGCGTGACTATCTCCTCGCTATCGACCAGAAGGCGTTGGAGGTCCCTGCACTCTTTGATCGCTGTTACCAGCATTGAAGGGTCGAGCTTCGAGCCGCAAACGTCCAAATGTCGCAATCGCGACAAGCACGACAGAGGGCCGTATGGGCCCTGGGCGCACAGACGCTGTTGTATGGTGCGTGACTCTGAAACAGCGTGTTGTTCTGCCAGCCCAAGGTGTGTCAGGGATTTTTCATGTAGGGGTAAGAGTTGCAGGACCAGCTCCATACCTGCATTCATGAAGTATGCAAAAATAATGATATAGTCTCGTGAGAAAAAGGAGGTAGAAGAAAATAATTAGCAGCACCTTGAATCTAAGCACGCCGTAGTAAAGTCAAACGTTCCAACATTATTCGTGTGCAAGCAACCGCTCTGTCCAGTGAGGCTACACAAGCACTGGATGGGTCTGTCGTTTTCAGGCGTGGAATCCATGATGTGGCCGCCACATGCTACGGTATTCATCATTCCCTGCAGCGCGCACCGCAAGCTAATGCATTTCCGGTTAGTTGTCTGGCTGGGCAGACACCATGTACCCCGGGAACAGCGGGTCTGTCGTTGCTGTTATTGCTGTGGGGTCGAAGGTCAGGGAGGTCGAGGATAGATTAAAAGCATGTCTTGCTAGGTTGTCCTGTGTACGACAGTACGTATTCGCTCGGAGGTAGGAGGGCTTTCCCCATGTCACTACCATGCTGGAAGCCATGGCCTGGACCCGGCTCGGTTAGCAAGGCTGTTGGAGTGCGTGTGGGCCCACCACAACTCAATCGTCCCCTTTGGACGGTAGTAGTCTCCTTCTTGGGGCGGAGCCCCAGCGTGAAGCGCGTTCGGCCACCCCCTAGCATTGCCCCTGTCCGTGTGCCGTGTGTGGATGACGGCCAAACCAAACGTTGATAGCTCGCTAAACTAATTAGCAAGTTTTTCCATATTAGTTGTCCTCTATTGCAAGGTATCTATTATTTAGCTGACAGAAATTGTATGTGCATTAACGGTCAAAGTAAAGCTCCGCGGTCTCCTGGCGCGCTGGATGGTAACCCGGTGTGTTAGCCGGTAGGTCTGGCTGCATGACCCCCAAGCGGTTGATGGGTGCGCAGTCCTTGGTAGGGTTGATGAGATGAGGCGCCTACTAGTTATCTGTGCCCATTGGAACGCCCGGTCGGGACGAAGGGTCCACCTACCTTGTAACGATTACAATATAATACAACAACAACAATAACCGCAATAGTAGTAATGTACTAATCACATACTAATAATATATATTTTTTGTTATTGTTTTCTTACATATTATTTAAGTTGCTGTTGTTGTAATACCGTAATATTTTGCATTTATATGCAAGATAAGAATTTGTTTCCTGGATTTGGGGACATGTTTGATATATAATGCGCTGCAGAGAGGGTGAAATGCGCACTGCTGTGACCAATATCCCTCCTGCGCACGTGCTACATACGCCCCTACATTCAATTGACTACTTCATGAATTATTGTTTTTAATTTGTTGGAGTTCGCTTCATTGTAGATTGGTGCACATACAACTGTAGCGATCTTGATTTGCTGCAACGGTCAAGCTGAGTAGTCGTTGCTTACCTTTCTCCGACATTTGACACCCTGAAAAATCCAGCGAATGCTCCCCTGGCAGCAAGCTACCCGGTAGAAGGGCCAAAACCAGCGCAGCTGCATCTGGTGGTGTAAGAGTGGAGATCTCCGTAATCCCTATCACTGGCAGATTCCCCAGCAGAGATGAAGGCGAGATCGAGCCCCCGCTGGCTGTTGTCTCTGGCTGTGTAGAGTTAGCGGGATATGCAACCGACTTGAATACTGGTTCCGCACGTGCTGTGCTGCCATCGCCGGAATTTGTTCCACTCGTACGTATCAGACTAGCTCCACTGCGCGGCGGCTCACCATACTGGTTATTATTGGCGAGCTGCGCCCGGCGCTTTACATAGTTTTGCATAACCTCCATGGCTGCCATCAAGACATCCACTTCTGGAACAATCGACATCTCTTCCGGTTGTAGTACGGCAACGACTGGTAGCACGGTAGCAGTTCCCTTCTCGACATGCCTACCACATAGATTACTCTTTGAAGCAAGCCTTGCACACGCATGTACCATTGCCCACGCCAGCGCCATTACTCCATGTAGTCCAATCTCACTTGCTTTAGGCGTCAAACGCGGATGTCTTCGTCCCGGTGGCAGGATAAGAGCAGGTCCAGTAGTAGTAGTGCCAGCTCCACCAGTAGGTTTAGTTTCCCCGTTATCCCCGTAGATACCTGACCGTGCCGCATGGGCATCTGGGTCATCCCGCTTGGAATCATCCAGCAGTGCGAAGCATGTGGCATCCACCGCGGCCTGCCCACTGATCACTGTCACATGCCAGCGGCCTACCTGTGGCTGATGACCAACCAACGGGCCCAAAAAGATCATCAGGGTTTCGGTTTCTTAGGGCCTGAATACCTAAGCTGCTGGCTGAAGTATTGGTGGGAAAGTTATTAAGGGGTACGTATGTAGGCATCTGCTAGCTAGGTAATTACGGCTATCACCGATCGATGACCCGGGTAATAATATATCAATAACCCGGGTAATATAACAACGACCCGGGTAATCACGAATACACCGATGATCCGGATACTATACAGCTGTCACCAGTGACCCGCGGGGTCCACAGTCACATCATTGATCCATGTACGTATACCCTTGCTCATTGTGGTCGCTTATTTTAATAATAACTATACTTATTATACATTATCTATGCTCTCACCTGAAGACCACTGTTGATGACAGCGGGCATTGTTTCTGTCGGTTCTCCCCAAGCTAGCTCCAACAGCAAGCGGATCAATTTGCCGGAGGGCTGAACGGGCCCAAGCCTCAGAATTCGTTTGCCATTAGGATGCTGCTTATTATGCAGTCCCCCAGCTCTGGTAGGTAATTCAAGTTGCTGCCGCGGAGGTTCTTCTTCTTCTTCTTCATGTTCTGCTGCTGCTGCTGCTGCTGCTGCTGCTGCTGCTGCTGCTGCTGCTGCTGCTGCTGCTGCTGCTGCTGCTGCTAATGACAAAGATGATCCGGTCATACTGCGATGGCCAGTAATAGTACGTTGTGGCGGCTCTGCTCTGTTGGGGCCGTCCATGTCGCAAACATTGGTGTTGCTAACGGATTCGACGGCTGCATGCTCAATGTCATCTGAGCTTGCTGTATCATCAGCTACGTCAGCATTAGCGTCGTCCAAGGGATGCATGGTTGTCACCTTCCTTGGCCTAATCTTCGCCAACTTGCTTTTGGGTACCTTCACGTCAACGTGTTTATCATCAGCTGTTGATGCTGTAATACAACCGGCTTCATACTGTGATTTGGTGTCAAGGAGGGCCTTTGCGAGCCGCAGACACGCCTCCGCACCCACGCTGTGAACACCTCGGCTGCTGACATCCAGAACTCGGAGCCATGGCATGGCTTGTATTGCATCGGCAGCCATTTCTATAACCGTATTGGCAGAGATGTGACTCTCGATGAGTCCACCGAGCTGCAGCTCCCGTAGGTTACGCATTGCAGGTGCAAGCTGTAAAGTGCAGGACAGCACTTTGAGCCCCGCAGCGGTGAGCCCCGAGCCCGATACCTCAAGTGCCTCGATCAATGCTGCATCCTCAACGGGTTGCTGACACAACGCTAAAGAGAACGCGGTCACATGGGAATCTCCCACAAATTGCATACGGATGTTTTGAAGTTGATCCAACTTTGATCCAGTAGGAGGAACCACATTGGCAGAATGCGCCCCAGTGTCAACAGGTGTCCACCGTTCCACACGTTCCCAAAGCGAGCGCTGCTGTGATGGTGGCTGTTGCATTATGGCGTCGATGCATGTATCCATTAGGTCATTACCAGTGACGAGCTTTAAGACGTTCCTCCGGCCCATATGGGCGGACGCATCCTGCGAGATCACAAAATAAACAAACAGATGATCGATGGAGGAAATGACGGGTCGGATGTGTATTGAACGGGGTGGTTCCCTGGTAGTGTGAGCACGGGGAGTGTTTCGGTGCACTTGTGGAGCCTGGTGCGCCATTGTGGCGTTAGTTCGTTTACGCAGTGTATGGTGAGTGAGGAAGCTTCATTGGGCTGTTACCGATGACCCGCGGGGTCCGCTGTAACATCCATAGTAATCTTTCTACCGTACTGCCTCTAATTATTTGCGAGCGTAATTATTTGCGAGGACCGAAAATAATTATTATTTTGAATTTAGAAACTGTAATTATGTGTGCTTCTAGTGCTTCGGAATTTTTCTAGGAACTAAAGCTTTGCGAGGCACCTCGGCCGTAAAACAAATTTTGCGAGGTTGATAGACGGAAAAGAAGCGAACGCATGGCGCGCAGTACCGTAGGTGGTGCAACCCCGGACCTGTCACAGGCACGCATAAGCTCGCAGCGTCGACCATCGACCCTGCGCGCCCAACAGCATCGTTTCTAGGGGATTCTGAACAAGAGCACCTAGCACATTGTCGGTGCCCTTGCACGGATTATTTATTTTTGCGAGTTATTTTTGCGAGGCTGTCAACGTATTTATTTACAAACCCTAATTATTTGCGAGGTACCCCCGGAAATTGTTTTAGAGCTTTGCGAGGTTGTAAATAATTATTTATTCGTAAATAATTAGAGGCAGTACGGTATCTACTCTACCTATATTGTGACATGCATGCATGTATGCTAAACCAATTTGTTCGGTGTTGCTTAATTAACAATGCTGTACACATCCGGAATGACATTGTTACACGCAAGCAATCAGCAGGAACCTAGCATATGCTGGCCATAGCCCACTCAGCACACGCCAGGGTCGTCGGTTATGCCCGGCATTTATTTACATTTATACTTATTGTTGTAATAACTATTATGGTTATTATCATGATATTATTTATAAATGGGTTTATTATGGGTTTACTATGGGTTTACTATGGGCTTAATAGTAATGGGTTTACTATTACTGTTTATAAGTAACAGTAATATATTAATGTTACTTTATAATTATGAAAAGCTGTTGCGCTTCCCCCACATCGCCCAGACACTAATTAGGACAAGCAAATGTATGCCATTGCAAATATATGTTGATTAGAACCCTTGTTACTTGTTTAGGCCATTGCTACGAAGGGAAAGCTTCAATGCGTGCCCTACAAAGAAACGAATAAAGCTCGGTACCTCTTGATACCAAGGAACCGATTCCGCATGTGGCTTCCCTTGCCAATATGTATGTGTGAAGCTATGACAGAGAAAATCGCGGACATGGCGTATCTTGCTTACCGTCAAACAAGTAAACCCAGCACCGCCTGGCAAGCTACCTTCCACCTCAGTTGGCGGCTTCACATGACTCAGTATCATCATGATTTCATGTTCCTCGAGTGCCTGGGCACTAGCAGTGACTGTCAATACAGTACGATTTCCTCCCGCCAAGGTTGACATGGGCAGGGTGACGAACGGCGTGCTGGAAATGGGGGCCGCACCGGCAGCAAACGATGCCTTTTGTTGTACATCCAAGTTGCCACCACCACCGTGTGGAGTAGTGCTGTTCATTAGGAGCAATATGCCGTCCAGGATGCCACGTTTGCCCAACTTCACATTACCATGAAGCTCAAGCCGCTCAAGGTTTACAACGGCGTCATTGCAATAACTGTTCCTTTTACGGCCACCTTCATCAATGACGACCCTGGGCCTGCTGAGAGTTCGGCAAAGATCAATGACCATTTCATCGTCTAAGCCACAACGGATGAGTTTCAGCACACGCAGACAGGCATTCCTCATCAAACCTGCGACCAAGTACCGTATAGGAGTTAAGGGCCAGGAGTCCCCGGCAGGTGTATTGATAGTTGGCATTGCATGGACAGTTGCTGTATCAGCACCATCCGGCATTACTGGTGCAATGGCGGCGGGTGTTGCAGCTGTTGGCCCAGGAGTCCCAACCCTGGCGCGACCAGCTGCTGCTGCTGCTGTGCCGATGGTTTCTGACAGGTCAATACTGGACAGGTCAAGATCTTGCACGTTTGCCAAGTTCAGCTCCAGCAAGCCTCCCACAACAGCCGTTACGAGTGTAGCGTCATTAAAGCCAGGTAGAACATCTGATGACGTAGAGGGCTTCCTGTCACCGTTGTCCTCCTCGCCATCATTTATGTCTGAATCGCCATCGTATTGATGACGAGTCGGCATCCACCATGGAAGGCCAGGGCGGTGACGAGGCCCGTGGCCAGCTGAGCGTTTTTTATTGACATTGGGGTTCCTTTGGCCCCATCCGGACAGGCAGAGTGCAATCGGTCCAGGCGCACATGCTGCTGTAATAGCGAACGTGATGAGGTGACCCAACTTGACAGTTCCAGCAGCAGGCAGAGTCAACTTGCTTATCGATGGCTCCTGGCTGTCGCCGCCGACGCCTGTATTACCATCAGACCTGCTGTCGCTCGAACTAGAACTACTGGTACTACTGGAGCTGCGCGAGCTTGAATCACTTGAAGGCTTGCTGGAGCTGGAACTGGATTCAGAATCGGAGTCGTTCGGCGCACCCACGCCTTGCTGCATTATCTTTACGCATGGCTGAAGAGATTTGGAATCGCAACCTGGAAATACGGGGATGGCGGGGATCGCCTGCAAGCACGTGCATGCCATCCATTTCATACAGCTTTTACCAATAACTATCAGGCCGATACGCAATCCGTTGTCTCTCTATCTATCGATATATCTTGCTTTCTGAACAGTACATCGATCGTGCATTGTTGATGGTGCATTGTTGATGGTGCATGTGTGTACGTAACGGCGAGTGCGAGTATAGTACAGTGACCAAATAGAAACAAAGATAAATAATCAATTCACAGGCAGGCATGCAGTACACGCAGCAGGCAGTCGGCAGGCAGGCAGTGGGCAGGCAGGCAGCAACTCACCGTGCCAATCGGTAGTGTTGCTGTAGAACGTGCCTTGACAAGGACGCCCTGCATCCGATGCTGGAACAGGAACGCGATCCACTCGATGCCGGGTGTTCCCGATTCCGCCTTGTTGTCATACAGGTCCAGGTCGGTTAAATCCGCATCCCCACGTGCACGCTTTGAGAGCAATGCAGCAGCGAGATAGTCAGCTCCCTCGGCGCCAAAGTCGCATTTACGCTGTCCAACGAGTCCATGCAAGCAAGGTACACAGAAACATTGAGTTGCATACATACAAACCCAAACATTGAGTTGCATTAAGCGCCAACAGCAGGGCAGGGACGGCGGGGCGCAGCGAGCGAATACTTAGATGGTGTCGGTATTGATGATATATTGTATAGTGCTGGACGCTCTGCAATAATCCATGGTTAATTACAAACGTCATCTCTCGACCAGCTAGCACGGCTAGCTAGCAGCGCTCGGGCGGGTACTCACGCACAGCGGGCCATACGGCTTAGCGCCACAGTAGTGAAGAGGGCACAGGACTAATAACAGGACAGTATGCATTATTATATGTACTACATGTATGTACTACATGTATGTACTACATGTACGCACTGTACATCCATGTTGAGGATATATGCCGAAGTGGACTACGGTGGGCCACCTCATTCAGCATGTTCAACGTATACTATGTATGTGTATTGTTGATGAGGTAGGCGGAATCAAAGATACGGAGTACCCTTCGTGCGCACGCATGTATGTACGGCACACGCGGTCACACTAGTAGGACTCACCAGTCTGAGAGCTTTGAGAACAGGGAGGTGCTTGAAAGCACGTGAAAGGTTCCGAATGCCAGCGTCGCCGATAGGATTGCCAGATAAGTCGAGGCAGGTAAGGTTGGAGTGTGCTTGCAGCCCCGGAAGCAGATACTCCACGTTGTCAAATGAGAGCTCAGCAGACATCAGCTCGAGCACCTCTATGCTGACGTTGAACATCAGGGCGGTGGCTATTACAGCAAGGTCCTCGTCGTACAGCTTCGCATTGTTCAGCTTCAGTTGTGAAGGCGCAAGGACAGCACTCAACATTGGGCCTAACTCAGCAAAAAGTGTAGCAGACCGTGGGCACGGCGCGAAGTGGACCTGTTGGAGTGGTGAGGGCATCACATGCAACATGTCCACATGGCTCAATTCTCCTACTTCTCCTGTACAGATACACATAGATATGCTATATATATGTATGTTATAATTACTTACAACTAATCGCTTACATTAGTAAGCAATTTTTTTAAACTTAAATAACTTAATTTCTCGGTAGTAATCACCTTAATTACTAAAAAGGTTTCTTGTTCATACATCCGATATATAACAAACGAAAGCCCTCATGCACGAGCGCATACGTGAATGCCACAATATATTTAAATTATCCACATGAAGCGCGGGCGCCATTCATACTCAGTTAAACGAACAGCGCTGGAGTTCAACAAAAATGAATACATAGATACAGTGAATGAATCAAAATGAACGTTACAGCGGACCCCAAAGGGATCACCGGTGTATACCAGGGCAAGCCCCAGCAGGCCCCACCGCCAAGGCGGCAAGACGCCTCCACACCTCAACGCCGCACCCAAAAAACACACCGGGCCATGACCCCACTCAGCCAGACACCGAAGCAAGCAGAGGCGCGCAGCGGGGCAACACTACCAAAGGGATAGGCACAGCAGAGGGCAGAAGTGGATAAAGCCAAGCACAGGGGAGGTCGCCCACACAGGCACCCCATTACCCAGCTACCACCACCCCTGAGGCACCCAGCGCTACACCTTCTCGAGGTCTTGGAAGACCCACGCCTGGCTCGTGACACTGCCCAAGATACAGTGTCTGCAAATCGAGTAATATTATTATTATCGAAGGCAGGGACAACTAACAAGACGGCAGTCGCAAAGATAACACTGGTGTCCACTGTAACATCATTATTGTTAATAACAATAACAATAATAATATAAATAATAATAAGGTAAAGAATAACATTAAAAGTGATATTAATATAATATAATAAACATTACTTTGATTAATGAATCAGTTGTTTATTTTACAATGTTACGTAAACTGTGGTTTTTTATGATTGGAACTACTATTAACAATAGTAATCGCAAACATAATTGTAAATATTATCATAATTGCATTAGTATAGTTATTACTATTATGTGGGCAGTTATTATTGTAATTAGATACTATTTGTTGTTATAATATAATATGACAATACATTGATATCGTGCATTATTGTATTATTATTATTACTATTTTATTATTATTACTATTAGTATATATATCATTCATTGTTTATTCATGCCCATATTTATTTGTTTTTTGTACCATTACATTGTGGATAGGCTTCCGGGCCGTGTCTAAGGGTTTATGTCGCGGTTTCTTATGATGCTATAGGACCTCTTCAACCATCATCACACCGAACCCACGCCATACGAACCGAGCCCATATGCATCAACGAAAGTCTTTTACATGTAACCGTTACAAGGTGGACCCGCATCCCGACCGGGTGTCTTTGTTAGCTACACACCTGGGCGCCTGGGGAGGCGACGGCTCGATCTTTGTACTGCGGAATGAAGTGAAGCTCCTGCATCACAGCTTGACGCGCGAAACGCCAGCCAGCATCTTGGGGCATAGCGGAATTATTATTCCTTGCCCGGTCGTTAAGCCATTCGGTTATACTTGCTTCTTCAGCTGCACCCCATTCTTGATGAAAAATGACCAGCAAAGGTCGGACGCCGCTACCGTCACCGCTGCCACCTGTTGTGTGATACGAGGTGGTGGCCTCCACAGCCTCGCGCCGGTCGTGATCACGCTGATTCGCCAGCGCAACTTCGTCATCGAATGCTTTTAGCATGGCCTTCACATGCACGTCACAACGATCCAACATAATCCGTGTGAGCCGTGTCTGGAATGACAAAATATTCGCCAGTCCACGGCCAACATCCGCACTCAGTAGTTCCTTGGCGGCTGCCGTGGATCCACTTCTCGCATGAGACGACACTCCTGAGAGCGATAGTTGCGCTAGCTGCAGGTCAAGAAGCTCGGCTTCGGGGTCCGTCTCCACTGCGGCCACCAATAAGTGCCTCGCCACTACTTCACCAAACGATGGTGTTGATGCCGCGGACGCCGCCGCCCTCGCTAAACCGTGGCGGCCTGGTAGGCCGGCGGCGATGCGTAGATGCCCAGGAAGGCGCTTCACTCGGCGCAGCAGTCGAGCCACAACGCTTGGGTCCATGCCGCTGAGCTCCAGGCCTGGGATATCGTAAAGACGAGACCTATCTTGACGCGCAATAACGTCCATCAGGCTTCGGCACTGGAAGATTGAGAGTGCGGCATATGCTGGGTCAGATGGCCCGATGGTGAAGACCAACTGAGGCGGCAAGCTATTGATAGTGACCGGGCGAGCTTTCTGCAGGTTACCGACGCCATCCGCGGTGTCGCCAGCAACACCCATGGCCTGCTGGCCGTTTAGGCCGTCCGCTCGGGCTCCAGATGCCGCAGCAGCGGTACCCACGTTCTGGTTAGTCTGGTACTCCTCATCAATCCGTCGTGCATGATCAGCAATGCGCGCCAGCACGGCATTTTCTGCTGCATTCGGAACCTTGGTTGAGCCCTGCGACGATTCAGAACGAACGTACGTACGTACGTACGTACGGCAATCATTGTATATGCGTGTAAGTTAATTGTAATATTTATAATAATAACGAACATTAATAAAAATAATTATAATCAGCTTTTCGTTGAGGCGGGTCGCAACAGTACTACGGCATATATATTAAACATACATACGTGGAATTATTGCATGCATGTATTGCATGCATGTAAGCATGCACAGAACTGCATACCTGGAGTCTTACGAGTGCCAGCAGGTAGTCGGACGCGGTGTTTCCGCTGGAGCGCCAGCTGTTGTACATCTCCCACAAGACATGCGCTAAATTGAGCACTGATCCCATCAGCGACGTCATCAACACCGACTGGGTCACTCTGATTGGGGACGACGAGATCGCGCCAGAACGGGTCCGAATATACAGATAGACCTGGAATCAAAAGGGAGGTGCAATGATAATGACGGCACGTCTTCGCTTGTCACCTGATACATATTACTGTGCAACAGGCAAGCAAGAGGTTTAATAAATGGAAGGATGATTATTATTACTATATTTATGTAAGAGTGATTGGTTACGTCATTCATCCATTAATCAATCATAAAAGAAGCACAGCAAACCCTGTTACAAAGTACCCCCATATAATGCATGCATGTATGTAATGCATAACACGTACGCGCCAGCAAGCACGGACACCACGCATAATAAGGCAGGATTATTATTAGGATGTTAGCAAGCAGGATTGTTAGCAAGCAACACGTAATCATGCATCTACATACATACACACCCAGCCATCCACCAGCGAGCGGCAAGCACGCAGAACAAGGACTTGCTCGTAGCGTAGGCTCGCGCGCCTACCTGAAGCACCGTTTGAGGCAGGCTCTCCATGAAGCACTCGAGCGGCAGCCGCACCAGCTCGTACTGCCGGCAAAAGCTGTCCGCTGTCTGCATCACATACCCGGCGTCCCCCTGCTGCTGTTCTGTGCTGAGGCCCAGCGCCGTCAAGACCATGTACAGGTCCATAATCGGCAGGAGTGGTAGCCCGAATATGACGAGGAGGATGTAGAAGAACATGTGGATCGACTCGAGCACGCGGTTGTCCACAGCCGCGGCAGCCAGCGGGGCCAACCCCGGCGATGCAGAGGTTGAAGGCACGGCCGCCATGATGGTATGGCCGCCGACGGCTTGCTGAAGGTAGAAGGTCTGGTTGGCGGCTTGGAGCAGCATCACGTACGTCGGGATGTAGTGCCAGAACATAAACAATAGTACCAGGGCACCTATCCGGGGGTAGCCGTTGCCAAACAGGTCCTGCGTGCATGCATTGGGATACGTAATGTTGAATATTAAAAGTATTACCTACGTACGTGTGACGTACGGGCGAGCACGCAAGGGTTTCAAACTTGATTGTACGCTGAGCGCAGTTGGTCCTGCTAGTCCTGCCACGGTTGGTCCTGCTACGTATCCCGCATATGTAATCGTCAACGTCAGTGAGGTCACGCTAGCTAAATAAAGTACATTCTGCAATAGACACCACTACTAACTGCACACAATACGTACGGCGACTACGTACGTACGTACCCTGGCCAGGATCGCATCTGACACGATATCCCAACAGAATAGGCCCGCGGCGAGGACAGTGCTGATCCGGCGAAGGGACCAACCCCAGAATCCAGGCGCGCGTCGGGCGTCGTGCAGCATGAACCACGCACGTTGATGCAGCACCGTATTGTCGGCGTCCTTCTTCACACGCCTGCCGCGAATTAACGACGATAAATCCTGGCCATGACCCCACTGAAACATCCACCCGGTAATTCCGCGTATGCTGCCAGAAGGCTTCAGGATGGATGATGCACGGCGGCGGGACACGCGCCACCAACGCCACCGCGTAGTCTGCGCCTCGGGTGCCCCGCTTGGCGACGTGCTGTCTTGCTCTGTGTCGAACGGGTGACTACTGCTGCTGGGTTCGCTTGGAAGCCGCGGCGGCGGCGGGTCCACCTCGGCACTGTAGGTTTGGTTCCTGGCGTTAGCGTCAATGGCCACCACAGTGATAGCCGTCGCTTCTCCTGCTGCTGCCGTCCTTGCGTCTTTGGATGATGATGTACCATCATCGTCATCAACATTATTGTTGCCGAAGCATGTCACAGACACAGAGCATTCCGGGCGGCGGCCTGCAATTAAGCAATCATCCAGCCGAACACATACAGCAGGACGCAGGCAGGTATGCCCACATTCGTAAGCACTAACAACCGTGCGCAGTCGTCCTTGGTAGGGGTTGATGAGATGAGGCGCCTATGAGCTATCTGGGCAAGCTGGAACACCGGTCGGGACTCGGGTCCATTTTGTAACGGTTATTGCTATATATAATATCAACAATGATACGTAGTTGAGATGGTAGTAATCAAACTTTTATGCTTATTATGATATTATCTATTGTTATTACTGCTATTATAACATTTAAATTATAGTATTTATTAGTAATATTAAGGATGGATGTAAGGATTTTACAGCGGACCCCGCGGGTCATCGGTGACAGCCAACGGCGATATTATTATTATTATTATTATTATTATTATTATTATTATTATTATTATTATTATTATTATTATTATTATTATTATTATTATTATTATTATTATTATTATTATTATTATTATTATTATTATTATTATTATTATTATTATTATTATTATTATTATTATTATTATTATTATTATTATTATTATTATTATTATTATTATTATTATTATTATTATTATTATTATTATTATTATGATTATGATTATTATTATTATTATAATTATTATTATTATGATTATTATGATTATTATTATTATTATAATAATTATTATTATTATAACTATTATTATTATCATTATTATTATCATATACAGTATTATTATTCTTATACTGTATACTGTATATTGCATTATACTGCATATAATAATATACAGTATTATTATTATTATTTGTTATCCATCTTTTATCTCCGTTATGAAACCGTCGGGAACCTGGCCTGTCGTCACAGTTAGCCGGGGTGTTCGTTGTAAATCGTGTGTCCTCGTTACTTTCGCCCTTTAGTTAATTATTGCAACGAGGCCGTGTCACGTACACATGCATGCCATACATGCATGGATGTGCGCTTCTAGCTTTCAGCCAGCGTGCGCATTGGGTATACGCTACATGTATGCATGCCCGGTCTTGATCCCGGTTCTCGTGCGTATGCGTGGTGAACGCTCGCTTGCGATTGGCGGGCTGTCTGCTGCTGGGCACACTACTACTCGACCCAGTAATTTCCAATCGTGCTCCGAAGCACGGGGTGCGCTTACAATCTGCAAAACCTCTGGGCCGCACTTCCCCTGTGACCTGCCCTGAAACGTCTGCCTCGCTTTTGACCGCCTGGCTACCCCGCTTGAAGCGGAGGGCAGTCCCTTGCCACTGTAACGCTCCCCAAACGTTCCGTACGTCGGTTATACCCTTGCGGAAAACCTCGTATGGCCGGGAGAGGCGACATGCGGGATGGGGGATCTTCGCCCCCGGGCCTGAGATACGGTACGCAACGCGTGGCCGGCCTGTGCTCTCCCGTCAAGCCTGCCACCCCTCAATGGCCCGGCGCCCTTTCTAGTTTTCCGGGGCCCTCCGCGCTGCCAAGCGCGTGCTCCGGCTCTCCCCTCGCTCGCTCCCGCCACGGGACAAATGACTCCACTATGTCAGGTAGGGCGACGTCCGTCCGCCCCCCGCATGAACACGCACCTTCCCCCGCGAATCATTCTAGGGAGGGAGGGTGGGGAAAAAGTAAACAAACTCGCAGGCAGGGGCACGCCGCCGCAGCGTTGTCACAAGGCAAAAGTAAACTGCGCCAAAACCGAAATGATCCGATGCGCGTTGGATCCCTGCTCTCGTTATAAAGAGCTGCAGGTTTGTGGACAAGGTAACCAGCCACTAAATCAGAGCCGGCTGCCGTCAGTTCGAGAACTGGGAAACCCGCTCTGCCCGTCGTACATCTATAACCGCCGACCGTTGCTAGGACACTCCACACCGTGCCTTCTACCACACCAACTTGCGCCGCTCTCCTACGCCCGCGTAGAAACAAATTTTTGAGCTAAGCCCCAAAATTGCGCCTTGAGCACCAACTGAAACCGCACGCCCCGTCAGCAGCATTATTCTGCCTCTGCGCTAAAACATGCACTGTCACTGCCACGTCTTTGAATGCACGGCACGCTCATGCATGTCTCCTTTGTCGCGTACGTACCCCACGCACGGGGCCAGTTATTTGGACAGCCCGCAGCAGAGCCTAACGACTTGCTTAGAACTACATATATATAGAACAACTTCGTAACTTTATGTAGTAGTAATAATTCACAAACATGGATTTTAGTCACAAAATGGTTCCTTGGTTACGTACTGCCTTGCTTCCTCTTCCTGACCTTGCAAGCGCGGCGTGCTGTCGGCCTGGCTGTCCATTCTTACCTTCCCGGGATATTGAAGGGGACCAAGCAATCTTGGGTCGAGAGGAGGCGTCCGCTGTGCTTTCTGGTGCTACACGGCACCCGCCGCCCATAATGGCGTCAGGCGGCGCAAATAGCTGCCGCAAATAGCCACGCACCACTGTTTAGTTATTGTGATAGTAGGCACTTTGAATGACTCGACCATAGCGACTTCGATAACATGGTGAAAGGTATGTTGACCTCCCACCAACCCAAAACAAAAGTATGACCAAAGTTGTGTACGCACGAGAGCAAATGAATTTAGAGGACAAGTAGCTTCTCCGATTAAATGTATGTCGGCAACATTAGCAAAGGCTCATCTGTAACCTAAACAAGCCCAATCTTGCATAACAGTACGGCAGAAGCCGCGTTAGAACTGCATTTTGAGTTTAAACATTCTTAATTCCTGTGTCTATGGAACTTGAGTATGACGGGGTTTTATGTGCAATGCGTTCTGCCGTTATCAAAGGACGCGCCGCAAAGAAACAAGCACCCTCCATGTGTTGTTTCTTTTGAATGCTGGAATATTGCCAAGCCTTGCTAACGAATCAAAACTGTAATATCCCGTATATTTGGCAGGAAAAGTGTTCGCGCTTTATATATCATGAATAACATGTAATCACGTACGGCCGCATCCGCTAATTGCGACCAGCCCCAGTTCTCAATCCATTGCTCATAGAATACGCTTGTTGAACCGTGATTTGAATGCTACTGTACAAGCCGTTACTTTGCCGAGGCGTAGGAAGCGCAGTGGTTCCTCGTTCTGCAGCAGACCTGGACATACAGCTATTCATTCCAGTTAGAACGAATATGACATGATGTAGGCTGCAAAACTGGAAACGTCGATGGTAGGTGCACGGAAAGGCCGGCGGCCCCGCCGAACGATAGCCGGACCAGAACTGCGCAGTGGGTGACGGCTGCGCGTTCATGAGCAGAAGCGGCGGGGGAGCCAGGAGGGATACTATTGCGGGGGTGCGTGCAGGGGGGTGCCGTCACTTCCGGACTCTTCTAGATAGTTATTAGCGCGCCCGCGGCCTACGGTTGCGTCGCCTCCCAACAGTGTTGAGTGGGGTTGGTATGGACATCGGGGTCCATTTGGTGGTCCAGTCATTCGTGACAGAGTGACAGGGTCGGTGGTAGACGCGCGCTGGGTGAGCCTTCTCAGTTTGATGTCATCTTAGCCGCGGCGGCGGCGTCCATCGTGTGTCATCATGTGAGAGACACTCTGGGAAAACGCACCCCTCCCGCCCCTTCATTGGTTTACAGATTTGAACGGGTCATCATCAGTGGCAGCCGCTGCACCCCACACTAGACACTACTGCATGCAGACGTTAAGCAGTAGTAAGCAACCGCGCCCTGAAGGTGCACCAAGCCAAGTCAGGTCCACAAGCAAGCTCACCTACCGAAGATCCTACCTCCCCGCCACGCACACATCACTAGCTAGTGAGCCATACATCCCGCCTTCCATGGGAATCAGCTGAAGCCGAACCAGGATCCACCAGGGTCCACTCGAAGGGAGTTAATAGGGTTCACGGACATACATATGTACTTATGCAGCAGGCCCCCATGTCAGCAGCGGACGGACCAGCCACAGCCGCTGGAGGGTGAGGCGCCACAAACCCCAAAACCCATATGCCGCTGCACGCCCCTGCACACGGTTCATCACACGGGCAATCGGCGGCCGTGCCACCCAGAAGCCCGCCGCCGCCAGTCAGTGCGTGGGAGATGCCTGGCAGCTCGCAGCCCTCGGCTGCCGTTTTAGACATTGGTGAGTACGTCTGTCTATCTTCGCTGGTGAGTGCGTCTGTCTATCTTTGCATGCTGGATTTCCGTCTTGCCAAATTCGTCAAATGCCGTAAAAACGTAAGTGGCTGACCACAGGTGGGCAGCAGGCGCTCCACCCGTGACCAGATAGATTATTATTCCAGCGCTTGGAATGCTGCCTGAAGCGACTGCTCTGCCGTGAGAATGTACGGCAGAGTTGGGGATGTCCGGCGAAAGCAGGCAGGGCTGGGGCAATGGCGAGGCACCCTACCGGAACGTAAGGGAGATGGAGGCCGCGAGGGGGGCAATCGGGGAGGTGGCTCCGTCATGGCAACTTGGCAAGTGACAAGGGCATATAGGGGGACGGCCCGACACCCAAGTCTTCCGTGGCGGCGGCGGCGGTGGTGGCCACACCGCAAGCACTGCCCGGAGACTCGGGTCCGTCGCCCGACATGCTCTCGTCACTGGCACGAGCCGCCGCCCCGACTGCCCCCCTCGCGGCCTCCGTCGGTCCCCCTAGTGTCCCGGTAGGGCGCCTCGCCACACACTGCCCCAGGCCTGGCTGCTTTCGCCGGACATCCCCAACTCTGCCGTACATTCTCACGGCAGAGCAGTCGCTTCGGGCAGCATTCCAAGCGCTGGAATAACGAACCCTCACACGCTGCAAGGTCATCGAGCTCGCCGTCAAGGCCGTGTGATAGTTTAATCTATCTGGTCACGGGTGCAGCGATCAGCCACGTACGTTTTTGCGGCATTTGGCGAATTTGGCAAGACGGCAATGCGAAGATAGATAGACGCAGTCACCAATGTCGGGATCGGCAGCCGAGGGCTGCGAGCCGGAAAGCATCTGCCTCGCGCTGACTGGCGGCGGGCTTCTGGCTGGGTGGCACGGCCGCCGATTGCCCGTGCGATGAACCGTGCGCGAAATGCAGCGCCCAGATTTCGGCAAGCCAGCCTTCCCTACCTCTCCGAATGTACGATTCGTCCCAGCCGCAAGCTGTTGAAAATGCTCTTTAAGTACCAGGGGCGGCGATGGACCGTTTGTCCACGTCACTGTGCTGTACCTCGGCAACCTTCGTCACGTCGTTACGTACAAAGCAAGAAGCCAAACCGTCATGCCGCACGATGAGAAGCGAGCGCGCCACAGAAAAGTTCTTTTCTCAGCTCTACCGGCTGAACGCCTGCCTGCTGCCTCAGCTATACTCCATTCGGCGTGTCCGCGCGCTCGCTCGCTCGGATCGCGAGCCCTTCGTTTGGCGCGGCCACCGTCGTCGTTAGCTTCTTCATTCGATTTCAGCTACTGCTGCCGTTGCTGCCCGGCGGTATCCGCAGCTTGTTGAACGCAACCTTTTGATTTTTTGCCAACCTTTCTGCGCAATGCTCGGCGGTCCAGCGAATGCGCGCACGTCCCTCTCCTGTGCGGGACCGACTGCTCATAATCATCAGGCCCATTCAGTACCGCGTCCCTTCGTCCAGCAGCAGCGGACGCAGCAGCAGCCGCCGGGACGCGCCAGCTGCAACCGCGGCTTCGTCGGCGTCCGTCGCGGCGCAAGGTCGTTTGGTCATCATGACGTAATCATGATGGCGAGTGGCCGCCGCCCATCGTCGCGGCGCCTGGGCGCTGCCGCCGCCACCACCGCGGCCGCTGCACAGCGGGCGAGTAATCCGCGTCGCGCCGCCGTGGGATCACCGGCGGCTGCCGCCGGCGCGGCGCGAGTGGTGGCTTTCCGCGAGGACACGAAGACATCCGGCGGCAGCGGCAGCGGCAGCGGCGGTGGCGGCAAGGAGGCCGGTGTTGCCGCCGGCGGGCCCGTGGGTGCGGCGACTGCCGCCATGGGCAGTCGGCCGCGCAGCCACGTGCCGCCAATACGGCGCGGCGGCACGGAGCCACACCTCTACCAGGAACCGAGTAAGGACCGACGGTCGGACAGCGGCGACGTGCGGGCCGGGGGGGAGTTCGAGGGCTTCGGGGGGAAACCGCAGATTCGGCCATGTGCTTGCGAATCGCGGGACTGCTGGACGTGACCCGTGCCGTGCGAAGGAGGAGGAACGCGTTGGAGGGCGCTGGAGGGCGAAGGGCGCTAACGACGCGATAGGGGGTGAGCTGCGTGCGTGTAGTGCGTGGCAGTGCAGCCGGGGGCTTCAGGCGGGTCACCGCGGCCGGCAGGGTGGGACACGACAGATCTGGCTGTAGGTTCGCATGCCCGGCGGCCGTACGGCAGAATGGGTGTAGTAGGTGTCGTACACTGGACGGCCCTGTACCTCAAATACGGTGTGAAGCACTGTCCCAGCATCTGCACATCTCGCCTGCTACAGCGGGGTTGCTTCGTTGCACACTGGGCAGCTGGGGTGCAACTGGGTTTCAGGGCGAGGCGTCGGTAGGGCGCGGTTGGGCGCAGCGCAGTGCGCAGCGCAGTGCGCAGGACGGGATTCGTTCCACGGGAAAACCCGTTCCGTCGGGTGGTAAGCTGCTGGGAATGACCCGAGACAGAGGTCAGGGGGTGGAACGCGCGTTGAGGTACGTCGGTACGTAAGGGCGTCGCAGCAGATTCACCCCATCCAGCAAAGGCTCGCGGGGCGTGTACGGAAGGCTTGCATGGACCCACGGGACGAGAGTTCGCACTGACTCGAATGGGGAAAATTGGTTCGTGATGTTTGGCTGGCGTAGATCGCCACTCACGGCGCGGTCCGATGTGAACTCATCCAGTCATCCATTCGCACACCTGGAGGAGATGAAGTGGGGAACGTTGCCCCTGCGTGCAGCGGAAAGCGCGCGCGTCGGTGCGGTCGCGATGGTGTACGGCGCAACCATACCTTGAGTGACGTCGGCACTGACCCATGGGTCAGTTGGGTCGCCCCTGGGGGTATTTTGAGCTGCGCGCGGTCCTCCTCCGCGACCGCGCGTCCCCCTCCCACTCATCACCTACCCACCCACGCCGTCGCAACGAACACTCCGCATACGCACCCACGTGTATGATATGTATACGTGCCATGTATCTTGACCACCCCGCCGACCCATGCGCCGCCCTCCCCCAATGACCCCATCGCCTCCTCCAGAGCACCTGCCCCCCAGCCCCCGCGTCAGCACCGTGGCGGTGGTCCTGGGCGGCGGAGAGAGCGACCGGCGGCTGTTTCCGCTGACACAGAAGCGCGCGCTGCCGGCAGTGCCCGTGGGGGGCAGCTACAGGTGCCCACCTACCCGGCGGGTGCAGGATAGCGGGGCCCGGGGGAGTGGTGGGGTGGGCCGGGGTGCCGGTCTCTGTTGTGGGGTTTGTGGCGGTTCATCGGTGTGCCGTCACCCTTGTGGTGCTTGACCCAGGTCCCCCAACTCTCGTTCGCGCTCTCCCCCTCCCCCCTCACCCACCCAAGACCAAAACCCCGCGCGCCCCCTCCTCCACTCCACTCCCACCTGCAGGCTGATCGACATCCCGCTGTCCAACTGCCTCCACAGCGCAATCAACAAGATCTATGTGCTCACGCAGTACAACAGCCAGAGCCTAAACAGGCAAGTGTCGGGGGGTGCGCATGCGGGTAGGAGCGGGGCGGGGGCGGGGCGGGGGCGGGGCGGGGGGGCGGGGCGGGGGGGCGGGGCGGGGCGGGGGCGGGGCGGGGGGGCGGGGCGGGGGCGGGGCGGGGGGGGGCGGGGCGGCCTTGGAGAGGGGGGGGTCCGTTGGGCCCGGGCGGGGTCGCGGGGCGGGGTCAACACTGTGCCATACACAAATTGTACGACAGCAGCGAACATGCAGTGCCGGTACGCGTCCGCGGTCCTGGACAGATTAGAGGTGGACTGAAGCGCCGGCTCCGCCATGGCGCATGGCTGCACGGCATATGTGTACGGCAGGTACATCACCCGTACGTACGGCTTTGGCGACGGGGTGCCGCTGGGAGGAGACGGCTTCGTGGAGGTGCGTGCGTGCCGGTGGTGGCCGGAGGGGCCGGTGGGGGCTTGCAGGTTTCAGAGTGCATGGGCTCGGATCCAACCGGATCCAGCTGGATCCTGCTGGATTCAGGGCTATTTACCGACGGCGGTAGTCCAGGGATCCTCAGGCCGTGGTCGCCCCGTCCCGCACATGCCTACCTGAAAAGTCCTGCCCGCCGCTGCTGGCGCATCCTTCCATCCTCGCCGGAGACCCATGGGTCATGGTGATGGCGGGAACCCCAACTCCTCTCCTCGGAAGGGACCGTACTGCACCTGGTGGGCATTACCGGGCGCAACGGCGACGGCCCATGTGTCTCACGGGAGACCCATGGGTCATGGGTTGGGGGCGATGGCTTTGCCACGCGCCGACGAGCGACGTGAACCCGGGAGGAGGGTTCCTCGGCTGTGTCCCCTCCCCCCCCCCCCCCGCTCCACCATTCGGCCTCTTGAAAGACAGCACCACCAAGACGGCGATGACAACGACTACCCCGGGGGGATGATGCACATCAAGGACGACAACACCCCGCCAACGCCCACGCGTCCACCGCCGTAACACGGGTGATGTGTACATCCGCATCCCGCCGCATACATTACCCCCCCCCCCATCCGCAAGCCTTGAACGTTGTTTGCCCCAAGTACCGTAAACGTATGCCTGCCCCGAACGGATCTTTCTCGTCGCCGTACACTTACCTTCAGATGCTACCACGCACCCGCCACCACCTGCCGTACACCTGCCGTACAACTACCGCCCGCCGCTTCTCAGGTTCTCGCCACCAGCCAGTACCCGGGGGGCGCCCGCTGGCCCGAGGGCAACGCAGACGCCGTACGGCTGATGTCCTGGGTGCTGGAGAACCCCAAGCTGCGGCACGTGAGTGGACGGGGTCCCGCCCTTCCCCCATCTCTACCCCACCTAGTGGAGCCGCCTATATGTCAGGCAGCAGCGCGCTTTCGGGCTGCCTGCGGGGGACCCGTCCGGCGGTAGCGTCGTGCATTAATGGTGTAAACCCCATCCAGCCTTCCGGGGCGTCGTTGTAGCGACACGACAAGTCCAATCGCTGCTGACACGATCCTTTTCCCATGGACGTGTGGGGTGTGGCAGCTGTGAACGGCAGCTGTGAACGGCAAGCGTTTTGCCAGGTCAGGTCGGCGCGGCCCCCCGCCTGCGCCGTCACCACCACCGCGCCTCATCACCGCCGTTGCGGCCCGCGCCGGGAGGGACATTGGCTTCTACCCCCTTGGTTGGCAGCAGGGTACTTACTGGTGGCTGATCAGCCCCTGCATGCCGTGACGTACACAGGTAAACCACGTGCTGATCCTGCCGGCCGACCAGCTCTACCGGGCTGACTTTGAGAGCCTCGTCACCTACCACCAGAAGCAGGTGGGGGCCGCCGTACGACAACAAGAAGGCAACACGGGGGCACCATGCCAACGCGCGGGTGAAACCTCGGATTGGAGGGATTGGCCCTCGGGAGGGGTTGGCCCTCGCTCAGGCGTGACCCGCGGGTCACAGCGACGTCCGTCTCACTGACCCGGTCACCCGCTTTCATACGGCCTGCACATTGACCATTACACTTCTCCATACCTCTCCTTTTTTTCGCGTGTGCAGCGTGCCGTGGTGACGGTGGTGACCCATGGGGCGGCCGAGAACCAGGTGGCCGACCTGGGGGTGCTCAAGGTAACAATACTGTTGGCAGGGCCCCGGGGTTAAATTGAGAAAAATGAATAAACCCGTAGAACGAACCCGGGCACACCCAGCATAACTCAGGGCCCCGGGGTAACCGAGGGATGCGACATGGGGGAGTAAGTTCCGGGGGTAGCGCTGTGCGCCTGTGCTGGTCAGGACCTTCCCATAAGGCCTCCGTCGTCGGCATCTTCCGTGTTCAGTGTGTACGGCAGTGCGCGGGGGGGGGTTGGGGTCGCGGATGTCTCCCTGGCATCTGCGGAGGAAGCAGATCGACCGATGACACTCGCATGGGGATGCGGTCGGACTTGTCGCCGTACATACTATACGGCAACCTGTACGGATGCACCCACGCCGTACAACACCCGCGTCACCTGTACGGCAGGTCGACCCTGACACCCTGGAGATGGTGGACTACGTGGAGAAGCCGCGGGGGGCCCGGGAGCGGGAGGTGGGTCTGTGAGGGGGTTGGGGTTGGGAAAAGATAAGAGTTGGCCTTGGTGGGATCGCTTTCATTGCGGTAGTCGTTGGTGGCCTTGGTGTGACCTCTGGTGACCTGCTAACCTACTCCTTTTATGTTTTGCTTCACCTACTCACCCAACACTCAACCACCTGACCACACCCTCCCCTGGATCCCATCCCCCTCCCCCCCCCCCCGGAGCACGCAGGCCTTCCGTCTGTCCGGCGAGCTGGCCGACCGCCTAGCAGAGGGGCAGCCCTTCCTGGCCTCATGTGGCATCTACGTCTTCGAAAAGAAGGTGAGGGGCCGTGCGCGCGCGCAGTGTACACGACGGCGGCTTTCCCCGCATGCCGTACTTGCGGAACTTGTCGTACATGCGTTTCGCCGTACATGCCTGTGATGCGCACGTGAGCGGCAGAAAGCGGCAATCGCCACAAGAGCGGCCGTGCGGCGGCCGGACTGGAACCACACAAGGACGCGACCCACACGCGCGCGCGCGCTGTCGCAATCTCGCAAACGGGCTTTCGAATCCCGCGCATGGCTGCATGTCGTTGTCTCCAGACCGACTGTGAGGTGTGGCGTGATCAATGCTTGATCCATTGCCGTACCATTGCCGTACCGCTATGCGCTGCCGCGGGTGATTATTGGCGCGGTGCTGTGCTGTTCTGACCGTCCGGGGGAAGCCCGCCGCGTCCACACCGATGCTGTTGGCGGGGTTGTTGTCGGGGCCCCTCGGCCGCGCGGGCTTGGTAGGCCAGCGGAAGAGGATGGGTTTTCCATCCCGGAAGCCGGGGACCCCGAGGGAGAGGGCAGAGGGGTGTGTGCACTCGAATCTTTCTACCGCCCCTGAGCCCCAAGCCCAACCCCACCTCGCCGCCTTTACAGCGCTGCACCCCTCCGGGTGCACCGCAGGGCGCATCGCGTCCGCTTGGTGTTTCCCGGGTGTACGCTCCCATCCATTGCCGTACAAAACCGTACATCCGCTCTCACGTGTTTTCCCCCACGCCCCGCCCTCCGGCGTGTCTTTCGCTTCGATCCACGCGCCGCCCCCACCCGCCCCTATCCCCGCCCCCACCCCCACGCCCACGCCCACCCCGCACCGCCATCCGGCCAGTTCCTGCTGCGGCTGCTTCGCGAGCACCCCCGCGCCCACAACTTCGGCGCGGATGTGCTGCCGCTGGTGCCGGAGATGGCGGAGGGGGAGCGGCGCCGCTGGGAGGAGGAGCGGCGGGGGCAGCGGAAGCGGGTCGCACCCGAGGGCGGCGGCGAGGAGAAGGAGGAGGATGAGGAGAAGGAGGAGGAGGGGGGCGACATCCCCCACCGGGTGTGTGTGTGTGTGTGTGCGTGTGCGTGTGCGTGTGCGTGTGCGTGTGCGTGTGCGTGTGCGTGTGCGTGTGCGTGTGCGTGTGCGTGTGCGTGTGCGTGTGCGTGTGCGTGTGCGTGTGCGTGTGCGTGTGCGTGTGCGTGTGCGTGTGCGTGTGCGTGTGCGTGTGCGTGTGCGTGTGCGTGTGCGTGTGCGTGTGCGTGTGCGTGTGCGTGTGCGTGTGCGTGTGCGTGTGCGTGTGCGTGTGCGGGGGTATGGTGTATCCGGGCTTCCGAGGCATCAGGGAGTCTCCGACGACTCATGGAGACACTCTTCAAATTTCCGCATCCCGACATCAAGGAGACCTACAACGTCATCGTCGCTGTACCCCTCGGCTTCCCCTTTCCCCTCCAATCGGACCGTTGCTCTGGCAGCAGCGCCGCAGCTTCAACATGTCTACCGATGCTCACATACGGTACCCCTCCCCCTTCCCCCCTCCCCCCTAACCCCCCTTCCCCACTCCCCCCTCCCCCCCCCTCCCCCCCTCCCCCCCTCCTTCCCCGTCAGGTGATGACCTGGCGCATGCCCGGCTACTGGGCTGACGTGGGCGCCTCCCTCCGCACCTTCGTGGGGGCCACCCTGGAGTGCAGCCTCCGGCCCCCTGGAGCGGACAGCCCCTTCGACCAGTTCGCCTACCACGACCTGGTGCTCACGGTGGGGGCGGAGGGGGCGGAGGGGGCTGAGGGGGGGGAAGGGAGTGGGGAGTGGGGAGTGGGGATTGGGGATTGGGGAGTGGTGGGATGGTGGGATGGTGGGATGGTGGGATGGTGGGAATGGTGGGTTGGGGATCGGTGGGGCGGGAGCTGGGGGCGGGGGTTGCGTTAGGTGGGGGCTGAAGGTTGGGCCGGGAGGCGACGGGACACGGGAGGGGGTTGGTGCCCTAGGAGGTTGAGGGGTCCTGAGGTTGTGGGGTAGAGCGAATGTGTCGGCGGGTACTGGAGCCGGGGGCGTTGGCGGGGGCGGCAAGGGGGGGGGGTTGAGTTCGTGGGTGCTGGACGCTGTTCTGTCCACCAATGTCCTACACCCCCGCCTCCCTCCCTACTTCTCCCCGCCCCCAGGGCGCTCTGGCGCTGCCCCCCACCGACCTGCAGTCCTGCCGCATCCACCGCTCCGTCATCTCCCCGGGGGGCCGCATCACCGGGGCCACCATCAGCGGCTCCGTGGTGGGGCCCCGGGCCATCATCGGTGAGCGCTCGGTGTGTTTGTGTGTGGGGGGGGGGACCTACCATCATCGATGAGAGCCGCAGGGTGGGGTGGGGTGTACTACTGTACTTAGCTCGTCGCTTGGCTGCTTGGTGGATGCCATGGAGGGGGGGAGCCGCAGCGGGAGGGAGAGGGGGCTGGGTGGGTGGGTGCTGGATGGGGAATCGAGGGCGAGGCGGCCGAAGGGGTGGTCCGGGTCCGATGACGGAACGCCCGCCCGCCCGCCCGCCCGCCCGCCCGCCCGCCTGCCCGCCCGCCTTCCCGCCCGCCTTCCTGCCCGCCTGCCTTCCCGCCCGCCCGCCTTCCCGCCCGCCCTCCCGCCCGCCCGCCCGCCTTCCCGCCCGCCCGCGTTCCCGCCCGCCCGCCTTCCCGCCCGGCCGCCCGCCCGCCCTCCCTCCCGCCCGCCCTCCCGCCCGCCCGCCCGCCCTCAGGCTCCGGTGTGGTCATCCGCGACAGCCTCATCATGGGAGCGGACTACTACGAGGAAGACCTGGAGGTTAGCGGTTGGCAACAGTTGGCAGTTGGCAGTTATCGGAGTTAGTTGGGGGTTTTCTACGCCTGGGATGGCGGCGTGCGCGCGTGCGCCAGTTTGAATCATGACGAGCGAACGGGGGCACCGGAGCACCCGACCTCAGCAGCCTCCCGCCCTCTGACGACCTCGCCCTCCATCTCCTTTCGTCTCTCTATCTCTCCCCCCCTATGCCCCTAATGGTACCGTACCTCGCCATGACCCCGGTCCCCGCTTGGCATCCTCCACTCCCGCCCTGCACTCCGATGGTGCGCCGCGTGGCGGTGGACGCCCCCACAGATGGGTGCCAGCGGCCTGCCGGGGACGGATTCGGAGCTACAGCAGCAGCAGCAGCAGCACCGCGACCTGAACCCTGAGGGTGGGTGGGTTGCCTGGGTGGGTGGGTGGGTGGGTGGGCAGCTGGCACCGCCCCCCCTCCCGCAGCCCGGCCAGCAGCCAACGCGGTGGACACGGCCTGCCCAGGTGCCGAATCACTGTGTCACGTCCCCTCCCTGCTCGCCCCGCTCACCGTGCCTTCGTCGACGGATCTGTGCCTTGGCAGTCGACGCACTTTGAATATGTCTGCCATTTTCGTACACCCCTCCGCCTTCCTCTCGAGAACAGTGTTCCGCCGGATCCGACCGCCCTGGCAGACAGCGCAGTATGTACCATGTACACCGCCAACTCGCCGTACACCCCGCCTCCCTCGGCGCCCTCCCTGCCTCCCCGTCTCCCTTCCTTCATACGGCGCCCTCCCGTCCTATCTTCCCGCCTCCCCCTGCCTCCCCTCTCCCATGGGTGCAGAGGCAGCCGGGGAGCTTCCGGTGCCGCCCATGGGCATCGGCTCGGGCAGTGTGGTGGAGGGCGCCATTATCGATAAGAACGCGCGCATCGGCCGCAACTGCATCATCGCCAACCGCGCGGGTGGGTTGGCGCTGGTTGGGTGCTGGTTGGGTGGGTAGGCGGGTGGGTAGGCGGGTGCGCTCCTGCATCCTTGCCCTTCCCTTCCCCTACCGTCGTCTGCTGTCCTTCCGTCCTGTATCCCAGTATTCGTTCGTTCCGTCGTACGCCTTCGTACTGCAAGATACGGGATACGGGATGTATCCAACACGCCTTGTTACGTTTCCCGAGGGACGAACCCCGGCGCGTTCGTTTGTCCTCGCCGAAGAGTGAAACCCGCGCGTGTGGCGGGCTGGATGGTTTCAACTGTCAAGTGCCCCAGCAACAGCAAACCATTCATCCATCCATCCAATGGTTCCATTCATTGCAAGACAAGTCAGCAGCCAATGTATCCCTTCGTGGGGTGTCCTCCGCAGCACTTCCTTCCTCAACTCGTGCACAAGGGAGCCTTAACTTGTGTGTTAGCAAGGAGAAAAGCTGAGCCGCGAATAAGCAGAACCGTGTCCAACTTGTGTGTGTGTGTGTTACATGGTTGGGGGTACATACCCCATACCTGTACAACTACCCGTACGAGCCGTTGGCCCAAGGGCACACAGAAACGCCTAAAAGTACGCGCATGACAATTCACTAGCAGAAGAAAGAAGGAGACTACTACCGTCCGAAAGGGACAATTGAGTTGCGGTGGGCCCACATGCGCTCTTAACTTGTGCATTGCCTTGCATGGGAAGGGACGCCGCGCTGCCACTCTTTTTCTTGTCGCTGTGACCGTCGTCCTGGAAACAATACACCTCCTACACAGTCACGAGTCACCTCCTCGCCCCTCCTGCTCCAGCCCCTCGTTCGCTGCCCGCTGTCCGCTGTCCTGCCCCGCCCTGCCCCAAGCAGGCGTGTGGGAGGCCATGGACCGCGTGGGCGTGGGCCTGTGCGTGCGCGAGGGCGTGCCCATCGTAACCAAGAGCGCCGTACTGTACGACGGCACCGAGCTGTAATGCGACACGTTCAGCAGATGGGATCCATCCGGTCAGCAGCTCAGCTTAAGCTTAGGTCGACAGCATGAAGATGCCAACACAGCAGCGTGCGCGGTAATGGATTTGCGAGCGGGGCAGGGACGGAGCCGCGAAGCGTGAGGGCGCCGACGATGTCGCGCCTTGCCGATGGCGTGTGCGGGAGTTCTTGGGAGGGCGGATGGTTCGGTGGTGGGGCACGGCACAGTGAAACTCACCTCGCTGTCCGGTGTCTAGAGGACGGCGAGACGGGAGATTCGGTGGTGTCGCCCTGGCTTCCTGCGCCCATCGTCCATCCGCCCCTGCCCGAGAGCCCGACCTGTTGGCTGCTGCTATCGAAATGGGGACGCCTTCACCCAAGTGGGTCGTGGCTAGGTGGGTCGTTGTCAGGTGGAGCGTAGCTAGGTGACGTGCGCGCTCGCATTCCTTAACGTTTGGGTGTGGAGGGGTGAGATGGCGGCGGGGTTCGAGCCCCGTGCTCGCTGCGGCGAGGAGTCCGTTGGTACGGCGGCCCAAAGCACGTGTCTCCATCACGGACCTTCATGCATGCGTGCGTACGTCAATGTACGGAATGGAAGGAGCGTCGGGGTCGGGAGGGACGAGCTTTTGAATCTGGTGGGGGTGATGCCCTTCACGGCGGGCAAGCAAGTCACCCCTGGACCCTCAATCTGTCGGCCGCCGGGTTTTGGGGGGTCCCGGGGGTAATAGGACGGATATGGCGTGGCGGCGGCCTGTCCTGCTGCCCAGGAGGGCTCTCCTGCCACCCGACGGGCGCACAACGCCGCTCCCATTCCTCATAAGTGCGCTCCCATTAGAAGTCGGTTGCAGTAGTCATGGTTATGACATCGAGTGCGCAGCAGTTGCAACGTTAGTTGACGACAAGTTGCGGTCGGCGATGTGGTCGTACTGCTCCCGGGGGGCACCGGTTGAGCTCCCGGCGGGGGAGGGGGGAGATACCCACTGTCCCTAGCTACCCTGGCAGGTAGCAGCCGACGTGCCGTGAGCCGCATGGCGCACGTCACCGAGTGACCCGTGGGTCTCCGAGTGACCCGTGGGTCTCCTCGCTGTAACCAGCGGTTCTCATATGGGCCCACGCCACACCCACTGACCGGCGGGAAAACGTTCGACAGCTAGACGCGGCGCGCGACGCAGCACAGAATACGTGCTACGGATGCGATCTACAATACGTGCTATGCAGATAGAGCACCCAGTGCCAGCAGAGCCAGCAACAGCTAGTACATGGTGCCACCGACCACACATCGCGCCACATCGGGCCTCACCCTGTTTGACCCGCAGCAGCGGTTGCCGGCGTTGCGGTTCGTCGGATCACCGACATGCACATGCAGCGTGTTGCAGCCCTTGCGGCGCCAGGCAGCTAGCGCCGCACCTAAGCATGGATGCACCTAACACCGATGACCCGCGGGGTCGGCTGTAACTTCCTTAATAATACGGTAATGGATGCAACCGGATACAATTGCATCTCCAACGCCTACCGTTGCTGGCTCTTCACTGCCCGTCCTTTTGGGTTCCAATAACGGATTGTTTGGCTTCTGGAACGTCCGAATTGTGACTAACGAGGGCGCGGAGGACATGCAGGGACGGCGACGCAGTCCCTTGCAATCGGGCGCCCTGATGTCCACAAAACACGCCCAAGGATTTCGGTGTTGCGACCTTCATAAACCAGCCGCGCGATCTAACATATCACAAACAACAGGCGAGTACACAAGCAAGGATGCAATAGAAACGCAATAGGACCTGGTCGTGGACCGAACCGTGAAAGACGACCGGCTGAGGAATGGGATAGTACTTCACGAGCTACGCAAAAGCAGTTCGTGTTCTTGGGGGCCTTTGGTCAGTGCCTGGGAGCAGTCGAGGGACATGCTTGTGTCCCAGCTGTGCGTGCAGGACAGCGCCGCGTGCCGTGCGGTCATCGAGCGTGCCATGCTGGTGTTGTGGCCCCTGCACCACACTGGGGAAATGGGTGATGGTGCGGCGGCTGCCTCCGCCGCCACGGGTGCACTTCCCACTTCGCCCAACCACGCGGTGGCGAAGCCGCCACCGTGCATGTTCACAGCGGCGGGCAAGCCCCACACGACCGGGGGCGCGGCCACAGCATACCCCGATGGGGACACATTGCTCACCGGGATCGCATATGACACGGTTGGGGCGTATGAATATGGTGCTGGAGGCCAAGCGCCAGGAGCCGTGTAGAGAGGTAGGGGTCCAGGCACTTGTCCTCCGGCACCACATACACCGTGTCATATGCGATCCCGGTGAGCAATGTGTCCCCATCGGGGTATGCTGTGGCCGCGCCCCCGGTCGTGTGGGGCTTGCCCGCCGCTGTGAACATGCACGGTGAAGCCGCCACCGCGTGGTTGGGCGAATTGGGAAGTGCACCTGTGGCCGTGGAGGCAGCCGCCGCATTACCCATTTCCCCAGTGTGGTGCAGGGGCCACAACACCAGCATGGCACGCTCGATGACACGTACAGCTGGGACACATGCACATGCCCGCGCTGACCTCGACATCGGCGAGGTCCGGCCAATGCCGTCCCCGTCGTCCAGGTCGTCCTCGTCCAGATCGACCAGCTGCTCGCATGATGTATGTTCTGCATTGTCCAGTTGTGTTTCTGGGGTTGTCCTCCGGGGAGCACATTTAACGGATCTGCGGTGGCGGATGGCGCCTACTCTCTTTCGATTTGCAAATAAAATGAGAAGATGATAATGGCCCTCCGTTTTTTGTTGGCGTGCTCAGAATGCCACCGTTTGTAAAGATGTTGTGGGAGTGATGTGCGTGGCAATCCTATCTACTTACAGCACCATAACTATGCAAGGAGCTCACCAGAATGATAGCATTTCGGCACGCGTAGGATGTGCACGGTTTTGCGACATGGTGAGTCCAGGAGGCGTCACATATGCGTCACGGTGTCACTGCAGGCGTACGACGAGGCGCCACGTCTGTGGGTTCCACGCACCGAGGCATTACCGTTTGAGCCGCGCCGAAGCAGCGTCGTTCTAAAGTTGCCATTTTTACAATTAGCTCTCCTACGAATAGCTCAAGCATGCACCTCCAAACAACAGCTGCCTTGCAGTGACGTCCTTTGACATCAATGGCCTGTACAGGTTACGTCAATGCGGCCCTGCACTCCCAACAGATATTACACACGTTGTTAGATGGAACCAGAGGAGTTGACCAGTTGCACGCGATACAGTAATCCGTACTCTGTCGGGATTGAACTCAGCCGGTGAATTGCGAAAAAAATTTGGAACCATTTCTCGATTTGTGCGTGTCATCCCTGCGCGGGGGCCATGCTAATCTTCTCTGTATTTTTCCAATTTTAACAGTTGTGCCGAAGCACGTCAAATTTGCAAATCTATCAATATATATACGGTTTTTTACGGCTTTCCAAGGTCCACGAACTACCGGTTAGCGAACCCAAAACGTCAGCAGCGACCACCAGCCGCACATCCTTGGGATGAGGGATCATCCTGCGCGATTAGGATGACACCTCGACACGCTGGCCCTCCCCATGGTTCCATTAACCCCTTAACTCCGCCACGGCCCCATTCGCACTGCGCAGCGAGGAACCGACTGCCACCGCCGCAGCATCACCTAGCTGGAGCCACAACCGTTCTGCCTGAGCAAATTGCAATTCGCATGGACCCTGCCTGATTCCAACGGCGCGCACCGCTTCCCTCAGCCATCCACTCAATGTTCGCGGCGTTGCCGGACCAAGGCGCGGCAGTCTTCATCCCACACGCTGCCGTACGTGATGCCGCAGCCATGTCACCCACTCATTCTTGCCAAGTGCACCTTGTTGGAAATATCTGGCATGCAGTACGACAACATACAGTACGACACCGGTGATCCCTTTGGGGTCCGCTGTAACGTTCATTCATTCATTCAACATTTGATGGCTTGCTGTCGCCAGTTTCAAGTCCATTGGACCCCCGGCCCATGGGCGCCGACCCATGGGCCGTGGCTAGCTATCTAGCTACCGTCCATCCCGTTGCGGGGACCGATCGACACCATGTTTCTGCGACAGGCTGCCGCGGGAAAAGACCATTAGATCGCCGCGAGTTTAAGCAGTGCTGCATGATAGCTAGGTCCAGGGAGCTTCGATGCTCCAGAGGTCTTTTGCGGAGGAGCGGCGCCCTTGGTTGATTTTGTTGTATCGCTCGCACGCGCTGAGCAACACACCTCAACACGCACACTCGGAAATCAATCCGTTTGCGTGCGTGTAGCTCTTCCGTGTTTAGTGTTTGCTGTGTGATTTGCCTTGCGGTGGTGGCGCGGTTGCCTTGTTCGCCGCGCCTACATATGGTAAATATCTTCTTGCAGGTTATATGGTAATTATTTTTGCGCCTGGGTTCGGGCAGGCGGGCGGGTTGCATTTCTAAGCGCACTCGGAAATTCGTTCCCCAGTCCCTGTTCAAGCGGCCTGCAGGCGCACGATGACGCAGTCGTGGTTTACCGTACTGTTACGTCACCCGGGTGGGTGGCCTCCGCGGCCCGGTGCTCTGCCCTCAAGCGGCCTGCCGCGTCGCTGAGGACGGAGGCGCACCCGCGGCACCTAGCCGCGAGGGGTGCACGCCTGGGGTGGGGTGCGCGGTGAGAACGCCCCACAGGTCCGCACGCGACCACCACATCATGAGTCCGACCACATGTGTCCGACCACATGTCCGAGCACCTAATGACCACAACACGTCCACTCCTCCGTCCATCCGTCCACCTGAACGTGTGTGCGCCATATCGCCCGCACCACCACACGAGGGCGCGTGGATCCAGGAGGGCATGTCCATCCCGGCGGCGAGGCAGCTCCGGAACCACACGATACCTCCACAGCCAGCTACCCAAGACCCAAGGCAGGCAGTGGTGGAGACAACCCCCCCACACACACCCTTCCGGACCTGGGCGGTTATGGGTGGGCTTCTTGTTAAACACACCCTTCCGGTGCGACCAACGGGAATGAAGCCATGCCGACATGTCCCGCCGCTGCGTGTCAACCCGTGGGGCCTCCCTTCGAGTCAGAGCTGATAAGCCCAATATGGTTCCCGCTGGCTGTAGCTGCCCTTCGGCGTTCGGCCGCTGTCGCCGCTGGCACTCGTTGAGTCTAGCCACCCCAATACGTAGCCGCCGCGGCATAAGTAAGGATGTTCAGCGGATCCCGCGGGTCGTCGGTGACAACCATCGGCATGCTGCCGGCGGGCGACACCGGCCGCTCGTCACGCCACAAGCTCACCGCCCGTCCACCATCCCCCGGGGGCCCGTCGGCGGGGAGGTCCTCCCTGCAGCGCCTGCAGCACCTGCTGCTGCGACACCCCCCCGTCGCTCCGAAACCAGGTTGTCCGCCAGAGCTGGACCCCCGGGCCGTGGGTGCAGACCGGACAGCGCGAAGGACGACGCGACCAGCGTGTGGCGCTGCGGCGGCGCCGCCGTGTTGCCCCCCGGCCCCGACCGCTCCTCCTCCGCTGCCGCCGCCGCTGACGCTGCCGCCGCCGAGGCCGAGCACGGCGCGTCCGCGCCCCCCCAGGGGCTCGAGCCCGCAGCCGCTGCGACCGTCCGCCGCACCCACACCCGCACCCGCGCCGTGTAGCCCGAAACCCCATCCGGCCCGTCCCCACGGCCGGGGGACGAAGCCGCTGCTGCCGAGCACAAGCCGCGCGGACCGCCGCCGAGCACGGAAGTCGAGGGGCTGGCATTGCTGCCCATGCCCAGGAGGCTGCTGCTGCTGATGATGCTGCTTCCGGCGCCGCCGCCTATATTGGACCCCGCCGCACGTAGCCCGGCCCAGAGACCTCGCGGGTTAGCGGCGCCGCCCGGGTTTCGATCCTCCCCATATTCGTCTGCCTCCTCCCCATACGGCGCCGACCCGGGACCTTCATCGTCGCCGCCGGCGGTGGTCGGGGCGTCCGGGTGCAGCCCCGCCCAGATGCGCTCCAGGTGGCGGACCCGGAAGGGGAAGCCCTGCGCCGGGACGAAGCTGCCCCTCCGGGCCAGATCCGCGGGCGTGTCCTTGGGCCCCACTGCGGTCGGGAGGGAGGGGAAGGGGGGAGGAGGGAGGGGAAGGGCGCGGCGGGGCACGGGGTCCGGGGAAGGGCGGGGCGGGGGTGGGAAGGGAGGGTGTGGGAAGGGAGGGGAGGGGGGGGGGAAACCTGAGTCAGCTTGCGGCAGCGGCAGCGGCCGTGCCCCGGAATATGGCACCGCAGAGGGCTCTCTCCGGTCTTCGTTGCCCTGACCCTGCCCGCCAGACTACCGCAGCGGTGCGCCCTGTAGGCCTGCCAGCCAGCTAGCTAGGGCTAGGGTCCGCTCGCAGCCGCCGATAGACTTTGACGAGACCGTGCCAATGCGTCCGGGGCACGATGTACGGCAACAGCCATTTCACCGTAATACTTGAGGGTTGGGGCACGGGTTGTTTTCGCGGAGACATGCGGGCATTCACGCGGCACAGCTGTGTCCCTCGCATCAAATCACGCCTCCCGCGCGCATCGCCCGGACGCCTGACGCGCAAACATACTCAACACTGGTGTCGGTCTGGCGGGTTCCTTCGCTAACCAAACACACATAAACATACTCAACACTGGTTTGGGCCTTGCGGGTCTCTTATCTAAACACATACGCACACGTCCGCCCGCGCTTCGCGCACCCACGCACCTAGACCGGCCCGCGGGTCAGCTTCCTCGGGCGGCGTGGGGATGATGTCGTTGACGGTGGGGTTGGGCACCTTCCGCGCGCGAACCTGTTCGACCACATTCGACATTCGACATGGCGGCGCCACAGGGACAAGACAGCGGGAGGCGAAGGATTCGATTATTTCCCCTCCTCACGCGCAGATCACCACCCCTTGAGCCACCCACTTGACCCTGAACAGCGCTAGCGGGTTAGGGTTCAACTCCCGCTCCCAACGCACCATACCCGTCGCGCGAATGCGGCGGTTCCTCCGAGCTACGCCTGGGCTGGGCTGCGGCCGTTGCCCCGCGCTCCTCCCCCACCTTCCTTGGACGCCTGATGCTCCGCGTCCAGGTCTGATCAGCGCACAAGACCCGTCCCCTTCCCCCTCGTCATGTTTACCCACTCGAAATGGGCTGTGGCCCCCACCAGAGGAGAGAGGGGCTGCGGCCCCCCGGGTGCGGCCTGCCGCAGTCCCATCCCACCCGGCTCACAGACGGTCAAACCACCCAGCACACCCTAGGCACCCAGCGCGCTCAGCACACGCAGCGCACACAGCCGGCTTCCTGACAAAACATATTGTACTCGGGCTGATCGGGCTGGGATGCCTCGTCGCTTGCAAGAAAGCACACAGAAGCCGCCAGTTGCCCGGGGGGGCGCTGGTCGCCTGCTCGAGCTGCGGCTAGCGGTAACTCGGGGTCACGAGCGCTTTACATTTTCTGCCGCCCGGCGGCCGTCACTGCGCCCGGGTGACCCGCGGGTCACTGCGCCCGGGTGACCCGCGGGTCACTGCGCCCATCCCACCCTCACCAGCTTGCCCTCGGGTGTGTACATGAAGATGACCCGGGTCGGCTTGCCCGTGTCTGGGTCAGCCACCTGGACCTGGCTGTAGTGGAGGGGGGCCTGCGGCGGAGGGAAACGATCGAGAGAACAGAGGCTTGGGGATGGCAGGGAGGACCAGGAGGGGAAAGTCCAGACGAAGTCAGAAGGGGAAGTGCCGTCGCGGGGATGTACGACACTGGGCCGAAGGGGCGGCGGGCGACTGCGGGGGTGCCTGAACCACGAGATGCAGTCCGCAGCCGGCGCCGTGCGGATGCGGATGCGGGGGGAGCCTCGTGCTTGGATAGGTGTAGGGCATGGGGTGGAGTAGGCAGGCGCATCTGGTCCCGCAACACGCGCGCGCACGGGGGTGTGATCAAGAGCACGTGTCAAAGCGGTGGTGAGTCCGTCTAAGCCACCCGCGACCACCCAGTGGTGTCAGCTCGAGTTGCGCAAATGCTCTGAGGCCAGCGGTCCACGCACGGGCCCTCGCCAACGCGCGATCGCCGGGCCCCGCCCGAGGGTGCAGGGGTAACCCCCCGGGCAGATCAGCTTACCTCCATCGTCACAACAAAGTAATCGTCCTCGCCAGCTCCTGTACGAACCTTCTTCTTGCGCTGCGCTCATCGCAAGCGGCGGTCAGTCGCACTCGCGCATCATCGGAACACAGGGCCGAGACCAGGTCGGCGTACCATGTTGCGACCCTCGACAATTACTTTAGGCACGCGTTGGTCTTTGAAAACTTCAAGTACTCGGCCAGTCTTTCCCTTGTCCGGCCCGCTCAGGATGTAAACGTTGTCATCGCGACAAATCCTCCATTTGTTCGTTTTAAACATTGGCCGAATGGCCCGTATTAGTTGAGGCATCTTCCGTGTCACAAAGTCCCGAGCTGCCTGCCTTGCAATCGTGTGATTCACGAGCAGCTCGTCCAGCACAAAGAGTCGCAGTTAAAACATTGCGAATGTGTGGAAATGCTGTGCACGAGTAGAAGCGGTTATCACGCCTCTACTAAAAAAACTTAAACTGTCGCGCTCCGGAACACAAACGCTGACACTCTGAGCAACCATGGCGCGTTCACCACTGTTTCAATTGCTTCAAGATATTCACATATTCAGACTACGCCGTATGATATACTGATTGCCGTTGTGGCAGCACTGTACGGCGTCACGTCGTATACACCCGGTCAAGGTCGTTGGCTTGAGGCCCACGCTAGCTGTAACGTCTGGGTTACGCTACGCAGCTCACGGAAAGGGAAGGAGGGAGGAACGAATGAACCTTTATTATTAGGATGTTACAGCGGACCCCGCGGGTCATCGGTGACAGCCCCGGCGACAGCCGAGGCTTCCTCACCATACACTGCCTAAATGAAGTAACGCCACCATGGCGCTCCGGACAGGCTCCCCAAGTGCACCGAAACACTCCCCGGGCCCACACTACCAGGGAACCACCCCGTTCCTGAGAACCAACCATGGCAAGGGATAAAGCCCGCTCAGGGGGAGTTAGCCACCATGGCGCCCCTATTAGCGAACCACCACCCCCACCAAGGCGGGGTCACTTCTCCAGCGGTGGCCCGTAGTCTTGGAAGGCCACGGGGGCTCGCGAGTCACCATTCAGGGGCCTGCCCGTACGGTCCCACCGGGCCGAAAAAACTGCCCACACCTAGCGATAGCTCCACTGGGCGTCAGTGCCCTGACCACCCGCGGTCTATTACGACAGAGTACCTACAGGGCTTAAGAATCCTGGCCTGACGGAACCGGGCCTCGGCACACAAGACGACCGTCCTGCACTTTCAGGATCGGGTGTGTAGCCCCCACCGCTGACCACCCTTTCACTGGGACTCCCAGCTCAGCGAAGTCGTAGAGCCGGCTCCAAAAGTCTGCCACTGCCCGCCGGGCGGCTAGCCCTTCAGCGTCCCCTAAGGACCCCGGGATCCCGCCCGCGTTCCTGGACCTGTCGGCCCTCAGGGCTCGCCGGCCCGTTTCCATGGCACTGGTTGCCGCCAAGACGACAACGTCCCAGACACACTGTTGCACACCCACGGGGGGCGTTGCGAGCCACACCTGCTGCCTTTGAAGGCTCACCCCTAGCCTTCGTGAGTAGAACACTGTAGTACCTAGGAAGGGATAGTCAGTGGTGGGGGCTACCCGCCCCATCCTGATGGTGCAGGATGATCGTCTTATGTGCCGTGGCCCTGCACCGTCAGGCCAGGGTAGTTAACTGAAGCCTGTGGGCGTTGAGTAGTAGTAGGCCGACGTTGGTGCCATTGATAGGGTTGGGCGCTTTGTTACTCCAGCGCTGCTCTTCGCTGCTAGCTAAACACAAAGACCGAAAGCAAGGAACGGCAACTTGCCAAAGGGGAGGAGCGCTGACATGGACCTTACACTGCAGGAGAGCAAAACACACGCGAGCAACGCGAGCGCGCCGGCACGACGCCAGGCAGCGCAGTCAAAACCAGGCCGCGCGCGAGCGGCACCGAACAACAACCCCGTCGCGCCACGGCGTCAACCGCTGGGCGCCCAGGCCCCGCTGTGAGCCGCCCGACCGGGCGGACGCAGGGCCAGCGACAAGACAGCCGCAACCAACCCCTCAACCCCAAAGCTTCACGGAACGAAAAGTCAGCACGAGGCAAACGCGGCGGGGAAAAACGGGAACAGGGGCACCACAAGCCAAAACAAACCGCCGCCGCCAAGGCCAGACAACGAACTAGGGGGGGCGCGCGCCCCCTCACCCGGGCGGGGGGCAAGAAGCCCCACGCCGCACCACATCCCCGAGAACCCCAGGCGGAGGGCTGGTCCCTTGCCGCCGTACACCCCGATCCCTCCACCCAATTGTTCCACAGCGATGTGAGTGCTCTCTGAAGTGAAGGCAGAATGCCTGAACGGGAGAGAGCGAGCCGGAATGCTGCTCAGGGCAGCTGTGCGGCTTCCGTAACAAACCTCGTAAAATCCCTACGGTCGCTTCGCTGCTTCGGGATTAAACGACAGTTTTTCCGGCCCGGTGGGACCGTAATGGCAGGCCCCTGGTGGCTCGCGAGCCCCCGTGGCTCTCCAAGACTACGGGCCACTGCTGGAGATAGACGTGAGCCCGCCTTGGTTGGGGTGGTGGTTCGCTAATCATAGGGGCGCCCTGCGCGGGCTTTATCCCTGGCTGTGGTTGGTTCTCAGGAACGGGGTGGTGCCCTGGCAGTGTGGGCACGCGCGGGGAGTGTTTCGGTGCACTTGTGGAGCCGCGCCATACATGGTGGCGCAGTTTCGTTTATGCAGTGTATGCTTCGGCTGTCACCGATCCGCGGGGTCCGCTGTAACATCCGTAATAAAAAAACTTTATACGAATTAACGAAACAGAGAATAATGTATATGAACCTATCGAAACAGAGAATCATGAACCGTGAAATCTGTTCCAATTCAAGAGCACGGCGGCCTTCTGCGTTCTGAGTAGCAGGGAGCCGACGGAGCACCGGCTGGCCGGTAAGAATTCCTGAGCACCGGCGAGCCGGCGTGCCCCCTTTCAGGTATGAACATTCATAGGGGTGGCATGGGGTGCTTCTCGTTACGCCTCGCTAATGACCGCGAGACGGCAACTAATACGGCAGCTCGCGAGCCGCAACGCGAATGAACCCGCCTCATTACTAACCCTTCCTGACATACGTACAAACCAACCGATTGACTGGCCGTAATGGACGATACAGACATCCCTCTGGGAAAACCATCGTTGAATTTACGGGAATTCATCCGTATGCAGGCAACCCGGTTCATCGATTTCTTGGCGGGTAACTGTCAATCAATTAGCATACATCATATTTCCGGCGCATTATATATCAATACTAATAATAATAACAGCCCCCGCCCCATTAGAAAGACTATCCAGGGATGAAAAAGGGTTCCGCGGGGGGCTATGCCCCCCGCACCCCCCCTTAATGGACATGGGGGGAACCCCCCCTGTCGACCCCCCCTGGCATGACGAGTCAGTGCTGTGATGGATAATGAAGAGGCACATGGCGGACATGAAAGGAAAGCAGTTATGAAAACCCACATAGCAGGTTAAGGAAGGACGTGCATGATTATGAGAGTCTGCAAGGAGGCATACGTAGTACACATGAGGATGCACTTGCATGAGGCAGGTACACTATCATGGCAGTTTGCCATTCATCGTTCATTACGACGATGGAAACCAAGCTGCCATGATAGAGTAGGCTTATGGATTTGGACAGCCCGTTGATGCCATGACAATGTGGGAATGTGGCTTTGGAGAGCCCGTTCATTGGGAGAGTGTCAGTGACGCGTGCAAGCGGTTGGAAAGTGGACGATAATGAAACAAAGAGTGGACGTGTTGTCCCGAGCCGCGACGCTAACGTTAAGGACGTACACGAAATGGTTTGCGTGTCACAAATGTCATCGAGCGAGACCAACAATGTTCCTCGATATCTGCATCATCATTACGTCGTGTCCCGGTCGGTTGGGCACAAATGTCACGAATGTCATCGAGCGAGACCCTTTCATTTATTCGTTTGACTGGTGGACGAGCGCTTGCCTTCGGCGGGCGTTTTGTTCGTCCGGACCTGTCCGGACTGCCGAAGCGAAGGGCCTTCGGCCGTTCATCCAAAAGGGCCCTTTGAGCCGCAGGATCAACCAGACGACGAAGATACAAACACTGGTTGGGAGAAGCAGTCGCGACCTTGCAGGTTTCATTGTGCCCAACCTCGCCCACGGACCGGCCATTTACGGTTCGTACGGACAAATGCCTTGTAACGGAAGAGTCGCGGAGTGCGCGCGTCAGCGGACCACACATACAGTTGATTGTTCTTAACAGGCTTTTTTAGTAGTAGTTGAGCAGCTGGTGATCTGGAAAACGAGACCCATTTCTCGCAAACAGGATATTTACCTGCGGCCGCCTGAGAACGGACGCCGTTACGTTGTTAAACAGTTCGCAGCAGTCCTGTTGAATTTTCGATACTGGCAAATTCAGCGTGACTGTCAATGTGCAGACTGGTGCCATAGATAACCATTACGAAGGAAGGGCGCCAAAGTCCCTTGGCCCCAAATCAATTTGTAGACTGAATTATCTTCTAATTGAGACTGAGGTTTTCATGCAAAGCAAACTGTTTCTGATTTCGTTTCGGCAATACCTTGCAGTACGTGACATATGTAGAGGATAGGGCATGTTCGATGTATGTGAATCAAATTAGTATTATGTTAAACTATCAGTATATTGATTGTAAGGTAAGAAAATAGTGTTGCCCGTTGTGGTTATTATGAGTTTTGTATCGCAAGTTCCTACGGTTACATGTACCTCGGCCCAGATTATGTACGGCATGTGAAAAATAGGCCCCCTTACATCTGAGGAAGTCTCTACTATACCAACTGGCCAACGACTCCGGGAGGTAGCCCCAGCTCAACTCATTGTTTTGTAGATCTTTACATTGACGAAAAGCATTAGGTCGGTGATAAGGCCCAGATGTTTACATTTTGCGGAAGGGCAGAGTCACCCGGTGCCTTATTGTAAACAATGTTAGGAGCTTTTCTCCGAAATGTCTTGATATATATTTAGCATTCTCGTTTTCCTCCACCACAGCGTTGGTGACCCTGCATTCTTTGACGACTAGTGCAGTGCCTGACCAGGGTATTTACCTGCAGGCAGGATTAAGTTTACACTGTTTCGGCTTTGGAAGAAGCATGCCGCGGACTTGGCGTCGCCTCCGTCGTGTTTTTGGCTGTTTTGGTGATCGCTACGATTACCAATCCAGCGACACAAGTTTCAACAGAAATCAACTAGGAGATGTAGCAGCGGTGGTATCGGCTGAGCAGCTTTCAGTGGCACCGCACCCGGCGACTACGAGGAGCCCAGAGGTACACACTTCCGTATTTGCGCACTGACCGGTCTTGTCATTTGATCTCCATTACGAGTTATTAAGGTCTCAGCAATAAGCTCACAGGCGTGACACGAAGTCTCGAACCATACGGGTTCCGTCACGGCTGCAGGCCGTTCCCTGTCAACCGCGAAAATGCCAATCTTTGTCGCTGTCGCTTTGAAATGCGTGCCCATGCCTTTCTCGAGCCGTGCCTGGGATGTGCATCACAAACGTCCCGCGGTTTGCGTTTTAACTGTCCCCTGCAGGCGGCTCCAATTCAACTCAGCGACGACTCGGACCCTGCGCGGCTGCGAGATTCAATGGTGCGATCCGTTTTGTGCCTCGGTCGTGACGCGACGTCTGGGTCTGGGTTGCCGACAGTACGACGCCTGGGTTGCCCTCGGCATTCCAACCGACAGCGGTCACCGTCACGCCCCGCCTGGCCGAAGGGCGTTTCGGTGTAGATGTAGATGTAATATCATCCCTCGCCCCCTCACAGCGTGAGCAGCCGCCGTTTGAAATCTCCCCGCTGCACGCGAAATAAAAAATGGGATTACTCCTTCAGTACCCTTTGCTGACCCTAACTTCTCGGGCTGAGGTCGCCGGCGGCGGGTGTTTGTGGACAATTTCCTGTACATGGGAAGTGAACGAACCGACCCCAGTACACGGAATCTGCTCGTCAGCGGTTGGCGAGGCGAGGCGTTAACCGGGAGGTGTCCACCTTGCTCGCAACCTCTCCCGAGGTCCCCTCCCATCACCGCCCGCCCACGAGCCACCCCCAATTTCGCACTGTGGCTCTCATGGACCTCGCTTGATCTCATGCTGCATGGCGCCTTCAGGCCCCTGCTCCGAAACCTGACAATGCTGCCGACACACGCCTGTCGAAAAACCGGAGCGAAACCCCCTCCAACCTGATCCAACCGCCATGATCAACCGCCATGATCCACCGCCAACCGCCCCGCAACCACCGGCACCCAACCGCGCCCGTTTCTGGGCCTGCCGTCTGCCCCTCCGCTAATCCATATCCGCCAAATCGTGTGGATAATTCTAACTCCCTTTAAGGGGCTCTCTTTCAAAACCACTGGGAGTTGCTTTGTATTGTACCGGGTTTAAATAAACCCTAAAACATTTCACTTGGGACCTGGCGCCCTTGGCCCCTGTCCTCCGTGCCCCGCTACCACATTCGTGTGAGGACCACCGACGTGGACCAACGTGGCGGTGACTAGAAACTAGCAGGCAACTGCCGCTCAACTCCCGCGCCGCTTTCCCGCCCCTCCCTCCCCCTCCCCTGCCGACCCCGGGTCCGCTGTCTTTCCCCCCACCACTGGACCGCACCCCAGGTCTGCAACATCAACCCGGCCATCATCACCGTCTTCACGCTGGAGGGCCACAGGGTGCTGCACCAGAACCTCAACTCCCAACGCTACATGGGCCCACGGGTCACTGCCGGCAGTTTTGCGGTGAAGCGCGTCCGCCGGGGCCGCGGCGCCGGCAGCGGCCGTCGGGACTGGCCAACGACGAGCCACAGGACGCCGCAGGCGGCGGCGGCAGCGGCGGCGGTGGCGGCGGCGGCGAGGACGACGACCGAAGGCGGGGATGATCCCGTTGAGGGGCCTAGGGCGGACGTGGAGGGGGGGTCCGACGGAGAGTTGGTAATGGAGGAAGAGGAGGAAGCGGAGGAAGATGAGGAGGAGGGCGACGAAAGCCGCGGCGACTTGCTGGAGCTCATTTTCTGTTTGGACCCTACCAAGCTGGAGAGGCTGATGGCGGACTTGGAAGCTGGCGGCGTGGGGCGCGTATGGAAGGGTGGGTGGGGCGTATGGGCGGAGGCGGGGACGAGAGCTGGGTCGGGCTTGTACAGTGGGGTATAGGAAATTGGTAGACGAAATTGGTTTTTACTGCGCTGCTGCCTAGAGCAACGGTCCGGTGGGCCTTGTGGGACTTCGAGAGGCGGTCAGGGTACGGGGGAGGCAAAAACAAAGCGAAAAAAAGTCCGGCCAGTTGGGAAGAGACTGGTTGTGCCCTAGGCGGCGTTCTTCGAGATCCAGCCGATCCCGCGGCGGCGGAGCCACCTTCCGGCCCCGATCGCCCCTATTCCCTCCCGTCGAGCGACGACGCGCCCGCCCGCCCGCCCGCCCACCTGACGGCTGTGCCCTCGCAGGTGTCGTACGTGTGCCTCCCAGCCTGGTGGGTCTGGGTGCGGCGGGGTGCGGCAGGCGGGAGGGCCCGTTCGCGGAGCGGCCCAGCCAACCGAACGCGGCCGGGACCTCGGCGGAGGAAATCCTCTTCCTGCACACCAGCACCGGCTCGGGGGACGCCGCCGGCTGTGGGTCCCAGGCGGCAGCAGCGTTGGCGGGGGCTGCGGCGCCGCCGCAGGCCGCGCCGCCGGGGTCCGGCGGCCTAGGGGAAGCGCAGGTGGTGGCCCGGGGACCCCTGAGTCGAGAGCTCCAGGGGAGAGGCGGCGGCGCGAGAGGTACGACGGATCCATCGGTGCAAACGTCCGGAGGTCGTGTGACAATGGTGATGGTGATGGTGGGGATGATCCGTGGGTCCGTTTTCGTGCGGTCCTGATCGTGACCTTGAGGCCGTAACCGCACCAAGGGCCCGACATTAGGGTCACTGGTGTTGGGATGTTGAGGGGATGAGCGCGCTCTCATTACCCGAGGCACTGACCACAGGCCGTGTCGACCCCACCTCCTTGTCCCACCTCCCTGCACCCGTGCTGAGCAGCCGTGATGTCCACTTCGCCTCCGGTGGCAGGGTGTGTTTGCATCGGAGTCCCTCGCCCAATCCCCCGTGCTGTCCCCTCCCCTCCGCCTAAACCCTCCCGTCACCGAGCAGTACTGGAAGACCAGGGTCGAGCCGCCGCCGCCGCCGGCGGCAGCGTCAACCAGACCAGCACCACGACCAGTGCTGGCAGCTTCGCCGGGGTGCCTGCCCCGCACACACCCCGTGCCACCCACGTCAGCATTGAGCCGCGCCCCTCGGGCAGCCACGCCATCAACCTCAGCAGCGCCGCGGCGGCTGTAGCAGCTACCATCAGTTTCAGCCGCAGCTTCAGCCGCCGCTGGCTGGAGCGGTCCGGGTCGGGCAGTAGCACCGCCCCCGTCGGCGCCGCCGCCGCCTCGGCGCCGCCGGCGCGGCCCTCCGTCCTGTCGCCTGGTCGCTCCTTCCGCGTCTCGTCCGCGATGCTATCGGCCAACGTCAGCAACAGCCGCCCACACACCACCGACTCGCAGCCACAGCCATCGCAGCAGAAGCCACCACAGCAGAAGCCGCAGCAGAAGCCGAAATTGCAGACCTTTCCGGGCCCCGCCCGCCATCACTCGATGCAGCAGCAGCAGCACGCCGGCGGCGCCGCCGACGCCGACGCCAAGCGCGCGTCGTCGGGAGGCGTCCTCAACGTCAGCGTCCTGCTCAGCAACACCAGCTCCATGCGGCGCCTGCTGCGGCACTACCGCGCCGGCAGCAGCCGTAAGGCCCTGAGTCACGCCCAGATGACCTCGGGCAATATCCACAACGCCGCGACGGCGCCGATTCCGTCGCCGCAGTCGACCCTGGCGGCGGCGGCGGCGGCGGCGTCGACGTTGGCGCCCAACTCCCCCGGCCGCGACTTTGTGCGCTCGGGCCCGCCGTCGGCGGGGACCCCGCTGGCGGCGGCGGCCGCGGCGGCGGCGGGGTCGAGAGTTTCGCTGCACTCGCATACGTTGCAGCTGCCGACGGGGGAGGACAGCCTCGGGCTGCCGTACCAGCGGCCGTCCCGTCGCGGCCGCAGCCTCAGCTCTCGGCCGCCGACGTTGGGCGGTAGTCGACGGAACATCAGCCTGCTGGGCGTGGCCATCGACGGGGGCGGCGACTCGTCGTCGCACGCCAGCAACCCGCCGCGAGCGCAGTCGGCGCTGCTCGGCATGGCCGCCGCCGGCGGCGGCGCCGGCGGCCTGAGCTATCCCACGAGCGGCCGGTTCGGCCACGTGGACACGAGCGGCATCCGAGCGATGAGCTTGGTGGAGTCGGTGATGTCGTCGGGGAGCGGCGTGGAGCTGCCGCCGCCGGGGGACCCCCTGGTGGGTACGGCAGCCCGCGGCTGCGGTGTGCGGGCTTGTGTACGGCAGCGTGTACGAACATACACGGCCTGTCTGTCCATGTGGCTCGACCTGCATGTGTGTGAGGCAGGCAGAACAGGAGTGCGTGACATGCGAGGGGCCGAGTGGCTCCCAACAGTTTGCGCGTATGCTTATCCGTTGGGCGCACGGTGACTTGACGGTTTCAGTGGCTGGACGGCAGTTGTTTGTTGGCCGTTGCCAGGTACCGGAAAACGGAATGGTCGACCGGGAGCCACGGCCCGCACGTGCGGCGATGCCCCCTTTCACGTCTGTACCTGTCGTAAACTAGAAACCTTTCGCACCCTTTTACATTACATGAAACCCCTTACCCCTAACCTTCCCCGACAGGCAACCAGCACCTTCAACATCGCCTTGCACCCAACCGTCATGCCCGGCTACCCGCGTCGCAATCTGCCCAAACGCTGCGCGAGCGCGTGCGACCTGGGTGGGGCCCTGACCGGCGTCCCACGGGGCAGCCCGCCCGCCACCGTCGCCATGACTTCGACGTCTCGAGCCGTCGCCTTCGCGTCGACGCTCCGAAACGCGCCAATGGCGTCGCAGCTGCACGGCAGCGCGACGGCGACCGGCATGTGCGCCCCCTCGTCTGCCAGTTTGGTGTACGCGGCCGGCGGCGGCAGCGGGCCGACGGCGGCCGCCGCCGCAGCGGCGGGCATCCACGGACAGCATGCGACGCTGGCACCCGTCGTACCGCACGGCGGCGGCAGCGCCGGTCGCGCGCTGTCGTACCTGGTAAACACCGCGTCGCGCTTCGGCGCCGGCGGCGGCTCGTCGCCGCCGGCGACGGCGCCGCCGCTGCGCATTGCGACGGCGCATGGGTATATGGGCGGGAGCGGCAGCATCCGCTTCGCCGGCGGCGTCGCGCCGCCGTCGTCGAGTCTTCGACCCCAGACGAGCGTTCCGTCGCTGGCGGGCGCCGGCATTGGGATGCGCTCGGTGGCGGCGACGACGCCGCTGGCGCCGCATTACGGCTCCAGCCCGTCGGCGTCGGCGCCGGCGCCGGCGGGCTTCCAAAGCTTGCCCGAGGAGAATGGTGACGTCGTACGCGAGCGCGTCCGTGCACTGATGCACGTCCAACCCATGGGTCCCGGCGTACGGCACGGCGCCGCCACGGTCGGGTCAACGGGCCCGGCCACGAGCACAACCATTATGTCGGGACGCAACACGCTGCCCATGGACGCGACCGACCCATGGGACGGGAGCCTGCCGGTGCCGAACATCAGCTCCACGCTGCTCTCTTCGCCCTTCGTCGCCGAGGCGGCCGAGACGGCGATGGCCATTGCGGCGGCGGCGGCGGGGCACGCGCGCGGGGGCCGCCGCCATGGCGACCCAAGCTCGGGTGCTCCACCCGGGTTGCCGCCGGCGACGGCGGCTGCGGCTGCTACAACGGCGGATGCGGGAGTCGTACGGGCGATGTACGATGTGAAGTCGGCGGTCTGTGAAGTCGGCGGTCTGGACGTGGCGAGACGGGGTACGGTTAATGGGTTGGGCGTGATTGGCGGGATGGGTGACCCCGGCGACTCTGTCCTGGTGCCCGACAGCGACGGTGACGACGATGACGGTGGTGGCGGCGGCGGCGGCGACGCCGTCGGGTCGATCACCTACCTGACCGCATCTGCGAGCAGTGACTTGATCGCGTCCATTGCCGCAACCACCGCGGACGACGCCGCGGCTTCCGAGCCGCGTACGGCAGCTTCCGAGCTGCCGTCCACACCCCAGGACCGCCGGGACTACGCCGCGGCGGCAGCGGCGGACAGTGGCGCGGGCGTCGCCGCCCCCGCTGCCGCCGTTGGTGCCGGCGCCAGCATCGACGCAACCCATGACCCATGGGTCAGTGTGGCCCCGGACTTAATCCACGGTGCGGCCCACGACCCGATGAGTGGCTCTCCGACCCGGGCAGGTCCGGTGCCGGCAGCGCAGTGCGGCCCGTCGGAACCGGCTCCGTGCGACACCGTCGAGCTGTTGCCGGCGGCCGCCAGTGCCCCAGATGCTACAGCCGCCGTCAGCTTGGTCAACACCGGCAGCGGCAATAGCAGCGATCACGGCGGGAGCGCACCGGTCGCGGGAGCACTGCGGCGTAGCTTCAGCGGGGAAAGTACGTCCCTCAGCAGCGGCACTCGACGGCATGGGGCGACGGCGGCGGCGGTGCTGCGTTCGATCGCCGACGGCGGCATCGCCGCCGCCGCCGCCGCCGCCGCCGCCGCCGCGGCAGCGGCGCCGTCGTCGTCAACGGCAGTGACCCGCGGGTCGGATCGCGGCGGCTTCGGCGTGCTGCTTCCGCAACTTGTCTGCTCGAACCTCTCGACCGTCAAAGAGACGCAGTCGGCGGTGGTTTCGGAGGCGACGGATGGGCACGTCCTCGACACGAGCGGCGGAGCTCTGGGGCCCTCGGCGGGGTCGGCGGCGGCGGGGGCGGCGGCGGGGGCAACACCCGCGCGGCACCCCGACAGCACCGCGACCTCCAGCCGTGCGTCGTCGCACGGCACGCGCACGTACAAGGTGGAGGCCATCGCCGCCGCCGCCGCCACCGCCGCCGGCGGCGGCGGTGGGTCGGCGCGGCCGCCGGCGGTGGCGCCGTCGCCGGTGCGCCTGGTGACGTTCACACCCCCGCCTCCCGCATCGGTCATGGATCGGGACCTCAGCCGGGATTCGCAGCAGTCGCCGCGCGTGCTGCAGCCGCCTCCACCGCTGTCACCCGCGGCCGCCGCTGCCACCGCGGCGTTGAAGTCCGATGCGGTACACCCGGGGGAGTCGATCATCGGCGGCGGCGGCGGCGGCGGGCTGGCGGCGCCGGAGCAGCCCGACCCAGTAATGGTGGCGGAGGCGGCGGAGGCGGAGGCCCAGCGGATATCCCTCCCCGGAGAAGAGCTGCTACCCGAGTGCTGGCACGAGATCTGGGCGACCCGGGCGGTGGACCCCGTGTCGCGTCTTCCCGTGCTGGTTCTAGCTCAGGTACGGCATGTGTGTACGGCACGATCTAGGCTGGGTGCGGCGCAGGCGGAAGGCGGAGGCACCTCACGGCCTCCAATATCCGGTCCCCAGGGCGTGTGTGTAGGGCCTGCGTCCTCTCGTCGTCTCGGGTGCCCTTGCCGTGATGGCCGCGTGTGACCATGTGGGGCCGCCGCCGACCCATAGGCCCCCGCCGACCCATAGTCCTCCCCCCCTGCCCTCCCCTCCCGTCCGCTGCCCTCCCCCACCCAGCACGATGTGACCGCCAAGGTGGTCGCGGAGCGGCACCTCGCGCTGGTGATGGAGACGGAGCATCGACTGTTGGAGCAGCTCTTCCCGCGTCACATCCTGGCCTACATCACCGAGGAGTGCGTTGGGTCGTTGGGTCGTTGGGTCGTTGGGGAGCACTTGGTGCTCTTTTGATTTACACCGGAGCACTCGGCTTTTTCCATGGGCAGGGGGAAAGAGAGGGCAGCACCCCGGAGCGGCACATATCGGGGTACGGCACGCCACATATGCATGGTGAGGTTGTACGACAGTCCGTGGGGGGACTTCATTGAAGCGTCTAGGAGGGAGCTTTCGCTCGTCGCGACCCATGGGTCGCGACATCCGAATGTGGCCCACGGATCTCAATCAGGATAACAGTGAGCCGGTGCTGCTCTGAAACCATCTGGTGTCCCGTGACATGGGTCAGTGAAAAACACAACACGCAACGACAAAGTCAGTACCACGCATTCATGACGGAAGCCTGAAATCTTCCCTCCCTTAAACGGATAGGCTCTCCATCTCCAAACCGAAACCGATAACCGCCGATGTCTCACCGCGCCAACCCCCAACCCCCAACCCCCACCAGGTGGACATGTGAGGCGATGCGGGCGGCCATGGCACCGCCGCGCACCGACGGGAATCATCCGGCACCCGCCTCGGCGCTGCTGCGACCCATGGTTCGCGACTGTACGGCGCTGGCCACGTGGCACGACCAGGTGCGTACGGTAATGATTTTCAGCTGTGCCAGAGGTAACGTTTAAGCCTCCGGGGGTAGGAAGGGGATAGCGTAAGTCGGGTACGTTAGGCACTCGACAGCCACATCTACGTTAAACGTCCCATCTCAGCGCCGTACCATGGGGGGCCCTACGCGAAGAGTCCGTCTAAGCCTGTACGGCTAGCGAGCAGCGTTATCTCCGGTCGCCCCCTAGCAACAACACGTCCTAACTGCTGCCCCCTCGTCCGCAAATGCCTCCTCCAATGAAACCCTCCCCGTCCCGCCCCGACCCGCAGGTCACGTTGCTGTTCGCAGACATCAAAGGTGCGGTGAAGCACCGCCGGGCAGCGGGTCGGGGGGGCAGAGGGTCGGGGGGGCAGCGGGTCGGGGGGGGACCAGATTGCAGGGAGCCAAGGAGGGGGAGCAATGTGGGGCAGCTAGGAGGGGCATGGGGTCGGGCTCGGGGCTCGGGGATTACCGTAAAATGAAGACTGCACCGGACGCACCCGCGGGAGGAGGGGTCGCGGGAGGGGGCGGGAGGGGCCGGATCGGGTTCGTAAGTCGCCAGACTTGGGACGAGCATGCGTGCCGGGGGCCAGTCGGCATTGCCAGCTGGCGCCGCCGCGTCCTGCGGATTGCGCCGGCTGCGCGGCGCGGCCCGGCGGCGTCTTGGGATGAAGGGACAAGGGCCGCGGTCACCTTGACAGGCATTTCTCCGTTGGCTCCGTTGGTTCTTGGAGGCCACCGAGGCGGAGGCCGAAAATTCGCAAGCTTTATGGTTTTTATAAAGTTTTTATCAATTATATAAAATATAATGTTGTAAAGAATCATGTGATAAATAAACATGGATCGTGTTCCTTAAAATTAATCTTGTTGATGTTGGGTCGACAGGATTCCAGCAGAGCCCTAGGCATGGGTGTCTGCCGGTTTATCTCGTGGCAGGTCGTTGTCGGCGCCATGCGACATCGTCCTCGAGCCCCCTTTGAAGTCCCGCCGTCGCTCCACCCGCGCCCCTCCCCTGCCGTGCGTGCCGTACATAATACACGCGCACAGGATTCACCCCGATGTGCAAGCAGGTGGAGCCGCGCGCGGTCATGACCATGCTGAACGATCTGTACAGCCGGTACGACACGATGCTGGACAAGTACGGCGTCTTCAAGGTACGGCAGACTCGCCATGTACGACGGACTGACTTCCTCCCAGGAGTGCGTTTGGCAGCCGTGGGGGCCTCAACCCTGACCCGCGGCAAGCTCGGTCAACCGAACACGTAACCCACGGTGACGTGCCCCGCTCCGGAGCCCCTCGTGTCCGCTCCCTTCCTTCTCCCTCCCACCTTCCATGCTGCCGTCTAAGTATTGGTTGGCAGAGACGAAATTCGCATCCATCGACGCGTCCATCCATCCGTCCAGCCAGCCAGCCAGCCAGCCAGCCAGCCAGCCAGCCAGCCAGCCAGCCAGCCAGCCAGCCAGCCAGCCAGCCAGCCAGCCAGCCAGCCAGCCAGCCAATCAGCCAGTCAGCTAACCAGCCAGCTAACCAGCCAGCTAACTAGCCAGTCAGCCATCCGGCCAGCCAGCCTGATCCCAGATCATGGGCCTCCCCCCTCGCGCCCGCGCGCCTCTCCCCGACCGATTCGTCGGCCCTTCCTTCACCCCTCACCGTTCCGCCCGCGCTGCCTCGCCTCCCCCTTTCTCCCCCCTTCTCGCACTCCGCCACCCAACCGCCCTGCCCCTCTCCCCCTTACCTCACTGACTCTTTCCTCCCCCATCCCTCCCACCCCGGCAGGTGGAGACCATCGGCGACTGCTACTTCGTGGCGGGGGGCCTTATGCACGAGGACGAGGACGGCATGGTTGCGGTGCGGGGGGCGGGCAGTCGACAGGACCCGCTGCATGCTCGCAAGGTCTTTATGTTTGCCAAGGTGCGCCCTGGGCTGGGCTGGGTTAGGGGGATGCGGGGTGGGCGCTGGGCTGGGGTGGGGCGAGTTGGGCTGGTGCGCGAACGCGCTGTGTTCCGTGTCTGGGCGGACCCGTCACAGGTTTTTGCTTGCGGTAGTTCTGAGTTCCCGCGGCTGTGCCGCACGGCCTGCGTTGCCGCAGCTGGGCAGCCTTGTCCCAGCGGCCACGGCTCTGGCTTTCTGCACCCCTACCCAGCCGCACCCCTTCTCCGTCCTCCCTTTGCCTCTACCCACGCACCCAACCACCCAACCACCCGCCCACGCACCCTCCCGCCCGCCCGCCCTCGTCTCCCTCCCTCCCTCCCGTGCAGGCGATGCTCGAGGCCGCCAAGCAGGTGTCCATGCCAACCACCGGGGAGCCCGTCCAGATCCGCATCGGCATTGCCACCGGCCCCGTGGTCAGCGGCGTGGTGGGGCAGCGCATGCCCCGCTTCTGCCTCTTCGGTGGGTGGGGACTCTCACACACGGTATCACAGCACAGCGCAGCACAGCACAGCACAGCACAGCACATCGTTACACACCAACATCATTTATCACCGCAGAATACCGTATATTTTGCAAATCATATTTTGGACATCGTATTTCAGCCGGGCACAGCAGCGAAAGCGTACCCGGCCCCCCTCTTTGTAATTCTACCTCCCTCTTTTCAATTAAACCCGGCCCCACCCCCCTCCCGCAGGCGATACGGTCAACACTGCCAGCCGCATGGAGAGCACGGGGGTGCCCGGGGCCATCCACGTCAGCGAGTCCACGTACGAGCTGCTCAAGGACGAGGCCTGGATGCCGACTGGCGGGATCGAGGTGAAGGGCAAGGGCCTGATGCAGGTGGGGCTCCTGCACGACAGCGTACGACAACATCGTACTGATACCGTACGCTATGAACTGCCGCTGTGGTGGAGCACCGGATTGTCTGGGACGCTTTGTTTGCCGGGGGCCACGGCCTCTGGGACTACTTCGTTTTGTGCTGCCGCGTGATCATCCTGGGAGGGTGGTGTGGTGTGGGTGCTGGTGTGGGTGTGGGTGGGTGCTGGTGCTGGTGTGGGTGTGGGTGTGGGTGGGTGATGGTGATGGTGATGGTGTGCTGGTGGTGGTGGTTGGTGGTGGTGGTTGGTGGTAGTAGTGGGGATCATGGCCTCCATTTTGCTTGGTCGTTATCAGCGGTACGGCCTGCTGATGCGTTGGATGTGCGTTGGCGGTCAACCGCCGGCAGCGCTGGGGGCCCGCGCCTCGCGTGTCTCACCGGACGATGAGGGTGGGCTGGGCTGCTGCGTGGGGAACGGAAGCGCACGCATCTGTTTGGCCTCGCCGCCGCCGCCGCCGCCCCACGCCGCCGCCGCCACCGCCGTTGGCCCTGCCCGCCCTCACGTTTCCCTGACGCACGCAGACGTACCTGTGGCGCGACCCTCTCTCCCTGGAGCCCCTCCCCGAGGATGTGGCCGCGGCCACCCGCGCGACGGCGGGGATGCGCAGCACCGCCATCGGAAAGACCCCGAGCCAGACCGTCCAGCGGATGGCACATGTATGTACGGCACCCGGGGGCGCCGTACCTTGCGTGTTGTCGTACTACTGAACTGCCGTGCAGCAAGCGACCATGCATGTGCCGCGGCCACAGGTTGCATTCTGATAGAGTCCCCGTGCCGTCGCCTCGCCAGCTCCCTCCACCCGATACCCACATGCCCCGATACCTATGACCAAGGATCTCGCCGCCCAATTAAGGCATGGCAAGGAAGGGCGGTGCACTCCCAACCCCTCGAGGGCCCACCGCGCCCTAACCCCTAACCCCTAGACCTTTCCCGTTACCGTCTCTATACCGTCCATGTCCCTCTTTGGCAGTCCACACAGACTGCCCACCAGTCCCACCCATTCCCAGTACGGCAGCGCCCTGTGCCGTCTCTCCCTCCCTCGGACTTCCGTCGCGCAGTCAGCGCAGCCAGCTATGTCGGGCCCCTGATGTCCACCCATGCCTCCCTCCCTCCCTCCCTCCCGCCCTCCCGCCCTCCCTCCCTCCCTCCCTCCCGCCCTCCCGCCCTCCCGCCCTCCCGCCCTCCCTCCCTCTCTCCCTCCCTCCCTCCCTCCCTCCTCCCTCCCTCCCTCCCTCCCTCCCTCCCTCCCTCCCTCCTCCCTCCCTCCCTCCCTCCCTCCCTCCCTCCCTCCCTCCCTCCCTCCTCCCTCCCTCCCTCCCTCCCTCCTCCCTCCCTCCCTCCCTCCCTCCCTCCCTCCCTCCTCCCTCCCTCCCTCCCTCCCTCCCTCCCTCCCTCCCTCCCTCCCTCCCTCCTCCCTCCCTCCCTCCCTCCCTCCCTCCCTCCCTCCCTCCCTCCTCCCTCCCTCCCTCCCTCCCTCCCTCCCTCCCTCCCTCCTCCCTCCCCCCCCCCTCCCTCCCTCCCTCCCTCCCTCCTCCCTCCTCCCTCCCTCCCTCCCTCCCTCCCTCCCTCCCTCCCTCCCTCCCTCCCTCCCTCCTTCCCGCCTTCCCGGCCCGCAGGTCTCCAGCTCGGTGGCGCAGCTGCAGGACGTGTTGATGGGGTCGCTGGCGGGGTGCGGGGGGACCGACTACAGCCACGCCGCCGCGGCCGCCGCCGCGCTGGCCGCCGGTGTGAGCGACCAGGGCCTGGCTCTGGCCATTGCTGAGGGTCTGCTGCAGCGGGGCACGGCGCTGGGTCTGGGCGGGGCGAGCACCTACAGCGAACACTTCACAGCCAGCACCGCAGTAGCGGGAATGGGCGGCGGCGGCATCGGCGGCGTCGAAGGCGGCGTTGCGGGTTTTGGACAGCACGGCGGCCGCTCCACCGTGCCGGAAACCCTGCAAAGGCAGCAGGTGCAGCAGCAGTAGTAGCAGCAACGGTAGCAACAGCAGCAGCAGACCGGGATGGGGGAAAGATCCATACGGCTTTAGGAGCCGTGTCAGTAGCCTCAAGGTTTCAGCCGAGGGAGGGTGCGGGAATGGGCCCTTCCTCCGCCGCGGTACCGCCCGGCCGCGGTAACCTGGAGGCCCCCGTCCCCCGTCCCCCGGAGGCCCGCGTCCCCCGGAGGCCCCCGTCCCCCGGAGGCCCCCGCGAGGAAGTGGGCCGGGGCCCGGAGGAAGGCCCGGAGGAAGGCCCGGAGGAAGGCCCGGAGGATGGCCCGGAGGATGGCCCGGAGGAAGGCCCGGAGGAAGGCCCGGAGGAAGGCCCGGAGGATGGCCCGGAGGATGGCCCGGAGGAAGGCCCGGAGGAAGGCCCGGAGGAAGGCCCGGAGGAAGGCCCGGAGGAAGGCCCGGAGGAAGGCCCGGAGGATGGCCCGGAGGAGCCGTGCGCCGCCTCCCGATCATGCGCGGGCGGGCGGTGTTCCTGGGGGGCAGCTGGTGGCTGCGCGCGCTGCTTTAAGGGCGTTAGTTGGGCTGCAGAAGTAAGTGGCGGTCTGGCTGTGGCAGCCATGGCTGGCAAATCGCGACATTGCGCTGGGCTGGGGAGGGCTGCGATGGGGCTCAAAAGGGGCACGCGGCATGCGCGGAGTCTGTTGTGCAGAAGTACGGCATATGTACGGGGTATGGGGTACGGGATGCGAGCTGGTTGTTGGCAGGGTAGGGGCCTTGGGTTTATCGCTTTCTTGGCCTCGTCACCGGAGGCCACCGGGCGCATTTCTCCTTCCCACGGAGATGCTGCAGGTAGGAGGCGCCCGTGAATAGCAATAACCGGCGGATACCAGGAAGGGGGATATGACGCGGCATGTGCTTTAAAGAAGTATACGTGGACGATGTACGAACGAGTAGCGCGCGGGCGTTGGAGGACATGGCTTTGGCTGCGGAGCGGGTTAGGGTGGTACGGTGATGGTAGTAGCACGGAATGATTTCTGCGGCGAATCGACGGTCGGGGGACGCAAGGCAGTTGATTCTTACTGTTCTTACTGTTAAGTTGGTTGGTAAGTTATATCGGTCGGGTACGGTGGCAACCTCCACACGCCCACCTGCGTCATTTGGAAAGCGGTTGGGGGGTGATGAGGAAACACATTTGCCGTACACACACATCAACACACATATACACATATAACTTCGGGTAAGGAAGCTCTCACCTGCTTTCATGTACTGAAACCATAGCAATGTGTCATACGGCCGGTCGTGCCGGCCGGCTGTGCTGGCAACCATGCTGTGCCGCTGCGCGAGACTGAAGCATCATCCGGATCCGCCGCCTGGCACAGCCTGGGTCTGGGCGTGGGAATGGGTGGGGATGTATATGCCGGTTGCTGTTGGATTGATGAATTGGTACAGGGCGTGAGTCCAGAGCACTGAGCCGCGCGCGCGCGTGTGTTTCTGTGTGTCCGTGTGTTAAGCGAAGATCCCCCCCCCCTTGTGCGAGTGTAGCGAGTAACACGCCTGTCTGTGTGTTTGATCAGAAACCCGCACGGGACCTGTCTGTGGGTGTCTTTGTGTTTGTGTGTGCATATAAGACAAAAAAGCCGCGAGAAACGAGGAAAGTGTGTGTGTGTGTGTGTTGCTCATCATGGCAACAAAGCTAAGGTTCAGGGTTTAGGCCGCATGGGGGCGCGCGGCCGCGCTCTGGACCTCGGCCCTAGGCGACCCGGGCACCTGACAGATGGGTGGGTAGCAGGGGAGTAGGCAGGGGATTGGCAATGCGCAACCCGGTCGTGGCGTGATTGGAATGCATCCAGCTTTTGCAACGGTGGGAACAGTCGATGTCCATTTATCGGGTTTGGTTTGGTTGGGTGGGTGGGTTCGTGCGGGTGTGTGCACGGGCATGTGCCTAGCCGTGCAGCGCCTAACCGGGTGTCTATCTTCAGCCCGTCCGTCCGTCCGTCCGTCCGTCCGTCCGTCCGTCTGCCCATCTGTCCGTCGGTCCGTCTGCCCGTGTACGTCGGCAAAGCACGTTGCCGTCTGCGCGCCGGCCGTCCGTCAGTTTCACATCCGACGTGGCGCGGGTGCGGCAACGACCAGCAGCGGGGGCTGTGCACCCTTTCCTGCTTTGCCTCTTTCTGCTGCGTTCCGTTTACACAGGATTGCTCAAAAAGTGTTCACGCGGGGGGTGTCTTCTGGCGGCCTTGCTGCGGAAGCGAGTGACTGGATGAGAGAGTGTGAAGAAAGGGCAGTCATGGCAATGCCTTAATTGACATCAAGGGTGAAGAACGAGGGACATAAGAGTGCGGGGGCGCAAGGCGAAATGCAGATAGGAGCATTGTTTGATACTGTGTGTCCATGCCGTACGGTGTCGTGTCGATGCCGTACGGTATGGTGTCGATGCCGTACGGTATCGTGTCGATGCCGTATTATGTGGTGTCGATGCCGTACTGTGTGGTGTCGATGCTGTGCGGAGTTCCTCTATCTGTGGCTCCGGGCCGCACGCCGGGCGTGGACGCAGCGGGGTGAGCGGCATGTGCAGGTGGTGGAGGTGGTGGAGGTGGTGGAGGCGGTGGAGGCGGTGGAGGTGGTGGAGGCGGTGGAGGCGGTGGAGGTGGTGGAGGTGGTGGAGGCGGTGCAGGTGTTGGAGGCGGTGCAGGTGGTGGAGGCGGTGGAAGCCGGGGGGGTGCTCAAGCGTGCTGCTCGCTTGTATGCGACCTCTTGTGTTGGGTTTCGGAGTGGCAGGATTCCTGGCCGGGCGCGCAGGCCTGCCTGTGCGGACTGCCACACGCCGTGCTTGGAACTAAGTCACGGGACGCAAGGGTTAGCGACCCCGAACCGGACGCGCCGAGTGGGGCAGCGGTGCCCCCAGGCCGGTGCAGAGGTTAGGCCGACAGTACGTAGACGGGCGTGGTGGAGTGGCATGGGTAGCTCCGGACGTGGACGTGGACACCAAAGGGGTGCGAAGGTGGACATGGGGTAGGCCCCTTTGCTTGTTATAGTGCGGGGCCGGAGGGGGGGAGACTGCGCGTGATGATGCAGCCGATAGGAAGCCGACAGGCACGGCATACACTTTAGGGGAAGGGGGTTTGCCGGGGGGAACTGGGGAGGGAGCCGTGAAGGGAAGAGCAACAGCTGCGTGGCGGAGGAAGGTGCGCGGTCAGACAGACGCTGCGACCAGGTAGTTGCTGGGGCTGAGTGCGCCTGGGGGGTAGATGCGGGATGGAGCAGGTCCTCGCAGCGCAGCCGTTGCAGCACCGGCCGTTTCAAAGTGAAGTGTCCGTCACTAGTTCCCCAGACCCCTGGGTCACCAGACCCCTGGGTCACCAGACCCCTGGGTCACCAGACCCCTGGGTCACCAGACCCCTGGGTCACCAGACCCCTGGGTCACCAGACCCCTGGGTCACCAGACCCCTGGGTCACCAGACCCCTGGGTCACCAGACCCCTGGGTCACTCATAATGGCAGGTGATACGAGCTGTGGTGCTGGCGGTGGTGGTGGCGATGGTGGCATGCGGCGCTGATCACTGGGGAAAAAAGCGGCAGTACGGTAGAGTTGGTTAACGGGGCAGGAGGAAGGAGTGGGGCATTGGCGGCGATGGCGGTGGCGGTGGCTGCAGCAGTGGCGGTGGGGGTGCGGGCAGAAGCTGTAGGTTTTCGGACGTGTACAGTTGTGTACGGCTGTGTACGGGTAGGTGGCTAGACGGACCGTGGAACAGAGACATCGGGATTTCAGTCAGTGCGGAACGGAGCAAGAGGATGTGTCAGGATGTGCGGAACGGACCCCCCGCTGGGACAACCAGGCTAAGGCCGGCAAGCCGCCGCGGGCCGACGGCGGTGCGGGCGCCGGAGTGGGGTTCTGGTTCTCCAGCCCGCCACCGCGGCGACCCCTAACAGCTCCCGGCCGTCACGGTGTAGGCCCTGTTGAAAACCCGCACGCTGGGGCTAGTGCAAGGCTGAGGAGGTGACGGTGCCGCAGTCAGAAAGGAGAGGGGGAGAGAGAGAGGCGGCCGCTCGGAAGGGCGTTCCTAAGTAACGATTGACGGTTGTCAGGTTCCGGAGAGGCCCCGGGGTGGGTGGTCCAGGCCGCTCGCTGCACAGGCGCACCGAGCTTGGTTGGTTCGGTTGGCAGTTGGTTGCAAGAAACGGATGATTTGTCAGCTGGTGGTTGCTGGCTGCTGCGCATGATCATCCGCACCATCATCCGCATCATGGCCAGCGCCGCGGAATCTTTAGTACGGCGGATTTGCTACATCTTTAGTACGGCGGACGGGGCTCTCCCGTTCTCTCTCCGTGTGTTGTGATGGAAACAACAACAACAACAACGCGGCGGCGGTACGGCGTCATACAAGACGTGTCATCGCATCTGTATGTCATATCATGGCACGGCGGGATGGGCTGGCAGGCGGTGTTGTGCCCGTACAAGGCCGTACGGCACGTCTATCGTCCATGGTACGGCATTCAAAGCGTAATGGGACATTAGCTTACGATGTCCGGTGGTATCATTGGGGCGGATTGGTTTGGGAAGGTGGATGGCGCATGCGAACGAGTTGCGTTTTCGCATCCCGCACGTGCGTTTGGTTGGTGGTTGAATTTAAGTAATGCCCGGACCGGACGGATAACACACAAAAACGCGAGCAAAGGAAAGGTGTTGTGAGCGCCTTCGTTGCGGGCTGGGCCGGCGCCGGCGCAAGGGGGCGAGGGCCAGGGGACGGGATGAGGAAGTGGTTCTTCCCTTCACTCCTCGGTGATGTGACGTCGAGCAAAGCTCAGGGCGCGATGCACCTTCGCGCCCCAATCCCCCCGCCCCCACACACACCTTTCACTCCTTCACTGCCCGCTTAATGTGGACTGCGCATCCGTTCCCATCAGCATGGGTGGATGCCGTACAGTGTACGTACATTGAAGTACGTATGTGTGTGTATGTGTTTGTAGGCAGGCAGGGCAGGAGTTCGTGACATGCACGGGGCATTGCTAAGCCCGGGCACGCCCGTATGCCACCCAACCGCCCCTGCCCATACAGCGATCGGCGAGATACGTAGTAAGGCTGAGGTCGAAGGACGAGCTGCGTAGGCCGGCACATGTCGGCAACCTGTCGGAGTTTGTATGTGTATTGTGTGTGTATTGTGTGTGTATGTGTATGTGTGTATGCGGTCGCGTCTGCGGTCGCAGTGTCTGCGTCTCTCCGCGCATTGATCCAACACGGCTGAACAGATCCATGATGCAGACCGGGCACAGCAGGTCGTTGTTTGTGTGGCCCGACCCCCTGGTGATGACGATGATGGTGTTGATGGTAACGATGGTGATGACGATATGGTGATGGTGATGGTAATGATGGTGATGCAGAAGTATGCATGCATATACACCATATGCATACATGGTTTGCGGGTACTCGCACTCTCGCAGCCGCGGTCTCCACCTCAAGAGTTGTGAGGCGTCTTGAGGGGGCGGGTTGAGTGGAGCTGGGTGGCCTGCCTGCCTGCCCGTGTTGTCCATCATCGCTTCGCAAGCACGGCTTCCAAGTCCAGGCCGGCAGCTGGTTTATTTGCCAGCGGGGAATTGATTTGAGTACATTTTTTGCGGGGATTTGGGGGGGCGTCGTCGTTGGGCAGTTGCTGTTGTTGGAAGTTGGAGGTTGACCTTCATGTAGAGCTGAATTTGTTGCATCGGTTCTGCGCGAATCCCCTGCGTGGTGCGCCCGCAGCGGCAGGCCGCGCGCGCGCCTTGCTTTCATTCCGGGGCTTTCTTTCTTTCCAATAAGAAGATGATAGCATATCGTTACAGGTAGGTAGGTATGTACGAATTTCCCTGTCTGCCAGAAGACACACGGCGGGACAATGCTGTGCCGCCTTGGCGCCTTGGAGCATGTGCGCAGCTGGTGCATTGCTGCATTCCTGCGGGGCTGTTGCATTCCCCCGTACACGGCCGGCACTCATCCCCCCGGTTGGTCCGGGGTGGGTCCGGCGGCGACGCGGTCGCCCGAGGTAACAGTGAGCGCACAATTCAGGTATGTATGGAAAGTAACTTGGGTCGCGTATTGACTCCTGTGCCACGTATCGGTTCCCCAATCCATATCCCCCCGCTAGTACGGCATGCGCACCTGATGCCCGCCAAAGGTCGTGGGCCCCCTCATCTGCGGCGCGAGTTGGGGATTGGAGTGACGGAGTGTCAGAGGAACTGGCTGTCGTACAGAGTATCAGAAACTGGCTGTCGGACGGAGTACCATCAGGTGGTTGTTGTACGGAGTACTATCAAGTGGTTGTTGTACTGACAAGAAGCTGTCGTACAGAGAACCATCAAGTGGCTGTCACACGGAGTGTCAAAAGGGCCACACAGAGCTGTACGGAAATGAGTAAGTCCCCACATGGGGTAGCCAGCCGGGGCGGCGGAGCACTCAGTAAGGGTAGAGCCAAGGGTGATAGCGCGGCGTGGCCAGGGCCAGGTCGCGCGGGAGCGGCATCTTCTGGACCGTTAGTGAGGTTGCCGAGCCGTTCATATCCCGTCGAATGAAATTGCAGCTCGAGTATCGAGGGTCCTGCCCGGGTAAGGAGCGAGCTAGGGCAGAGGGGCATCCGGAGACTCTTGGCTCGGAGTGGCATGATGTGTGTGCGAGCACGCGTGTGTGTGTTTAATGAGAAGCCCGCGCGTGTGTGTGTGTTTGTATATGTGTGTAAAGATAACTGATCGGGCCTGGCGCTGGCCAAGGGCTGCTGTGTGTTTGTGTGTGGGGGCGGCGTAGGTAAGGTAAGGGGGTCGTGCACTGCTGCAGATGAGCACTTGCGTTGCACCGCCGCCGGTTATTGTGATTGATGGGGTTTCTATCGTTTCGTACGTGCTGTTGTGTACGGCGAGGAAAACCGCCAGGCTGCTGCTGATGGGAGTCTGCTGGCGTGCGAAAGCATGCATTGAAGGGGAATGTAATTTAATTACGTCCTCTGTCGTCCCCTTTGGGGAACCGGAGGGGAAGAGGAACACCTCGAATCAGCTAACGAAGGTTACCGTTTCGGTCAAGAAGAAGAGACATACAACGTGCGTTGTCCCGGAGACTTACACAAGACCGGCCGAGAGGCTGGCGCCGCGCAGCGCCGCGCCGCGCCGCGCAGCGCCGCGCAGCGCCGCGCAGCGCCGCGCAGCGCCGCGCAGCGCAGCGTCAGGTGCTTATGCGCGCACCTCTCGCCGGTGCGTGTGTTATCAAGGAGAAAAGCTGAGCCGCGAATAAGCAGACCCGTGTCCAGCAATGCAACCGACGACTGAGACCGAGACCAGAGTTACCAATATGCCAGGGCGAAATATGTCGTCCATAAGGAGTCCCAAGGTGGTGTAGGCCGTGATGCTGCAGCGCCCCGTATCGTTGTCGAGCGCCGGTGGGCGCCGGGACGCCAGCAGAAGCAGCGGCTATGACGTCGTAGGCTAATGCAGATGAAAACTCTACTAAGCTACCTACTGATCCTAAGGTGCAGCAAAAGCAAGGGCGTATGCGTCAACAGCGCGTGCAATGCCGACAGCAAGCAAGTGCCCGGCACAACCGTCCCAGCCCGTGCAGAAGGAAAAGATACTGACCTGAATGCAGAAACGGGAGCACCAAGCGAAGCAGCACCGTCAGTGGTTAGCGAAGCGAAGTCGGAGGACATGCAAGGCGGATGGCAAGACAGGGACACACGTGAGCGCGACGGTCCTAAAAGTTGTTAGTAAGAAGGAAAAAACGAGCAAAGCAAATGGAATGCAAAGATGCGGGTGCCGAATTTGCAGTGATGTGCCGGGTACGAACGCGGTCAACGGCCGTCACAGCGCAGGGGCAAAGGCCGGTGCGTGTGTGTGTGCGTGCTTTGGGGGGTGCGTGCTTTGGGTGCGTGCGTGCGTGGCTGCGTGCCCCGGTCTGGTCCGGTCTTGTCCGGAGTTTTCCTTGTGCACCCATTTCACTCCCAGGAGCAGGAGCAGCCAGTACTGCCCATCCTGATGTATGTGCTGTCGGTAGCTTCCAGTAGCTGAGAGAAGTGGAAGTAGCTGCGCGTCGTCGGAACGGACGACGTGGGTTGTCGTAGCCGCTCGTGGATGAATCGCCAGCAATGTTTTCGTCGGAGCGCAGACGCATTTCAAAGACCAGCCGAAAGAGAGATGTGCAGTGCAGACCCCGTCCGCGACCCAGCACCGACGCACTCGCACCATGTGGGTTCACCCTGTGCTCCCACACCCCGCCACACCATCACCCCAGGACGGGTGACAGGCCTTTAGTACGGCAGGACTGCGAGGGGTTTAATCGATGTCGGACAAGGGACTTACTGGTCCTGGACTGGTAGTGCCATGTGGTGTGAGGTGGCACACAGCATCAATTTCGTGTATTGTTAATATTACCATGAGGATCTCACGAGTGTGGAAGCTGGTCAGGAGGTATCTCTCGTAGCTCCCAGCCGACTCCGGTACTGACTCGGCGTTAAGACTTAAGAGATGATCGTGATCCTGAGGGGAACTGCTCGTGCATGCACACAGCCAACACGTGTCAGCCCTCCGCCGTCGTCCATCAGACACAGAAACCAGAAACTCATTTTCACACACCCGTGAGTCGCAGGGTCGGTCGTCAACCCATCGGAGGGCGGGAGGGTTCTGGAGCGCTCCGGTAGTACGGTACGGTACGGTGAGTCCCCTTCCTCCCGCCAACGCCGTCGTGGCATGGTGCGGTCAGGGCACCCAGGATTGTCTCCGTACCGCAACCCTTCCCTGCCGTACCCAGGTCCCTAGGAAACTCCCGGGTTACGGAGGAGGGAGGACTCAAACAGGTTCCGTACAGGCTTCTGCCACCGCAAGCCGCAACCCTACACCATGCCCTGCATCTGCAAGAATGCTGCATCCTACCTACCTACCTACCTACCTACCTACCTACCTACCTACCTACCTACCTACCTACCTACCTACCTACCTACCTACCTACCTACCTACCTACCTACCTATCTACCTACCTACCTATCTACCTACCTACCTGCCCACCTACCTACCTACTACCTACCTACCTACTGCCGTCCAACCTACCTACCTACTTGCTTTCCTACCCACCTACGCACATACCCATCAACTAAGAACCAGTTTGCCTACCTACCTAGCTGTCAACCAACCCACCTACCCACCAACCAACCTACCGACAAGACGGCCCCGGCACGCGCCCCCAACCCTGCCAGCCCCAGCAGCCCATACCGCGCATGGCCGCCGCAGCCGCCGCTGCCTCGCTCATCACCCCCGCTCCCCACGTCCCCGACCTCGCGGCGGCCGCCACCTGCCCAGACCCCAAAGCAAGGGCAGCAGGTGCATCAGACGCAGCCCCGCCCCACCTCCACCTAGTCCCATGATTCCTCCCCTGCCACTCCCCCTGCCACCTCCCCCTGCCACGTCCCCTGCCACTCCTCCTGCCACTCCCCCTGCCACTCCCCCTGCCACTCCCCCTGCCACCTCCCTTCCCGCAAGGGTTATCCGCCTCGATCAACTCATCGCGTCCCGGTGCAGTGGCCGCCACCGCCCCACCTGGCCCGCCCCTTCGGGGTCCACCCCGCCAGCCCCGCCCCCGACGCCATGCACCCTTACATCTCCCCCCCGCTGTCCCCCGTTGGGCCGCGCGGTAGTGGGGCTAGGGTGGCTATCTTATTTTGCAGAGTATCTACGGCCGGAGATACTCCTTGCCCAATCGTGCTGAAAGTATCTGTCGGAGGGAGCTTTTGCCGGCATTTTATCTACTCAAAGGGGGCTTTTCCCCGTGCCATGAGTATCTAAAACCCACCGAGGGAAAGTATCTATCAAAACGCAAGGTTTTCGGCCGAATATAGACATATATATATATATATATATATATATATATATATATATATATATATATATATATATATATATATATATATATATATATATATATATATATATATATATATATATATATATATATATATATATATATATATATATATAAGATAGCCACCCTGAGTGGGGCGCGCGGTAGGAGGAGCTCTTCCACTATGTCGGCCTGGGAGCGGGCGACCACCTCCTGGCGGCCGCCCAGGGCACGCCGTCTCCGCGGGTATCTGGGCTGTTCCTGTTCCATCACCACAGCAGGCCCGGGTAGCCCGTGAGGGGAACGCGAGGTGGGTGTCGGTCGTGCGGGCTGGGTCACGAAGCGGGACGACCTTCTGCGGCCCTACCAACAGCCAGGCCCCTCTCCCTTGGCCAGGGTCTGCTCGCGCCTGGGGCCGACTATTAATTTCTGTCCTATCCGAAGCGCCCATCTTAGGAATTAACCTCTTCCCTTTGGATCTCTTCGGTCCGCCGATCCCCCGGGCGCCTGGCCGCGTCCTGGGTGGGGTTCTAGGTCATGGTGATGTTCACTGCCGTGTTCCCAGGCGTTCTCGGTCCTGTTCCCTTCCGGCCCCTGGGTCCTGAGGGGGGGAATGCCCCTGGGCGTGTCCCTGGTTCGTTAACTGCGCGACTTCATCTGGGTCTTGGTGCTCAGTCGATTTGGGTCTCGCCGGGTTCCGGGGAAACTGGGGGGGGCGGGGGGCCCTCCCCTGCGCTTCCCCGGGCCCCCCCCCTCCCTCGAGTTCCCTTCACAGGCCACCTGCTACCCTTCTTTTCCTACGCCAGGCTACTTCCCTTCGCCACGACGGACTCTGTTTGAGCCGGTGGCCCTCCGTTGGCTGGGCATAACGTTTAACCGCTCGGCACTCTCTGCGCTCGGGTGCTCCTCGACGGGCGCTAGGTACCCCCCGTTATGTGGGCCGTCTTGTTCGGGATTCGTTCAACCGGCCTCTTGTGCCGCTCCGCCTCTACACCCTCTCGGGCGCGTTTCCGTCTGCAGCGCTCGAGGTGGTGGGGGATGCCGCGGCGTCCTGGCGTGTCCACGGTCCCATATCCGCTGTGCCGGCCCTCCGTTTGGGTGGTGTCCGGTTGGATGGCCAGTCGTATATAAGCCCTGCATCTGCAAGAAAGCCGCACCCTACCTTCCCACACCCTACCTTAACAACCGTACCTACGTACCCAGGACGTACCTACTAACTCACCAGCCCATCTACCTGCCCACCAACCTACCCCACTGCTAACCTACCTAATTAATTAACTAAACGACGTCCCCGGCACGTGCCCCCAACCCTGCCAGCTCCAGCAGCCCATACCGCGCATGGCAGCCGCCGCCGCCGCCGCCGCCTCGCTCATCACCCCCGCTCCCCGGCCGCCGCCACCTGCCCAGAGCAAGGGCAGCAAGTGCATCAGACGCAGCCCCGCCCCACCTCCACCCGGTCTCATGATTGCACCCCTGCAACGTCCGCTGCCACTCCCCCTGCCACCTCCCTTCCCGCAGGGGACGTCCGGCTCGACCCCGCCGCCCAGTGCAGCGGCCGCCACCGGCCCACCTGGTCCCGGGCCCAGGCCCCCGGGCTCGACCCCGTCCGCCCCGTCCCCGACGCCCTGCACCCTTACATTCCCCTCGCTGCCCCCCGGGTCGCTCCCGGGAGGATGGACGCATCCGCCTGACCCATGGGTCTGCGGCGCCTGCGGCGACCCCGCGGGGGCCGGCCGCTGGATCGGCCCGGGCCGGAACTCGAGCTGGAACAGGTGCGGGGCCGAGCTCGGGGCCGGGGCCGGGGCTCCTTGATTCACCGATTGGTATCGTGATGGCGATGGCGATGGTGATGGTGATGGCAGGCGGAGCGGATGTGCCAACCCGCAAGGCTGCTGCGTCCCCGGTGCAGCACCGACCCACGGGTCACCAACCAGCAAAGGCCCGGACGGCACACACGTATCGGCACCCGTATCACACCCCGCGACGTCTTGGGCATCTCCGCCTCCGGGTCCACCAGTCCCCGCCGCCAGCTCGGCCTCGCCGTACCCCTCCCGCCGCTGCGCCTTCCTGAGCCCTCGGTGGCCCTCCCTGGCCCTGCCCGCTGCCACCCCGCCAGCCGCCGCCAACGCCGCCAACGCCGCCAGAGCGAATACGGACGCCGCGGCGAGGACCAACGCGCCGCCTGCAAACGCGACGCGGCGCGGGCCCGCGCCGGCGGCGCCAGGGCCGTCGTGGCCCCTGGTCACGCCTGCGGAACTCCGTGGCCCCTCCGCCGCCGCCGCCGCCGCCGCGGCCTCCACCTGCTCCTCCTCCTCCACTTTCTCCGCCGCCGCGGCGTGCAGGTGGCGGTGCGCGTACCGTGGCTTCACCGCGGCAGCGGCGGCGCTGCTGCTGCCAAGGGCTACTGCTGCTGCTGCTGCTGCTGCCGGCGACGACGACGGCGACGACGCAGCTGCGGCCAGGCTTTCCCCGCCACTGCGGACGGTAGCGACCTCACCTCCCACCAGTAGCCCCCCCGCGGCCCCGCCGAGGATTTTCGGCTGGGTCCCGTCCAGGGTCCCGAGCGGGGACGCCAGCCTCGCCCCGCCCGTCGTTGTCGCGTCCACGGCTTGCTCCGCCGCCGCCGCCGCCGCGAAAGAGGTCGCGGTTCGGGCGGCGGTAGCGGCGCCGCCGACGGGTTTCCTCGCGGCCTCACCCTTGCTCCCTGGCCGCTGCTGCTGCTGCTGCTGACCGACCGAGGCCCCAGCACCGACACCTGCTGCTGCCTCTGGGGTGGCGGCGGCGTTGACGGGGGATGGCAGCGACGGCGACGCGGCCTTTGATGGCGGCAACGACACCGGACGGGTTCGCGGGCTGCTGTACGAAGCCCTCGCAGATACCCCGGTAGCCGCCGCCCGGGCGGCCCCGGCAGCCGCCGCGGGCCGGGAGGAGTGGGGGTCTCGGCCGCGAGCCGCCGGCGCAGTCAGCTCCAAGAGGAGCGCCCCCAGCACCCAGTTCACCTCCACCTGCGGTCCCGTGGGTCAGTGTCGCGCGGGTTTCAGTGTCCCATGGGTCAGTGTACAGTCCCAGGGGTCAGTGTCCCAGGGGTCAGTGTCCCACGGGTCAGTGTCCCACGGGTCAAAGTTGCACAGTGGTCTGGGTCTCTCGGCTCCAACTCGCACAGATCCGGTTCCATGGGTCAACACCGCGGGTCAACTGTCCCATCATCAGTTAACGGGGTCTGACCCACCTCATTCATCCCTCCCCACGCGCCCCCTGCGCTGCCCCCTCGACCCTGTTCCTTCTCGCCCAGGTTCCCCTCCTTCCAATGAACCTCCACCCCACCCCGCACCCCCCGCCCCCAACCCCCGCCCCCACCCCGCACCTGCGATCCGTCCGGCCGCTGCACCCGGTTGGAGAAGCGCAGGTAGGCGGCCTCCCGAGGGCCCATGTGGAACCCCTGAGGGGGAGGGGGAGGAGGGGAGAGGGAGGAGGGGAGAGGGAGGAGGGGAGGGAGGGGGGAGGAGGGGGGAGGAGGGAAGGGGCACGGAGGGCGGGAGGGAGGAGCGGAAGGGGCACGGAGGGCGGGAGAGTGGGGCTTGGGCCGCGTGGAGCTGGAGACGCGGACGAGGGCGGGACCGGGGGGGGGGGTAAAGAGCATCAACAGGCAACGATGAACTGGGCTGACTGCAAGGTCAAAGGTCCGGGGCCCCCGGGGGAAGCGGCAGGGGCGGAGGCGGAGGCGGAGGCGGGAGGGGCGTCTGGACACAGCCGGGCAACAGCCCCGGTGACTGCTTCCCAGTGCCGCCGCGGGCACCTCCCCCAGGAGCGCCCTCCGCGTGATTCCGCTCCCAACTTCCGACATGGGCCCGGACTGGCCTGGTGGCCCGGACGATGGACGTCTCTGGATCGCAAACATTCGGAGCGCGGATCCGATTGCCGTACGGCACACACCCGTATGACTGTGACCTCCCGCCCCCGCATGTGGCCCCCACCCTCCCGCCCCGCCCCGCCCCTCTCTGACCCGCCCCGCCCCCACCCTCCCGCCCCGCCCCGCCCCGCAGCATGCAGCGCAACGGCCTCCTCTGACCCGCCCCCCCCATCCCACCTGACGCAACAACGTGTAGATGTAGGCGGCTCCGAAACACACCTTGAGCACGTAGTCCTCGGCCACGCCTGCGGCGCGCGGGGAAGCACCCGATGCGTTTCCCCGGGTGAGACATGGGTTGAGCGGGGCGGTGGGCCAGGCCGGCAGGAGGGAGAGGGTGACCGTGGCGGCGCCCTGCCGGCCACCGCACGCACTGAGCCAACCCATCCATGGGCTTGGGTGCAGTCGCGCATGTTGTGCGTGCAGTGTAGGGGGGTTGAGGAAATCCATTTGGATCCGTTTGTCCAATACCCTAGTCCATGAGTCCGTGTGCTCCGCGGGAAACCCGCCCGCACCACGCAGCCCCATGCTGCTGCTGCCCGGTAGGCTGCTGTATGTACGGCACGGTACCTCCCGGGGAGGCGGCGGAAGGAGAACAAGACGCAGGGAAAACAGACGCCCGCGTCACCACCGGTGAGCGACGACCGCGGGAGGATCTACCTACCGTCGCAAAATGTTTACGAGTGTGTGTAAAAGAAAGCTGAGTGTGTGCGGGCGCGGGTTTGTGTCGGTGCGTCAGATGTACGACATCGGGGTACCACGGACACGTAGGGTACGGCACCGTACGCGGACGTGAGATCCCATTTCCGTCGCGCTTCAGCCCGCCCGCCTCTGTCTGTGGCACCACGGCGCCCGGGTACGGCGCAACTGCGACTCCGACGGCCAGGCCCACCCACACGCCTCACCGACCCCGACAAGACGTGCCGTACGTGCCGTACCTCTCCCCAGCACCAGCTCCCGCTCCACTTGGCTCCAGGGTCGGGAGCAGAAGCGGGCGCCCGCCGCCCGAAGCGACTCCAGGGAGGCGTTGTGGGGCAGGCCCAGGCGCTGCGGCGGGCGCGCGTGTTTGATGAGAAGCCCATCCATAACCGCCCAGGCCCGGGGCCCGCGAGCGCGTGTGTTTAACAAGAAGCCCACCCATAACCGCCCAGGTCAGAATACGCGCGTGTGTCTTTGTGTTGGGGTTTTCGCGAGGAACCCGCCCGAACCCACCCGGCGGGTATGCGCGTGAGGGGGAGCGAGGGGACAGCGAACTGACAAGGGCAAACTGACAAAGGCAAACTGGGAGGGGATGGGCGAGCGATGGACGTGCAAAACGACACGAAAAGACAGGGATGGCAAGTCGGGGCAACCAACTAACTAACTGGCCTAACCGCAGTAAGACACCAAACCGGTAGCAGTTCGTTGCTGCGGCCGACGATGCCAGCGCTGCTACAACCCCTGTCTTACCCGGCCCCAAGGAATATGTTTATCAATGTGTCTCATTTACCTCCCCAGCCCCCTCAAAGCCTGCCTCACATCCAAGGTGTAGTAGAAGCTCTCCGTGGCCATTATCAGGTAGCCATCTGACCCATGGGTCGATTTGGATCCCGAATCCGGCAGGGCGGCACCGCCGTACCCGCCCACTCGCTCCGGCGCCAGCAGCGGCAGGTACTCGTCGCCGATCGAGCACCTGGCAAAGCTACAGCCGCTGTTGCTACTACTGCCACTGCTACTGCTACTGCCACTGCCACCGCCACTGCCGTGTACAGTCAGCAGCTGCTCGGCCAGTGCCACGCATGATTCGAAGGAGCCGCTGCCCACAACACCGGACTGGTACGACTGGTACCTGTTCAAGAGAAAAACCATCATGGACCGGTTTTTATATTTTCAAAACCTACAAAGAAATCCATCACGCGCGGGAGGCCTGCGGCCGCCACGGACGTGTTCTTGGACGGCTGCCGTACAGGACTCCCCGCCCTCCCCTCGTGTCGCAGTTTTACTGTCTTCCGGAGTCGGTCGGGCGGGAGACCGCCACCCGCTCAAGTCCTGCCTGGCCCCTTACCTAATGGCCGAATCGCCCTACCGCTTCCCCCTGCTCCTGTCGTACACCCCGAAACACACGCCCCTTCCCCTCCCCCTTCAACCCCCACGCAGTCCCCCGGGGAGTGGTTTTCGGTTTGCCCCATCACGCCCCTGTTCTGTAAACTGCTTATGATCTGGGCCGGAGTCCAGATCTGGGCCACCCAACCCCAGTGTCAGATCTGAGATCCAGATCCAGATCCTCACCCAGGGTGCAGGCAGGGGTCCGTGGCGTTCTCCCCGCCCTGCTGTACGAGCATAGCCTCCCGGAACCAGGCCACCTGCATGTACGAACAAACCGTACTTTCCGCGACACCCGACTTGCAAGCCCCGAGGCGATCGCGGGGGTAGCGGGAACGGAGTGACACGGACCACCTACAAACAGTTTCCGTACTCAAAACCAGACTCTCGTACGGACCCAGGCCCGTACAACGTCAATGTCGTACCCACGCGAGCCCATAAGGACAGCCCTCAGATTTTTAGCAACACACACACACACGCACTCCGGTTCTGCCTGCTTAAATAACACACACGCACTCCTGTTCTGCCTGCTTAAATAACACAGGTAAATCCGTGGAAGAAGCAATCACATAGGGAGGATACCGGATACTGGGGGATCGCAGTCCGTCAGTCCGTCAGTCGGTCCGTCGGTCAGTCGGCCCCCCCGGGGCGCCAAACAGCTGCCGGCTCCTCCGTACCTGCAGGCCGTACCCCAGGAAGCTGTGCGTGTAGAGCGGCCGGTCCACCCCTGCCGGCACCACACAAACACGGCACCACACGGCACCACACACATCGCCAGGTCACACCAGAGGCCAGACCCCCGTAGCGCAGCGCAGCGCGGCTCAGTGCGACCCCGGGACCCTGGTGCTCCAGGGATAGGCCAGGGTGCTCGGGGAAGGGAGCCAGGCAGTGGGCTGTCTGCGCCCGGGGCAGAGATTCCATCCACGGTACGGTACTGTACTGTACTGTACTGCACTTACCCACATCTCGACCTACAGCCCCCCCGCCTGGGTCGGTCGGTGGGCGACAAGACGAGGCGCCGGCTGCTTCCCCACCCGTCAGCTGCCATACCCTGCCACCCCCGCACACGCCATCCTCAGTTTCAGTTCGCACGACATCAGATACGCAAAGTTTTCTCTCCCTCCCTCGTTAACCGACCCTGAACCCATTCTGGCCCACAACCCACTCTCCCTCCGCAATGTTCGCATGACATCAGAAATGAACCATCAAGCCCGTGCGGCTGCGTCCAACCACCCGCTCCCCCTCCCTCCCCCCAACCTCCCTCCCTCCCTCCCTCCCTCCCTCCCTCCCTCCCTCCCTCCCTCCCTCCCTCCCTCCCTCCCTCCCTCCCTCCCTCCCCCCTCCCCCCTCCCCTCCCTCCCTCCCCCCCTCCCCCCTCCCCCTCCCTCCCCCCTCCCTCCCCTCCCCCCCTCCCTCCCCTCCCCCCCCTCCCTCCCCCTCCCTCCCCCTCCCTCCCCCTCCCTCCCCTCCCTCCCCCTCCCTCCCCCTCCCTCCCCCTCCCTCCCCCCCAACCTCACCCGGCAGGTCCAGCCGCATCCCCAGGCCCCCGGGCAGCGGCTCCCAGGGCATCAACGTCAGCTGAGCTCCAGGGAGAGGGCGGGTGGGGCCCCGTCCAAGGGAGGTGACCGCCCGTCCAGGGGAGGTGCGTCCCGATCCAGGGGAGGCGCGTGTCAGTGACATCAACGGTGCACCCGCGCAGGAGGAAAACACACACGGCTGCCCCGGGGGGGGGCTACATGATATTTAGACCGGGAGAGCCGTTCCCTGCCAGCCTGCCTGCCTGACCGCATATGGGCTACCTCTGCCCCAAATTCCCCAGCCCAGCCCAGTCCAGTCCAGTCCATTCCAATCCAATCCAGTCCATCTACCTGCGTTCCACTACCTCCGCCCCCCTACTTCCCCTACCCTACCCCTACCACCACCCATCCCGCAGCCAGGCCCCCTCTCAATGCAGCAACCCGGCCCCACCTGCATGGAGGCGCCTCCCAGCTCCAGAACCGCGAGTGTGGTGGCGGCCGCCCGGCCCGCCAGTGCCGCGGGGTCCCTCTGGCGGGGACTGATGGCGGCTTCCCTGGCCAGGGCCTTGCGAGTACGGCAGTCAGGGGGGGCAAGGGTGACGTGATCCACACAGCGGGGCACAGCGGGTTCACTCGGCCGGAGGGGATTGGGGGAGGAGGAGGGCGGATCGCACCGTCCACGACCGACACTGCGAGTGCCCGGATGTCCGAAGAGGCCGCGGGGAGGGGAGGGGAGGGGAGGGGAGGTAGGGGTCCCGGTATCCGGGGCAGGGCCAGCCGCGGGCGCATCCCGGGCCTCGCATCTCTTTCCCCCTCCCCGCCGGCCGGGCCTGTCTGTCTGTCTGTCCGTCTGTCTGTCTGTCTGTCTGTCTGTCTGTCTGTCTGTCTGTCTGTCTGTCTGTCTGTCTGTCTGTCTGTCCGTCTGTCTGTCTGTCTGTCTGTCTGTCTGTCTGTCTGTGCATCCCCGCCTCCTGCCCCCCCCCCCACCATCCACCCACCCACCCACCTGCAGCCTCCCCGCCGCGTAGTTGATCCCCGCCCAGGCGAACAGCCCCTCCTCATCGCCCGAGATGACCCGCACCCACTCCGGCTGGAAGCGGAAGCCGCTGCGGGCCAGCACGCGCCGCACCGCCGCCAGCACCGCCTCGCTGTGGTCCCCCGGCAGCATCCGCAGTCCCGCGGTGGCCAGCAGCCGGATGGGAGTGACCCCGTGGCGAGCGCGGGGGACCTTTGGGGGCCGGGGGCGGTGGGGGAGAGGCGCGCGAGGGGGGAGGAGCCAGGGTTGGGGTTGGGGTTTGGGGAGAAGCGCGAGTGGGTGCGTGGGTGGGTGCGTGGGTGGGTACGTGCCCACGCATCCCGAACCGGCGGAGGTGCCCACCTCGGCTGTTCGAGCCGTTGCTCCCATCGTACTCCGCCCCATCACACTCCATCCCGCCCGCCGCGTTGCCCCCTCGCGGCCGGGTTCACCACATGAGGGTGTTGCAGAGTCCACCCTGACAAGCTTAAGCCGTACAGTGCAGTACAGTGCCGTACCTGCTCCCGCGCGAATCTGATCAGCGGGCCCAGCGACTCGTCTACCCCCTCGCCGTCCGGGGCGAACTCCGACAGACCCGGCCGAACGCGGTGGATTTTCCCCGGCAGCTGTACGACAGGGTACGGCGCGGGGCCGCGTCGCCGTCCGGGTGGCCGGTAGCTGTACACATGCACCCGGCTGCCGGAGCTCCCCGCGTCAATGAGTACGGCAAAGCGCTCCGGCGGCTCAGCCGCCACCGCCGCGGCTGCCTTCCCCGCCGCCGCCGTCGCCGCCGCCGCTGAGCTGCGTCCCCCGACGCCGGCGGCTCTGCCCCGGCCGGCGCCAGCGCTGCGGCCGTCCATCCGCATCAGGTCAGCGGATGCGGTGGTACGGGACCGTCCCTCGGGTCGGTGACCCGGTGAGTGTCGGGGAGATCTGGTTCCGGAGCGACGGTCGAACTGGGGCAGCAGTGGGGCGGACGGCGAAGCAGCGAGGGACGCCGCGAAGACAGAATGGGGCACGGGGGCAGGAGACGCGAAGGCAGTGGCCTTGAAGGCAAGTGGTGGTCTGGTTCGTGGTTGGGTGGTTAGCGGCGATGCGTGATGGTCAAGCAGATGCGCAAATGAGGGTCCGAGCGGCAAGGGTGTGTTACCTTTGGGCATCGGCCGGCGCACGTCAGATGGAAGCACGACAGGTGTATGTCAGGGTGAGCGACTACGTGGTGACGAGTGGAAGGCGCGAATACATCCGATGTAGACTATGGAGGCATTGGATTTGGATTGAGTCCCAGCGGTCAGCCTTAGCACCCAATCAACGCTCCAAAGGACATGGTGTGCGGGCGCACAGCTGAAGCAATGGCATGATCGGCGTCCTCCAATCGGAACAGAACTATGCATGACAATTGTTTCCAAGTGCATAGCGACCGCGAAACGCACCAGACGACCGGACACATATCCGGTGTACCAAGCTCCGACCATCAGCGCTGTTACTCCAACTGACAACACAATCATAATTGATACAACCCTTGTCCAGGAGGACATTGACGATGGTGCCCTCATTGTGAAATTAACCTGCTTTGCACCCTTATCCCAACGCCTTGAATAATTGGTCTCACATGTCTGCAAGTGCACTCTTTGATTTGCCACGAATAATATCCATATGGGTTAGCCTTTGGGGTTTGGGCAGAGTCAGAATTATACTTTGTACGGGTTTGGAACCTTTCCAGTTGCGCGCGAAAACAGACAAAACATTAATCTATAATAATATCAATAAGTTTAGCTGTTAACGTAGTGATTGCGGTTTCCTGCGTGACTCTGCTTCAGCAACGTATTGACTACTGCGCAACAGTCTTCGGCCCCGGCCAGGCTATATCGTTCCGGCAGCACAGAATGCGCACATCTGCCCCATGTACTTCGAACCACAAACATTTAGGTCGAAGTATGGCTCGGGGGCGGGGTGTCGTAGCGACTAGGGCTTGGCATGTGTCGAGCGCCTTGTCAAAAAGCCCGCCATTGCGGAAGCGCCAACTAGAACAACTCACATACGAACTTGTAAGTGCTCTGGCGCTCCCAGCTGAGCCGTCGCCGGTCGACCTTCAACGCTGGAGCAAAAACATCGACGTGCTTCAAGATGTTCACGGCGCGGCAGGGACGGAACGCGTCCGTAGAGCGCTTCTGGCGAACCCGGCTCTTCTTGCGGCGGACTTGGAACTCTGGTGGGTTCTCCGGTAGCAGAGTGCTAAGTCAGAATACATCCCGACGAGTCCACGTGCGTCTTCTCAGCCATCGGACAGGCAGGGCGCGAACATGGCCACATGCGCTTGGTCGTGGCTATGCCACCGGCCCGATGGACGGACCCACGGTCCAAGGCCGTGCGGCCATCGGGGGAGGTCAACTTGTCAAGCGGGCGTCCCGGCATCGGAGGTCCTGCTGACCCGCTCCCCCGCCTTCCGCAACGTGCACATCACAGACCACCTCCCCTCACTTCCTCACACACACACACACACACACACACACACACACACACACACACACTGCCGCTTGCGCCTCCACATCCACATGCTTGAACCCAGTTAGAGTAGGACCCAGCCCAGCCCAGCCCAGCCCAGCTTCACTCGGCCCCAGCCGCCAGCGCCCTTACTTGCCCTGCCCGACGCTGCATGACCGACCATGTTCGCGCGCCTCTGGGACCCGCGGCAGCCAGGCCTGGGCCCCCCTGCGCCGCCCGCCCCCAGCCCGCGACCTCATATCAGGGGCTAGGACGGTACTTGGGTTCCTGGGCCCCGACCTGCTGACCGCGCTCCCAGCTTCCCATGCGCCCTCCCCATGGATCGCCCCTTCCCGGGTCCACTCCCATGAACCGGATGACCGGACCCCTAGACCCCTTCCGCCTCCCCCACCTCCCCACCTCCCCACCTCCCCCACCCCCACCTCCCCTGGGTATCCCTGGACCCTGGGCCGCCCCACCCCGTGCCACCGCAACATCACCCCGCCCCACCCCGTGCCACCGCAACATCACCCCGCCCCACCCCGTGCCACCGCAACATCACCCCGCCCCACCCACGCAACATCACCCGCCACCCCGCCACCGCACATCACCCCGCCCCACCCGTGCCACCGCAACATCACCCGCCCCACCCGCCACCGCAACATCACCCCGCCCCATGTATCTGAGGTTTATTCCTCGTTGACCCCACCCTGGTTCGCCGCACACACAACCGCCACAGGCACAGTTTCTTCGTGGCGGGTTTCGGCCTCCCGCCCGACTCGTTCGCCAAGCTGGCCACGGACTGTCCGGCGCTTCTGACGGACGGTGACGTGTTCACGGCGGGCAGCTGCATGCTGTTCTTCAAGAGCATGGGCTGGCGGAACAAGGACATCGCGCAGCGGATCATCGGTGAGGGCTGCCGCCGGGCTCCCCCCTAGGCGTCGATATGGTTCCGGAGCCGCATGAGGTGCTGGTTCTGTAGAGCTGCTCCGGGCTGGTCCGTTATGACGTCTGCCGTGTGTTCGCACGTGCCGTTGGTAGGCTGTAGATGGTTGTGTGACGAGATGCGCTTGCCAGCACGGCAGGTCCCAACCCTGCCCCCGGGTGCGCGTACGTGTCTGTCTGCCCTCCGGGGTGAGCGGGGCTCCGGACGCGCCGGGGCCGTGGGTGGGTGGGTGGGTGGGTGGGTGGGTGGGTGGGTGGGTGGGTGGGTGGGTGGGTGGGTGGACAGAGTCTCTGGTACCTACCGAGAGCGGTGGCCCTGCCCTGCCCTGCCCTGCCCTGCCCTGCCCTGCCCTGGCCTGCCCTGCCCTGCCCTGCCCTGCCCTGCCCTGCCCTGCGCTGCCCTGCCCTGCCCTGCCCTAACCTGCCCTGCCCTGCCCTGCCCTGCCCTGCCCTGCCCTGCCCTGCCCTGCCCTGCCCTGCCCTGCCTGCCCTGCCCTGCCCTGCCCTGCCCTGCCCTGCCCTGCCCTGCCCTGCCCTGCGCTGCCCTGCCCTGCCCTGCCCTGCCCTGCCCTGCCCTGCCCTGCGCTGCGCTGCCCTGCCCTAACCTGCCCTGCCCTGCCCTGCCCTGCCCTGCCCTGCAGGCAGCTTGCGAGTAAGCGCTGTGGTGCAGCCACCGCATCCAGCACCGCATAATGCGTTGTCCCCAACCTTGGCGGGCCCCCCTGTCAGCCGCCCTTCTGCCCTCCCTCGTCAACCACCCCCCTCCCCGCCCGCCCGCCCGGCAGGCTACTACCCCCGGCTGTTGCTGCTGGACCGGTGCCGCGATATCGATCCGGTGCTCAGGTCCCTGGAGCGGATGGAGTGCCGAGGGGACAACCTGAGGCTGCTGGTGTGGGAGGTGGGCCGGGGCAGGGCCCGGGGTGCGCGGAGGGACGGGGGGTGCGCGGAGGAACGGGGACGGCCGAGGGCTTGGGGGCGGTGGGCGGCGGGCGCCGCAGGGGCGGCTGGGTTGACGATTGGGGACCGCCGGGCGGGTGGGTGGGTGGGTGAGGAGCTGGGGATGGGTGCGTGTGGCGGGATGCGGCGGGCTCGGTGCTGGGGTCGTGGCGTTGCGCGATGTTCCTTGAGTAGTCGGTGTTGTGCTTTGTGGGGTAGGGTGATGGGTAGGGTGGTGCCGGTTTGTTGTGTGGTGGTCAGGGTGTTTGGGTCGTAGGGTGATGGGTTTGCTGGTGAGGGTGGTGCGGGATCGGGGGTTTCGGCGGCGGGGATACCTTACCTGACGTCGGGACGCATTGTGACCGATACTGTACTGCAGTTTCCCCGCATCTTTGACAAGGACTACCGGCGCCACATCCGAAAGTTCCAGTACCTGGGGATGTACGGCCTCTCCATCCACCGGAAGCCCAGCGCTGACGTGGCGGCGGGCAGCGGCGGCGGCGGCGGCTCCCAGATCAGCGGCGTGTACCAGCTCTTCTAGCCCCTTATCCCTGCGGAAATGGAGAGGGGCTGGGGTTAAATTGAAAAAAGAAACCCAAAAGAAACCCGAGGGGTGGGGGTCCTCCTGTTCAGGTCCGGTTCAGGAGCGACCTGTCCGATGGGTCTGAGCGACCCGCTGTGTGCGTCTCGTTGGGGCGGCTGGCCGGAGGTGCGGGTCGGGCCAGAGCCGCGCGCAGAGCCGGAGACACGGTTTCTCAGGGTGGGTTCGCACCTCTCCTCTGGACAAACCGCGGCGGGAGGGGGAGACGCCGGGCACTGGCAAACCACGCAGCGGGACGCATGGCTCGCCGCATCTGACCTCGAGGGCGAGAGGCAAACGGAGGACAGGGGGCGGGGGTAGGAGATAGAGGAGGGGGGCGGCGACGTCGTGTTGGTCAGAAGGGGGTTGATCGTGACCAGGCCGTGACCAGGCAGGACTTTGACGCGCTGGAGGCGCAGCTCGACGCGCGCTGGGGTGATGACGTCTGGACGACCACCTTGGGCCGCTATGAACCTGACTTATCAAGATGTCCGGATGCCAACAGCAGCTGCATCCCATCCAGCACAGGGCATCTGCGACGGCGCGGCGCGGCGCGGTGAGGACAGTGCGGACAGTGCGGGGTCAAGTGGGGCATCCACCCTCCATCCCGCCGCGCGTGCTTACCCACGTCACGTTCGTTGGCGACTGGGCAGGCAGCTGTCAGACGGGACTGGCAACTTTTGACTGATCCGGCGGCGTGGACTGGGGAGGGAACGGTCGCGAGGCCGCGGTTCGTGTTCGCTGGAGAGGTGGTCGCGGCCTTCAGGTCGGGGCCGGCGGGGGCATGACCCTGGAACCCGACCTGGTGCTTCCTGGAGGAGGCCGAGATCTTGTTTGTTTCTGTCGATTTCTTGGGCATCTCGAACGCAAAAGACGAGACGAGACGTACACGTTGTGTTGCGATTGGCGTAGGTGGTGTTGGGTGCACTGGAAACTGAAAAACCAAGTAAACGAAAGGCAGGTCGGCAGTTTTGTTGACCTGAAGGGGTTGCTTGATGGGAGGCGTGGGGAGGGAGCAAGCAAGTTAGGGTTTGGCGGTTCGAGCGCTCTCAAGTCATGTCGAGGTGGGCATGATTTTTTGTACGATACATGTACGGCATGCAAGGCCAGCATGCGCATGATTTCGCGATTTGTGGCACGCGTATAGACCGGGGCTGCTGCTGCTGCCGCTGCTGCTGTACCCTAAGCGAGACTCGTCGCACGCCTTTTTTTGTATGGCGTGGACACTGTGACGTCATCAGCATGGGTTGGATGGATGAATGGACGATGGACGACGTGGACGAGCAGGGACGACGTGAAGCGATCTCCCTGGAGCCCCACATAAGACCCACATGGCTGTCGCGAGGCCGTGCATATGCATCGCCCTGAGCCTCCCCGCCACCATGGACGAGTTGCCGTCCGGGATGGGCTCGTGATAGGACGAGCAGATGGGGTGGCGAACCGCCCCCTCCAGGGGACAGCGCAAACACGTCTGGGGTCTCAACCTACAAGTCATGGTGTGCCTGGCGCGCTTGCTTGTGGCTGCCGTGCTAGGGGTAATGTGGAAAAACAAGCTCAGACGAAGTCAGCCGAACTCGGGATGGGGGGATGTGTAATAGCTGTGCAGGTTCGACCGCCAGGGCAATGGCAGCGCGTGTGTTGAGTGAGGAGCCCGCCCGGACCACCAAGGCCCAAGATACTTACCAGTCAACGAACCTGTCACAGCGTGTGTGTACTTATTGTTAATGATGTTGAAGTGGACTCCTCATGCCGCACCACACAGTACCGTATACACCCGTCCGTTGTGGTGGAGCGTGGAGGGTGAGGGCCCGGCGCGGAACGACAAAGGGGGGTCAACGGCGTTTGGGGCCTCTGCTGTCAGCCCGCTCTGCCCTGGGCGCCGGGACCGCCCACGTCAGCACGTTGCTTCTTGCTTGTCATCGAGTTCGCGTCCCCGGCCAGGTTCGCATCTTGTACGGCATTGTTGCGCTGAGGTGTTGTACGCAGGCAGGCACACACTCTGGTCACAGGAGGAAAGGGCCGGCTGCAATGCGATCACAGGCACTGAGGATGGTGTGTCTCAACTGCGATGATGGCGCAGTGAGGGATACGGTGATGAGCTGTGGGATATGCAAATGTATAAATTTGAAGGGGATGGAATTGTTCATCTGCATACGGGTGTCAATTTATTGAGCAAACAGTAACTATCTCCCCGTGGTATGTACACCCTGCCTCCGTTTTCCACCTATCCGTGATATAACACCCTTCCTCCGTATTTCACCTACCCTACGCAGTCATACATGATCATGCATATATGTCCTTCGCCATGGTCTGATACATCCAACACGATACAATTAATCCCATAATGAACCGCATATCACCTTCACCACATAGAATATTCTGTACGACAGCTCGTGCTGAGATTCGAACTCAGGTTGGTGGATTCAAAGTCCACAGTGATCACCGCTACACCACACGAGCTTGATTGAAGGATACAACAACGGTATTACGACGTGTATATATCGGCGCATCAGCCCGAGTGACACATGATGTCGCGGGCCAGCTGCGAGGACCGCGGGGTCAAACCACGAACGAAGGGGCCCGGACTCCGCCCTTGCAGGGGTCACCCTCCGAAACGGTTCCCAACAGGCATCCGAGCGTCTGCACAGCCATGCACACACACTGACCAGGCCAGGGTCGGGCGGGTCTCTTCTCTAAACACATTAACCAGGCCGGGAAAGTGGAAACGTGTGCCCTTACCCCCATCGGGCATCTGCTCAGCTGAGCCGCTCCATGATGGGGCCCGCCCTTGGGTTAGGGGGACACATTTCCAGGCCTGGTCCCGGGGTGAAGTAGGGACTCATGCGCTGTATACGTCCATCGCCCCTGGGAGGGAGGGAGGGAGGAAGGGAGGGAGGACATACACCCTCTGTCGCGCCAAGGGCTGGCCGGGCGGGCGCACACCAGGAGCTGCCCTGTTGCAAAAGCCGCTGCCGTGTCGTAAACACGGCAGGCGATGTACAACATACGGAACTGACAGAGCTCCGCAGTTATCTTATGTCCCATGCTTAGTTGGTGGCGTCGCTCCCTCTCCTCCCTTGGTCCTGCAGTGCCCCCGCCGGATGATCCTTTCGGGGAGTATGAACGTGCCGGCGATTGCAGCCGCCCAGCTGGTCCAATGCCCCCGCGCAAGCGCACACAGGGCAAGGAAACAAAGGCACACTAGCAGTACCCCTACCCTACGCGCACACGTTTAAATGCCGACAGGGGCGCCGATCGCGTGCGTGGGCAGCCGTGGCGGCGATGTTGCGTCAGGCAGGTCGACGGGCGTGGCGTGCAGTCGGCAGAGCACGAGGCAACCGGCCAATGACATTGTGTATCGAGCTTGAGGCGACACGCGGCGGCTGCTGGGGTTGCGGAGATTGCTGGTGTGCGCCCTCCGGGCATCGGCCTGCGTTTCCGGAGAGCTGACCTGCGTATGTCCTTGGTGTGAGTGCGGTGCGGCGCGGTGCGGTGCGCAAGGGTGCGCAAGCACATTGAATGAACGTTACAGCGGAGAGCTGACCCCAAAGGGATCAACGCACATTGTGTTCGGTGATCCAAGCCGTAGCTCCGCCGCCGAGGATCCTGCCTGCGGTCGATGCCAGTGATCTGGTTTCCTGTACACCCTGGACGCATCCGGGTGGACAGGTGGCCGACTGAGATCCATCTGGCTGTAAGATGTAGATGCCCGGTTTGCTGGGCAGGCAGGCAGGCAGGCAGGCACGCACCCTCATTTGTTGTGGGAAGGGCAACCTGGAGTTGTGCAGGAGCCTCGTCAAGGCACCCACCCACTGCCATGACGAGCCAGACAAGGAAATGTCCATGTCCATGTGATGCCAATCTGGTCTGACTGACGGATGGCGTTTGTCAGGGACCCAACCATCTGGTACGAAGTCCCTACCACACACAAGATGTCCGCCGCCAACCTCCCACTCGAGGTCGTCCCCTCCGATGTTTTTCACACAACACAGGGGTCCACTTGAACGTCATTGAGAATAACAGGGCAGCTCAACGATAACTGGAGTGACAGTGGCCACTCCCAATCTTGGCCCCCTTCCCACACGACGCCGGGCCGCGACGTCGCGCCGCACGTTGGTGCCGTCGCCGTCGTTCCGTGTTCGAGCCTTGCAAACAACTGCCAATCCTGCGGCACCCTGCGCTGTACGGCACCCTGCGCTGTACGACACCCTGCGCTGTACGGCTCCATGCACACATACTCTTCACGACACGGTGTGCGCTTGCGAAACAACCTGCATGAGTAAATGTGCGGTCGCCCCTCATCAGCGGTCCAACCCGTCCCACCGCCGCAAACGCCACGCGGCGTGAATATGCCCTGGCACCGTGCACCGCTGCGACCCTGCGAAGGTAAAGAGACGCAAGGCACCGAACCGAGATCCCCATCAATCCGAACAACCAGTCCCACTTTTGTAAAATCTCCAATGCTTCGGTCGGACAATTGCAGTTCCTGCTTTTCCGATGCCCCTATATACACACGCGCGCGCTGGGGCACGGCCACCACCGCTTCGTCCCCGGCGCGTCAGGACCTACCACCGCGTCAGTACCCCAGCCGGTACCCGCACACGCTTCCGCCCGACAGTGTTCCGTAGATGCCTGCCCAGGCAATTGAACGGAGGGCCAGGGCTCCGGCAGGTCATAAATAGTTCGCTTGTGCGGTGCGGTGTGGGGCAGATACGCCCCTCTAACCTCAATTCGCCATGCAGCAACATTGTCGGGCACCAGGAACGAGTGCGGCTGGCACAGGCTCAACTTCGATCGCCGTTTCCGTGAACGCTACCATCGGCGTTGCGGTTCCGCGGCCGTGGCGCGGGGCGGCGGTGGCTCGGCGGCGGTGGCCGACGGCGGACGGGCGGCGGCGGACTCCGGCGGAGCAGAGGTGGGGGCTTATGTCGCTGCGCCGGCGGGGGCGGCCGCAACTTGATGAAGGTGAGTGGGGGCGGCAGCGAGCTGCGACGTGGGGGCGGCGGCGAGCTGCGGCGGGGCGGCGGCGGCGCTGGCGACGGATGGCGACGGGTCGGCGGCGGTGGCCGGCGGGGTGGCGGCAGCGGCCGCGGCACCGGCGGCTGACGTTGCGGTGGCGGCGACCGACGCTGCAGGGACGGCGCCATGGGTCGTAACAGGCTCCAGGGCAGTGGCGACGGCGGCGGCGGCGGCGGCGCCTTCGCCACCGTTTCCGATGGCGGCGACGCCAGTGGCGGCGTCGCTGCCGTCGACTGGTACGGCACCGAGAACGGCAGTGCCAAGTCCAGGGGTGTGATCGTAAGCGGCACTCGATTGCCGTCGCTCTGAAACTCCAGCCCCTGCGGTAGCTGCGACAGGATGACCACGTCCCTGCCCTCCAGACCACACCACCAGAACCGCTCAAAGCTGAGGCTGGTAAGACCGCTGCCGAGAGGGCCGTTGCGGCCGGTCCCAGTGGCCAGCCGGGCCACCGCTGCTGCGGACTCGGGCGATAAGCGGGACCCCGCCAGCATCCTCCCGAGCTGACGCGCCAGGGCCACGTCCGCTGTAACCAGGTCCATTCCTGCTGCCCTGATAGCATCCTCACCGGCTGCACCACCCCCAGCCCCAGTCCCAGTCCCCTGCACAGCCGCCCGCACCCACACCCAGGCGAGGGCGTCCAGCTCCCGCTGCGGCACCAGCAGCACCACCGTATCCAGGTACACGAAGGGGAGACCCATGGGTCGGCCCGGATCAAGAGCTGCACCACCAGGTACGGCAGCGCTGCTGCCGCCGCCACCTCCGCCGTACAGGAAGTCGTACCTGGCCTGCGCCGCTCCCCGGTCGAAGTCCACCGTCCACAAGCAGGAGGTGAAGTTGGTCAGGGCGGCGGTCAGCCCCTGGGTGGGACTGAGGGCACTGAGCGACCCGTGGGTCGCCCCGCCCGGGAACACGCCCGCCGGCGGCAGGTTGGCCAGCACGACGGCGCGGATGGTGAGCGACGGTGCACGGCCATCGTCCACGGGCAGCGGCGGCAGAGCAGGTCGCTGTGGCGCACTGGGTGCGGTGGCCGCGGGAGGGCTGAGCGGCACGGCGGCGGCGGCGGCGACCAGTGCCGCCGCGGCTTTGTAGAGGGACGTGACCACCACCGCCGCGGGCAGCAAATTGACATTGAGCGCTACCGGGGTCCCGAAGCTGCCCATCAGCACGCTGGGCTTCGTCACAAAGCCAGGGAGGGCCAGATCCGGGTGCTCCTGGAGCATGGCGGCCGTGGCGGTTGTGTCGTACTTCAGGTCCACGATGCCGTACGACCGGCTCGACAGAGTCCAGTACGCAAAAGGCACGGCGCGCTGGTAGGTGTCGAAGGACGCCGTGCTGAGCTGGCCGGGGACGGACCCGGCGGTGACGACGGAGGCGTAGCGCAGGTCGGCGGCGGTGACGCCGTCGCCGCAAGCGCCTTCCGGGATGTACGAGCAGATGGACGGGCGACGCGGCGCTGCGGTGACGGCCGCAGCCGCCCCGGCGCCGGCGGTGCAGCTCCAGGGAGGACTGCGGTCGTCCTCCGGGACCATGCTTACGTTGGTCAGCATGAAGCGGTAACCCGTGGAGGACCTGCCGGAGATGAAGAGCAGCCGGGTGCTGCTGCTGCTACTGCTGCTACTGCTGCTGCTACTGCCGGCCTGGGTGCTGCCGCTGTCGTTCCCCGGGGCGTATCCCATGACGGCGAGGACCTAGGGGTGCGACCGCGGCGTGGGAAGGCGGTGGGAGGGCAGTGGGAGGGCGGTGCATGGGAGGGCGGTTGAAGGGGGCAAAGCGGGTGGCCAAGAAGGTGCGCGAGGAGTGCTGTGTACCGGTCAGGCCAGCTGGAGCTTCGGACAGACAGACAGACAGACAGACAGACAGCAGTTTCAAGGGCCGGTGGACAGCAACTCCATTTACGGTGGGACCCAGCCTGGGTCCTCGGCTGCATCCCACCAGGGACCTCTCGCTGGGTCCTCGGTCCCGCAACAAGATGCAACTCGAGCGAACCCCTACAAGCGCGGTGTCACACACACACACACACAGGCGCTGGTGTGCGTGCCTGGTGGTAGTCATAAAACGCGGCTGTAGAGCATGCGTCTGGTGGCAAGTGGGCTGTAGGCACCTGGGCTAGTTGAGCTGGCTAATTGACTATCAGGTGGACGCAGTCCTGCGACGATTACGGTAGGCGGTGAGTACCCCCCTCGATGGGCGGTACAGTGTAGACTAAGTGGACTACGCCCCTCCTCATCAGAGGAGTGCTTCGGCGGTCTCCCGAATGGGGCGGGTTAGCGCCCCCGGCCAGCGTTGGCCCGGCAGATATGTAACGATACACACACACACATACACACACACACACACTTGGGACTCCTTATGGTCGACATACTTCGCCCTGGCATATTGGTAACTCTGGTCTCGGTCTCAGTCGTCGGTTGCATTGCTGGACACGGTTCTGCTTGTTCGCGGCTCAGCTTTTCTCCTTGCTAACACACACATACACACACACACACAAACAAACACACACAAACAAACACACACAAACAAACACACACACACGGATTGACACGCCTGTCACGCCTAGAGACTCGTCTCCTCGCGGCTCAGCTTCCTCATTCACCACACGCAGGCAGGCAGGTCGTCCCCACCTGGCCGTCGTTCGCCAGCAGCGGCCGCGACACGTCCGACACACACAGGCTGGCCGCGAACTCCGGCGGCACGAACCCCTCCAGCTCCACCGAGAACCAGGTCGCCAGCTCCTCCGGCGGCAGCTCCAGAACCACGGACTGAAGGGCCAGGGGCGCCATCCGCGACATGGACAGGATCCGCCGCGCGTAGGCGAACGTCCACACGTGGGCGCGCAGGTAGCCCATCTGGTCGTCACCCGGCGGCCCCAGCGGCGGGTTTCGGAGCGTGAGGGAGCGCAGCGTGATACTGGCGGACCCCTGCAGGCTGATCAGGCTGGTCGTGTCGGCCAGGTCCAGCACGGTCCGCCCGCTGGCGTCACCGGAGATGAGCGTGCGGGCAAAGGTGAGGGTGACCGCGTCGGGTGGGGGCGGCCGCAGAGGCGGTGGCGGCGGCGGCCGGGCAGCCGCCGCCGCCACGGGTCCCAAGGATACATCCGTAGTCAGGAACAGGTAGGCAGGCATACTCATCGTCGGCATGCCATTGTCTGCTGCAGCTGCCAGGTGCGCGTCGAAGGCTGTGAGGGCGGCGAGCAGCTCGGGCCCGGTGGCGGCGCGGGCGGCCAGGCAGGGAAAGGGCAGAGTGCCACCGCCCTCCTCACCCTCACAGCGGAGAGTCACGTTGGTGATGTCGGTGGTGGGGCCCGTGAATCGGTGTACGACGAGGGAGGCCGGGGTGACGGTGAAGTTGGGGGAGGGGGAGGCGGCGCAGGCGAAGGCCTGGTGGAGGGCTAAGGCGGCGCAGGAGGGGGTGGAGATGGTCAGGTCCTGCAGGATCAGGGGCGGTGATGAGGCGCCGGTGGTGGGGACGGAGATGGAGCCTGCCGGTGGTGGGACGGCGGTCATAGGTCCGGGTTGTGGCGGTGGTGGCGGCGGGGCAAAGATGAAGGCCGACAGGGCAAGGAAGGACTCGGCGGGCAGTGGGTACGAGGCGGGCAGAGCTGCGCCCCGGATGTGGAGGCGGCGCAGGGCCACACGGCCGCCGAGGGGGATCTGGAACATGCCGGTCAGGGAGGCGAAGTCCAGGGAGGCATCGACAGGGTCTAAGGCAAGAGGGGACGGAGGGGCGGATGACCCGTTTGCCGTTCGGTTGCAGCTTTGTGGCCTGTCATCTCCGCCGCTGCTGGGATTGTTGCAGTGAGTGTCGCCACTTCTACAGCTGTCACCGCCCTCGATGCCAATTCTCGCGGGTAGGTTGGCCGTGGCTCCGTTCTGCAAGACTATGGAGTCGTTCAGCAGGCAGCAAGTGGAACTTAGGACTGAGTTTGGTAATGTAATTGACAGACAGCCTGGCGCAGAGAGCAGTTCTAAGGGAGTCCTGAGCAACGAGGTCGTGGTGGCTAGTTGCGATTGCCCGAGACACGCAACAAACAGCTGAAATATTAATAAAATGATCATGGTGCGTTTTTCACTGAGTTAAGGCAACCATATGCAAAAGCCTCCCGCCTGCCGCTGACAGTATAACCTAGCCAGCTGTACATACTAACAGGAAATTTTGTATTAATTGAATCATCAAAACACATCCTCTGATTGCATTGCTGGGTGATGTGACGCTTAAGACGAAACAAAGTGTAACGTTATTGCCGTACTTCAACACTCTGCGCAATTGCAAGACGGCTGCACTTAAGATAATTTTGCCCAAAACACTTGCTATAGTACTGGATCCGTGCGCCATTGCAATCTCAAGGATGGCAGGAAGCGGGAACTTTCAGACAGACGTGCAGCAGTCGTGTCCGCAACAGTTTCAACAGCATGTGCACCAACTAACAAAACATCTCAAAACACCACTCACGGATCCTTGCGGCGGCTGCAGCGCGTGTGGAACTTTCTCCCTCGCGCAACCGTACTGGCCGGCATCCATCACCATCACTAAAAGGTTTTCCAGTCAACCAAACAAACATCGCCACAGGTCTACAGGATGCTGAAGGGCATAGAGTCGAACCTACAGAAAGGCATGGAGTCGACCCTACAGCGGGGTCACGACTGGCACTGGCAATAAGGTTGGCTTCACGCAAGGGCGCCTATCGGTCCATCGGAGAATGTTGCGATACAGATGCAAAGATCCTGGGCCTCACAGCCTTCGAGCAACTGCCTGTATCGCGAGGCCTGCCAGGATGAGGTCCGTCCGTCGAGCACTACATTCCGTACACGAGACCGTACACACGGCTACACACCACTGCGCTCACCGCGCTGGCTGGCGCCCTCCTGCGAGCACACATGCTTGCCGCCTGTGGATGAATGACGCCCACCACTTCTCCTGCTCGCTAGATCATCTTCATAAATTTCAAAAAGACGAGGTTATTCATCCGAGGCATAATACTCGCCGACAGTGAAAAGCCGGTCATCGTTCAGCATGCAGGCCAGGTGAAGGCCACCTATCATCGTGAAGCAACGGACGATCAGACCTTGATACCGCCAGCCTCAAGGTAACCACCCTAGAGTTATTACAGAACCCTAAATCAACGCCCTCGCAGGTCACACCTCTGCGACCTCTGACACTGACACCAACTGCCGTACAGCCGGCCTGTAGAGGGCAGAAGCAAGCCCTCTTGAGTTCACAGAAACCTTTGATTTTCTGCAAAAGCTAGCGTTGCATTCAACAAGAACGAATACCTTGAGTTCCCATATGGGTGAATCATGGACGACGCAGCAGCGAGCGCACGCCGCACATCCAACGTTTCATCGATGACAGGCTCATAATATAATGAGAGTGAGCAAGCCGCATATGAGCTCCATTTGGCAGGGAATGATGAAGGCCGCTATCCCCTGTGCGCGTACGACACCCCTCACACCGACGCGCCTCTGTATAGCGGTCGTGCGCCGAGTGAGTGCGCCACCTCCGCGGACCTAATGCGTACGACAATCGTCGTACGATACAAACACGGTGCGCATTTGATGTGTTGGCCGCCGCCTGCCCCACCCTAGCGGGGTACGTAATAACCGTACATGGTACTACACCTGCACGTGCGTGTACGCGCAGCTTTACTCATTGGTGGCGCTAAAAACAAACCAGGTGGCGGGCTCACCCTGGGGCTCTACCGCACCGTTGGCCCGTCACATCGCGCACCTGCAGCCGGTAGGTACGGCACGTAAGCCGCGGTACTTGGGGCACGTGCATGTCCTCGGGTTCCTGCCATCAACATATATCTACCTCCGCCGCGCTTTGAAACGCACCAGAACGCGCGCGGGGGCACGCACGGCACGGCACGGCACGGCACGGCGGGTTTCAGTCTGACAGCTGATCCGCCCATCCGGTGTTCATCCGGTGTTGAGCAACAAACACCACTACTACTGGCGACATACGGTACGGCATGGGTGCGCACACACAACCATCCCGAATACGGCAGTGCCTCGCTGCCCAACCCCCATAACCCAACCACTCGTCTCGCAGCAGATTGGGGAGGGCCCACGGGTGTACGGTACGGAGCGAGCTGCCCCAGCCGGGGTGCACCGTGCTGCCTACCTGCTGACAAGGGCCCACAGTGCGTCATCGTTTAGCTGCTGGACATAAACAAACCCACAGCGGTCACCCACAGGTCCGTCACCCAGCAATGAACCCTCCACATGATGTGGGGGAAATTGCTAGCTTGTTATCTACCGTACGTACGTATTCAAGGATTACGTATTGGTAGTGGTGTATTTATCGGGGTTTGTGTGTGTTTAGAAGTGCAACCCGCCCGCCCGCCCGATCCCAGGTATCAATATACTTACCATAAAACCTGCGAGGAAAAAACTTACCATATGCAGGCGCGCGGACAAGGCAGCCGCGCCACCACCGCAAGGCAAATCACACCGCAAATACTAAATACGGAGACGCACGACGCACGCAAACGGATTAGTTACCGACCTGTGGTTTGTGTGTGTGTGCGTGTAACCTGGTGTGTTTATAGGGGTTTATGTGTGTGTAAACACACACACACACACACCCAGACCAGTTTTACCGCACCAAGCAGGGGCGCGCCTCCGAAACGCGCCCTGGGTGCTGCAAGGACTTGAGGAGGTTGAACAGCGGACTGCGAGGCGCAGACCGCCCGGGATGGGCCTTCGCCCACTCCCTTGAGGGGGCACAGCGGTCACCGATCCTCGGGGATCGGGCACGCGCCCTTGGTTGAGAGCGAGGGGACAGAGGCCCCTTACGCCCCTTTCCCCCGTATCCGGGGGAAAGTGCTTCGGCGGTCTCCCGTATGGGGCGGGTTAGCGCCCCCGGCCAGTGTCGGCCCGGCAGATATGTAACGAAACACACACACACACACACACAAACACACACAAACACACACACACACACATACACATACACACACACACACACACGCAGGCATGCACGGTGCATGGTTCGTGGTCGTGATGGTGGCGACCGATGTGGGCCGTTGCCTCTGCCTGTCGTTATTATGTCAGTCAGGGTCGTCGTCGCATTGTTTGCACGGCGAGCCGGTTCGTGTGTGTTGGGCGCACGGCTTGCTGTCGTCATCGATCGCACGGCCTGTGCCGATGTCGCCGGGAGGAGCCCTGCCCTTCCTTTTGTTGCCCCGCCCACCCCGCCTTTGCAAATAAATAGTTGGCATGCATCTTTGCTATTATTTGATAAATAGTTGGCATGCTTTCGTAGTTGTTACCCACCTCCATGGCCATGCCGGTACCGCAGCTACACGTCTCGGACTACCGTACTTCAGAAGCAAGTGACACACGCACCATCACACGCACCCCCCCACACACACACAACCCACACACACCCCACGCACCCCACGCACCCCAAACACCCCATACACCCCCTCACACCCCACACACCGCGGTATGCCCGGGAACGTTCCTGGGTTTGGTTTTCCTGTTTGACTCCCCGCACCCCATGCATCTGGCTTTGTGGTGGACCACTTGTCGTCACGGCAACAGTTTATTTAATTATCGGTGACTTCAGGTTCAGGTAGTTTTCCAGTACGTACGCAGCAACGCCTGACGGTCTGGACTGTCCGAAACTCACGGCGTTGTGCTTAAGTTCCCCAAAACACCACACATCAAGCTCCGGCGGCAGTTCCAGGGGCGGACTGGCGGGCGGCTCTTTGTCGTACTCGGAGTAATCGCGCCACTTCAGCACCGACCAACTCCAGGTCGCCAGCTCCTCCCGCGGTAGCTCCAGAACCACGGACTCCAACAACAGGGGCAGTAGGAAGCTGCCCATGTAAGTTATGAGCCGGCGCTCATACCGGAAGGTCCATACATAAGCGCGGAAGAGGGCCATATCGTCGGCTGCAGGCGGCCCCAGCGGCGGGTTTCGGAGCGTGAGGGAGCGCAGCGTGATGCTGGCGGACCCCTGCAGACTGATCAGGCTGGTCGTGTCGGCCAGGTCCAGCACGGCCCGCCCGCTGGCGTCACCGGAGATGAGCGTGCGGGCAAAGGTGAGGGTGACGGCGGTGACTGGCGGCGGCCGCAGCGGCGGCAACGCAGTCCTCGTCGCCGCTGCCGCCGCCGCCGCCGCCGCGGGGGCCAGAGCCACGTCTTGTGTGAGGTACAGGAATGTGGGAATAGCAACTCCGGTTGTGGAACTGTTTGAGACAGCTGCCAGGTGCGCGTCGAAGGCGGTGAGGGCGGCGAGCAGCTCGGGCCCGGTGGCGGCGCGGGCGGCCAGGCAGGGGAAGGGCAGAGCGCCGCCGCCCTCCTCACCCTCACAGCGGAGAGTCACGTGGAAGGGCCCGTGAATCGGTGTACTACAAGGGAGGCCGGGGTGACGGTGAAGTTGGGGGAGGGGGAGGCGGCGCAGGCGAAGGCTTGGTGGACGACTAAGGCGACGCAGGAGGGGGCGGAGATGGTCAGGTCCTGAATGAATGAATGAATGAACGTTACAGCGGACCCCAAAGGGATCGACGGTGTATACCAGGGCAAGCCCCAGCAGGCCCCACCGCCAAAGGCGGCAAGACACCTCCACACCTCAACGCCGCAATTAAAAAACACATCGGGCCATGACCCCACCCAGAAAGACCCTAAAGCAAGCAGAGGTGCACAGCTGGGCAACAGTACCGGTGATCCCTCTGGGGTCCGCTGTAACGTTCATTCATTCATTCATTCACTACCAAACGGATAGGCACAGCAGCGGGCGGAATCTCCAGAAGTGGATAAAGCCAAGCACAGGGAAGGTCGCCCACACAGGCACCCCATTACCCAGCTGCCACCACCCCTGAAGCACCTGAAGAGGTCCTGCAGGATCAGGGGCGGTGATGAGGCGCCGGTGGTGGGGACGGCGACGGGTGTGCTCTGCGACCTGGAAGAAGTTTCCGATGCGGATTTTTGTGGGAGGATGAAAGCGGCGAGTGCTAAAAAGGACTCGGCGGACAGCGGGTAAGAGGCGGGCAGAGCTGCGCCCCGGATGTGGACCGCCGAGGGGGATCTGGAAGATGCCGGTCAGGGAGGCGAAGTCCAGGAAGGCATCGACAGGGTCTGAGGCGGGAGGGGAGTGAGGGGCAGCAGAGCTGCTTGCGGGAGCCTCATCCGGGCAGCTGCCGCTTGTGTCGTCGTTGACGCTGTGGCAGCAGCCACCGCTGCCGGCAGCCTGCTCCCACGCCCCCCCCTGCTCCGATGCAACTTAGCCTCACGACGCACCTCCGCCATGCCACATCGCCACACCCGCCGCACCAGGACTGTAGGATGACTACACGGACCACTGGTGTGTGTCAGAATGCTAATCCGATCAGGCACGGCGACAAGGCACGCGCGCTCAGCCCACCCTTGCAAGTCTTGGGAGAGGGTACCTCACTAGTGGTCAAGTTGCTGTTTCGGACACGCGAACAAAGGAACAATGTTCTTAACCATTGCGAATCCGACCGTGAAGTCCGTTTTCGGAAATTCGATGGTCGGCTGGGTGGGGTTACGGGCTGGGCACGCGCGCTCAACCCACCCTTCTGCTTAAGACGTGCGAACAATGTGGATACGTAACCATTGCGAATACGACCGTGAAGTCCGTTTCTCGAATTTCGATGGTCGGCTGGGGTTACGGGCTGGGCATCTTTTGTCTCGCAGTCTGAGCTAGTAGCCACAAGTCGCTGAAGTTCGATCACTTGTTCGTCGTTGATCGTCTCCTGGAACCCTATGTTCGTTGCAAATCGCAATGCTTCTCTATCTGCCATACTGCCAATACATCTACAAAAACGAATGTCACACTTGCAAGCAGGCGCTAAATGGCAACACATTGGCCATAACGGGTTGTGAATGATTGATATAATGACATGTCCATACATACTCTATATGTTGGAATACATTTGCTATGCCGTGATGTGTACGTCTGTGTCCACTCGATCGGTAGACATTGTTGTTCACTGGTAGAGTGGACATCAGGTCACCCCCTAAGATGCAACAGGGTACGGTATCCCGGTGCTTGTGGAACTTGCGTCTCAATAATCGGGCAATCTGCATAACATGAAGATTTTCATTCAGTTCTACACATATTGTACTCGTATGTATCGATGTAGGTGAATGCTTTTATCAGTTTCAAGGATCAGTCATACCTTCACTCTTTTCCCGTGATCAGAGGAATACAGACCCTGGCAGCGAAGCAACAGCCGTATAAGCCGTTATAACCGTAAGAGTTGAAATAAGTATGAATTAATAAGAAAGAGACTGGATCAGTCCCCGCGATGCATGTGACGATGTGCCCCGCCCCCAAGCTTGCTTCGAACTCGGACTACTGCGTAGGGTGCCGCAGGGTGCCGCACGTCGAGCGTTGGATCTCGGATGGATCCGCTGCTTAGCGGGCGAAAATGAGCGCCAGGTGCAAAGCGGGGAGCGGGGATTCGTTGCGCCCGCAGCCGCACAAGTCCCGCACACTTCCCCCATCCAGCGGACCAGTGCGGACGCGCGCATGGAGCGAGTCCGTCACCAGCTCTCCACGTACGTATCATCTATGACACCAGCCAGGGTGGGTTGCAAACCCTCCCCAGCCCAGGCACCCGTTAGCCATCCCTGGGGGTGAGGCATACATGCACCGATGGCTTGGGAGAGGTAACGGATGGATACCCACTCACCCGCGTGACACGGCAGGAGCGCGCGGGTGGGTGAGGAGCTCACCCCATCGAGGGGCGGGTAGGTAGGTAGGTAGGTAGCCCGCTGTCGCAGGGTCAGTGCCAGGGGAGGGAGAACGGAGGGACGACGTGCATGCGTCTTAGCGCCATCCCTCGCCATCAGCAAGTAAAAGTCAGCAAATCAGTCAGCAAATCATGATTACGACAATTTGAGGTAATAAAATTTTTTTATTTCGTATGACAGCTGTTCGCGCGTTGGCTCGGGTTTTTACCAACCGGTGTACGGGTTCCGACAGCTGGTCGAGTCGCAACGCGGTGTCCATGACTTGTGTTGCCAATCGTGGTTGTTTTCACGGTTGGCGTGGTAAATTGCAGACGAATTGAAAGCCAGGTCCGTTCTGAGTTGTTTGTGGCTGGGTCTGCATTGTTGCGTGGTGCACTCGATTAACAGGCCGGTTGCATTTTGGCGGCACGTCCGCTTTAAGAACGCTTTTATTAACAATTTTCACATATATATTCATTGAACTGAACGTTTGGCGCAAGTTAGGTTTGTGTTCGGGGCATTGTATTGCCTGGCGCCCGCCTTCATTTTAACGGCCCCCGGGATGCCTCGCAAGGCATCCACAATTTGCGTGCGTCGCAGAGGATGTTTATGTGATCATCTCAAAAAAAGAAATAATCGAGTGCTTGTTTGAAATCACCTTCCAGCGCGCTCAAAGGCTTCGAGCAATTTAAATCAAATTCCTGTTACGCCACCGCGGGCACTTCCGCCTCTATCTGCTGCTCGCAAGGCCCAAGCAGAAACACACTCCGGAACCCTCGAATGCCCCTGGGTGCGGGCATTGCAACCATCACAAGGTAGGTGGACCGGAGTCCCGACCGGGTGATCCAACGGGCCCAGATGGCGTCGTAGGTGGCTCATGTCATCAACCCTACCAAGAACTGGGCACCCATGCACCACATACTCTCGCCGGGAAGTGATGCAGGGTGACGCAGGGTGACGCAGGGTGACGCAGCCATACCGGCCAACATACCAGCTGCGGGCTTGCAGGCCCAAATCTATCACCCTCAACATACCTCTGCTGGTACGTGCGTGCTACGGTAAGCAAACCTTTGTAAACTGCTGGTCATTCCCGTACACACCGACAGCAGTAAGCACACCCGCGCGCCATGCGTCAAGTGAAGTGAGCATCCACTGCTGGCGGCACTATCGCAGCGCGCAGCGAGGTCAGGACGGACACGCACGCGGTTGCACCAACTAATAACGAACCCCCCTGCATCCACCTGCCTTTCCAAGCAAATGACAGCGCACTACACTACACTGCAAAAGGAGCCTACCTGCGTACCGTGCTCCTGCATCGACCAAGCAAAAACGGTACATGGCTGGTGTGTGCTGGGCCCCAGCCTTTCAACACGCAGCCTAAATAGGCATGCGTGTTACGGCCGTCATGCATGTACGTACGTCTCGCCGTAGGTACGTGCCTTCCTGCCACGTGCGCAGCTGTAGTAACCGCCCTCAAGTAGCGCAGCAAGCACAGGTGTTTTTATAAGGCCATGATTCCGCCCTGCTCGCTCCATCCCCGACTCCCCCAACCTTTGGATGAATGTGAAAAAAAGGAATAGAACATCAGCTCGTTGTTTGGTGTGCCACGCCACGCCATTCACCCACCTACCCCGACGCACCACATATATCTATCTTCCCATCCATATGGCTGCACTCGGCAACGCACGCATGTCGCAGTACTGTACGGAACCTACCGTACGTACCGATCATACCAGGACCCCTGAACGGGTATCGACATCCGCCCCCACCAGCCCCTAGACACAAACGTACGGCCGACATACAGTCGCCGCAGGTACGGACTCCATCCTGGCAAACCATGGCGGCTGCGGCTGCGGCTGCTGCTGCTGCTGCTGCTGCTGCCAAGATAGGGCGAGTAGTGCGCACACCACGCACGCACACCTGCACCCACATCCGAGCGCGCATTGCTTGCTTGCTTGCGTGAGGTACGACATCAACGAACCTCATCCACGGACAAGCATATTATATACATGAATTCATTGCTGTATTACCGTCAAATACTGCAAGGCAGCAGCTAGCATGTGATGCACAGCGGGATAGAAGTCTGCATGCCGGCTAACGAACCAACCAACCATCCAACCAACCAGTGTAAGTACGCAAGCCCGGTGCCTACCTGCCTGAGCATCCGCCGATTAGCCAAGCAGCCGATATTCCGGCAGGTAGGTATGTAGATAGATATATAGATGGATGGATGGACAGAGATATGCTTGTTCACGCACTAGCTAGTAACGCACTAGCTAGTAACGCACTAGCTAGTAACGCGGAGTTGAACGTCGGCAGCGGCGCGCGGCGGTGGTGCAAGGTACGGCTGGGCTCGCCGACCGACCAGCGGATAGGTGGTGGGAAGACAGATACGCGTGTGCGCGTGTGTGTGTTTTGTGAGCAAAGAGACCCGCCCGGGCCATGCCGAACCAGCACCAGTTGTGTATATATGTATGTGTGTGCGCAGTAGCATGCATGGATGCATATGTGTGTATATATGCACGTGAGCCATCGGTGCACCTACCTCCCCTGGAATATCCATCCACCCCTAAACCCATCCCATCCACCCCATCCATCCATCCATCCATCCATCCATCCATCCATCCGTCCATCCATCCATGGCGCTCCCGAGTACCACAACCACCAACCGCATTCAGAACCACCAACCGCCAACGACATCAACAGCACCCGACCGACGGAAAGGACAACTTCGTTCGTCTGACGAGCTGCTGTGTACGGGCGGGTGCGTCATCATTGGTGCGTCCCAGCAATGGGAGTTATTAGCTAGGCATGCCGGCAGCGTGCTTCACAGTTGTTACCGTTCGTTACGTGTGCTTGGGTTGGTTGCGGGGTTGCGGTCGGGGAGCTGGCTGGTGCCTGGGCGGCGGCGGGTGGCGCCGCGGACGCGCAGGCGGCGGGCCGTGCCGGTCTGAAGGCGGCGGCAGTGAACGCCGATGCGGCGGCGGCGGCAGATGCGGGTGCCGGTTGAGCAGCGGAGGCGGCGACCTCGGCTTGGGTCGAGGCCGAGGTGGCAACGGGAAGCCACGGGACGGAGGAGGAGGTCGACGGAAGGGCTGATCACCCGTACTCGTGTGATTCATCTCCGTTTTCTCGGACATTGGCCATGCCGCCGCTGCCTTCGTCGATGCTGCCGGGGACGACTGCTGTGACAACGGCGGCGGCGCCGGTGACGGTGAAGCCGCCGCTGCTGACTGTGACCTGCTCTGCACCGCCAGAGGCAGTGCCAGGTCCAGGGGTGTCACCTTCAGCGACTTGCCGTCGCTCTGGAAGCCCAGCCCCTGCGGTAGCTGCGACAGGATGACCACGTCCCTGCCCTCCAGACCACACCACCAGAACCGCTCAAAGCTGAGGCTGGTCAGGCCGCTGCCGAGAGGGCCGTTGCGGCCGGTCTCACTGGCCAGCCGGGCCACCGCTTCTGCGGACTCGGGCGATAAGCGGGACCCCGCCAGCATCCTCCCGAGCTGACGCGCCAGGGCCACGTCCGCTGTAACCAGGTCCATTCCTGCTGCCCTGATAGCATCCTCACCGGCTGCACCACCCCCAGCCCCAGTCCCAGTCCCCTGCACAGCCGCCCGCACCCACACCCAGGCGAGGGCGTCCAGCTCCCGCTGCGGCACCAGCAGCACCACCGTATCCAGGTACACGAAGGGGAGACCCATGGGTCGGCCCGGTGCACCAGGTACGGCAGCGCTGCTGCCGCCGCCACCTCCGCCGTACAGGAAGTCGTATCTGGCCTGCGCCGCTCCCCGGTCAAAGTCCACCGTCCACAAGCAGGAGGTGAAGTTGGTCAGGGCGGCGGTCAGCCCCTGGGTGGGACTGAGGGCACTGGCCGACCCGTTGTGCGCCCCGCCCGGGAACACGCCCGCCGGCGGCAGGTTGGCCAGCACGACGGCGCGGATGGTGAGCGACGCGACATTGTCCCCAGCGGAGGGCGCTGCCGGCGGCGCAGGAGGCTGCGGCGGTATGCGGGACAGCTCCAGGGAAGCATCTCTGACAGCGGCAGCCGCGGCCTGCAGCGCCGCGAGGGCATCCGAGTGTGCGGACAGCACCAGCGCCGCCGCCATCTGGTTGACGTTGAGGGCCAGCGGCGTTGCGAAACTGCCGATCAACACAGTCGGCAAGATGACGAATCCAGGCACACGCGGCGATGGCGGCACACGATCCATCTGCAGCCATGCGTACTCCAGGTCGACCACGTTGCCGACAAAAAGTGCGAGTACCCATGTGTCTGTTGCTGGAGCCGCCTGTTTACCAACGTTTTCCAAGTACGGCAGGTAGTTAACTTGGCAAGGCGGCCCGGACAGGAAATTACGAGTCCAGCGGAGGTCCGTCTTCTTGGCTGCGCCGCAGACGCCATGGGGTTTGGACAGACAGACGGACGGACGCGCCCGGGCCTGGCCGCTGTTGCCGCCGCCGCCACCGCTGTCGTCACAGACCCATGGGTCGCCACCGTCAGCGATCATGGTGACGTTGCTCAGTACGAAGCTGCTCTTGATTATGAAGGCGCCGGTCTTCCAGAGCAGCCGAGGATGGCTGCTGTCGTCAGGAGGGACGATCAGTTCCGCCTGTTGCAGAAAGGGTGATGGGTTGGGGGGTGGCCGGGGGGGGGGCGGCACGAGCCGTGTTGGCAGCAGCACCGACAAGCAGCACCCACGCGTTATCGCTATCACCATAATAATAATGACATAGATAATAACAGTAATAGTAAAAATAGTAACAATCATGGTAAAATCGTAATGGTGATATCAATCGTTTTGAAGTAATATTATATATAACTACTATAAATGTTCTATTCCATGTTGTTGTCAATATTATCATTATCAGTCATTATTAACATATTTTTACTGATATTACACAATCTCTATTATATTCCTGTCATTGCTAATCTTTTCAATCTGCATGCAACGTCAGTCGGTTTCGGCTGATCTTATCTTCTCACGGCGGCTAATTTAACCCAAAGCAAAGATAGTCATCATGGCTTTCGCACTATACGTACACATAATGCGAACCAAGCGCACCTGGCCCGGACGCAGAAACCATCGGGGTTGGATGTCGCACAAGTCGGCTAGCAGCTCCGGCGGCAGCTCCAGGGGCGGACTGGCGGGCGTTGCGCTGTGGTACTCGGAGGAATCGCGCCAGTTCAGCACCCACCAACTCCAGGTCGCCAGCTCCTCCCACGGTAGCTCCAGAACCACGGACTCCAACAACAGGGGCAGTCGGAATTTGTTCTGGGTCAGAAGTCGGCGCTCATATCCGAAGGTCCAGACATAAGCGCGGAAGAGGGCCATATCGTCGGCTGCAGGCGGCCCCAGCGGCGGGTTTCGGAGCGTGAGGGAGCGCAGCGTGATGCTGGCGGACCCCTGCAGACTGATCAGGCTGGTCGTGTCGGCCAGGTCCAGCACGGTCCGCCCGCTGGCGTCACCGGAGATGAGCGTGTGGGCAAAGGTGAGGGTGACGGCGGTGACTGGCGGCGGCCGCAGCGGCGGCAGCACAGTACTCGTCGCCGCCGCCGCCGCCGCCGCGGGGCCCAGAGCGACGTCTTGTGTAAGGTACAGGAATGTGGGAATAGCAACTCCGATTGTGGAACTGTTTGAGACAGCTGCCAGGTGCGCGTCGAAGGCTGTGAGGGCGGTGAGCAGCTCGGGCCCGGTGGCGGCGCGGGCGGCCAGGCAGGGAAAGGGCGGAGTGCCGCCGCCCTCCTCACCCTCACAGCGGAGAGTCACGTTGGTGATGTCGGTGGTGGGGCCCGTGAATCGGTGTACGACGAGGGAGGCCGGGGTGACGGTGAAGTTGGGGGAGGGGGAGGCGGCGCAGGCGAAGGCTTGGTGGAGGGCTAAGGCGACGCAGGAGGGGGCGGAGATGGTCAGGTCCTGCAGGATCAGGGGCGGTGATGAGGCGCCGGTGGTGGGGACGGCGACGGGTGTGCTCTGCGACCTGGAAGAAGTGTCAGATGCGGATTTTTGTGGGAGGATGAAAGCGGTGAGTGCTAAAAAGGACTCGGCGGACAGCGGGTAAGAGGCGGGCAGAGCTGCGCCCCGGATCTGGAGGCGGCGCAGGGCCACACGGCCGCCGAGGGGGATCTGGAAGATGCCGGTCAGGGAGGCGAAGTCCAGGGAGGCGTCGACAGGGTCTGAGGCGGGAGGGGACGGAGGGGCAGCAGGGCTGTTTGCGGGCGCCTCATCCGGGCAGCTGCCGCTTGTGTCGTCGTTGACGCTGTGGCAGCAGCCATCGCTGCCGGCCAGGACTGTTGTAGTTTGTGAAGGCATTTGGACGGCGACGGCTGCGCGCTGCAGGGTTGTGGCGCCGCTGAGCATACAACAGGTGGTGTTAAGACGTGTAGATGTTGCGGACGACAGGCAATGCGCCGCGGACAGCAGAGCCGCGGCGGACAAATCCGCAGCAGACGACAACTTTGGGGCAGTTGGAAGTGTCTCTCCATGACACGCGGCCATCAGTTGAATCATCAAGAAAAAATACAGAAATATATTTCTTTTGCAGGACAGCGACGGTACAGAGCGTGTTGGCATTTTGCCCCCAAAGAGTGCCCGATTCGTGGCGCGGATCATGCGCAGCAGCACATGCATCTCTTCCGTAATAATATTATAGTGGTATACCAATTTCCAAGTAGGATGTGTAGCCTATATCATCGAACAGGAGGGCGGTCGATGTGCCACGGCTCGTCTTACTGTCATCAAACAGGAGGGCGGTCGATGTGCCACGGCTCGTCTTACTGAAGGCAAATAAATTCAAAGTCACCGCAAACACCGTATGTATTTACGCATAACTGTTTTGTACACCTACGACTGCTTTGCCTGATTAGTCGAAGTTTCACTCTTTTATGGTTGTGGCACGCTGGCGGCATCGAGTGAGGTACATGCGCAATGAGTGAGCGATATATTTTCAAGTCCTTCTCTATTATCCATTGCAAAGGCATGTACATTTAACGGTCCGTTATCACTTTATGGAAAATTTAGTTGGTCACTGACGTTGTCCTGACAAGTGCACCAGCGCTAATTAATTTAATTGATAAATGCGAAAATGACTGATAATTAAACCGTAATGGTTCAAGTATCGGCGTCTTGACCGAGATATGCACCGGGCCTTCCACTCCCCTCTACAAGACGCCATTTACTGCAAACGGACCGTCATATGTAAACTGACTATACTGAGGTTCAGCTGAGCACAACCGTGAAAAAAGTTCGCATTTCATCAATAAAAAAGCGGGAAGGTACGTTCCTTGCGCTCAGTACGACACCTTTTGTATTCATGCATCATTTTCGGCACGCTTTGTTTCTGTTTTATATGCGAATCCCGCCTAGGCATGATAAATTTATGTTTGAGCCCAATGTGATGATGCTGATGATTTTCACAGGCGTCGCGAACATGCTGTTCCCGCGCAAACTTCACGTTTATGCAAGTAGTCTCCCCATCGCTCGCTGCAACATGACATAGTGCATCATTGCATAAAGTTGCGCACATCATTATGAAAGGATGATGTTGCTGGTCCTTGTTCGCTGTTCATTCTCGTAGTATACACTTACGCCTGGTGGAGTGCCCGGGGGCCCAAGCCGGGCCGAACCACAGCGCAGGGGACGAGAGAGGAAGGCCCAATGCAGCCACCAACGAAAGCGGAGACAGTCGCCGCCATGGCCGATGCAACCGCGGTGGCGTCTGTGCCCGCCCTCCTGTGACGGCCCTGTGGCCCATCAAGTGGGAAAAGGAAAACAAGGAAAGATTTCGGCGCCTGGCGGTTGACGGGGTCCCCCTACCCGGCTCCCCGCCCGACCGGTGCGGCTGCGGTGGCTTGGGGGGGGCAGGGCGCCGCGCAACCTCGCCACGTGCCATTTCTGGGAGCACCCGGTGGCACAGGCAGTGGTAGCACGGGCAGTTGATTAGCCCACGTACCCGGGCTAATCAACCGGGGGCGCTGGTGGCCCCCCGCAAAAGCACGCAACCCGCCAAGGGTGTTACCCGCGCCAGGGGGTCAACCGCTCCGGGGGCCACATGCACAGTACCCCTCGACATCCCCTCCGTTCTTCAGCTTCCCTCTGTGCATGGCCATGTCCTGGATGGGGGACGACGCTCGCGGCGCGGCTGCACCTTCGTCTGACACAGGTCGGTCATGTATAATCTCGGGTTGGGTCGGGCCTGTGCCGCACTTTGCTTGCTTCTTCTGCACGCCCGGCCGCGCCGCCGCGCGCCCTGGCGCAGTCTCCGTTGTTCCAATGCCGTGCAGGTACCTCGCCGCGTAAGTGTTTTTGAGTATTTCTGGATGTGCCCGGTTTGGTTTCTGGGTTTCAATTTTCTTTTCCTTTTAACCTCCTCGGCTGCGGCGGGCGGGTGATCGCCGCGCACGGCGCGCCACCCCGCTTGCGGCCACAACCCGCCTCCCGCCTCCCACCCGGCCCGGATGCGTGGCCGCCATGTCGCTGAGCGCCGGAAGACATATGAGCCAAAGGGGTTTGCTCCACATGGTGAGCAGCCGGGAATCCAGATGTTGAAAAACAAGCATTGGATGGGTCTGTCGTTTGCAGGCGCGGTGTGGCCACCGAATGCTACGGTCGGTATCCATTCCCGACAGGCGACAGCGCGCATCGCAAACTAAGGCAGTTCCGGTTGTCTTGCTGGGCGCTGGAGGCCAACAGAGGACGTAGGGGCAGACACCGTGTCCCTAGATAGGGAACAGCCGGTCCGTCGTCGCTATGGCGCGGAGGGTCAGGTCGAGGATAAACAGCACATTTCGTTAGGCTGTCCTGTTTAGGACATACGACGCCCGGAGGACGGTTTTCCCTATAGGGTTCACTAGCATGCTGGAAGCCATGGCCTGGGACCCGGCTCGGTTAGCAAGGCTCTTGGAGCGCATGTGGGCCCATCCATCGCAGCTCAATCGTTCCCTTGAGAGCAGTGGCCTCTTATTAGAAAGCGATCGTTACAAGGGGGACCAGCAATTAAGCTGCTCGCTCGCCGTACAGGCGCAGACGGACTGTTCATCCTACCCCAGGGGCATGCCGTGCACTAGGCAGGGAGCCATGCCAAAGAAAATACAGCCAAGAACCATCAGCGCCCAGCCTTCATAGCAGACAAGACACGTATGGAAAAGCAGCCAAGCACCACCAGCGCCCAGCCACCGCAGCAGTCAGAGGTCAAACAACGAGGACGCGAACGTAATGACAAAGATCACAGCGAGCATCGAACAGGGGTCGAACGCGCCCGCGGTGAACCTCAGCAGCTCACGGGCCGGGGGACCCGGGTGGTGAGTCAACGTCCGGAGGCCGCGAGAGAACGACACGCCCCGATACCCCGCACAAAAAAGGGTGATCGGACGGCACGGAAGACCAGTTCCGCGGAGGCAGGCCGAGCGTCGCAAAAGAGGCGAGCCGGGCCCAAACGTCCGCAGTGACCTCAACGGATATGGAAACCAGTCGCGCACGCGAAATAGCAGTGAATGTATCCCACGAATGGTACATGCGGTGACGGCCCCGCTCGATGGCCGCCAGGGCCGCCAAAGCCACCACATCTCAGACCACCTGCCGGATACCCGGCGGGGCGACCACGAGCCACAAATGGTGGCGGGCAAACACAGCGTCCAGGGCGCCCACAGCAGCCCCCATCGCGGCCCCCCATCTCTTCACGCAACGACCGCGCAACAAAGCAGTCCCAGAACAAGTGGCGCCGAACCCCGCACGAGCCACGCCCAGTGACGGGGGCACCACAGGGGCACTTCGTGGCCGCCCGCAGACTAACACCTTGCTCCCTCGCGGCGTGGGCGGCGACCAGCGGAAAGCCCGCGATGCCATGCAGAGCGATCCGCCAGAGTGGTTCCTTGTGGTGGTTCTCCCAGCGCAGCTTCCACAGCCGCCGGAGGGTGGCCCGGAAATCAGCCAGGGCAGACGGCGGGACCGGCAGAGTGCCGTACGCATCCACGACGAAGGCCTGGTGCCGGTCCGCGAGCTCGTGCAGGGACGGCCCGATTTGGAGGGTGGTCGCTGCCTTCACAGTGAGAGTTAGCAGCCGCACAGGCGGCCCGTTGGCCGGCTGCCAGGCCAAACCGCGGAGCAGTGCACGCCAGGCGTCTGGCACCGCCGGGGCAACCGCAGCAACCGCGAGCACCCCCCGTGCGGCCGCCACCCAGCTGACCGGTAGGTGGCGAAGCAGGGCATCCAAGTCGTCAGCCACCTGCACGCCAGAGACCTCCAGAGCCGCCCCGAGCTCCTGCTGGTAGCCGAGGACGCCGCGGAGGACGCGTCGTCGCAGCTCAAGCGTGTACCCTCGCGCGACACGAGGGGAGGGAACCTCCCCCCGCTGACGCAGGGCGGCCAGGGCGGCCCGGACTCCGGCAAGCGCGGACCAGCAACGGAGCGCCACGCCGATAGTCGTGAGGCCCCGCAGCGAGAACAGGACGGGGAAGTGGGCCTCCAGGCAGCGCCCATCCGGCGCCAGGAGGGCGGGGTTGCCGCACAGTGGGGCCACGCAGCACCACGGCCCCGCGATGGAGTCCGGATCCAGGAGGACAGGCGGCCCTAGCGGCGCGAGGGCGCCCACGAGGCGGTTGAAGGCGGTGTTACCAGCGGGCGGGCGCGCCCCCAGCACCCAGCCATCATGAGGGGCGAGCAGGCAGAGGGGATGCGCCGCGGGGTGGCAACGGCGATGAAGGTGTAGAGCGAGCGCTGGCCAGGGGGGGGATCGGCTGTACTTACGGGCGGGCGGGTTGCAATTTTAAACACACCGAACCGCAGCCACCGCATGCCGGGCCCGAACGTGCGCGTGCAGGGGCAGCACGGGCGGCAGGGCCAGGAGGTCGGGGCCCACACGCCACACCTGGAAGACGGGGCGACGCGGCACGGGGGGACCAGGTCTTATTAGGCGTTCTTGGCGTGCCCTCGGGCGTACGGCGCATATGGGTAACTAGTTGTACGGGTATGGGGTGATGTGCACCCCAACCATTCGGCACACACGCACCCGTATGGGCACGAGCTATCCGGGCCCCTTGGGACGCCCGGTCGGGACTCGGGTCCAGCTTGTAACGCTTACAACCATGGGGGGCACAAGCTGCCGGGCGCCCACACCGAAAGGGGAACCGGGCAGCCGCCGGCCGGCAAGGCGCTGCAGGGTGTGGCCCTGCCCTCACCCCCTCACTCGCATCCATCCCCGCAGCCGCCCCTCGTCTCGAGGTCCACACTATGCGACACACCCACATACGGTGGGTCCATGCCAAGGTGATGAATCACATGGGTTGGAGCTTGGAGGCTGCAAACCGGCATTCGGCTGTCGCGCCGTGAGCACACCGTACGATGCGGTACGGCACTGCAGCTGCGCGGAGTCGGGGTCTCGGGGAGGGGAAACGTGTGGCACACACGCGATTCGTCTGTGAAGCTGTGGGGGTGGAAGATAATTATTAAGGATGTTACAGCGGACCCCGCGGAGGATGTCGCGCCCCAAGTGCAGGGGGTGGTCTCAACTCTCAAGTAAGGGTTGTGGAGGCCATGCAGAGGATATGAACGGAGGTCAGATGGGAAAATGCCAACAAATAAGGAGGCGTGTTGGAGACTGCGTGGCGGTTGATGTACGGGATCGCGACTCGCAAGTTGGTGGGTCCGTCGCGGGTGTGTCTGCGGCAGCGATGCCGTACCGTACCAGGTACGACACCGCACCGGCAACGCGGCAAGCCCGCCCAGTGACGCGAGATGTGTGCAAAAATCAACAGATTTCGGCCGGCCGGCCCGGGCAACGAAATCTTCATTACGAAAGCTAAACCCCAAGCCCCCCTACCCCCCCACCCACCCCCGCACCAATCCCCCATCTGCCCCCGCCCGTAAGTACAGCATCCGCCCCGTCCGACTGCCTTGCCAATATACCACCGCCACCAACACCAACACCGCAGCCAGCCCATGCAGCCAACCCATGTAGCCAACCCAGCCATGCTGCCAACCCATGCTGCCAAGCGCCTTTCGTCCTTATTGGGTATAGCCGCAATCATTTTCGCGGGATTCCATCCTCACCCTTTCCCCCTCCCCCCCACACCGGTCGACCAAACTCACAATTTTGGGTTGAACCAGACCCACCGACCAAAGTCGTCTAAAGCACATGGAGGACAGTTCAATGACGTGTGCCATCGCACTGCCCACGGGCAGTGGGGGACATGCGGCGGGGCATGCAAACTGCCCTTGGGGACATTGCAGGGGCAAGCGGGCGGAAGGGGGGGACCCTTCCCCGGGGACCCCTCTGCGGACGACATTCGAGGCCCTGTGCGGCAGGCAGGTTACGGCGACGCCGTGTGCGGGCGCGATGACCCATCCCAACCCCTCCCCCTCCCCCCCAACGCAATACAAGAATACGTACAGACCGTACTGCGGTACACAGGTCTTCGAGGTGCTTCGCTGAGCGCGAGGGCGGCGACGAGCTACCCGGCTCACGGCACACGGCCAACTGAAATAGGGGGGAGGGCCTCCCTACCCGCACCAGGTAGGGGCCAGGGTGCAGTCCGTAGGCTCTAGGGTGGGGTCACGACGGAACCAATGAACTAACGAACCAACTAACAAACGAATGAACGAACGAACGAATGCGACCGTCACGATGACGATGACGGTATGACGATCATGAGGGAGGCGGAGGTGGAGGTGGTAGGTCATGATAAGAGGCGGAGGAGGTCGCCTGACGGGGCAGGAGGGCACACCGCACCCAGGGACTCGCTCAACACACGCCGGTCCCTGGGCTGGGTTACTTTGATAAACCCACCACCCATCCATCCACCCATCCACACACACACACACACCCGCTCAACCGACGTCCCCACCCCTTCCCAATACAGACACACACAGATGGGCGCATACTGGTAACTGGTTTGCGTCGGGTTCCTCGCGAAACGCAGCCACGCACACGCACACCCCGTTGGAAAGCGGCGCACCACTGCAGTCCATCGCGCCATCCCGACCCCCCGCCGGGCAGACGACAGGCGCCCTCGCGGCGCCTTCTCTGCCTCCTTCCTTCACAGCTCACCCCGCCCACCACCGGCAAACCCCAAACCCCCGTGTCAGACCCGCACCGACAGCACCCGGTTTTGTCGTGCGGCGATACGTGCAGTCCCGAAATCACTCTCCGGATTATACGGTACGTCGACCAAGCACCCCACCGTACAGAAAGTACGAATCACATGTGCGAGCAATGCTCGCGCACTAACGATCTCGCACGCACCGGGAGGCGCGGGGCTGCGCCCTGCGGCACCTCGCTACAAAACCCTAGAGACAACAGTACGGAGCGTCCGTACAGCAAGATTCCGTGCTGGTCGCCCCGATAGGATGGGGCTCTAGGGGGAGGAGGCCGGGGCGGTGGAGGTTGGGGCGCCGCATGCGTGGCCCCCCTGTGATGAGCCGCACGAGCAGGAAGGATTGAGCAGGCCCAGGCCCAGGCCCAGGCGCAGGCCCAGGCCCAGGCCCAGGCCCAGGCCCAGGCCCAGGCCCAGGCCCGGGACTCGCCTACGGCTCCTGGGCCACAGGCGGTGGTGACTGTGGTGGCTGTGGTGGTGGCAGTGGTGGCAGTGGTGGTGTCGGTGCCGAAGGCTCCGGCGCGCAAGGGGGGCTGACCGGCGGTGCCGACGACGCGGGTGCGGAGAGGGCTGATTGCGGCCTCTCCACCGCCCGGGTGACGGGGTCTGCACCACCGCTGACGTCATCGACGGGGCGGCCGGTGGTGTCACTGGCAGTGGCGGTGGCGGCGGTGGCGGCGGCGGCGGTTGTCGAGGCCGTTGTGACAGTTGGGGTGTCACCGGTGAGGATGTCCTCACCGGTCATCTCCTCAACCGTGGCCACCTCCGTCCTCATCGCCATACCCGTCGAGACCGCCTCCTTCGCGTCCTCCGCCTCCTCCTCCCTCGCCGCCCGCTCCTCCTCTTTCGCCTCCTCCTCCGCCTCCTTGGCTTCCTCCTTTGCTGCCTCCTCGTCCTCAGCCTCCGCCTTCGCCGACTCCACAGCCTCCGTCTGCTCCTTGACCCCCTCGGCCGCCTCCCCCTCCCCAACCTCCTCCGCCGCCTCCAGTTTCGCCTCCCCGTCCGCCTCCCCCTCCTCCTCCGCTCCTTCCGCCTCCACCCCCGCCATCATCTCCACATGCACCCGCGCGCCCTCCGCCGCCGCCTCTGCAGCGTCCTCCTTCAATTCTCCCACCTCAGCCCCCACCATCGCCTCCACTATCCCCGACATCGCCTCCTCTACCTCTTCCTTTGCCTCCCCCACCTTTTCCTTTGCCTCCCCCACCTCTTCCTTTGCCTCCCCCACTCTTCCTTTGCCTGACCCCAACTCCCCTTCTGCCGCCCCCTCAGCCGCCCCCTCCTCCACCTTCACCTCCGCCGCCGTGTCAGCGACCTCGACCACCTCCTCCGTAGCGCCCGCCACAGGCACGTCCTCTTCCTCCCTTACCACACCCCCCTCCTTCCCCCCCTGCCCCTCCTGGCCCCCGGCAGACTCCCCTTCCAGATGGGTCAGCTTCCGGCCCCCCTCTTCCTCGTCCTCCTGCTCCTCCCCCCCTGGACCCGGGTCCAGGGCCGGGAAGGGCTCCAGGAGGGCCCCCAGATCGCCGCTCGCGGGCGTCGTCTGCCGGCCTGTGGGAGGGCGGGCGGGTGGAAGCCCGGGGCCCGGGGGGCGTGGAGGGAGAAGGGTTGCGAGGGGGGTCAGTGCTGGGCGTGAGAGTGTGTGTTCGGTGCGTGTGGGGCAGCGGTGGGAGGGTGCGGATGCGGATGTGGATGTGGGGTAGATGTGGATGTGGCGTAGATGGCCGCGTAAACTCTTGAGGAGTTGCATCGTGTAGCAACCGCAAGCACCGCCCTTCAGACGCATGTTGGCTGTAGCCATAGCTTTGTAACTTGTGATCAGATTGGATGGCTGGGCCGAGCTCCGCGACGGCGGGGATTCCCCCAGTCGCCTCCGAGAGTCCGAGTGTGGACGCGGCAAAGGTAGTGGCTAGCGGCTAGTGGGGGAAAAGGAGGTTGCAGGCCCGCACGGCGGGGCACATGGAAGGCCAGCTGCGGGCCCGGGCGCGGGCACGGCCGCCGCCGTCGCCGCCGCCGCGGTCGCTGCGCCGGAGCCGCAGACCCCCTCACCCTCACCCTCACTTGTCATGCCCCGGATGCAGCAGCGCACCCAGACACGCGCCGCGGGTGCGCGGCAGCGACATCCCTGGGAGCTGCTTTCCGATCAACCTTGTGGTACGGCAATACCACGGGCAGGCAGTACGGCAGGCAGTACGGCAGCAGGGGAGGTGCCGCGCTGCGCGCGCCCCGACGCCGCCCCTTCCCTCACCTCGCGACACCGCCCGGGATCTCAGCACGGTCACGGCGGGCAGCGGCACCGCCACCGGCGACTCGCCCACCAGGCCGCCCCCGGGGGGCGAGCTGCCCCAGGACAGCGCCCAGGCGGGCATCGGCGGGGGCCCCACCGCCCCCGCCGCCGCCTCCCAGCCGCCCACGTCCACTACCCCCGCCGCCGGCTCCGCCGCCGACGCGGCGCTGCGGTCCGAGCTGCGGCCGTCGCCGCCCTCCGCACCGCCGCCGGCGCCGCCACTGCGGCTGCTGCGGCCGCTGCCCCCCCGCGAGGGCGCCGCCGGGGGGCCGACCTCGCCGGATGGGGCCAGGGCAGCGGCGATGGCAGCAGCGGTGTCCGAGCCGCTGGGTCCTTTGGCTGGCCCGTTGGCGTTGGTGGTGGCGGTGGTGGCGGTGGCGGCGGTGGTGGTGGAGGGCAGTCGGGACTGGATGCGGACGAGCGACCTGGTGGCCTTGACGGCCAACTCCGGAGCCACGCTCATCACCACGTCCATGCCGCTGAGATGAGCAGCGCGGGGGCGGGGGCGAGGAGGGGGCGGGTGAAAGCGAAGGGGGGTGTCAGAGAGAGGGGGACCGGGGGCCGCGTGGGGGGGAGGGGTTCAGGCGCGGGGCAAGGGAGTGGGGGTTACGGAGGGGCTGTGGTGAGTCGGTAGGCACCACAGAACCAAGCGGGGAGGGGAAGCCACGGATCCGCTCCGCTACTGACACGCATACACAAGGGTTGGTTCCACACGCCTCCCTCGACCCTTCGGATCTCGAAACCCCCCACACACACCCCGCCCGCCCATCCGCCCCAATCTATGTACCCGGCCCCCCCCCACTTCGAACCGGCTCTTGCCATCGCGGCAGCCCTACCCTGCCAGGCGTAACTCCACCCCTACCCCCTCCCTGCCGTACATCACACTACCGAAACACACACGGCCCCCAACCACCACCAACCACCTCTGCCCCGCGAACCGTCCGTTCTTCCACCCCTTCATTACCGTATCCCCGCTTCACGCCATGCGTAGACCACGACATCGAAACTGCTATCCGTATATACACACACATACGCACACACACATCCTGCCCGTGCTCATGTTGTCCCTGTCGGCCTGCTCCATGGACTTCGGCGCCTACATCCCCACTTCTTCACATGTCCTCTAGGTCGGTATCGTGAATATTAATTCGGTTCGGGTACTGCTGGGTCGCCCATTTCCTGCCGGGTCTTGTTTTGATCTGCAACTTTTGTCGGTGGTGGCGCGGCTGCCTTGTTGCTGTTTCATGTTTTCCAATTCGCAGGTTAAGATGATAAGTATATTGGAGGTTGGTTTGGGTCGGGCGGGTTGCATTTCTACACACACACACACACACACACACACACACACACACAGTCGTACACACCTGGGCCTGGGCGGCTATGAGTGGGCTTCTCATTAAACACACACTCGTACACACCTTTTGGACAGCTCGTCCAGCTCCACCAGGTCCGCGTGGAGGCCCTCCAGGCGGCTTCGGAGCTCTCCGGCCTGAGGGCGCGGGGGGCAGGGGGGAGGGGGCAGGGAGGGAGGGGGGAGGGAGGGAGCGCAGGGAGCGGAGGGAGAGGAGGGAGGGGAGGAGAAGAGGCTTGGCGAGCAGACGAACCGAGACAGATGTGATACAGATGTGAATGAAGAATGGAGACGTGGCGGGTGGTTGTGGTGTGGACTGTGGAGGGGGGCGCGTGGCCGGGAGGGCGGGGGGCTGGGAACCCCCATCAACACCACCCCCGGCAAGTGTTGACCACGGAGCCGACCGAGGGCTGCCGACATCACCCACCCACCTCACCCACCTCACCCACCCACCCACCCATCCTGCCGTCAATAGTCCACTTTTCACAATCACAGCGCATCCACTGAACTACCCGCCCACCCACCCGCCCACTCACCCGCCCACCCGCCCGCCCACCCGTGTGCCCCAGCACGCATGATCATCCACGATGCAACGACCGCCAACCCCCCCCCTCTCTCTCGCTCTCTCGCTCTCTCTCTCGCTCTCTCTCTCGCTCTCTCGCTCTCTCAAGGCAGCGAAGGACAGAGCGAAACGAGCGCCGGACCGACCTCCCTCTGCGGCCCCCCTCCCCTCCCCTCCCCGCCCTCCCCGGGTTCGTTCTTCCGATTTATTTCTTATTCCAATTTACCCCACCCCCCTTCCCCCCCCTCCCTCCCCTCCCCCGCACCTCCTTCCCCAGCTGCGCCAGCTGGCGGTACTGCGACCTCATGAGGTCCAGCAGCTCGGGCAGGCAGTCGCCGCACATAAGGCCCCCCGCCCGCAGCAACGCCAGCAGCTGCCGCCAGGTGGACTGCAGCGACTCCTCCAGGGCCACTGCCTCGCTCACCTCACTGCCCGGGGGGAGGAGGAGAGGAAGGGGGGGCCGCGCAGGGGGAGGAGAGGGGGATATAGGAAATTGGTAGACATATTCAAACTGCGCTGCTGCCAGAGCAAAGGGGGAGGGTCTTGGAGGAGAGGTGGGAGGGTCTTGGAGGAGAGGTCCGTGTTTTAGACCGTCACGAAAGACGGCAAACCTGTACGACCGCGGGACACGACTACCCGGGACTACCCGGACCCGCAGCCAGCGACCCTAGGCCAGTACGCAATATTAATGAAATGATGTTTACCCCATTTCCGACCCCTCCCACTCCGCACACACAGTTCTCTTATACACACACACACACACACACACACACACACACACACACACACACACACACACACACACACACACACACACACACACACACACACACACACACACACACGCAGCCTGTTACGCTAGACTTCGCTTCTCGCGGCTCGTTTATCTTGTACACACACACACACAAGTGTAAGTATATTGCCACCTGGGATCGGGCGGGCGGGCGGGTTGCAATTCAAAACACACACACACACACACACACACACACACACACACACACACACACACACACACACACACACACACACACACACACACCAGACTACTTATGGTCGACATACTTCGCCCTGGCATATTGGTAACTCTGGTCTCGGTCTCAGTCGTCGGTTGCATTGCTGGACACGGTTCTGCTTATTCGCGGCTCAGCTTTTCTCCTTGCTAACACATACACACACACACACACACACACACACACACACACACACACACACACGCAGCGGGGTACTCCCCCACTCACTCCAGCATGTGTTCGTGGATGGGGGTGCCTCGGAGGGCCTCCAGGGCAGCCTGGGGGCGGGGGAGAGGGGGTGTAGGAAATCCCCGGGGGAGAGGGGGGGAGTGGGGGGGGAGGCGGATGAAAAGCCGGGTGGGAAAGCGGGTGTGTGTGGGGGGGGGGGGGAAGCGGGTGGAAGTTTGATGAGGGACGTGTAGAAAGGGAGAGGGGGACATGGGGGAGGAAGGGCGCAGGGGGAGGGAGGGCGGTGGTATGTGGAGGGAGTGAAAGAGGCACGTGTGGGGGCATGCGGATGTGGAAGTGGATGTGGATGTTGAGGCAGCCGGGGGGCCTCCGCTGATCAGTGACCCATCCCAGCGGCCAGCCACCCCTCCCCCGCCCCCGGGTGCCCCGGCCGCCCACACCCCGCGGCCTCTCCCCGTCCCCTTCCCGGACCCCCGGGCTTCCACCCCGCCCCTACCTCCCTGCCTCTCTCCAGTTCTTACCCCCTCCTCCGTGTCCTCCTCACATCCAGTCCCTTCCACCCCCACCCTCCATACGTCCGGTTCTCCCGGCCCCCCCGGAGTTCTTCTTTCTTACCCCCCGCCCCTCTTCCCCCCCCGCCCGCCCTGTCACCTACCCGTATCTCCCCCGCCAGGGAACTGCTCACAGCCGGGTCCTCCTTCAGCACCCCCCAGCCCTTCATCCGGCCCCCGCCGGCGGCAGCAGTCCCCCCTCCCGCCAGCCCCCCGCCGCCCCCGCCGGCGGCAGCAGCGGCCGCGGCATTCACAGTCGCAGCAGCGAACACGCCCGACGCCTCGGGCTGCGGACCCCAGGGCCCCAGCTTCAGTGCCGCGCCCGGGGCCTCGGCGGTCTCGGCGGCATCGGCGGCGGCGGCCGCCCCCAGGGACTTCCCTAGACCGGTACCGTCGGTAGAGCCGACTGCTGGGCCGGGGGAGGGCGCCGACGGGGGAGCTGGATTCGTTGGTTTCGGAGGGGCCATCGGCGGGGTCGTCGGCGGCGGCGGCAGCGGCGGCGCGGGAGCCACCGCATTACCCGGGATGCGCTGGGGCCGGGCGCTGACGCGGCCGTGCTGGGCCCCCCCTCGCGCGGACACCGCCCTCAGCATCAGAACGCCGGCGGGCAGGTTGGCGGCGGCGAGGGGCCGCGCGGCGGCGGTCTGGCCCCGTGCGGCGGCGGCGGCGTTGGCGTCCCGCGCCGCCGCCACCGCTGACGGCGGTACGGCGAAGGCGATCTTGGAGGCGGCGTGCAGCGGGACGGTGGTGACGGCGGGCAGCTCGGGGAGCGGCGGCGGCGGCGGGTCGGATGGCGGCGGCGGCGATGGCGGCGGCTTCGGCGGCGGCGTGACGGCGCGGCCGTGCGCCTGTTCGAGCGGGGGAAGGGGGAGAGACAGGCAGGCGGGCGGGAAGGCCATCATAGGGACGACGAAGAGTGTACGGGTTCCGTACCACATCGTACGGCGGTGGAGTAATCTGATCAAGTTCGCGTCAAAGTCGCGGCCCTCAGCGTCCCCCGGAGAGCGCCGCTTGGTGCCGCGCGGGTGTCACGGACCTGCGACACCCAAGACCTAACGGGGCGAGAAAGCCCCCGCCCCGATCCAACCCACCCCACCCCTCAACCCATCCCATCCACCCCTCAACCCATCCCCTCCATCCCTCCCCCCCCACCCCCTCACCTCCCCCCCCCCCACCCACCGTCGCGCTGCGGTGCAGCCGCTCCTCCTCCTCCCTCCCCTGCCGCTGCTCCTCCTCGGCCGGGTGCGCAGCCGCCGCCGCGTCCCCCGCCTGCCCCCCAGGCTGTGGCCCCCCCACCCCCTCCCTTCCAGACCTCTCCGAAGACCCCGGCCGCCCCTCCTGCAGCCCCTCCTCCTGCTGCTGCTGCTGTGGCGGCGGTTGCACCATCGACCCAGCCAGGGCTCCAAGCCCCGCAGCCTCCGCCGCCTCGCCGCCCAGCGCTTGACCCCCAGGCGATGGCGACTGAGAAGCCATCGGCACCGCCGCCGCCCTCTCCAACTCCGCCTGTCCCGCCGACGGCGTCCGGCTGCCGGACCAGACCCTCTGCGGCCCCTCCGAGCCGCTGTACGACGACGCTGGCGGCAGCGCCGCCGCCGCCGGCGACTCCGGCTCCGACTCGAACTCGGTGTCCCCCAGTCGGGCCACCAGACTGCGGACGCTCTCCCGGGTTGGCGGCGTCGGCTGCCTCGACGCCGGCCGGCTGCCGCTGCCCGCCGCTGCCGCCGCCACCGCTGGCCACGGGGATGCGCCCGCCGCCAGCGCAGCTTCCTCCAGCTCCGCCTCCTCCAGCTCTTTCACCGCGCCACGCCCCGACCCCGACCCGTCCTCCTCACGGCCTTCCGCCACGGGCCGCGCCTTGCGCGGGGCCGCCGCCGCCGCCGCCGGAGGCGGCGGGGGCGGCGCGGGTGGCGGCGGCGCAGCCGCCGCCGGCGGCGCCGGCGGCGCCGGCGGCGCCGGCGGCGCCGGCCGCAGCAGCTGCAGCAGCGCCTCCCGCGCCTCCGCCTGCGGCAGCGGCAGTAGCATCCCGAGCAGCTTCTGGTGCTGCTCGTGCTGTAGCGCCGCCAGGCTCTCCTCGAGCGCCGCTAGTCGGGCCGCCTCCGCCGCCCGCCGCGCCTCCTCCTCGGGATCTGACCCAAGGGCCGCCAGCGCCGCCACCAGCCGCCGCGCCGCCGCCGCCTGCGGCGGCGCCACCGCATCCGCCCACTCCCGCAGCAGCGCCTCCACTTCGGCCTCCCGCGCGGCCGCCCGCTCCCGGAGGGCGGACTGCAGCTCACCCAGCTTGGTGAGGGTCTGCGGGGGTCCAGCCGGGGGGGGGGCGCGGAGGAGGGGGCCAGGGGGATATAGGAAGTTGGTAGGCATACTCAAACTGCGCGGCTGCCAGAGCAAATATGAAATATCCGATGAAGACTCGAGGGGGCAGGGGCAGGGTTGGACTCTCCATATTCGTTAGCGCTTTGCGGTTGTTGCGGTTGTTGCGGTTTCGCTGTCTTTTCGTTGACACACGTAAGGGGGACGGTTGAACTCTAGGGGGGAAAGGAGGGACACAAGTGTCTCTAGGTCTCTGCGCCGGTAGTCAGCGCGCAGCCGACAGGTGGGTGTTTTCCTGCCACCCGCTACGCCCCTCCTGCCCCCTGCCCCCCCCACCTGCTCCAGTATCCCGTCCAGGTCCCTGACGGAGTCCAGGTGGCGGCCCAGCAGTCGAGCCAGGTCCGCCAGGTGGGCGGAGGCCTCGGCGGTGCCGGAGGCCAGTCGCCGCCGCTGCAGCTGGTAGGCCTCCCAGGCGGCGTTGAAGTTGGAAGAGATGACGGCGACGGGCAGCGCGATGGACAGGATGCCTGCAGGGCAGGGCAGGGCAAGGGAGGGGAGGGGGAGGGGGAGGTGAGGGCGGGGGAGGGTATAGGAAAATGGTAGGGGGAGGGGGGGGGAGGGAGTGGAAAGGGAGGGAGCGTGAGCACGGCCCCCACGGGACAGGGGCCACAGAGGGCGGCGAACCCAAAGCTCGCCGCCAGACGACCCACCAGTGCTGACCACCGGGGGCAGGGGACGGGGGTTACACGGAACGGGCAGCGGCGGGGCGGGAGGGGGACACTAGGGAGTTGGGGAGGAAGGGGGAGGAGACGCGGCGCCAAGGAGGTTCCTCCAGTGCAGCTGCGTGGCAACCTCCACAGCAGTGCACTTGCCAAACATCGCCCCACGGCTTCAACTCCCGGTGGCTTGGCCCCACACCCACATCAGAGGTTCCTGTTATCACTGTCATCGGGGTCGCATCTCGCGGGGCTCAGTTCCCTTCATACACCCCTCCCCCTCCCCCTTCCCCCTTCCCCGCCTCACCGCACAGCATGGTGACACACGCTATGAAGCGGCCGCCCAGACTGAGCGGCACCACATCGCCGTAGCCCACCGTCATGAGGGTCACGATGGACCACCTGGGGGGGAGGGGAGCGGGGAGGGGGAGGGGGAGCGGGAGGGGGAGGGGGAGGGGAGGGGGAGGGGGAGGAGGCGGGGAGGGGGAGGAGGCGGGGAGGGGGAGGGGGGAGGGAAAGGGAGGGGAGGAGCCGATCAGGGGAGGCGCGGGTTGGGGGAGGGAGGCAGGGCGGGGGAGGAGCAGGGGAGGGGCAGCACAGGGCAGGGTTTGCGACAGGGGCCTTGCGTGTTGTGTTGTGTTGTGTTGTGTGGCACTCGGCGGGCAGCGCAGGAGTGCGGGCTGCTATGCGAGGTGTGGTGTGTGGTGTGCTTAGAAAAGGAAGCCCCGCCCACACCCAAACCCACCCCTTGGCGGCAGCGCGGACTCACTTTTCCGTTGCCAGGCAGGTACCTCGTCAAGTGCGTACTCTGAGTGTTTTGGGTGTGCCCGGGTTACGTTCTGGGTTTGGTTCTTAAGTTTTACAACCCCTGCCCGCCGCCCCCAACCCATGCCCCACCACCCATGCCCCACCACCCCTACCACCACCACCCTGGCCCGGCGCGGCTTTTTTGCTTTCGCTGGCGTTTCATCCTTTGCCTTGCAGGTACCGGTAATTATTGTTGATGAGTATTTGTCGCCGGGCTGGGTGTGTCCGGGCTGTTTCTTTTGCGCCCCCCTGGCCCCCCACCCACCCCCCACCGCACCAGAAGCCCGAGGGGATGCTCTCAAAGGGGCTCACGATGGGGTCCCCGGCGGCGGTGGTGTACTTCTCGTGGTCGCGGACGTAGTAGCCCAGCGCAGCGTCGTACGACCCTGGAATGGAATGCCGTACAAGGCGCGGGCGCGGTTGGGTGGCACCGGCACAGGGGCAGGAGTGAGACGGGATGGGCGGGCAGGGTGCACGCACGCACGCACACAACCTCCCCCCCCCCGGGGTCCGGCACCGGGGCCTCACGGGACCGGCGAGTCGACCCGTACCCCTCGGGTCGCCTACGCGGCTCCCCCTCCCCAGCGGTGTGAATATGTCTACCAATGACCTGTACCCCCCCTTGGGTTCGTTCTGCGGGTTTATTTATTTTTCTCAATTTAACCCCCCCCCCCTTGTCCCCGCCACCAGCTCCTCCCGGCTGACGGGATGGCGGCCCCCTCCACAACCCCCTCCACACCCCCCCACCGGGCCTCACCCCTCTCCGCAAAGTACATGAGGGTGGCCGAGCCCACCACCACCACCGACACGAAGAACACCATCAGCACCAACATGTCCGCGGAGCGACCCAACGTGGAGGTTACCAGCAGCAGCTTGCGGTACCTGGCGGCAGCGGGGGGGCGGGCGGCGGGCATGTGGGCGGCGGCTATGGGCGGTGGGGTGTGTGTGTGTGTGTGTGCCGTGTCACGCGCGCTGCGCATGTGAGGTAGCCAGAGGAATGTGCGGGGGTTGGTGGCGTGGCGAAGTTGCCTGTCTGCAGAGGCATGGGGGCTTGACGAGGGGATGGGCTGGGCGGGGACAGTGCGCTGGAGAGATCCGGCTCCAGGGGGGCCGCCGGGAGGTGGGGCCTACACCCTACAGGCCGTGGTATGGTTACGGAGGATGACGAAGATGGGCGACCCCTTGGCAGGGGAGCTGGCGGTGGCGGGTCCCTGGCCATGCTGGATCACCCCCACATCTCCGCCCTCAGATTCGTGACGTCCAGGCACCCCACTGCCCGGTACCCCATCCCGGATGCCGGGATGCGCTGCGCGGCTGTCCGCCGCCACGCATCCGCCCGGCCTCACAGCTCACATCCGCGCGCCGGGGGGGGGGCAGCCGGGCAGTGCCTGCGCCCGTGGTGGCGCCAGGGCCAGTGCCTGGGCGGCGAGGGGGCGAGGGGGCCGGGGAGTATAGACCATTGGTGCTCACCTGCCGCCCAGCTTGAGGATGCGGAACACCCGCAACAGCCGCAGAACCCGGAAGACGGCGGTGCCCTGAGGAGCGGCGGGGTGTGTGTGTGTTGGGGCCCGGGTGGGGGCCGGGCGGGCGGGCGGGGGGGTGTTGGGGGGGGTGTTGGGGGCCCGGGTGAGCGGGCGGGGTGTGTGTGTTGAGGGCCCGGGTGGGCGGGCGGGCGGGGGGGGGGTGTTGGGGGCCCGGGCGGGCGGGCGGGCGGGGGGTTTGTTGGGGGCCCGGGTGGGCGGGCGGGCGGGCGGGGGGTCAGGACCGCCGGAGGCCAAGGGGCATGGTCCGGTGGGAAATGGAGAGCTGAACGAGGCTGCGGCCCCTGCCCCAGCCCTGCCCTCGGCCTGACCCACCTCAGCCCCGATCTCCACCTCCCCCCCCCCACACACACACACACTTCATCCATCGGGCGGGCGGGCGGGTTGCAATTCTAAACACACACTTCATCCATCTGTCCCCAGCTCCCCCCTGCCCCCGCCCTCCCCCCTCCCCCTCCATATGTGCACCTAAGCCCCCCCCTGCTCCCCCGTTGGTCCTCACCTCGACGTGGCTTCCCTCCAGCGCCAGCTCCACGTACCAGGGCACTACCGACACCAGGTCGATGACGTTGAGGGGGGAGAACAGGAAGGACAGCAGCGCGGGGCAGGACAGCAACCTGCACATGGAAGGGGGGGAAAGGGAGGGGGGAGAGCGGCCATGGGGGAGGGGGAGGCGCCCCGGGGGCGGGGAAGATCGGGGGGGGGGCAGGTCGCAGGGGTGACATGGGTGACGCAGTGCAGTACAGGGTGGTGGTGGTGGTGGTGGTGCGGACATGTCGTAACATAAACACATATCCTAACCGCGCTGACTGCAGGATGACTGACTGAGGGGGGTAGCAGCGCCAATCCGTCGAGTTCCCAGTGTGCGGCATGTCCCGCTGCGGCACACCCCGGCGCGCCATCCCGTTGACTCGTTCCCAGACGCGATTCGGCTGTTGGCTGGCTGGGTGGCGTGGCGTGGGTCTGTGCCTTGCGTGGCGCCCTCCCTCCCTCCCTCCCTCCCTCCCCCCCGGCCAACCCCTCCCCCATGCCCCCCCCTGGCGCCACCTTATGATGTAGTCCGCAGTGAAGATCTGCACGGTGATGGCCTCAATGATGACGAAGGCCAGGTGGGCCTCCTTGTTCCGCGCCTCCGAGTAGGCGGGGACGGTCTCCAAGCAGAACCCCAGCGTGGACAGGATGATGGACCCCACCACCTGGGAGGGAGGCCAAAGGGGGGGGGTGCGGGGCGGTGAAGGGGCGGCGAAGGGGCGGAGTTTGGGGGGAGTACAGGAAAAACGGGTAGGCACGAGGGGGTCGGCGATGGGGGGTGGGTGGGGGAGGCACGGGGCAGGGCGCGGCCGGGACACGGCGGTCCATGGGTGCTGACGCCCCGCTCCGTCCGGACCATCGCAGCGCCGCGACCATGCTTGACCCCTTCCCCGCACCCACACCCAAACCCTGGACTTGGCTTCTCGCGGCTCAGATTTCTTTACTCACCCACATCCAAACCCACCGCCTCCAGTCCGCCCCTCCCTCCTCCCGTCTCCCTCCCCATTGGCACGCCCGGGTGTACCAGCCCCCCACCCCCCCACCCCCACAATCCCATCTACCCCGCCACCCACCAGCATGGATACCGCATACGCCGCCCGGGACGAGTCCGGGTCGGTCATGAGGGTCCACAGGTACTTCCGGTGCATCTGGAAGCTGGGGGGGGGGGCGGAGGGGCGAAGGGGGCCAGGCGGAGAGGCAGGGTTGTGTGAGAGAGGGGGCGGCAGAGCAGCGCGCAGGTGGACGTGGAATGGGTGCGGCCGTTGCGGGGTTGGCGCTGCGGTTTGGCGGGGGGGGGGAGTGAGGAGTTGCGAAGCGGGGCCCCACTCGCCCGGAGGTCGCCGTGCCGCTCCGGTGCCGGTGCCAAACCGACAGGTTGTTCGGGATCCAGGGATGGCGCACGTGGGCCGGGCTCGAGGGAGGACGCGCATCCACCCGGGCGGGCTCTCCCGTGTGCCAATCACGGTAGCGGAACGGGGTCCTCCCCCCTGGAGCCCGCGCACACCGCTTCCCGCAACCGATCGCTGCCCAGGTCCGCGAATCCACAGAACCACCAACCTCGGGGCGCTCGCCAAACACCCCGGTGCCCCTTCTCTGCAGTCTGCACCTCCCCCCTTTACCCGTGCTGGGTGTGACAGGGCTCGTTCTGGGCTCGTTCCCCGCTTCATCCCCCCGGGGGACCACAGGGTCCCTAAACCCCGGGGTGATGGCCTCCCCGCTCCCTCCCTCCGGGTGGGCCCACCCCTCCCTCGTATGTCAATCAAGACAGCGAAACCCTTCCCCCTCCGTTCCCTCCTTCCCTCCCTCCCTTCTCTCCTGCCTCCCTCCCTCCCTTCCCTCCCCCCTTCCCTCACATGGCCCAGCAGGTGTCCGGCGCTATCGTCTCGTCGTCCCTCCTGGGCTCCTCATTGGGCGCCAGCAGGTTGCCGTACTTGTCCACGTGGGCCCAATACCGCGTCTCGGGGCTCAGCGCACCTGGCAAGCAGTACCCGGTGGGAGGGCCGCGGAGGAAGGGGTGGGGGAGGGGGCCGTCGGGTTCCGCCGCTGACCTCCTCACTTGGTCCGTGACCCGTTCCCACGCAGGGTTTAAGGCCCTCACCAAGCCACCCCGGCGTCCCTCGCGACATCCTCCACCGCACGGGACGCCCTGCCGTGCTCTGCCTCATGGCTGTCCTTTCCCCCTCCCCTGCCCTGGGTGTTCCCTCTCGTACACCTGTGCCATTCGCACACGGTATTGCACAGACCGCTGTCGCACGCCACGCACTTGTGCCTCCACACCCGCAAACACCGCCGCAACGACCGCGATGGCACGCACCCCTGCCCTGCCACCGACGACCCACGCGCGCTCACACACCCACCGATCGCCAGGTTCCGGTACTCGATCGCATCCGGCAGGGCCAGGTCCTTGGAGGCCAAGGACAGCAGCTGCAGCAGCCCAGCAGGGGCCACAGGGCAGCCGGGCGAACAGCCGAATCCAACAGTGAATGCTCGAAGGGCAAGGCACCCAATATTGGTGCAGGCGTGTCCCACCCTGAATGGGTACATGACACACACATACTCCAGCCCCGGTTCCTCCGGCCTAGGTTCCTCCCGCCCCGGCAGTAACTCGGGTTCCCCTTCCCGTGTCGAGCCATCTGCTACGCGCCTCCCCCCTGCCCGCTTCCCTTGGCCCCCAAATGGGCCACGAAGCCGCCTCTGAACCCCGGAACCACCCAGTGCCCGTGTCTGCCGCCCTGGTGCCCCCTTGGACCGGTGCTGCTGAGTGAATCGCTGGTTGGTCGGGTACGGGTCGCTTCGTTTCCTTCGGAACCCCCTTCTTACAGGGGCCCAAAGTGGGGTCCCAATTCCAGAAGGTGCCCCCATCCTTTGGTAGCCCGCTCCGCCCCTTACCCCGCCCCACCCAACCCACCTGGGTCGCATCCCCGCTGGGCGACCCCCCGGCGCCCCGAGCGGCATCCGGACTGCCCCCGCCCGCGGCTCTGGAAGCCTGGCGCGACATCGCGCGGCGGGAGTAGGCGCGGGAGGGCTGTCGCGATGACAGCTTGGGTGTCAGCCCCGAGCCGACCTGGGTGACGGATCCGGCGCCGCTACCGCCGCCGCCGCCAGAGTTGGGGCTGCCATCGCTGCCCGGAAGGGCCTTCCCCGAGGGCGTGGTGAGGAGCACCACGGACCTCTGCGGCGAGCCCGACGGGGGCCCTCCGGCGGCGGGTGCGGCTTCGGGCTCACCCACCCAGCAGCCCGGCGGGGGGCCGGGCAATGCGCCTGAGGGCCGGGTGGCGGTCCGGGGAGCCTCCGGGGTCAGGTCGATGAAGGAGGGCTCCGTGGCAGAGGGAATGGACGCCCCCAGGGGCCCCGCGGTGAGGGCCGGGGGGCGCGGCGGCGCTACCTCCGCGGAGTCCAGCAGCCTGGGCGACTCCGGGGCCCCGGGGAAGGTGACCGTGGGTTTGCTGCTGCGCGGGCCGGGGGACACGTCTGGGGAGGAGAGCCGGCGGGGCGGAGGGACGTTGTGGGAGAGGGTTTGGGGGAGGGAAGGTTTGGCAGGAAGTGAACACGCGAGGGGAAGGGGTTGGGTTGGAGATGCGGGAGACTTTTGGGGTAGGGCGGAGGGGAAGGATGGCCGGGAGATGAACAGGGTAAGGCATGACGAGACCAAGGATTCCCTGAGTTTGGGGACGCTGCGTTTTCGGCGCAGGAGCAGAACAGCAGTTGCCTCACCTCCAGGAGCCGCGTCCATGACCAGACTGTCAAGCTTTGGGTCCTGGCGAACATTTTGTTGAGTGCTTGAGGACTGTAAATATTCAACAATAATTTGGGCGTTCGTCAGCGAAATGCGAGGCCTCGACAGCTAGGTGGTCAAGTTGACAGGCAACCCAGCTAGCACCACAGCAAATTAACATGTATAGCCTTAATACTTACGGCACTCAATGCTGATGCATTGCGCTGCAGCGACCGTTGGTCCAAGTCCCTCTCACGCATAGAGCTTTGCTTATCGATGCCATTCACTAAAAGGGGATTTGAGCCTAACATTTTGATGCTTAAATTAAGGCACGTTCACGTTGTGGTGTCTTACGGTATAACTTTTACTTGCGCTATGATTTACTGGCGGACGCACCGCGCGGACTTCGTGTTCCAAATAAAGGCATATCCGTACAGTTACATTCCAATTATGTAGAAGGCACAGTAGTGTGCATGTCAAAGTGGGCTACCTCTGAAGTAGGCCCCAGCACCGCTACGGCTTTGAACGTTTGTAACGGTCCAAGGCTTGCAATCATCCATCTTTGATAGTAACGACCAATCCCCAAGCAGTCGAATGGTTTCAAGGTCATCTTCGCTTGCCGTACGGATACATGCGTCCACCACCAGCCATGCCGTCGAGAGACCAACTTACTGTCGAGCCCCCTGACTTCCAAACCCTGCCAGCGGCTTTTGCCAGTGGCAGCCACTGCAAATAAAGTGCACGCGAGGTGGCTGATGATTTGTCGCATTTAGCAGCCAGAGCAGCCGCATGAGCCGCGCCAGGCCGCCTGGAGCTGCCTGGAAGCATCAACCAAATACTGTCATCCCCCCAATCGTACATATTAACTGGCGAGAGGGTCAGTGGCCCAGCTCTCAGCTCTGACTCTCCCAGCCCTCAAGGCAAGCAAGGAAGCAACTGACCGTTCTCATGGATCAGCAGCGCACCGGCGCTCAGCCGTCCCAGAGGTGTTTGCTGACGGTGGTTGGTTCCATTCCATTCCCCGCTGCCCCACCTCGACGCCGTTGCCACTGTGCAACCACATGAATAAATGAATGAATGAATGAATGAATGAATGAATGAACATCATGGCATAACGAAATCCCCCAGTGCAGATCATTAGGACGCATCGTTACAAGGGGGACCAGCAAGAACGCAGATCATTAACATCTTCAGCGGGTGGAAGAAGTGTACGTCCTTACTACGGCGGGGGTCCAAGGGGCACCATTTCTCGTTACACTGGGGCACGTACGGTAGGTGCTGCTGTGCGTCACAGCGACCATTGATGTGTTGGTCATTATTATCATAAAGGATGTTACAGCGGACCCCGCGGGTCATCGGTGACAGCCAACGTCAACAGCCGAGGCTTCCTCACCATACACCGCTTAAACGAACTCAGGGTCAGGGAGCGTTATAGCCGTAACCCGTCAATCGACAACTGGTACCTACCGACAGGTCATCAACAGCAAGCACGGCAACTGCACGGCTGGGACTATCCGAATTGCGTTCTGATAGACTCGTACAGACTGAACTGGCCCGTAATAGGGCCCAACGCCCACGAAACGTAACCCTCAAATCACACAGGCTGTCTGAATCAGGTTACAGGGGACCCCCCGCGGGTCACCGGCAGTGTTGCTATCTTCCAAAACGGGGAAATAGAATTCCGCAGGTTTCCGGCCTGTCGCCAGTAGCCAAAAAACCTTTGGCAGGGCAGATTTTGGGGGCTTCCTAGGTGCCAGGAAATAAAAACCTCCGAGGCAGGGTGGAAATATTTCTGCGTGTTTCGACAGCAGGGCCACTGTTACCACAGCGACAACAGGGATTCTAAGTCCATGGAGGCCTGAAGCGCGCTTTCCTTGCGTCGCGGATGCATATGGGAGGGTAACCAGGAGTTGGGGACACGGCATTCGAGTGTGTTTTGGCGGTAGACAGGTGTACGATGCAGGATTTTTCCCTGCGCCTGCAGATTTCCAGGCCTTTTTGGTAGTCTGGAAAATAGTTGGCAGGGCAGATTTCCGGCTCTCCACAGCGTCAAATAAATGAAATCTCGCAGGTTTCTTGGGGGTCTGGGAAATAGAAAATTTCCGGCTTTTTTGCCCGTAAATATTTTTTTTATTGAAGGTAGCAACACTGGTTTGGGGCCCTACCCCTGCTTGAGCATGCGTTTTGAGTACGTCAGCAGCAACTATACAAAGAGTAATATTGGTTTTGGTTTGATTTACTACCATGCCATGTATAGTCTGTAACGCATTGTGGAGATCGCCGTACCTCGGACTCACAGTCGGGTTTTGAGCTCAGGGAGAGGCATTCATTGGCAAATTTGCTGTGTTAGGGACAGGTCCACACATTAATCGCGGTCGGAGACCGCGAAAACAAGGTTTTTTTGGGGGGGCCTCGAAAATACCATTTTCTTAATCACTTTGGTTCACGAAAATGAAATTTGTATCCAGGATGTATCCAGGACAATAGTTGGCTTTTGAAAGCAGATAACATAATTTACGGGCAAGGGTGGCAAATTGAGAAACGTCTTCGTTGCTATCTGATAATGCCGTCGGCCTGAACAAAAGGATCAGTCCAATCAGATAACTTTCTTGCAGTAAATGACCTAGAAAGTGAGTAAGAGACGAAAGGTTTGTTCTGGTCTTGACTGCAACTGTCATCTACCAAACAGTTCAACTAAATGCGAAACCAACAACAAACGGAAATAATATAACAGTTTAATGAGTGGTGATAAGAAGCGCCAACTCCGTGGTTTGGGTACCGTCGCACTCACCGTGGGAGGGTGCCATGCCCGCAATTCCCCACGGATGCTGCTGTCATAGGCACAGCGCTGCGCCGCGTCATGCCCCCGAGGACGGCATTGCCGGAGGGGGAGTCATGGTCATGCATGGCTGGTGCCCTGGATGCGCCCACCGCCGCGGCGGCCACACAACTGCTGTACGCTCGCAGCGCCCTGAGGTCGTGAGCAGTGCGTGTGCGCCCACGGCAGGTTCCATGGGGCACCATGCTCTCCTGCGTCACACTCATGTTGCTGCTGCTGTGCACCACAGTGTCGGAGGATCGTGACGTTGGTACATAAGCGTTGTAGGAAACATCGTTACAAGGGGGACCAGCAACCCAGCTGCTCGCTCGCCGTACAGCTGCAGACGGCTACACAGACGGACCATAGCCATACGACGTCAATCAACAACCTGGACCTCGACCGCCTCGGAACGGGGCCCAGTGCACACGGAACGAAACACGTGTCCTGCCACTAGACACACAGGATGCAAAAACAGGGTGCGTGTAACTAAACCTTGTTACAGTGGACCACGCAGGGACATCGCTGGCACGTGGCAGCCAAAGCCACTTCACATCACCAAGCAGAAAAAAGAAACTGCGCCGCCAAGGCGCACCGGACAAAACGCTCCACAACCGCACCGTGCGCAGCACCATGATCGGAGTGCGTGGCATCATCGTCTTTCAACCCCCCAAGAAGTGGGTCGCATACTGCAGTCAGCGCCTGTGGCCGTCGACCTCTGTCCGCCAATACACAAGCCCAACGGCCTCTGTCCACCAAACCTCTGGTGCACACCACGTTTGGTGGGCACAGGCCGTTGGGCTTGTGACGGGACAGGTCTGGTCAAAAGCGTGCTTAAGTCTATCCCCCTCGCTCCGCGACCATGATGGCACGCTCGCGCTCGGGGCTGTGCCAGGGGGGCAGCTCCACCAGCAGGGCCACGGCGCTGTAGAAGGCCGACAGGGACCAGTCGTTGCCGTACACCATCACGTCCGACTTGAGCCGGAACGCTGTCTCGGTGGTGTCCCTGTGTGTGGCCGTCACACGCCCAGGGGACAGCCAGGGGTGAGTGCACATGCGAAATGCAATCGATGCTGGGCCATATGGCGACATGTGGCCTAGAGGTGGCATCAAATTGACGGCGAAGTTGGTCGGTTTTGGTGTCGGTGTCGATGGTGGGCTGCACCGCTGACGAAGGCAGATCGTGAGGGCAGGTGTTTTGCCTTGAAGCCGCTTGCCAAAGCCGGATACAGCAGCGGACGTGGACGGGCCCTGCCGCCGTCTCCCTCTCTTCGGGAACCCCAGTCACGCACCGAAGGCCCACCCAGAGGACGTCCATCTCCACAGCCCGCTCCAAGCCGATCTCCTTCATTAGGCTCTCCAGATCTTCCTCCTCTCGATACCACCTGCCCGGGCACATGGCATCATACCGAAGATGTCTTTCTCGACAGCTGCACAACCCCGGCCTGCAGCATCTAGTGCAAGGTCAGGGGCCGGCTTGAGTGTCGCCTGGTTCGCACCACCTCGAGCACTCATCAAAGCCCCCCCAATTACTCCAGGTCAGTGCTGTGCAACGTCGTACTTACTGGTTGACCGTGCCACGGTCGAAGCTCTTGCCCACGAAGACCATGGACAAGTTGTCACTGCGTGCGCAGTAAGCGTGTGGCGGGTGGGCTTGGGGCTGACACCCAACCAGGCTAGGGGTTTCTCGGGCAGAGCACAAAGGCGAGTTCGTGAACCAATACGACACAAACAACATGATACCCATGCAGTGACGTCGGCAGGGGACTGTGCGGCTCGAGAGGGGGAATGCAGATCGTCAATGTCGGCAACCCTTATTCCCTGCTTTTGGTCGACTCGAAGCCCTCAAACCGCCAATGTGTTGTCAAAACCAATAAGACTTGCGAAAATCGCCTCCCGGGCCCTTCCTTACCCGTTGACCGTATTCTCTCTCTCCTCGGCAAGATGGACCGGCCGGAAGCTGCCCTGGAAGCCCAGGGTCTCGCACATGGCCGCATACAGCAGCCGGTCCACGCCCTTGAGCACCCCGGGGAACATGCTGTAGGCGGTCGCAGGGGCGCGTGACGTCATCAGTCGAGCATCAGCCGATTTGCAAGCACCGTGCATGGCTAGGGTATAAAACACAGGCGATGGCACCCCTCTTGCAAAAAAGGCAGATCGCAATGAAAGCCTGTGGATCCTTGAGTTGCATCGCAAATTGTCAACTAGCTAGCGTTCGATCCCATTACACGGTGTACAAGAAAACTGAGCCACGAGAAACGAAGAGTGCAGCTCGACCACATTGCTTGGTGCGTGTGCCTCAAAGCATGCAAAACATCCCCGCAAAATAAACAGCCACAACTGGAACTGTCGCTGTGGCGATACTGCGACATTTTACTTGTTGCCCCATCGCTCACCTGTCGCTCACGTCCCTGAAGTTGCGCGCGTACTGGTGGTGCAGCAAGTAGCCGAGGGTGACGCCCTCAGGGTGCCAGGCCGCCTGAGCCAGCAGCCGAGACAGCTCAGTCACCAGAGGGTTGTAGCAGCCGGACAGCGGCCGCACCAGAGAGAGGAGCTGCTTCGTGCGGTCGAAGAACAAGTTGTACGTGAGGGTGATGCGGTAGCCGGACGTCACAGGCAGCACCTCGTGCTCCAGGTCGCTGAAGAAGGCCGCGAAGTGCAGCACGGGGCCATCCGCTGGCTCCTCTGCCGGCGGCGCAGCGGACGTGGACGTGCCAGGGGCGGGTGTGCTTTCTGCAGCCGCGGCAGTGGACCCGCCCGCCGAGGCACCCGCGCCACCGCTGAGGGGCAGAGAGACGGTCGCGCCGCCGTTGCGAACCACCAGCTCGCCGCCTTCGAAAGCGCATGGCAGGGCCACCACCAGCGACCCGAAGTGGCAGTTGTTCAGGGGCGTGTCAACGTGCCGCTTGAACATACCGCCCGGGCCGTAGATGTTCAGCTTGTCCAGCTGGGCGAAGATGGGCGGGCTGTCGGGCGTCATAAGGGACGAGATGTCCTTCATCATGTCTTGCGTCGGCAGCGCCGCGCTGAGACCGAAGGTGCCCGGCAGCAGCCGCAGCGCGTTGCGGTACTCGGGGTCCAGGACGGGCTCCCCATGGCGGCCAAACGGAGCCGGCTGCGCTGCCTTCAGCAGCACGTCAATGGCGTCCTGGCCCAGCGGCTTCGCACCCACCAACATCCCTTTTGCCGAAAAAGGTTTACTGGCCGTCCCGTCACCTTGCGCGACTTCGTCGCTGCGGATGAACAGCGTGAAGGGCTGCTGCAGGCGCTGTTGACCGGCCACATAGTATACGCTGTCTTTCTTAGCAGCGGCGAGCTTATTATCTAAGCAACTTTCTGCCAGATGTCGTGAAGTTCGCGGGTTCTTGGCATGACGCTCCGACATTGCAGGTAGCTTATGCGATGGTAGAGAATTTCTAACAGTCTATTGAGGAGCACTCACACTCTTGATATGCGCCAACAATCTGCCGTGATCCGTCCTCATTCACACGCACGGTGGTAAGGGTTTTGAGTACGTCAGCAGCAACTATACAAAGAGTAATATTGGTTTTGGTTTGATTTACTACCATGCCATGTATAGTCTGTAACGCATTGTGGAGATCGCCGTACCTCGGACTCACAGTCGGGTTTTGAGCTCAGGGAGAGGCATTCATTGGCAAATTTACTGTGTTAGGGACAGGTCCACACATTAATCGCGGTCGTAGACCGCGAAATCAAGGTTTTTTGGGGGGGCCTGGAAAATACCATTTTCTCAATCACTTTGGTTCACGAAAATGAAATTTGTATCCAGGATGTATCCAGGACAATAGTTGACTTTTGAAAGCAGATAACATAATTTACGGGCAAGGGTGGCATTTGAGAAACGCTTAGTCTTCGTTGCTATCTGATAATGCCGTCGGCCTGAACAAAAGGATCGGTCCAATCAGATTACTTTCTTGCAGTAAATGACCTAGAAAGTGAGTAAGAGACGAAAGGTTTGTTCTGGTCTTGACTGCAACTGTCATCTACTAAACAGTTCAACTAAATGCGAAACCAACAACAAACGGAAATAATATAACAGTTTAATGAGTGGTGATAAGAAGCGCCAACTCCGTGGTTTGGGTACCGTCGCACTCACCGTGGGAGGGTGCCATGCCCGCAATTCCCCACGGATGCTGCTGTCATAGGCACAGCGCTGCGCCGCGTCATGCCCCGAGGACGACATTGCCGGAGAGGGGGTCATGGTCATGCATGGCTGGTGCCCTGGATGCGCCCACCGCCGCGGCGGCCACACAACTGCTGTACGCTCGCAGCGCCCTGAGGTCGTGAGCAGTGCGTGTGCGCCCACGGCAGGTTCCATGGCGCACCATGCTCTCCTGCGTCACACTCATGTTGCTGCTGCTGTGCACCACAGTGTCGGAGGATCGTGATGTTGGTACATAAGCGTTGTAGGAAACATTGCTACAAGGGGGACCAGCAATCCAACTGCTCACTCACCGTACAGCTGCAGACGGCTACACAGACGGACCATAGCCATACGACGTCAATCAACAACCTGGACCTCGACCGCCTCGGAACGGGGCCCAGTGCACACGGAACGAAACACGTGTCCTGCCACTAGACACACAAGATGCAAAAACAGGGTGCGTGTAACTAAACCTTGTTACAGTGGACCACGCAGGGACATCGCTGGCACGTGGCAGCCAAAGCCACTTCATATCACCAAGCAGAAAAAAGAAACTGCGCCGCCAAGGTGCACCGGACAAAACGCTCCACAACCGCACCGTGCGCAGCACCATGATCGGAGTGCGTGGCATCATCGTCTTTCAACCCCCCAAGAAGTGGGTCGCATACTGCAGTCAGCGCCTGTGGCCGTCGACCTCTGTCCGCCAATACACAAGCCCAACGGCCTCTGTCCACCAAACCTCTGGTGCACACCACGTTTGGTGGGCACAGGCCGTTGGGCTTGTGACGGGAAAGTCCGGTCCAAAGTGTGCTGAAGTCTATCCCCCTCGCTCCGCGACCATGATGGCACGCTCGCGCTCGGGGCTGTGCCAGGGGGGCAGCTCCACCAGCAGGGCCACGGCGCTGTAGAAGGCCGACAGGGACCAGTCGTTACCGTACACCATCACGTCCGACTTGAGCCGGAACGCTGTCTCGGTGGTGTCCCTGTGTGTGGCCGTCACACGCCCAGGGGACAGCCAGGGGTGAGTGCACATGCGAAATGCAATCGATGCTGGGCCATATGGCGACATGTGGCCTAAGAGGTGGCATCAAATTGACGGCGAAGTTGGAATCGGTTTTGGTGTCGGTGTCGATGGTGGGCTGCACCGCTGACGAAGGCAGATCGTGAGGGCAGGTGTTTTGCCTTGAAGCCGCTTGCCAAAGCCGGATACAGCAGCGGACGTGGACGGGCCCTGCCGCCGTCTCCCTCTCTTCGGGAACCCCAGTCACGCACCGAAGGCCCACCCAGAGGACGTCCATCTCCACAGCCCGCTCCAAGCCGATCTCCCTCATTAGGCTCTCCAGCTCTCCCTCCTCTCGATACCACCTGCCCGGGCACATGGCATCATACCGAAGATGTCTTTCTCGACAGCTGCACAACCCCGGCCTGCAGCATCTAGTGCAATGTCAGGGGCCGGCTTGAGTGTCGCCTGGTTTGCACCACCTCGAGCACTCATCAAAGCCCCCCCAATTACTCCAGGTCAGTGCTGTGCAACGTCGCACTTACTGGTTAACCTCCATGTCACGGTCGAAGCTCTCGCCCACGAAGACCATGGACAAGTTGTCACTGCGTGCGCAGTAAGCGCGTGGCGGGTGGGCTTGGGGCTGACACCCAACCAGGCTAGGGGTTTCTCGGGCAGAGCACACAGCCAGTGCAGGCGAGTTCGTGAACCAATACGACACAAACAACATGATACCCATGCAGTGACGTCGGCAGGGGACTGTGCGGCTCGAGAGGGGGAATGCAGATCGTCAATGTCGGCAACCCTTATTCCCTGCTTTTGGTCGACTCGAAGCCCTCAAATCGTCCGCCAATGTGTTGTCAAAACCAATAAGACTTGCGAAAATCGCCTCCCGGGCCCTTCCTTACCCGTTGACCGTATTCTCTCTCTCCTCGGCAAGATGGACCGGCCGGAAGCTGCCCTGGAAGCCCAGGGTCTCGCACATGGCCGCATACAGCAGCCGGTCCACGCCCTTGAGCACCCCGGGGAACATGCTGTAGGCGGTCGCAGGGGCGCGTGACGTCATCGGTCGAGCATCAGCCGATTTGCAAGCACCGTGCATGGCTAGGGTATAAAACACAGGCGATGGCACCCCTCTTGCAAAAAAGGCAGATCGCAATGAAAGCCTGTGGATCCTTGAGTTGCATCGCAAATTGTCAACTAGCTAGCGTTCGATCCCATTACACGGTGTACAAGAAAACTGAGCCGCGAGAAACGAAGAGTGCAGCTCGACCGCATTGCTTGGTGCGTGTGCCTCAAAGCATGCAAAACATCCCCGCAAAATAAACAGCCACAACTGGAACTGTCGCTGTGGCGATACCGCGACATTTTACTTGTTGCCCCATCGCTCACCTGTCGCTCACGTCCCTGAAGTTGCGCGCGTACTGGTGGTGCAGCAAGTAGCCGAGGGTGACGCCCTCGGGTGCCAGGCCGCCTGGGCCAGCAGCCGAGACAGCTCAGTCACCAGAGGGTTGTAGCAGCCGGACAGCGGCCGCACCAGAGAGAGGAGCTGCTTCGTGCGGTCGAAGAACAAGTTGTACGTGAGGGTGATGCGGTAGCCGGACGTCACAGGCAGCACCTCGTGCTCCAGGTCGCTGAAGAAGGCCGCGAAGTGCAGCACGGGGCCATCCGCTGGCTCCTCTGCCGGCGGCGCAGCGGACGTGGACGTGCCAGGGGCGGGTGTGCTTTCTGCAGCCGCGGCAGTGGACCCGCCCGCCGAGGCACCCGCGCCACCGCTGAGGGGCAGAGAGACGGTCGCGCCGCCGTTGCGAACCACCAGCTCGCCGCCTTCGAAAGCGCATGGCAGGGCCACCACCAGCGACCCGAAGTGGCAGTTGTTCAGGGGCGTGTCAACGTGCCGCTTGAACATACCGCCCGGGCCGTAGATGTTCAGCTTGTCCAGCTGGGCGAAGATGGGCGGGCTGTCGGGCGTCATAAGGGACGAGATGTCCTTCATCATGTCTTGCGTCGGCAGCGCCGCGCTGAGACCGAAGGTGCCCGGCAGCAGCCGCAGCGCGTTGCGGTACTCGGGGTCCAGGACGGGCTCCCCATGGCGGCCAAACGGAGCCGGCTGCGCTTCCTTCAGCAGCACGTCAATGGCGTCCTGGCCCAGTGGCTTCGCGCCCACCAACATCCCTTTTGCCGAAAAAGGTTTACTGGCCGTCCTGTCACCTTGCGCGACTTCGTCGCTGCGGATGAACAGCGTGAAGGGCTGCTGCAGGCGCTGTTGACCGGCCACATAGTATACGCTGTCTTTCTTAGCAGCGGCGAGCTTATTATCTAAGCAACTTTCTGCCAGATGTCGTGAAGTTCGCGGGTTCTTCCAATGCCGCAACGACATTGCAGGTAGCTGATGCGATGGTAGAGAATTTCTAACAGTCTATTGAGGAGCACTCACACTCTTGATATGCGCCAACAATCTGCCGTGATCCGTCCTCATTCACACGCACGGTGGTAAGGGTTTTGAGTACGTCAGCAGCAACTATACAAAGAGTAATATTGGTTTTGGTTTGATTTACTACCATGCCATGTATAGTCTGTAACGCATTGTGGAGATCGCCGTACCTCGGACTCACAGTCGGGTTTTGAGCTCAGGGAGAGGCATTCATTGGCAAATTTACTGTGTTAGGGACAGGTCCACACATTAATCGCGGTCGTAGACCGCGAAATCAAGGTTTTTTGGGGGGGCCTGGAAAATACCATTTTCTCAATCACTTTGGTTCACGAAAATGAAATTTGTATCCAGGATGTATCCAGGACAATAGTTGACTTTTGAAAGCAGATAACATAATTTACGGGCAAGGGTGGCATTTGAGAAACGCTTAGTCTTCGTTGCTATCTGATAATGCCGTCGGCCTGAACAAAAGGATCGGTCCAATCAGATTACTTTCTTGCAGTAAATGACCTAGAAAGTGAGTAAGAGACGAAAGGTTTGTTCTGGTCTTGACTGCAACTGTCATCTACTAAACAGTTCAACTAAATGCGAAACCAACAACAAACGGAAATAATATAACAGTTTAATGAGTGGTGATAAGAAGCGCCAACTCCGTGGTTTGGGTACCGTCGCACTCACCGTGGGAGGGTGCCATGCCCGCAATTCCCCACGGATGCTGCTGTCATAGGCACAGCGCTGCGCCGCGTCATGCCCCCGAGGACGACATTGCCGGAGAGGGGGTCATGGTCATGCATGGCTGGTGCCCTGGATGCGCCCACCGCCGCGGCGGCCACACAACTGCTGTACGCTCGCAGCGCCCTGAGGTCGTGAGCAGTGCGTGTGCGCCCACGGCAGGTTCCATGGGGCACCATGCTCTCCTGCGTCACACTCATGTTGCTGCTGCTGTGCACCACAGTGTCGGAGGATCGTGATGTTGGTACATAAGCGTTGTAGGAAACATTGCTACAAGGGGGACCAGCAATCCAACTGCTCACTCACCGTACAGCTGCAGACGGCTACACAGACGGACCATAGCCATACAACGTCAATCAACAACCTGGACCTCGACCGCCTCGGAACGGGGCCCAGTGCACACGGAACGAAACACGTGTCCTGCCACTAGACACACAAGATGCAAAAACAGGGTGCGTGTAACTAAACCTTGTTACAGTGGACCACGCAGGGACATCGCTGGCACGTGGCAGCCAAAGCCACTTCATATCACCAAGCAGAAAAAAGAAACTGCGCCGCCAAGGTGCACCGGACAAAACGCTCCACAACCGCACCGTGCGCAGCACCATGATCGGAGTGCGTGGCATCATCGTCTTTCAACCCCCCAAGAAGTGGGTCGCATACTGCAGTCAGCGCCTGTGGCCGTCGACCTCTGTCCGCCAATACACAAGCCCAACGGCCTCTGTCCACCAAACCTCTGGTGCACACCACGTTTGGTGGGCACAGGCCGTTGGGCTTGTGACGGGAAAGTCCGGTCCAAAGTGTGCTGAAGTCTATCCCCCTCGCTCCGCGACCATGATGGCACGCTCGCGCTCGGGGCTGTGCCAGGGGGGCAGCTCCACCAGCAGGGCCACGGCGCTGTAGAAGGCCGACAGGGACCAGTCGTTACCGTACACCATCACGTCCGACTTGAGCCGGAACGCTGTCTCGGTGGTGTCCCTGTGTGTGGCCGTCACACGCCCAGGGGACAGCCAGGGGTGAGTGCACATGCGAAATGCAATCGATGCTGGGCCATATGGCGACATGTGGCCTAAGAGGTGGCATCAAATTGACGGCGAAGTTGGAATCGGTTTTGGTGTCGGTGTCGATGGTGGGCTGCACCGCTGACGAAGGCAGATCGTGAGGGCAGGTGTTTTGCCTTGAAGCCGCTTGCCAAAGCCGGATACAGCAGCGGACGTGGACGGGCCCTGCCGCCGTCTCCCTCTCTTCGGGAACCCCAGTCACGCACCGAAGGCCCACCCAGAGGACGTCCATCTCCACAGCCCGCTCCAAGCCGATCTCCCTCATTAGGCTCTCCAGCTCTCCCTCCTCTCGATACCACCTGCCCGGGCACATGGCATCATACCGAAGATGTCTTTCTCGACAGCTGCACAACCCCGGCCTGCAGCATCTAGTGCAAGGTCAGGGGCCGGCTTGAGTGTCGCCTGGTTTGCACCACCTCGAGCACTCATCAAAGCCCCCCCCAATTACTCCAGGTCAGTGCTGTGCAACGTCGCACTTACTGGTTAACCTCCATGTCACGGTCGAAGCTCTCGCCCACGAAGACCATGGACAAGTTGTCACTGCGTGCGCAGTAAGCGCGTGGCGGGTGGGCTTGGGGCTGACACCCAACCAGGCTAGGGGTTTCTCGGCAGAGCACACAGCCAGTGCAGGCGAGTTCGTGAACCAATACGACACAAACAACATGATACCCATGCAGTGACGTCGGCAGGGGACTGTGCGGCTCGAGAGGGGGAATGCAGATCGTCAATGTCGGCAACCCTTATTCCCTGCTTTTGGTCGACTCGAAGCCCTCAAATCGTCCGCCAATGTGTTGTCAAAACCAATAAGACTTGCGAAAATCGCCTCCCGGGCCCTTCCTTACCCGTTGACCGTATTCCCTCTCTCCTCGGCAAGATGGACCGGCCGGAAGCTGCCCTGGAAGCCCAGGGTCTCGCACATGGCCGCATACAGCAGCCGGTCCACGCCCTTGAGCACCCCGGGGAACATGCTGTAGGCGGTCGCAGGGGCGCGTGACGTCATCGGTCGAGCATCAGCCGATTTGCAAGCACCGTGCATGGCTAGGGTATAAAACACAGGCGATGGCACCCCTCTTGCAAAAAAGGCAGATCGCAATGAAAGCCTGTGGATCCTTGAGTTGCATCGCAAATTGTCAACTAGCTAGCGTTCGATCCCATTACACGGTGTACAAGAAAACTGAGCCGCGAGAAACGAAGAGTGCAGCTCGACCGCATTGCTTGGTGCGTGTGCCTCAAAGCATGCAAAACATCCCCGCAAAATAAACAGCCACAACTGGAACTGTCGCTGTGGCGATACCGCGACATTTTACTTGTTGCCCCATCGCTCACCTGTCGCTCACGTCCCTGAAGTTGCGCGCGTACTGGTGGTGCAGCAAGTAGCCGAGGGTGACGCCCTCGGGGTGCCAGGCCGCCTGGGCCAGCAGCCGAGACAGCTCAGTCACCAGAGGGTTGTAGCAGCCGGACAGCGGCCGCACCAGAGAGAGGAGCTGCTTCGTGCGGTCGAAGAACAAGTTGTACGTGAGGGTGATGCGGTAGCCGGACGTCACAGGCAGCACCTCGTGCTCCAGGTCGCTGAAGAAGGCCGCGAAGTGCAGCACGGGGCCATCCGCTGGCTCCTCTGCCGGCGGCGCAGCGGACGTGGACGTGCCAGGGGCGGGTGTGCTTTCTGCAGCCGCGGCAGTGGACCCGCCCGCCGAGGCACCCGCGCCACCGCTGAGGGGCAGAGAGACGGTCGCGCCGCCGTTGCGAACCACCAGCTCGCCGCCTTCGAAAGCGCATGGCAGGGCCACCACCAGCGACCCGAAGTGGCAGTTGTTCAGGGGCGTGTCAACGTGCCGCTTGAACATACCGCCCGGGCCGTAGATGTTCAGCTTGTCCAGCTGGGCGAAGATGGGCGGGCTGTCGGGCGTCATAAGGGACGAGATGTCCTTCATCATGTCTTGCGTCGGCAGCGCCGCGCTGAGACCGAAGGTGCCCGGCAGCAGCCGCAGCGCGTTGCGGTACTCGGGGTCCAGGACGGGCTCCCCATGGCGGCCAAACGGAGCCGGCTGCGCTGCCTTCAGCAGCACGTCAATGGCGTCCTGGCCCAGTGGCTTCGCGCCCACCAACATCCCTTTTGCCGAAAAAGGTTTACTGGCCGTCCGTCACCTTGCGCGACTTCGTCGCTGCGGATGAACAGCGTGAAGGGCTGCTGCAGGCGCTGTTGACCGGCCACATAGTATACGCTGTCTTTCTTAGCAGCGGCGAGCTTATTATCTAAGCAACTTTCTGCCAGATGTCGTGAAGTTCGCGGGTTCTTGCATGACGCCCGACATTGCAGGTAGCTGATGCGATGGTAGAGAATTTCTAACAGTCTATTGAGGAGCACTCACACTCTTGATATGCGCCAACAATCTGCCGTGATCCGTCCTCATTCACACGCACGGTGGTAAGGGTTTTGAGTACGTCAGCAGCAACTATACAAAGAGTAATATTGGTTTTGGTTTGATTTACTACCATGCCATGTATAGTCTGTAACGCATTGTGGAGATCGCCGTACCTCGGACTCACAGTCGGGTTTTGAGCTCAGGGAGAGGCATTCATTGGCAAATTTACTGTGTTAGGGACAGGTCCACACATTAATCGCGGTCGTAGACCGCGAAATCAAGGTTTTTTGGGGGGCCTGGAAAATACCATTTTCTTAATCACTTTGGTTCACGAAAATGAAATTTGTATCCAGGATGTATCCAGGACAATAGTTGACTTTTGAAAGCAGATAACATAATTTACGGGCAAGGGTGGCAATTTAGAAACGCTTAGTCTTCGTTGCTATCTGATAATGCCGTCGGCCTGAACAAAAGGATCAGTCCAATCAGATAATTTTCTTGCAGTAAATGACCTAGAAAGTGAGTAAGAGACGAAAGGTTTGTTCTGGTCTTGACTGCAACTGTCATCTACTAAACAGTTCAACTAAATGCGAAACCAACAACAAACGGAAATAATATAACAGTTTAATGAGTGGTGATAAGAAGCGCCAACTCCGTGGTTTGGGTACCGTCGCACTCACCGTGGGAGGGTGCCATGCCCGCAATTCCCCACGGATGCTGCTGTCATAGGCACAGCGCTGCGCCGCGTCATGCCCCCGAGGACGACATTGCCGGAGAGGGGGTCATGGTCATGCATGGCTGGTGCCCTGGATGCGCCCACCGCCGCGGCGGCCACACAACTGCTGTACGCTCGCAGCGCCCTGAGGTCGTGAGCAGTGCGTGTGCGCCCACGGCAGGTTCCATGGGGCACCATGCTCTCCTGCGTCACACTCATGTTGCTGCTGCTGTGCACCACAGTGTCGGAGGATCGTGATGTTGGTACATAAGCGTTGTAGGAAACATTGCTACAAGGGGGACCAGCAATCCAACTGCTCACTCACCGTACAGCTGCAGACGGCTACACAGACGGACCATAGCCATACGACGTCAATCAACAACCTGGACCTCGACCGCCTCGGAACGGGGCCCAGTGCACACGGAACGAAACACGTGTCCTGCCACTAGACACACAAGATGCAAAAACAGGGTGCGTGTAACTAAACCTTGTTACAGTGGACCACGCAGGGACATCGCTGGCACGTGGCAGCCAAAGCCACTTCATATCACCAAGCAGAAAAAAGAAACTGCGCCGCCAAGGTGCACCGGACAAAACGCTCCACAACCGCACCGTGCGCAGCACCATGATCGGAGTGCGTGGCATCATCGTCTTTCAACCCCCCAAGAAGTGGGTCGCATACTGCAGTCAGCGCCTGTGGCCGTCGACCTCTGTCCGCCAATACACAAGCCCAACGGCCTCTGTCCACCAAACCTCTGGTGCACACCACGTTTGGTGGGCACAGGCCGTTGGGCTTGTGACGGGACAGTCCGGTCCAAAGTGTGCTGAAGTCTATCCCCCTCGCTCCGCGACCATGATGGCACGCTCGCGCTCGGGGCTGTGCCAGGGGGGCAGCTCCACCAGCAGGGCCACGGCGCTGTAGAAGGCCGACAGGGACCAGTCGTTACCGTACACCATCACGTCCGACTTGAGCCGGAACGCTGTCTCGGTGGTGTCCCTGTGTGTGGCCGTCACACGCCCAGGGGACAGCCAGGGGTGAGTGCACATGCGAAATGCAATCGATGCTGGGCCATATGGCGACATGTGGCCTAAGAGGTGGCATCAAATTGACGGCGAAGTTGGAATCGGTTTTGGTGTCGGTGTCGATGGTGGGCTGCACCGCTGACGAAGGCAGATCGTGAGGGCAGGTGTTTTGCCTTGAAGCCGCTTGCCAAAGCCGGATACAGCAGCGGACGTGGACGGGCCCTGCCGCCGTCTCCCTCTCTTCGGGAACCCCAGTCACGCACCGAAGGCCCACCCAGAGGACGTCCATCTCCACAGCCCGCTCCAAGCCGATCTCCCTCATTAGGCTCTCCAGCTCTCCCTCCTCTCGATACCACCTGCCCGGGCACATGGCATCATACCGAAGATGTCTTTCTCGACAGCTGCACAACCCCGGCCTGCAGCATCTAGTGCAAGGTCAGGGGCCGGCTTGAGTGTCGCCTGGTTTGCACCACCTCGAGCACTCATCAAAGCCCCCCCAATTACTCCAGGTCAGTGCTGTGCAACGTCGCACTTACTGGTTAACCTCCATGTCACGGTCGAAGCTCTCGCCCACGAAGACCATGGACAAGTTGTCACTGCGTGCGCAGTAAGCGCGTGGCGGGTGGGCTTGGGGCTGACACCCAACCAGGCTAGGGGTTTCTCGGGCAGAGCACACAGCCAGTGCAGGCGAGTTCGTGAACCAATACGACACAAACAACATGATACCCATGCAGTGACGTCGGCAGGGGACTGTGCGGCTCGAGAGGGGGAATGCAGATCGTCAATGTCGGCAACCCTTATTCCCTGCTTTTGGTCGACTCGAAGCCCTCAAATCGTCCGCCAATGTGTTGTCAAAACCAATAAGACTTGCGAAAATCGCCTCCCGGGCCCTTCCTTACCCGTTGACCGTATTCTCTCTCTCCTCGGCAAGATGGACCGGCCGGAAGCTGCCCTGGAAGCCCAGGGTCTCGCACATGGCCGCATACAGCAGCCGGTCCACGCCCTTGAGCACCCCGGGGAACATGCTGTAGGCGGTCGCAGGGGCGCGTGACGTCATCGGTCGAGCATCAGCCGATTTGCAAGCACCGTGCATGGCTAGGGTATAAAACACAGGCGATGGCACCCCTCTTGCAAAAAAGGCAGATCGCAATGAAAGCCTGTGGATCCTTGAGTTGCATCGCAAATTGTCAACTAGCTAGCGTTCGATCCCATTACACGGTGTACAAGAAAACTGAGCCGCGAGAAACGAAGAGTGCAGCTCGACCGCATTGCTTGGTGCGTGTGCCTCAAAGCATGCAAAACATCCCCGCAAAATAAACAGCCACAACTGGAACTGTCGCTGTGGCGATACCGCGACATTTTACTTGTTGCCCCATCGCTCACCTGTCGCTCACGTCCCTGAAGTTGCGCGCGTACTGGTGGTGCAGCAAGTAGCCGAGGGTGACGCCCTCGGGGTGCCAGGCCGCCTGGGCCAGCAGCCGAGACAGCTCAGTCACCAGAGGGTTGTAGCAGCCGGACAGCGGCCGCACCAGAGAGAGGAGCTGCTTCGTGCGGTCGAAGAACAAGTTGTACGTGAGGGTGATGCGGTAGCCGGACGTCACAGGCAGCACCTCGTGCTCCAGGTCGCTGAAGAAGGCCGCGAAGTGCAGCACGGGGCCATCCGCTGGCTCCTCTGCCGGCGACGCAGCGGACGTGGACGTGCCAGGGGCGGGTGTGCTTTCTGCAGCCGCGGCAGTGGACCCGCCCGCCGAGGCACCCGCGCCACCGCTGAGGGGCAGAGAGACGGTCGCGCCGCCGTTGCGAACCACCAGCTCGCCGCCTTCGAAAGCGCATGGCAGGGCCACCACCAGCGACCCGAAGTGGCAGTTGTTCAGGGGCGTGTCAACGTGCCGCTTGAACATACCGCCCGGGCCGTAGATGTTCAGCTTGTCCAGCTGGGCGAAGATGGGCGGGCTGTCGGGCGTCATAAGGGACGAGATGTCCTTCATCATGTCTTGCGTCGGCAGCGCCGCGCTGAGACCGAAGGTGCCCGGCAGCAGCCGCAGCGCGTTGCGGTACTCGGGGTCCAGGACGGGCTCCCCATGGCGGCCAAACGGAGCCGGCTGCGCTTCCTTCAGCAGCACGTCAATGGCGTCCTGGCCCAGTGGCTTCGCGCCCACCAACATCCCTTTTGCCGAAAAAGGTTTACTGGCCGTCCTGTCACCTTGCGCGACTTCGGATGAACAGCGTGAAGGGCTGCTGCAGGCGCTGTTGACCGGCCACATAGTATACGCTGTCTTTCTTAGCAGCGGCGAGCTTATTATCTAAGCAACTTTCTGCCAGATGTCGTGAAGTTCGCGGGTTCTTCCAATGCCGCAACGACATTGCAGGTAGCTTATGCGATGGTAGAGAATTTCTAACAGTCTATTGAGGAGCACTCACACTCTTGATATGCGCCAACAATCTGCCGTGATCCGTCCTCATTCACACGCACGGTGGTAAGGGTTTTGAGTACGTCAGCAGCAACTATACAAAGAGTAATATTGGTTTTGGTTTGATTTACTACCATGCCATGTATAGTCTGTAACGCATTGTGGAGATCGCCGTACCTCGGACTCACAGTCGGGTTTTGAGCTCAGGGAGAGGCATTCATTGGCAAATTTACTGTGTTAGGGACAGGTCCACACATTAATCGCGGTCGTAGACCGCGAAAACAAGGTTTTTTTGGGGGGCCTGGAAAATACCATTTTCTTAATCACTTTGGTTCACGAAAATGAAATTTGTATCCAGGATGTATCCAGGACAATAGTTGACTTTTGAAAGCAGATAACATAATTTACGGGCAAGGGTGGCAAATTTAGAAACGCTTAGTCTTCGTTGCTATCTGATAATGCCGTCGGCCTGAACAAAAGGATCAGTCCAATCAGATAATTTACTTGCAGTAAATGACCTAGAAAGTGAGTAAGAGACGAAAGGTTTGTTCTGGTCTTGACTGCAACTGTCATCTACTAAACAGTTCAACTAAATGCGAAACCAACAACAAACGGAAATAATATAACAGTTTAATGAGTGGTGATAAGAAGCGCCAACTCCGTGGTTTGGGTATCGTCGCACTCACCGTGGGAGGGTGCCATGCCCGCAATTCCCCACGGATACTGCTGTCATAGGCACAGCGCTGCGCCGCGTCATGCCCCCGAGGACGACATTGCCGGAGGGGGGGTCATGGTCATGCATGGCTGGTGCCCTGGATGCGCCCACCGCCGCGGCGGCCACACAACTGCTGTACGCTCGCAGCGCCCTGAGGTCGTGAGCAGTGCGTGTGCGCCCACGGCAGGTTCCATGGGGCACCATGCTCTCCTGCGTCACACTCATGTTGCTGCTGCTGTGCACCACAGTGTCGGAGGATCGTGATGTTGGTACATAAGCGTTGTAGGAAACATTGCTACAAGGGGGACCAGCAATCCAACTGCTCACTCACCGTACAGCTGCAGACGGCTACACAGACGGACCATAGCCATACGACGTCAATCAACAACCTGGACCTCGACCGCCTCGGAACGGGGCCCAGTGCACACGGAACGAAACACGTGTCCTGCCACTAGACACACAGGATGCAAAAACAGGGTGCGTGTAACTAGAAACTGCGCCGCCAAGGTGCACCGGACAAAACGCTCCACAACCGCACCGTGCGCAGCACCTTTGCGTGGCAGCATCGTCTTTCACCCCCCCCCAAAGAAATGGGTCGCATACTGCAGTCAGCGCCTGTGGCCGTCGACCTCTGTCCGCCAAGACACAAGCCCAACGGCCTCTGACCACCAAACTCCAGGTGCACACCACGTTTGGTGGGCACAGGCCGTTGGGCTTGTGACGGGACAGTCCGGTCCAAAGTCTGCTTAAGTCTATCCCCCTCGCTCCGCGACCATGATGGCACGCTCGCGCTCCGGGCTGTGCCAGGGGGGCAGCTCCACCAGCAGGGCCACGGCGCTGTAGAAGGCCGACAGTGACCAGTCGTTGCCGTACGTTATAACGTCCGACTTCAGCCGGAATGCTGTCCTGGCGGTGTCCCTGTGTGTGGCCGTCACACGCCAGGGGGGAAGTGGACATGCAATCGGTGCTAGGGCATGTGGTGACAAGCTGAACGATGGCACCAGAATAACGGCGGAGTTGGGGTTGGTTTTGGTGTCGGTGTCGATGGTGGGTTGCACCGCTGACAAAGGCAGATCGCGAGGGTAGGGGCGGATGTGTATGGGCAAATCACCCCTAACGTGAGCCGGGCCCTGCCACTGTCTCCCTCTCGGGAACCACAGTCACACACCGAAGGCCCACCCAGAGGACGTCCATCTCCACAGCTCGCTCCAAGCCGTCCTGCTTCATATGTCGGAGGATCGTGATGTTGGTACATAAGCGTTGTAGGAAACATTGCTACAAGGGGGACCAGCAATCCAACTGCTCACTCACCGTACAGCTGCAGACGGCTACACAGACGGACCATAGCCATACGACGTCAATCAACAACCTGGACCTCGACCGCCTCGGAACGGGGCCCAGTGCACACGGAACGAAACACGTGTCCTGCCACTAGACACACAGGATGCAAAAACAGGGTGCGTGTAACTAGAAACTGCGCCGCCAAGGTGCACCGGACAAAACGCTCCACAACCGCACCGTGCGCAGCACCTTTGCGTGGCAGCATCGTCTTTCACCCCCCCCCAAAGAAATGGGTCGCATACTGCAGTCAGCGCCTGTGGCCGTCGACCTCTGTCCGCCAAGACACAAGCCCAACGGCCTCTGACCACCAAACTCCAGGTGCACACCACGTTTGGTGGGCACAGGCCGTTGGGCTTGTGACGGGACAGTCCGGTCCAAAGTCTGCTTAAGTCTATCCCCCTCGCTCCGCGACCATGATGGCACGCTCGCGCTCCGGGCTGTGCCAGGGGGGCAGCTCCACCAGCAGGGCCACGGCGCTGTAGAAGGCCGACAGTGACCAGTCGTTGCCGTACGTTATAACGTCCGACTTCAGCCGGAATGCTGTCCTGGCGGTGTCCCTGTGTGTGGCCGTCACACGCCAGGGGGGAAGTGGACATGCAATCGGTGCTAGGGCATGTGGTGACAAGCTGAACGATGGCACCAGAATAACGGCGGAGTTGGGGTTGGTTTTGGTGTCGGTGTCGATGGTGGGTTGCACCGCTGACAAAGGCAGATCGCGAGGGTAGGGGCGGATGTGTATGGGCAAATCACCCCTAACGTGAGCCGGGCCCTGCCACTGTCTCCCTCTCGGGAACCACAGTCACACACCGAAGGCCCACCCAGAGGACGTCCATCTCCACAGCTCGCTCCAAGCCGTCCTGCTTCATATTTTCCTCCAGATCGTTTTCATACAGTTGCCACCACCTGCCAGGGGCACATGGCACCATACCGACATTTTTTACTCGACTGCTGCGCACCCCCGGCCTGCAGCAGCTAGTCCAAGGTCAGGGGCTGGCTTTAGTGCTCCCTGATTCGCACCACCTCGAGCACTCATCAGAGGGCCCCCTGGGTCCGTTCAACCCTAGTGCTGTGCAACGTCGTACTCACTTGATGGTCTCCACATCACTGTCGAAGCTCTCTCCCACGAAGACCATGGATAAGTTGTAACTGCGTGCACAGTCAAAGCAGGCGAGCCCGAGTACCAATGTGACACAAACAGCATGCTACCCATGGGACTGCGCGGCTCGAGAGTGCACTGCAGATCATCAATGTCAGCAACCCTAATTCTCTGTTTTTGGTCGAATCGAAGACCCCAAAGCGTCTATCAACGTGCTATCAAAACCAATAAGACTTGTGTTGTCAAACCAATAAGACTTGCTAATAATCGCCTCCCGGGCCCTTCCTTACCCGTTGACCGCATTTTCTTTCTCCACAGCCAGATGGACCGGCCGGAAGCTGCCCTGGAAGCCCAGGGTCTCGCACATGGCCGCATACATCAGCCGGTCCACGCCCTTGAGCACCCCGGGGAACATGCTGCAGGCGGATGCAGGGGCGCGTGACGTCATCAGTCGAGCATCAGCCGATTTGCAGGCACCGTGCCTGGCTAGGGTAGACAACACAGGCGATGGCACCCCTCTGACAATATTAAGAATCAATTCTGGGTCCTTGAGGTGCATTGCTAACTTTCTACAAGCCGTTCTTTCGTTCATCTCATATGGTGTGTACATTGGCAGCCAGAGAAACAGCCACAACAGGAACCGTCGGTGTCACGATATCTGAAGCGTCTTACTTTTGGCCCAATTACCTACTCACTCACGCACTCACTCATTCACTCCCTTACCTGTCGCTCACGTCCCCAAAGCAGCGCGCGTACTGGTGGTGCAGCAAGTAGCCGAGGGTGACGCCCTCGGGGTGCCAGGCAGCAGCCTGGGCCAGCAGCCGAGACAGCTCAGTCACCAGAGGGTTGTAGCAGCCGGACAGCGGCCGCGCCACAGAGAGGAGCCGCTCCGTGCGGTCGAAGAACAAGTTGTACGTGAGGGTGATGCGGTAGCCGGACGTCACAGGCAGCACCTCGTGCTCCAGGTCGCTGAAGAAGGCCGCGAAGTGCAGCACGGGGCCATCCACTGGCTCCTCTGCCGGCGGCGCAGCGGACGTGGACGTGCCAGGGGCGGGTGTGCTGCAGCCGCGGCAGTGGACCCGCCCGCCGAGGCACCCGCGCCACCGCTGAGGGGCAGAGAGACGGTCGTGTCGCCGTTGCGAACCACCAGCTCGCCGCCTTCGAAAGCGCATGGCAGGGCCACCACCAGCGACCCGAAGTGGCAGTTGTTCAGGGGCGTGTCAACGTGCCGCTTGAACATACCGCCCGGGCCGTAGATGTTCAGCTTGTCCAGCTGCGCGAAGATGGGCGGGCTGTCGGGCGCCATAAGGGACGATATGTCCTTCATCATGTCTTGCGTCGGCAGCGCCGCGCTGAGACCGAAGGTGCCCGGCAGCAGCCGCAGCGCGTTGCGGTACTCGGGGTCCAGGACGGGCTCTCCACGCCGGCCAAACGGAGCCGGCTGCGCTGCCTTTAGCAGCACATCAATGGTGTCCTGGCCTAGCGGCTCTGCATCCACCAACAGGCCTTTCGCCAGAAAACGTTTACGTGCCGTCCCCTCCCCTTGCGCGACTTCGTCGCTGCGGATGAACAGCGTGAAGGGCTGCTGCAGGCGCTGTTGACCGGCCACATAGTACACGCTGTCTTTCTTAGCAGCGGCGAGCTTATTATCTAAGCAACTTTCTGTCAGATGCCGTAAAGTTCGCGGGTTCTTGGCATGACGCTCCGACATTGTAGACAGCTCAAGAGTAAAAAGAGGAGATGGTTAATAGTTATTGAGGAGCACTCACACACTTGAAAGGCGCCAACAATCTGCCGCTACCCTACCTCATGCACACGCATGATAACGAGGGTTAATGTAAGGATTAGCCGTAGTTAATTCGAAGGCCGAATAACGGTAATGTTCGTTACCGTTGGGCTAAGTTGTATGGTAGTTATTATTTGAGTACGAGTTACGAGCGCCTTTAGTGCGCCGCCTGAGTTGGCCTATATAAGGCATTGTTGTTGAAGACTTAAGTAGACTCACGTTGTTGTGCATTCTGGAGTGTGTGAAGTCGGCTTACGCCATTCGACATTACAATTGTGTAACAACCTTTGAGCTCCCAACTTCGAGAGGTCCTATTCCCTTTCAGTTTAATATGTATATGTAGAAAAGCAGTTCTTTCAGTTTTTAAACTTTGCCAGCAGTGCACGGTGGAAATCGCCGTACCTCGGACGCCGTTTAGTTGAGGTGAAAACCCTGCACCAAAACCGCAGTGCTAATCAAGTAACGTGCGTGCCTCCATTTCGTCGTCCTCTGCATCTATCTTCCTCCCATGTATTTGCGTTTCCATGGTCCTCCCCGCCTTCCTCCTCTTCCCCTTGCACGCTGAGTTTGTCAGCATACAAATAAACCACTAATGTTAGGGGTTGAGTCGGTGCTGGTGATGGTAAGGAGGAGCAGGACGGGGGGGGGGTGTTACATCGCACGTCATCGCAGGGCATCGATCGCTGACTCGGAGCTCAGCCAAAGCAGAGTCTGGGAGAGCCATTGACAGATTGTCAAAACCACCGCAGTTTGGTGACGCACCGGCTTTGAATGTTCATAGCTATGATGTATGCGTCAGAAGTTGGACCCTAGCCCCCAACAGACGATTCAACAGGCCGGTAGCACTCGTAGCTGTTTGAACTGTGTGGAACTCACTAGGAATGAGGTCATCGCCTGGTGTCGCCAGGCTGGTGACGAGAAAGGTGGGCACCTTGGGACAGGCGTGTCTCCGAGACATGCAATGCGCACCGGCTTCTTGCTGTTGTAATCTGAGCGCTGAGCATGTCCCATAGGGCATTCACATTTGGGGTGGTCGTCTAATGGGAAAGACACCGGCATTCTTTTCAGAGATCCACGGTTCGCATCCCGGCTCCCTCCCCGCGGCGGGTCTGGCGCGCGTTTCAGGAGAGGCAATCCTGGCGCGCTGGTAACCTGGTGTGTTGCCCGGTATGGCTGCATGCACCCCCCCCACACACCGGGTGATGGAGGATGGGTGCGCATTCCTTTGTAGGGGTTGATGGTAGGGGATAAGGCGCCTACAAGCTATCTGGGCCCGTTGGAACACCCCGTCGGGATACGGGTCCACCTTGTAACGGTTACATTACATTCATAACAATATAAGTCTGGGTGTCTGGGTGGGGTTATGCCCCTCTGTGGTTTTAATTCGCGGCGTTGAGGTGTGGGGGTGTCTTGCCGCCTTGTCGGTGGGGCCTGCTGGGGCTTGCCCTGGTATACACCGTTGATCTCTGTTTGGGGATCCGCTGTAACGTTCATTCATCAAATATGAGTGGGCGGTGGGCCCCCTTCACATCACTCCTATCTGAAGTCGCATCGACTCAAAGCCCACCTTCACCCGCCGCGAGGATACATACCTCATCAAGCACGACCGACTGCACGTATCCTCGGCCAACCACTTTACTGCGCCACTGCACACCTGCACAACTCAGGGTTTCAGCCATTTCAAGACAGAGAGAGAGAGAGAGAGAGAGAGAGAGAGAGAGAGAGAGAGAGAGAGAGAGAGAGAGAGAGCACAACACTCACATCAGCTCGCCATGTCAGCAGCAGCGGGATCCACATGTCCGATGAGGAGGAACCGCTGAGGAACCGCTGAGCACAGCTGTGTATGAGCAAGGGGGGTCACTGCCTACTCATATTGTTGTAAATATGCCAAACCGTTAGTGATTAACTGTTCCGGCCAACGGTGCCCGACGATGCTCGCAAAGGGTCAACGGTCATGAACTCAAGACACATGCACAGTCGGATGCACTAACGACTAGGTATACCAGAATGTCTTGAATAGTTGCAGAGGATTGTGAGATAGGTGTTCCGAAAGTTCGGAAGAAAGGTGTTTCGGAAGAGTCCCTCTGGAAAGCGCCCCTAATTAGCAATCGCAAAGCGTCCGACCATACCGGGTTGAACAAGTCACACTAACATCGCCGCGTTGAAAAAACTGCATGGAAGTCCGCCTACATGGCTCCTGGCAAGCGCTGCCAGACGACATCCTCCTTCGTATCATTACGTCGCTTGAGAACAATGAGGTGGCATGCTCTGTTCGTTTGTTAGACAAGCGTACAGCAGCCTTGTTCAAAGAGTGCAAGACAGTGCGGCTTTCACAGCCCGTGCCGCCTTTTGCCTTTCGCAATCACTGGGGCAGCGACCGCAACACTCGTGAGCTCGGGCGGCAACAGCGTTGGAAGATGTTGGAGCTCACTGTGAGAAGCGGCGTCGTCCCCAACTTGGCAATCGCCTTGTCAGTGGTGGGGTTGACGGATGCGAGCTCCTTTGCGTTCCAGCATGCAGCGGCAAGCGGGCATGCCCATGCCTGCGCCTGGTTGTGCGAACGATTCTCGACGGAGCTCACTTCAGGGGACATTACGAAACCCGCCCGCGCCGGCCACACGGAAATGGTCCGGTGGTTTCTGCAGCACCTGCCGGAGAACTGCGCCGACAGCAAGGAATCCTTCGTGACATCTGCTCTGTCTGAAGCTGCGGAGGGCGGTCACCGCGGGCTGTGCGAGGAGCTCATGGCCAACTTGGACCTAGCGGCGCGAGCCGTACAGGATGCCGTACGGAGTTCCGCCGTGCTGGCCGCGGGGGCCGGGCACGTGGAACTGGCGCTGTGGCTCCTGGACCAGCTGTCCTCTAAGCGCGCAGCTGAGGGCGCAGCCGGGGCCAGCGGTGCCCCTCGCGCCCGGCAGCACCCCCGGGAACTGCTGCAGGCCGTGGTGCACGGATGCGCACTGCCGGCGGTGCAGTCGCTGTTCCACCGGACAGTGGGCGGCGGAGACGGGAACCAGCTGCAGGGCAGGCTCCTTGAGCAGGTCGGACCCGCCCTGCTGCGCGCGGCGGTGGAGAGCCCCACACCCGACTGGCGCGCCAAGGTGGAGTGGCTGGAGGCCCAGCTGCGCTGCCGCTTCAACGCCGCCAGAGACTTCAACCTGCGCGAATACGCCGGCTGGCAACCCATACCACACCACCCCGACGCCGTCGAGCGCCTGGCCCTCCTCCGACAGCGCGGATTGCTCCGCCCGGACCTCGGCACTGCGCTCTACCAGGCCGTAGACCACGGCAACCTGCGGTTGGTCCGCTCCCTCCTGTCTGGGGGCGACTGTGGAAGGCTTGGTGTGGACCTGACGCGCCAGGCTGCTGGAAACGGCCACGTGGCCGTGCTAGCGGAACTGCTGGCGGCGGGGTGTCCGATCAGCACCGGCACAGTGGCCGATGCGGCTCGGCGGGGCCATCTGGAAGTGCTGCAGCTGCTGGCGGGGCCGCAGGGGGGCGCAGCGGGTGCCAGGGCGCTTCGCGGGGCCATGTCCGGGAACCTGATGGAGGCGGCGGCGGAGTCGGGCAGCCTGGAGATGGTGCGGTGGCTGCGGGCGCGGGGCGGCAGGTGGGGCACCGGGGCGCTGGCGGCGGCGGCGGCTGGCGGCTGCGTGGCGATGGTGGAGTGGATGGCGGCGGAGGGCTGCGCGCCAGGGGTGAGATGGTGGCGGGACGTGTGCGGGGTGCGGGAGGGAGGGCATGAAGGGGCCCCAGCCCCGGCGCGAAGCACCAGCCGGCTATGCCTCTCCTTGGACCTCGTGCAGGGTGTTGATCCACACCCGGAACAAGTCTTTTGACGACGCATTGGCACGGTTGCCGGCGCTTCTTTTCATTCGACTGATCTGACGGGTGCAGCCTGCCGATTCCTGCACAACGTGTTCTCGATGAAGCACATCACTGTAGATCATCAGGTTTACCCTGGCCCGACCTGCAATCCCCGCCGCGCAGAGGTGGGGCGACCCCTACCTGGAGGCTGGCTACAACGGCGATCTGGTCATGCTACGCTGCCTGCGGCGGCTGGGCTGCCCCTGGGACCTTGGGGGCACTACGTTTACCAGGGCGGTGCGGGGCCGCGACAGTCAGGATGTGGACTGCTTCCGGGAGTCCCCCCTGCCGGTGTTGCAATGGCTGGTGCGGGAGGGTTGCCCGGTGGATTGGCGGGCGGCCCGCAGGGCGGCTGCAGAGTGTGAGGACCCGGCGGTGGTCGAGTGGGTGAAGAGGAAGGCGACGGCGGGCAACCGGGCGAGAGGGGCGGTGGTGTACGACGGAGAAGAGGAGGAGACGGAGGCGACGGAGGAGGCGGACGGGGAGGAGGAGGCGGGTGAAGGGGTGACCCATGAGGACGAAGTAGGAGAGGAGGAAGGAGAAGGGGAAGAAGGGGAAGAGGACGGGGAGGAGGGAGGATGGGACCGAGGACAGGAGGAAGAAGGGGAGGAAGAGGAAGCTGAGGAGGAGGAAGAAGGCTGGGAGGCCCATGAGGATGCGGACAGATGGGAGGAGGAAGAAGGCTGGGAGGACGAGATGGAGGTCGACGAGGGGTACGACTGAGACAATGGAGCGGGATTGCTTCGTTGATCTACCGGCGGAGCGCCACCGGGGGCATCCCTGGTAAGCATTGTTGATCCCTTTTGAGCGGTCCGCTGTACCATCTATCAATCCATTAATTTAATTCGTTACACCACCATGAGCACTCACGCATGGGCATGGAAGGAGTGGGAGGAAAGACCGATCGGCTGTGTTAACCGGAAAGGAGGAGGGGGGCCGCAGGGGCTGATACTTGCCTACATGGCTGACTCGGAGCTGGACATGTGGCCTGAGGCAACCACCCGAAAGCACGAGCGCGAAGGCATGGCCCACGGAGACTTTGAATGCCCTGCCACTGGTGCCCCGCCGGGTTTGGAGTTGCGGGTGAGGGACGGTTCCCTGGTGTGCTGCTGTGTATGTGCTGGTGGTGGTGAGGGATAGCTGCCCTGGGAACTGGTGTGCTGTGCATCGGGCAGTAGCGTGACGGCTGTGATGACGGCGGTGGCGAGGTGCGGCCGCTGGGTCCCTCCGCCTAGGGTGGTGAAGCAATCTACCGGCGCTGTGTTGCCAACCAGGGGGTCTCGGCGGGTGCGCATGCTGCGGACGTGTCTGCTGACACCGAGGGGGGGGGGTCGCAGCGGGTTGGCCCCAGTTCGAGGTGACGGCGAAACGCAAATCGAATCTTGAAATGCATGTTCATGTGGTGGCAAAGCACTATCGATGTGCTGTCTTGCAGTGTGTTGCTGCAGGGGCGGCCGCATGGTCATGCTCTCATGCATGGCTGGTGGGTTTCATGTGGCACTATGCTCACCTGCGTTCCACTGACGGTGCTGCAATGCAATACCGGCACCCCATCTGAAAAGTGCAGTGTCGGAGGATCGTTATGTTGGTACATATGCAGTGTCGGAAACATCGTTACAAGGGGGACAGCAATCCAGCCGCTCGCTCGCCGTACAGCCGTAAGACGTCAATCGACAACTTGTACGGACAGTTCAACAATGCCCATGTACGGCAGGTGCTCGGTTGGGACTATCCGGAGGCCGTTGTGACACCGTAACTCAACTGGGGATGAGGCCCAACGCCCACGAAACGTAACCCTCAAATCACACAGGCTGTCTGAATCAGGTTACAGGGGACCCCCCGCGGGTCACCGGTGACAGCCAAAGCCACCTCACCACACACACCTCGCCCTGCACACGGTGCAGAGCACGGTGTCCTTGTGGAGGCCCATGCGTCTTTCAAAGGCACCGTGCACAGCACCATTATCGGAGTGCGTGGCAGCATCATCTTTCACCCCCCTCCCCAAGAAGTGGGTCGCATACTGCAGTCAGCGCCTGTGGCCGTCGACCTCTGTCCGCCAAGACACAAGCCCAACGGCCTCTGTTTGGTGGGCACAGGCCGTTGGCTTGTGACGGGACAGTCCGGTCCAAAGCGTGCTCAAGTCTATCCCCCTCGCTCCGCGACCATGATGGCACGCTCGCGCTCGGGGCTGTGCCAGGGGGGCAGCTCCACCATCAGGGCCACGGCGCTGTAAAAGGCCGACAGGGACCACTCGTTGCCGTACACCATAACGTCCGACTTCAGCCGGAACACTGTCCTGGCGGTGTCCCTGTGTGTGGCCGTCACAAGCCCAAGGGACGGCCAGGGGTGAGTGCACATGCAAAATGCAATCGATGCTGGGGCATATGGCGACATGTGGCCCAAGAGGAGGCATCAAATTGACGGCGAAGTAGGAATCGGTTTTGGTGTCGGTGTCGATGGTGGGTTGCACCGCTGACGAAGGCAGGTCGTGAGGGCAGGTGTTTTGCCTTGAAGCCGCTTGCCGGAATTAGCAGCGGATGTGGACGCGCAGATCACCTTCCCGCACAGAAGAAGCATTTGCGGAGACCCTACGCATATCATCATGCACTCTGGCTTTCTTCCCAGCCCTGACCAGAGCCAGGCCCCGCCGCCGTCTCCCTGTCCTCGGGAACCTCAGGTGCGTGCACCAAAGGCCGACCCAGAGGACGTCCATCTTTACAGCCCGCTCAAAGCGGCGCATCTTCATCGTGCCCTCCAGATCGATGTCATATAGTGGGTACTTCCTGCCAGGGGCACGTGGCGCCGAAGATGTTCTACTCGACTGCTGCACACCCACGGCCTGCAGCGGCTAGTCCAAGGCCAGGGGCTGGCTTTAGTGCCCCATGGTTCTCAACACCTCGAGCACACATTAGAGGGCCCCCTGGGTCCGCTCATCCAGTGTTGTACAACGTCATACTTACGGGGTGTCCGCCGCGTCACTGTCGAAGCTCTCGCCCACGAAGACTTTGCGCAAATTGCATCTGCGCGCACAATAAGCGCGTGGCGGTTGTGTTTGGGGTGACAACCAACCAGGCCATTCCGTCCCAACCGAGCGACGGGATTTGCAGGCGAGCACACAAGGTCGATGCAGGCGAGTCCGTGTATCTAATGGGAACGACACACATATTCTGATCCGCGGTTCGAATCCTGGCTCCCTCCCCGCTATGTGATTCGGCGGGGGTGGTGCGGTTTCCAGGAACCTGGTAACCTGGTGTGTTGGCCGGTATGGCTGCATGATCCCCCCCGCGGGTGATGGAGGATGGGTGCGCAGTCCTTTGCAGGGGTTGATGAGATGAGGCGCCTACGAGCTACCTAGGCAAGTTTGGACACCCGGTCGGGGCTTGGGTCCACCCTGTAACGATTGCATTACATTGCCAGTGGCGTTGGCAGGGGACTGCGCGGCACAAGAGGGGCACTGCAGATTGTCAATGTCGGCAACCTGAAAGTCGCTGCTTTTGGTCAACTCGACGACCCCAAATCGTCCGCCAATGAGTTGTCAAAATCAATCGATGTGCTAATAATCGCCTCCCGGGCCCTTCCTTACCTGTCGACCGTATTCTCTTGCTCCACAGCCAGATGGACCGGCCGGAAGCTGCCAGTGAAGCCCAGGGTCTCGCACATGGCCGCATACAGCAGCCGGTCCACGCCCTTGAGCACCCCGGGGAACATGCTGCAGGCGGATGCAGGGGCGCGTGACGTCATCAGTCCGTGCATGGCTAGGGTAGAAAACACAGGCGATGGCACCCCTCTTACGAAGGCGGTTTTAAGAATTAACTCTGGGTCAGGTGCGTCTTACTTTGGCCCAATTACCTACTCACTCACGCACTCGTTCATTTACTCCCTCACCTGTCGCTCACGTCCCCAAAGCTGCGCGCGTACTGGTGGTGCAGCAAGTAGACGAGGGTGACGCCCTCGGGGTGCCAGGCCGCCTGGGCCAGCAGCCGAGACAGCTCAGTCACCAGAGGGTTGTAGCAGCCGGCCAGCGGCTGCGCCACAGAGACAAGTTGTAGGTGAGGGTGATGCGGTAGCCGACGTCACAGGCAGCACCTCGTGCTCCAGGTCGCTGAAGAAGGCCGCGAAGTGCAGCACGGGGCCATCCGCTGGCTCCTCTGCCGGTGGCGGAGAGGACGCAGACGTGCCAGGGGCGGGTGTGCTTTCTGCAGCCGCGGTGGACCCGCCCGCCGAGGCACCCGCGCCATCGCTGAGAGGCAGAGAGACGGTCGTGTCGCCGTTGCGAACCACCAGCTCGCCGCCTTCGAAAGCGCATGGCAGGGCCACCACCAGCGACCCGAAGTGGCAGTTGTTGAGGGGCGTGTCAACGTGCCGCTTGAACATACCGCCCGGGCCGTAGATGTTCAGCTTGTCCAGCTGCGCGAAGATGGGCGGGCTGTCGGGCGCCATAAGCGACGATATGTCCTTCATCATGTCTTGCGTCGGCAGCGCAGCGCTGAGATCGAAGGTGCCCGGCAGCAGCCGCAGCGCGTTGCGGTACTCGGGGTCCAGGACGGGCTGGACGGCCAAACGGAGCCGGCTGCGCTGCCTTCAGCAGCACGTCGATGGCGTCCTGGCCTAGCGGCTCTGCATCCATCAACAGGCCTTTCGACCGAAAAGGTTTACATGCCTTCCTTTTCCCTCGCACGGGGGAGGACTGTCTCCTCCCCTTGCGGAAGAACAGCGTGAAGGGCTGCTGCAGGCGCTGTTTGCCCGCCACATGAAATACACTGTTTCTCTTAGCAACGGCGAGCTTGTCATCTAAGCATTTTTCAAACAAGTGGCAACACAGTGGTTTGAACGGGTTCCTGCCAAACCGCCACGACATTGGAGGCAAATGAACGGATGAAAGGGCAACATATGTGTAATTACAAATCTATAACGAAACACTGCTACGGTACGCCTGTGGTTGCCCATAGTTATACTACGTACACGCACACGATAACTAAGGTTTCGAATATGTCAGCGAATTTGAATTATGTAATAGACAGTCAAAGATAACCACGGTCCTTCCAGTCTTAAGGTTATCTCGCCATGGAAATCGCCGTACCTCGGACCCAGAGTTGGACGTGACAGTTGGAGAGCTCTTCTACGCCGGCTGGCAACCCATACCACACACCCCGACGCCGTTGAGCGCCTGGCCCTCCTCCGACAGCGCGGATTGCCCAGCCCGAATACGGCACTATCCTGCACCAGGCCGTACACCACTGCAACCTGCGGCTGGTTCCCTCCTGTCCAAGGGCTACAACGGAAGGCTTTACGTGGACTTGACGCGTCAGCCTGCTGGAATGAGCACGGGGCCTTGCTAGCGGAGCAGGGTGTTGATCCACACCCGGAGCAAATTCTTGAAACATTGGCACGGTTGCCGTCGCATCTTTCCGTCCGTGTTATGTAACGTGCACCGATTCCTGCTCAGCATGTCGCCTTCTCGATGAAGCGCATAGATGAACGCGATTTGTGTGTACCTACGAATCCGCAACCTGCAGTGGGGTCGCGCATGGCGCGTGCCCATTGCATCACAGACGGGGTGGGGTGTCCGCGGTAAAGCTGAACACGGCCGAACTGGCCGCGGTCGCTTCCGCCACGGTGCGTTTATCATAATTGATGTGCATCACGAAGCAAGGTTCGTTGGTGATATCACCATGGTCGCCATTAAGGGGAAGGTGGGGCCTCGAGTTGGTCGTATGGTGGCCCTGGTGGCGTGTTGTATGGCAGTACGCACAACTGACACACGCTGCATTCAAATCTGAAGCTGTATATTAACATCCCAGAAAATCAACACGGATCACCGCGTTGAGCCTTGTGCGTAATGTGCGTGCCATGACAAGCGCGTACGAAGAGCACCAGCACGTCACAGGTAATAGAAGGATGACCCCTGACCAGCAGGACCCTATCCAGGGAGAATCTCCTTCGTTGGGGCGCATTACGTGCGCTCATCTTGCATGTCTTGGAGAAACGAAGAAAGAATGCAAACTTGAACGACGTTCAGTCCGCAGCTTCATACTCATCATAAACCGGCAAAAGCGTTGATAGCAACTAGCAGCTTGTATATTCCGCGCTGCGCAAGGCCTACCCGATGTGTGCGTGCCAGACACGAGCCGCAATTTGACTGTCCGGGAGCGGCTCAGCGGTGATCAACGTGTCGGACGGCAAGGTAACGATATACGAGGCCATCGTATCCTATGTGTATCAAATTATGAATGGCCTGCGGAGCGATTAGCATTCAACTAAACCCATTAGGTACTCCAAGGACCTGACATCGCCTTCCCGCCACCTCAACCTTTGTGGTATTCGATACGCACTTCAATCCTGCAGCATTTCCCGCTTCCTTCCGGACGCCGCGGGCTCTTCGCGACGGCTCCAGGTCGCGTGGCGCAGCCATGCGTGCCAGCGCGCTCCTGCCACGCCGCTGGCGCGGCCCCGGCTGCCCCCTACTTCTGCCTCCGCCCTCTCCATCATGAGACGGCTCCCATCCCTGTCGTGGCCAGAGGGTTCAGCGGCCGTCTGGGGCCAAGGCCGGCCCTTCCGGCGGAGTCCCCTCCGTTTTACATCGAATGGACGGAGGGGCCGCGCCGCCAGCGGCGGCGCCTCAATCCCTCATCTCCACCATCAGTACTTCCCAACACCTCGCAGCAGCTGCCCCGACCGCGGCAATCCCGTCTCAACATCCTAGCGGCACGTCAGCCAAGACCGCACCACAGCACCACATCAGCGGTCGCTGCTCAGGCACATGGGAAGCGCTCACGGCAGCCCGGTCCTGCGGAGGCGGCGCAGCAGCTGTTTGCCTTCTGCGACCGGGTATGCGGCGGCGTCAGCGGCTTCTCCGGTGAGGCCAGGGTGGCGGCTGCTGGGGCTGGGGCCATGGCGCCACTGGCAGCTGCCACACCGTCACCGTCCGCCGAGGCCGACACGTCTCCAGCGACGCCCTCAGTCAGAGCCGCATCGCCTTCGGCGGTGACGATGTCAGCTGCGGCCACCACTGTTGCCGCCACTGCTGCTGCCACCGCTGCTGCCGCCACCACTGCTGGCATCACTGCTGCTGGCGAGGCTTTGGACGTCCAACTGGAGCGGCTGGTGCATGCAGTCGCACGTGCTGCCACCGCGGCAGGCTCCCGACCAGACCCGCACTTGGCCGCCAACGCCACCGCTGCCAGTGGTGCTGGAACCAACCGACGTAGCCGCCACGGCGGCAGGGGGTGGCTGCCACTACTGACGGAAGGGCAGTGGGCGAGGGTCCTGGCCGCTGCTGTCGCCGTGCGCTGGCAGCCAGGCCACGCTGCCGCGGCTGCGCTGCTGGGGCTACTCCGCACGGACCTGGACGCTGAAGCCAAATCAATTGACATTAATGATGACGACGACGGCGCGGTCTCGGCGTCGGCGGGCAGCCGTGGCAGTTGTCTGGCCGGCCGCGGCGGTGGTGTTGCGGCGCCGGGGGACGACGTGCTAAGGCTCTCGGACCCATTTGGAGCACTGCCGGAGAGGCCGGAGGCTCTGGTAGCGGCGGCGGCGCCGCGTGGCGGCGCTGCGGACGCCTGCCGTCGGACGTTGCATCTGGGTCAGCTGCTGGCGTGCCAGCCACCAAGGGGCCGAGAGGAGCGTGCAGACGGGGAAAGGGGGAAAGGGGCGGCGGCGACTGTGGCGGGGGGATCGGGAGCCTCGCCGCTTCGGGAGCTGGGCGGAGATGAGCTGCTTGAGGAGGTGCTGCTGCGGGACGTGCGCTGGGCTGCGGAGGCGGTAGCGGTAGCCACGGCAGCGCCGACGCCGACGCCGATGGGGTCCCATAAGGTGGCGTCCTCTGCGGCGGAGGCGGGCGCTGCGGGGACGGGAGCCAGCAGCGACGCGGCGAGCGGCTACACATCGAATATGGCGGCGGCGCGGGAGCTGGTAGCTTGGGTGACTGGACGGGGCGCACGGCCGGACGAACCAGGAACCCGCAGAGCAGTCGGGACGGGGTCAGGACTGCCGTCCTGCCCCGACCTCCTGCGGTCCGCGGCCTGGTATGAGCTTGCTGTGGCGCTGGCCGAGGGTCACTCGCGCCACTACCAGCGCCACTACCAGTTCCGACACAACCAGCAGTCGGTGCAGCCGATGGGTGTCCTGCTACAAGACGGGGGGCCGGGCGATGGAAGCAGCAGCAGCAGCAGAGACTCTGCGCCGGAATCAGGGCGGGTTCCGGAGCTGCTCACGCCCGGGGACGCCTGGTTGGAGGCCTTCATGGCGGCCACTGCCACCGCCACTCAAGGGCCCGCGTCAGAACGTGGGTGGAATCGCACCGGGGGGCCACGGGGAGGTGCAGGGAAAAGGGGAGAGGGAGAGGGAGGGCCTGGCGTCGGCGCGGCGGAAGGGCCCGATGTGTTCGTGGCGGGGGCGGGGTCCACACCCGGCTTTGGCGCGTGGAGGTGGCGGGGAGGAACTCCCTCCCTGGAGCAGCTCGCGCGCGCGCTGTGGGCGCTGCGGGTGCTCTACCCTGGCGGCGAGTGGATCAGCGGTGGTGGCGGCAGCGGCGGCAGCGGCAGCGCACGGGCCACAGCCTCGGCTGGGGGTGCCGTACATCGCGGCGGGGGCGCCCGCCCCAGTGACGACGCGGCGAGGACCTCCAGCCCCTGCTCGGCGGATGTGGCTGCTGCCGAGCCGGGAGGGCGCGAAGCGCCGCAGCCGCAGCAGGGCCCTCGGCAGCAGGGCCGCGCGGAGGGTCGCTGGTTGCGGTGGTGGTGGAGGGCGACCTTGCGGAGTGTGGCGGCGGCGGATGTGGAGCGGCCGTCGGACTCCGCCCTGGCGCTGCTGCTCCAGGTAGGGGCACGCGCGGCGGCCCGGGGGCCCGGAGGCTTCTGGCCACTCCCCAGCGCAGAGCAAACAGGGGAGTGGCTGGCGCAGCCGGCTGCCTCTTGTGGACATCCCTGCAAAACGACCCTACAGGCCCCAGTCTAAACCAGGACGACGACGCGCATATTCGCCCAAACCACTGACACATGATTGACCTAGCTGACGAGCACCGCTCTGCGCGTTCAGTCTCTCTCTCTCTTCTCTCGTCCGTGCGCATGGTTGTCCGGTCGTGCGATGGTTCGATGCCACCGCCGCATCACATCATGTGCGATTCCGACCGCGTGCGCGCATGGAGGGCGCGGGTCCAGAGGGCCTTGCGGTGGAGGAGGCAGGCAGGGAGGCAGACAGGCAGGCAGGGAGGGAAGGGGCGTTTACGGTCCCATGGGGTTCCTTCCGGCGGGCGACTGCGGGTGGGGCCGGGGTTCGTACCACCACGACCACCTCGGCCCCGGCCGCACCGATCACAAACCCGCCAGGGGGCCGCACCGCCACCTCTGTCCTCCCCGGACATCCGAGTTGCTGTTTGCGGGTTGTCGTTCCGCGTGCAGGTGCTGCAGCCGTTGACCTCTGGGCCCGTGGCCATGCAACAGCAGCAGCAACAGCTACCGCCGCCGCCCTTCTGGCGGGGCGTGGTCGCCACGGCTGTGGAGCGGCGGCTGCTCAGCGGCCCACGCGGCGGCGGTGGCGGCGCCAGCGCCGCCGGCGCTGTGGGAGCCGCGGCGCCGCCGGCTGGGGCCTGGCGTCGCGGCCCAGCGCGGGTCGAGGTCGCGGCGGGTGACAGCGGCGCGGCTGATCAGCTCCGGAACCACGTGGCACTGTTGCGCGGCTACATCACGCTGGGGCTGCAGGAGGGGCCGGGAGCCGTGGGGGCGCGCGCGCTGGTGGCTGCCGTGATGCAGGTGGGCACCTAGGGGCGGCGGTGAGGCAGAGGGAGGCAGAGGTCGGTGGGGTCAGATTACTGCAGGATACAATCAGGTTCCCTAGGTTCCCGACGGCGCTTCTTGTGTTTCCATTGTCGCAGATGTCGCTGTGATTCCAACCGACGATTCCCGCTGCCCGCATCGCAGCTGCCCTCGTGGCCAGGGGGTGCAGCATCCGACGCTTGACTCTGGGAGCAAAGCGACTGGGTGCCACCGAGTCGTCTGCACTCAGCGGGATATCCGCCCCTCGACGTAAATCGGCCAGTTTAGGTCTCTCTGGCCCACACACACTGCTCAACTGCATCGGCCTCGCGGACCAGTTCACTAGAGCATGCGTACGGGTTCGGGTGCGGGTGCGGGCCGATGTGGCGGGCACGCGGGCGTGTTTAGCGAGAAGCCCACCCGAACCACACATGCCCAAGATACGTACGCACGGGTGTTAAAGATAACTGTGCGTGTGTATGTGTGTGTTTCGCCGGCCCCCGCTGACTTCCCCTGGGGGCCGCCCTCCGCCTTGTCCCGCGCCTCCCTCCGGAATGCGTGCTGCAGTCCGCCAGGCGGTCCAGCGGCGGTGGCGGCAGCAGCGGCCGGGGCGATGGGTCCGGTCAGCTCGCCCCGGGTATGTTGTCGGACGAGGACCTGTCGGCGCTGCTGAGGTGGCACCAGGTGTACGGCTGTCCGCTGGCGGATGCGGCCGACCTCGTTCAGGTTGGCGGGTTGGGAGTTACCTGCCAGTTTGATTTGCGAATGTCGTGGCATGGTCAACGCCTTCATCTCTCACGCAGCTCGTACACTCGTTCGGGCGGATTTCTCACTAAAGACACGCGCGCAACTCCTCGTTTGTCGCGGCTCAGCCCTCTTACACATACGCTACCACCGCCACCACCTCCGCCATCACCACCACCACCGCAACACATGTAACCAGCACACCACCCGCACCACCATCTTGCAGGCGCTCCTGGACGTGTCGGGACCGCCCCCTACCCCGTCTGCACCGGAGCTCCTCCGCCCTGGCTCCCCCCCGCCATCCCCGGGGTTCCCCCAGCGCCCCGCTCGGCCCCTGCCGCTGCCGCTGCTGGCAGACGCGCTGTCCGGCCTCTCCACCGCCACGCGCCCCTTGCCGCCGCCTCTAGCGCTCCGCCTGGCAGACTGGACGGTTGCGCACCTGGCCCATCACCTGCTGGAGTCCCCGCAGGTGCGGGGGTTGGGTGGCGGTGGGGAGCGGCACCAACACGGCCACCCGCAGCATCACTGCCACCCGCAGCAGGAGGAGCAGCCGCAGCATCCACAGCAGCAGCAGCATCCTCAACAGCAGCAGCGGCGGCATCCACAACAGCAGCAGCAGCAGGGGCGGCTGACGCTTGAGTCACATCACCATGCTAAGGGGCAGGCGCAGGAGGTGGAGCTGCTGTTGGAGCTGTTCGTGTGTGTCGCCCGCCTGGCGGCCCGACACTCCAGGGGCGGCGGACCGCCCGGGACCGCCCGGGACCAGGACGCGGCGGGGGAGGGCGACGGGCCGGCTGCTGCCCCGCGGTCCGGCGATAGAGCGGCCGCGGGGGGACCGGCAGGCGGCGACGATGGGTCGGTTGTGGTGGCGGCGGCGGCGGCAGCGGCAGCGGCGGGGCCGACCAACCCATTCGAGGTGCGTGTGTTTAGAATTGCAACCCGCCCGCCCGGGGTGCGTGTGTGTGTATGTGTGTGTGTGTGCAAAAGAGAACTGAGCCGCGTGTGTATGTATGTGTTTAGAAATGAAACCCGTGTGTGTTTAGAATTGCAACCCGTGTGTGTGTGTGTGTGTGTGTGTCGCGCTGTCGCCGAGGCGGGGAGAGCCCCTCGGGCTTGCGGGGACTGTCCTGTGCTGGGCGACCAGGCACGTCTTACACAAGGCGCCTGACCCGCAGCGCACGGGGGTGCGTGCGTCGGCGGACCCGGGTGCTGGCAGTGTCCTCGCCTTGGAGTGGCGCGCATCACCTTGGGGGTTGGTTGTGGTTGCTCCAGCGTGGTTCATTTGGGTCTAATCCTGCCCTGACTCAGGGGACCGCTCCTCACCCATATCAGCTACCATGACCGTTCCGTGTCCATGCGAGCTTAACCCCTTCCCCCCTGCCGGGCCCCCTCCCCCCGGTTTGGCCGGCACCAGGGGGCGTTGGGCGCCTTCGTGCCGTACCTGCGGCACCGGCTGAGCACCTGCTCGGTTTCGGAGCTACAGAAGGTGGGCGCCTGCGCGTGGGCGCTGGCAGGGGCATGGCAGGGACAGGAGAGGAGAGGGGAGGGGGGGGGCGGATGGGCAGAGGCAGGGGGGATTATTGCGCCTACCAACTCACACCACAGCCAGGCCTGCAGCGGGTCCGCCAATCCTCCCCGTTGTTCACAGTCTTACACGTTTTGATCTGTGTGTGTGTGTGTGTGTGAGTTTGTGTGTGTGTTACATGGTTGGGGGTGCGTAACCCCATACCTGCACATACCCATACGAGCCGGAGGCCCAAGGGCAAACAAAACGCCCAAAAGCACTGGTTTTTGATCTGACACGCCCCGCATGTGCGTCGACTCAAGAGCCTCCATTATCCCCCATGCGCCATGCGCGTCGACCCCCGCACAGGCATCCCGGCAGTTGCTCCTGGCCTGGAACATGTTCCCGCCCGCCACCACAGCAGCAGCCCCGCAGCCGGCCGCGTCAGATCCAGCCCTACCCGCTCCAGCCGCTGCCCGAGAAACCACGAATGCGCTCGCGGCCGCCACTGCCATCGCCGCCGCCTCGGCTGCCGCATTGTCCCCCGTCATCGGCCCCACCGCTGCGGCGTGGCGGGCTCTGGAGGCCGGTTGGGAGCCCCTCCTGGAGTCGGCGGGGTCGGGGGTGCTGGCCCCCGGGCCGCTGGTGCAGCTGCTGGTGGATGTGAGCTTCGGACCGCCGGAGCTGATGTCGCCGGGATTCCGGGTGGGGAGTAGGGCCAGGGAAGGCGTCGGCGGTTGGGCGGTGTGTTGGGGGGAGAGGGGTATAGGAAATTGGCAGACATGTTCAAACTGCGCGACTGCTAAGGGGGAGAGGGGGGAAGGGCATTGGTGGACATATTCAAACTGCGGGGGGTAGGGGGCCATGGGAAATTGGTAGGGACATGTTCGAAATGCGCTGACTGCCCATGCAGAGGGCCTGTGAGGAATGGACCTTCCGTTCCCGTGAGGGCCCACTGCTCTCTCCGAACCTCCGCGCCCCCCCCCCCCGGCCCCCGCAGTCCCAGCTGCTCCACGCGGTTGGCACGGAGGTGGACCGGGCGGCCTTCCGGCTGCTGCGACAGGGACAGCGCGGGCCCAGAGGGGACCCCCACGGAGGCGGACGCGGCGGCGACCCTCCTGGGAGGCCACAGGAGGAGGCCGGGCTCCGGGCGCCGCGTCGCGTCCCGCCACAGCGCGGCGGCGCACGGCAGCAGCTGCCGCCGCAGCGGCGCTACCACCACCAAACAGCCGCACCTTCGGCGGTGCCGCCGCAGCCGCCGCCGCTACAGCAGCCTCACCAGCACCCGCACCCTCACCATCATCATCATCATCATCATCAGCAGCAGCAGCAGCAGTCCGAGCACCAGGAGCAGCAGTGCATGGGGCCGAACGATGTGTCCCACGCGGCTGCGGCGGTGGCGCGGCTGGCGACCCGCAGTCGACCCGTGTCCGAGCGGCTGGTGCGGCGGCTGGCGGCGGGGGTGCTGGCGGCGGCGCCGCAGATGAACCCCCGCGCCCTGGTGGGGGCGCTGTGGGCCCTGGGGGAGCTGGGGGCCACGGTGGGTTGGTGGGTGGGTCGAGGGGGGGAGACATGGGCAGGGGTCGAGGAACCTGGAGTGGCTGGGTGGGCGGGTGCGGATGGATGCGATGAAACCCCTAGACGCACCCAGCCCGGCGAGAAATTACTTGCCATCGAGGTGGGCGGGGGGTGGGTAGGGGCCGTTGCTGCTGGCGGTGAGGGACGTGGCGGCGGAGGGTCCGTCGCTGCCGCCGGACGTGGGGCCTGTGCTCTGCGGGGTTCGTCACAGCCAGCTGGGGAATCCGGGCGTCTGTGCAGCATCCGCTGATGGCGGTCCCTACGCGGCGTCCCTTTTACTATCGCACCCTTTCCCTCCCCCGCCTCCCCGCCTCCTGCGCCCCCTGTCCGCCTCCCCTCCAGGCGCCCCGCTTCATCAGTCCCGGGGGCGCAGATCGGCTGCTGGGGGTGCTGGCGGATGAGCTGGGGGCCGTCCCGCCGCAGGTAGGTCTGAGTTCCGGGGGTGAGGGGAAATATAGGGGGTGATAAAGGTAAGACACATTGAAGCTGCGCTGCACTGCGGAAAGGGAGGGAGGGGGGTCGCACTTGGCGGACGCACCCGCAATCCGAATCCCCAATCCTCGATCCTCAAGCCCCAATCCCCAATCCTGAATCCCCAATCCCGTCTTGCCACGCACCCCACTCGGCTGTTTTTCTTTTGAACCCCACCGGGGCCCCTCTGTAATAATGGCAGTCGCTACCGCTGCTGCTGTGGAGCCTGGCGCGGGTGCGACTGCGGCCCTATCCGCGGTGGATGGTGTCGTACACACGCCGCGTCCAGCAGCGCGCGACCCAGTACGACATGCGCCAGATCGCTCAGCTGGTGTGGGCGTACGGGCAGCTCACGCCCGCCGCGCCGTACTCCAGGCTGTACTACCGCCCGCCGCGCGCTCTGGTGCGCTGCCTGCTGGGGTGAGTCCAGTCGGGAGCTGGGGTGATCACCGTACGTGGGAGTGGCACAGCGGTCCGGAGGGGCCCGCGGTCCCGCCTACCAGCCGCCCAGGAGGGCAACCAGGTGCCCGGACCGGACCGCACATAATGACAATATCCGCAGTCATACCTCACCACTTGTGCACCCCGCGCACATCCCACACGCGCCCTCACACGCTCTCACACGCTCTCCGCGCGCAGGCGCTCTCTGGCGGGTATGCGGACGGCGGGCGGTGCCGCTGATGTTGCGGCGCAGCCGCCGTCGCAGCCGCAGCCGCAGCGGGACCAAAACATGGAGCACCTGCCCGGGCCGCCGCCGCAGCTACAGCAGCAGCAGCAGCAGCGGCGCCCGTCCTTGACTGACGCGCGCAGCCGCTCCCGCACCCTACCTGGCGCTGCGGTTGCCGCCGCCGGCAGCGCCGCGCGCGGCGGCGCAGGGCCGGCGCCGGCACCGGGTCCGGGTCCGGGCCCTGGCCCAGGGGCGAGGGTCGTGGCCGGCTCCCCGCACGGTGCCCTGGGTGTGGGCTACCACTACCGGCGGCTGCGGCCCGAGGATGCGGCCCCGCTGGTGTTCGGACTGGGGGCTCTGGAGGCGCAGCCGGGGAGCCGCTGGATGCGGCGGCTGGTCTGCTGGGCGGGTGAGCGGGGGTGCTCGGTCCGTACCGGGCGGGGTTGGGTGTGAGGGTGGGGGGTTAGGGGGAGGAGGGCCGGTCCGGGCTGTGCGTCAAGGCATCCGTAAAATGCCTGCGTGCAGCAACCGCGCACCTTCCCCTTTTCACCCCCAGGCCAGCGGGCTTACCAATTTCCTATACCCCCGGGCCAGCGCAGTTCGCATTTGCCTTTTGATCTTTCGCTCTCGCAGTCAGCGTGGTCCTTCGCTGCCTTCCACATCCCCCCTCGCCCTGCTATAGCCCCCCATGTCATCCACACGGATCCAGCCTGTCCCTTCCGAGTGTATTGAATACGCGCCGGCCGTTGCCGCCCCGCCCCGCCCCACCCCACGCGCACCAAGCCGCAGGCCCACTCCTGCCGTACTTCAGCGCGCATCACCTGGGGCTGCTGCTGTACGGCATGGGGGCACTGGGCGCGGAGCCCCCCCGGCTGTGGGTGAGCAGGTACGACCGGTCTGCCTGGGTGGTTGTGGCGGTGGGCGCGACGATGCGAAAGACATGAAAGAGGCCCTGGGTCGGACCGAATGTCCACGACCACAATGCCCCGACACCCCCCCGTTTTTGGCAGCAGCGCAGTTTGAAATGGCTATTAATTTCCTAACCCTCGCCATTCCACTCACCCACCCACCCAGCTCCGAGGACCTCTGGGTCCACCTTCAGGATCAGTCCCCTGCCTGGCAGTTGGTCGGCTTGTGTGTGTTTAGAATTGCAACCCGCCCGCCCGCCCGATCCCAGGTGGCAATATACTTACCATAGAACCTGCGAGGAAAAACTTACCATATGCAGGCGCGCGGACAAGGCAGCCGCGCCACCACCGCAAGGCAAATCATACCGCAAATACTAAATACGGAGACGCACGACGCACGCAAACGGATTGGTTACCGACCTGTAAAATGTATGACGAATATATGGTGACGGTCCCCACGGAAGCACTGGTGTGTGTGTTTGTGTAACAAAGAAGCCCACCCATAACCGCCCAGGTCAGGATACTTACCAAAACCTGCGATTTACTTACCATTGTCAGTACCACAAGACAAATATGGCAGGCAAGCAATATGACCGCGCCACCACCAGGGCGCAGCGCAAGCATGGGCGTGGCAAACATCACACTATGGTGTGTGTGTGTGTGTGTGTCCCCCGTACCGTGTTCCAACCGGGGGGACACGTTGCTCTGACAGCAGCGCAGCTTCAAACTGTCTACCAATTTCCTATCCCCCCCTCTTCCTCCTAGGGTCGCGCCCTCGTGGTGCCGGTCACACTGGTGCGGAGTTAGTTGTCCACGCAGGGTATGATGCGGTCATGGAGGCCCCGGGGGTCCCGTGCGGCACTGGGCCCGGCTCGGCCCCGACCTCGCGGCGACGTGACACACAGACGGCCGCCACACAGACAGCCGCCAGAGGCGCCCCTCGCCCCCTCATCAGGTCCATCATCGGGCCCATGCCTCCCGCCGACCTCCCTCTCGGGCCGAGAGTCTCAGCCCCCCGCCCTACCCCCACCTGCCCACACCCACACCCGTTTCGGGTTTCTTTTTTTTATATATCCCACACCCACACCCACACCTCCCCTCCGCCCACCCGCCCGCCCGAACAACGGCAGAGCCGCCCGCTGCGCCGCCCGTCAACTGCCGCTGGCCAGCGGACTGGACATCGCGCGCACCGCCGCCGGGCTGGCCCGCCTGGCGCCCGGGCAGCTGCCCCGCGGTGTGCTGCCGGCCTTCCAGGTGGGCACGCCGCATGTGTGGGGCCCCGCCTAACACCCCCAACCCCCTCCAGGCCGCCTGCCTGCCTGGACCTGTCGGGGCCTTACAAACCGAAAGGGTGAACCCCCGTGGACACGAGCCCCATCACTCCCCTACAGTCGTCCGCGCATGGATGGAACGGCAGCGTGAAAATGGGTAGTTGGATGCGGGGCCCCGGGAGGTGCAGGAGGATTTTCTCAGGGGGGCCCACAAACGCTTTCAGTTCATGACGAATGAGCCCTCTGCACACTGCCCGAGGCTTACGGGGGCGCACCTGGTCCCTGATCCGCAGGAGGCTGTAGCTCGGCTCCTGGAGGGGCGGGGACGGGCCCGGTCCGCAAGCCGCCGCGCGGGCGCGGACGGTGCCGACGGCGCACGTACCTCCGCCTCATTGGGCGCCGCTGGCGTCGGTGCCGCGCGAGCCGGCGACGCCAGTGGCCATCCGCACCAGCAGCAGCCCCACCAGCAGCAGCAGTCGGACGACGGCCCCCCGGCGACCTGGGCGGCCTTTCTCCGCCTGGCCCACGCGCAGCTGCAGGATAACGCCCGGCCGCTGAGGCGGACCTCCCGCGGGAACATCCCGTCGCAGCAGCGGCAGCAGCATCAGGGGGAGCAGCAGGAGGAGGCACAAGGGAGGCGGGGCGACGGTGGCGGCGGCGGCGGCCCCGACGGAACCTGCCGCACTCGAGACTTGCCGCCGCGGACGCCGCCGCGGCGCAGCGGCGTGAGCGTGGTTGACGGCGGCTCGGCCGGCCACGACGGTGGCGGCGTGCCGGCTATCGAGGGCGTGGTTGAGGGCGCAGCTCAGGCTGGGACCCGGGGGGTTTGGGCGGGTCGCTCCGCACGGCTGGTGCTGCTGACGGCGCACGGCAGGCGGCCTCGGCTGCGGTGGCGGTGGCGCTGGGGGCGCGGGGCGGCGCAATCGGCTCCGGCGCGGCCCTAGCGGCGCCGCCGCTGGGCTTTGGCTCAGAGAGCGTCAGAGCAGCGCGCAGTGGCAAATTGCGAAAGGGAGCTCACACTGCATCGGAGCAGCCAGACCCTCACAGCTTGATAGATGGGGGGGATGATAGGATATATAAGATGCTGTAAGGCTGACGACTGCGTTCTTGCCCCCTCGGGCCGCGCCACCGCGCGCCAACGTGGCTGGAGTCGGTCGCGGGTCAGCGCTTGGTTGGATCGCGGTTTGTTGTTCAGGCCGACTGACGTGTTCGGGGGGCGGGGGCGCGGCGGGGGAAGAGCTGCGCCGTCACGCCGTCACTGATGCTACGGCCGCCGCTTCTGATGCTACGGCCGCCGCCGCAGATGCAGACGCAGCAGACGCGGCGGCGGCAGACGGACGGACGAGCGAGCGGCGCTACATGTAGGGCGCGGCGCGGGGCGTTGGGTCGCTCCCTTCGCGCCCCGCACCGTTCCCCCGTTCCCCGCCGGAACGGTGTGGGACAGTCAGTCGGTGTGGGCCGCCGTGGTTTCTGGAAGCGCTCGCAATGGCAGGGGGGGGGCCGGAGGGGGAGATGAGAGGCACAAGGGATGAAACGGACAGGGAGACCCCGCGTGCGTAGGCGGGAGCCCCCCCGGAGGAAGGGGAAGGCGGGCGGACGAACGCCGGTCCTGAACCTCGTTTCGTTCCATGTACCATACCGTATTCCCTTCCACCCGAGGCGACGGAACGCGCGGGGAGGCAGGGGCGGGGGGGGAGAGCTGGGCAGCTAAGCAGGCAGGCAGGCAGGCGTATTGAGCGGCACGCCGGCGGCGGCGGCCCGCGGGATGAGGGCGCTGGCGGTGAGCCGGCGGGGGGATATGGAGGATGCAGGGGAGGGATGTCAGCCGAGCGCGCGCGGCGTGCGGCCTACCTGACACGACGCGTCGCGGTGCCACGCGGTGCGGCGGCGCATGTGGAAGAGGACATGTGGACAGACGCTGTGTGGGGCGGCGTGTTTGCGCCCAGGCCCCCGGTGACGCTCCCGCGTGCGGTACCGTATCACTGCGGGGGGAACACATATCGATGAAGGTGCCGCGTCTCGATGGCAGCCAGGCATGCTCAGCCGAGAGGCGCGGCCGGCAAGCCCGGGTTGCCCCCTGGCCAGCTCTGCAGGCGTGTGGGGTAGCCCCACCCCCACCCCTCTCAGTTTGAATATGTCTACCGACTTCCTATACCCACCCCTCTCAAGGCGGCGGGGCGGGCAGGCGGACAACCGAACTCGCGAGCGGGGCCGTGGCCCCGGACCCAGAGGGAGATCGGGCGGTGATCGTCTTTGGGGGGACGACTGGGGCGGGTGAGGGGTGTCGCACAGCTGCACATGGGCCCAGCGCGGCGCTGCGTGACACGCGCGACGGCCCCTCGGCGTCCCCCCACCCCCACCCCGCCTGCATGCTGTACCGTACAGGTATCAGGTGCCCGTACAGCCTGGGGAGGGGCGAAGGGGAGTGGGGGGCCCGGTTACTCATATGAGCGTTCCCCGAAGTCCACATGTGCGTCATTCGACAGGCAAGGCGGATTTGCGTCGTGACATGCCAGTGGCATAGCTAGGCCCGGAAATGCACAGTATGGCCAGGGCTATTCGCAGCGGGCTGCGGCGCCGGGTGGGGCCCAGAGCGGCTCCCTGCCGCCGCGAATGCCGCCCCCCTGGCCGCCGCGGCCTCAGTACACATCCAGCTTTCCGCACGTGCGTGGGTAAGGAATCAGGTCAGAAAGCGCGTCCCCAATAGAGTCAGACAGTGCGTCCCAATAGCCTTCACACACCCGCATCGCCCCGCTGATGCATGTGCGGGACGGGGGGACGGCGCGGCCGCGAGTCGTCGTCCTTCAGGGCTGGCCGTTTCACACTAAAAAGTTTGCGCACTAGGCTACCGTTAAAGCAGTGAGCGTGTGCGAAACGGTAACACGGGGCATACCTAGGAACCGTCTCGATCAGGGATGTTGCGTTTGAAAATGGAGCAGGGCGAAGTGGAGGGCGCGTGACCGGAGGTGACCGCGCCGTTCGCTACCCCGACCCCTCCACCTGACATAGCGACAGCCCGCCTTTGCCATGTTATTCGTTCGTCAGGCAAACTTGTAAGCGGATCACACGTGCGCACAGAAAGGGATGCGGCTCGATGTCAAAAGCGGGGACGGCCGGGGTATTCGGGAGTCTTTGGCGTGTGGGAAGGGAGTTGTCGAGTGCGGACGGCGGCGACCGAAATGCGTGATCGATAAATAGCCGTTAGGGTGCGGATATTTTGTAAATACGTGCAAGTTGTTTTCTATTGCCTGCTGCAGCTATTGGATTTGGGTGTGTATGGAAGGCACACGATTAGCGCTTCGAAATTTCTGGGGGAGGTCCGCGGACTTTCGCTATGGTTTACATCAGGACAGCTTGCCAACGAATATTTGTTTGTAGGCTCAGGGCATTCTTGTAGGATTCCCTCATTTCAGCGAAGGAGGCGGCCACGACGCTGGTACGGAGGCTCGCTCCTAACTGCTGGGCGCCCAGTTGGGGCGTTGTTTCTGACTGCGGTTCGGGAACCGAAACGCGTCCGGTGGTTGCCAAAATCCGCCGAGTGTGTCACTCTTATCATTTTTGCAACCTTATTGCAAAGTCTGTGTACGCGAGCAGGCAACGAAAACCGTCAGCCTCAAGGAGGACGTCGGCCCGGAAATCCCCCAATTGTCGCCGACCGATACGGTCGATGCTTAGGCCATACAGGTTGGAACCGAATTGAGTCTGGAATGTTAACCATATGCAGACCACAACGGCCATAACTTGCGCATACGCGCACACACGGCCTTGCGGGTGCGACATGAAAATGTCCGGAAGGCGATTCGTCTCACAGCACGCTTGCCGCCGCGCAACCGGCCAGGTGGGTATCAAGCATCAAGAAGACGGAATTCATACATTCAGGTGGCGCTATTGTTAACGTTTTCTGATTGCCAACGCGCGATGGCCCTGCCCCTGGAGTCTTTTCCCGGTCCCGCATTGACCGAAGTGCACTGCGCAACTTGCACAAGTCGTCAGACCCTCTCCGCAGAACTATGCAGAAAAATGTCAGACAAACAAAACGCAAAAGTGTTCATAGGAGGGCTGAGCTGGGAGACGACCGGCGAGAAGCTTAGGGCCTACTTTGAGAACTTTGGGTCGGTCCGCGAGGCCTTCGTTTCTTACAACCGCAACAATGGTCGACCTCGAGGCTTTGGATTTGTTGTCTTCGAGAGCCCGGAGGTTGCGGACAAGGTGGTCGCGACCAAGCACACGATTGACCGGAGAGAGGTGTGGGCAGTTACGAGCCAGCACAGCAACCTCCGAGCCCGCCGCTTGACCAATCGTTGACTCTGCAGGTTGAAGCCAAGAAGGCTGTGCCCAAAGAAGAGACTCCGGAGGACAAGCAGCAGGGCTCTGCGCCGCAGCGGACCAAGAAAATTTTCGTGGGCGGCCTTGCACCCAGTGTGGACGAAGCGCAGCTGCGGCAGCACTTCAGCCAATTCGGGACCGTGGAGGATGCAGTGGTTATGTATGACCACGAGAACAAGCGCCCACGTGGGTTCGGCTTTGTTACCTTTGCGGAGGAGGACGCAGTCGACCGCGTTTTCAGCCATGGCGCGGTCCAGACCATTGCCGACAAGCCCATAGAAGTGAAGGCAGCAGTGCCGCGTGACCAAATGCCTCCAACTATGCGTATGCATGGAAGCTACTATGGTCAGCCACCGCATCACCGCGGTGGCGCAGGGCCGGGCTACGGGGCGGGCCCGCATCGGAACAACAATTTTGCGGGCCCGCCCCATTACGGCCCGCCTGGTCCTGGCTATCCTCCTCCTTACAACAATTATGGGCGACCTTTTAGCGGACGCGCGCCTGCGAACAGCTTCGGCGGCTACGGTCCTCGCAGTCCCGGACCAGGTCCAGGACCGCGCCAGCCGCCGATGCCGGCAGGCCCGCTCGCAGCAGGTCCGTATGGCGGTTACAACCAACAGCGATATGCACAGCAGGCGGCCGGTCCCGGCGCGCAGTCAGCCAGTCCCAGCAATGCGACCGCGCCATCTGCCAAGGTACCGACTATGCCGAACGCTTACGAAGTCTACAGCGGGCAGTTGAACGGGGTCAACAACGCTATGTTTTCTTCGCTCTACAACATCGGTCTTCAACTGCCCAACGGATTACCGGCCGCAGCGGCTGCTGCAGCGGTCAACCCAAAGCAGCTCAGCTCGCTCAACAACCAGATTAACAGCCAGCTCAAGGCCCTCAGCCTCGCGGGAGGCTTTGCTAACTTCGGCAACGCGCCCGACGCCAGCTACCAAGACGACGCGGCGGCAGCAGCATACGCAGCAACCCCTGAAGATTTCGCCGCCAGTGCCGCAGCGGAGGCCATGCAAGCCGGTCTGAACAGCTTGGCCGTTAACCCCGACTTCAACTCGTTGCACGACGCAGGATTCACGACAGCACCAGCACCCGGGTGGTCCAGCTAGTGGAGGCTACCAGCCGGCCTGCAAGGATGTTGGTTGCCCAACCGCGCCGGGAAGACAAGACATAAGTGTCTACAGGACTAAGACCGTTGACCAGCAGCATAGGTAATGACCCGACCGTCTACTCGGACCAGACCTAAACCGACTACGTTGGACTCTGCTTGGCGGCGCGGCAAGGCCAGTTGAAAGTGTATCATACCTGACGACGGCTTGAAGCCCATGACGTACGTGGCATTGCGCGGCCAACGCAGCCTCCCAGGGTTCGTTGGCTACTTGACGATCACCCCGCTGTTTGACTGTGTGGTTTGACCAGGAAGAAGCAGAGGAAGAGAGTACCGGGCAATGCTCTCATATGTTGATTGTCAACAGGGCAGATCAGGTAGTTTCAGGTAGTCAGGCCAGCGCCAGCAGTGCGGGGGCGCAAGGCAATCGGTGGTGCACAAGGGCAGCTGTGCGTCGAGGATGCCGCGTAGTAGCACAGTTGCATGTGTCTTGCAGTCAACTGTTTTCGACCAGGTTAGGAAGATAGATTCAGACTAATGATGATATATGTGGTGGCGTTGGCATTGTTGACAGGCCAGGCGCAAGGCAGACCAGGTGCACTTTTCCACTTTGCCATGGAGCTAGGCTGCGTGTGCTGGGCTCATTATCCAGGATTATTGGACTTCATAATTAAACGTAAATGGACGCTGCTGTTTGAGACGCGCGCACCGAGTGCACCGTCATGTGGTGCATAAACTCGAGCGATAACTGTGCAAGGTTGGTTGTTGTCGACTTTCCCTCGCCACCTTTCCGGCTCCGATTGTTTGCCCGGGTCAGATATCCAGTTCGCCACGTGATCCTTGAGTACCCTTCAGACCTATGCATCCCGTTCACCCCTACTGATCGACCCGTACGCAACCCAACTCACGTTGGCACGGGACGGCATTGTTGAGGCAGTGTCATGATGTAACATCAAGATGATGGCTTCATGGCCGGGCTTCACGTGAGACGCACTGCTGACGCCGGCATGACGAGCCGCCAAACCTGAAAGCCAACAACACGGTATGTCAGCACCGCACGTCAGCGGTTGCCCGAAGGCATCACAGCAAACTCCGCTACCCAACTCTGTACATTATGGTTATACACGAAGATCGAAATCACGAGTGCGCAGGGATGCAAATTAAACGGCATCGCGTGCGTCCGGAGGGAAAAGATCCCCATCGGGCAGCTGGCACACCAAGATGCATCGTGGCAAACGCGCCCGGAATCAAACCATTTACCCTTTAGCAATCACCAGTATCTGAGTCGACTTACCCGTGTCCAATCGAAAAGTGCCCTGGACAATTGCTGCCGGCACGGCCGTCGCGCACCGCCTGATCTTCCGATGACATGACATTGTATCCTTTTATGAAGAAGCCTTCCATTGGTGCATTCATGCCGAGCCCAGAAATGCGATTCAGAGTTCGGCGCCAGGGGGATGGCCAGAACCTTGAGCTCAACGTCCGACAAGTAAAAACCATAAAGGCGACCGTCTAACGATACCGCAGCCATTGTGGCGATTCTTCGTGCCGTGTACACGAAAGGAAGCACAGCGCCCGCTCGCGCACAGCTTCATGGCAAGTGCAACGAAAACATCATCACACGCACTTCCTAGTCCTGGCTTGAGAGCATTAACTGAATTACCCAAATAACGGATGGCCTGGCCTTATGAATGAAGGCCACCGAATGAATTGCCGTACGAGACTCCGATTTACCTTGTCTTTGCGCATGCGAACGCGTGACCAGTATGCATATGAATTTGTCAGACCATGTCACTAACAACGCAACAACGTACCTCCGTCGCGTCGTAATTTTGCTGGTGCATTTTCGCCCAATGTGTCTATCTTGCAATATACCATGTCATGAGGGAGCTGCGCTAGTGCATATGTTGCAGAGCCGACCTGTTGGTTACCCGGTGGGTTGCTTCCGTTGTTGCGTGTGCTACTGGTGTGTGCTGCTGGTGTGTGCTGCCGGTTCTCGGGCACCATATAACACGTATCGTGCCTATTGAGAGCGCGCCTTTGTTGGTAACGGAAACGAGACTTCTGTGATGCTTGCAACTGAACTGCCTCATTCCGTCGCGTCCGTAAAGAGTCACGGCAGTTCACTCGTACTTGTTACAAAATCCCCACGGAAGGCCGTCGGATGTACGTCATCCCGGTCCATTCCACATGAGGTAGTTGCAATCGAAACCGCAACTTGAACACAATAGAAAATGAGGGTCTTCTCAGCCTCCCGCGCCTCTCCCCAAGGAGTACGCCCATACTCGTACACACGTCATATCGCAGCCAAAATTCCAACCGTTAATCGTATCCCGGTACACCGGGGTATCCGCTCAGCAGGTATTTAAAGGCGGCTGCGCAGAGCACCACCCTTGCCGTTCTCGCCGCTGGTCTGCGGCCCCTTCGTGATCGGAAGGGCAGCGTCCTTGGCGCCCTTCAGGCCGAAAGTGGCGATGGCACCAATGCCGCCTGCGCAACGAGGACCATCAAGAATTGTTACTCCCACTCCATCGTGTACCGAAGTGATCAACCATGAGGAAAACAGAAACCGAAATAATCACAGATACACGATCACAGGAGCCATGCTGAAGTCCTTCCATACCTGGTTCAAAGCGTTGGTGTCAATGCAGGTGTCCATACGGAGGGGTGACAAGCTCAACGCAAGGGGGCCCAGTCACCAAAGCCGTGCATCAAGGTGACCAAGACTGTCTCCGATCCCCACGGTCCGGGCTGTGACGCCTAGTACAGAACCACGCCGTGTTAAGACTTCGAAACTAAAAAGACGCTACCGCACCGTCCCCGTTTCCGCCATCCCTTTCCCCTTGTTCTCCAGATCTGATTGTATCTCCATACGGACGCTCATGGGCCCCAGACCCTACAGCCTGTCAACTCACTCAGGGCGACGAAGGCGCGCAGGGCCTCACGCCGGGACAGGATATCTGCCGCCTGGATGAAGAACTTGCTCTGGTTCTCCGGGTACCGCTTCTTGTCGTCCACACCGTACATGTCCCAGGAGCCGGTGGTGTTCTCCAGGTCCTGTCCGATTATGGGCAGAAATTGTTCACCAAATGCAGAAGTATGAGCTGCGGGCCTTCTGCGTATCTTTGACTGTCTTTGAAATGCATACAACATTTCGACGAGCAGCCGAAGATGCATGATCAGCAGCAACTGCGCTCCGCACAATCCATCAGCTTTCCTGCAAGCTTGACCAGGATTGGTCGCACAAACGCCTATAATCTGGCAGTCATTTTGTGTACTTGCCTGCAGATCGAAGTACCGCGACTGCTCGCCATACTTGGCACGCACGGCCACCGCCCTGCACACGTATTCGGACCGCAGAGGTTGATGGAACCATCGCTGTCGCTGCTTAATCGCATCAACCAAAATCTTCATTTACACAAATTCTACGCACTTGCGAGCGGCGACGCGCGGGCGCTGGGCGGCCACGCGGGCACCGAGGACGGGGCGCTGCACGAGGGAGGCCATAGCGATCGAGCAGACGGGGGGTTGTGGCCGAAAAGAAAACGGATACGAAGGAATGAAGACGCACAACGGTGCAACAGGGCGAGGCCTGCGCGCTAACAAAGTTTGGGATCGTACGACGAGATTGCCGCAAGGGCCTTGTGCCGAATTCTTCAACACATTGCTTTGTTGAAATTCACGGAGTATAAGTGCGTCAAGTTTACCATTGTTTCATCCATCTGCTTGCTGATGTTGTAAAGTTGCGTTTTGGAGCTTGTATTCAGCACGAACGCAGGGCTGCAATGCTTTACTCCAAACTTGACAGTATACAAACTACCTAGTACTCAAGGCAAGGAGTGTATTTTGTATTTGCAGCGAGGGTCCACCTAAAGTGTGCTGTCTTAGTGCAACGACCATTGCGTTCTTTGACAATGACCGTGCCAAATCTTCAGTTCTAGCGGAATCGACAGTGTGCTATAATGGATGGCATAGCCGTTGTCGTCATTCGGAATTGCAGCGTTGTTGGACATACGGCCCCCAGATAGCTTGAACTCCTGTCGGTTTCACGTGGGCGGCATGAGGCATACCGTTATCGTTCTGGACTACTTCCCTTTATAAGCGGGGGTCCTTTGCTTCGGCTTGTGGGCGCCGTCCTGTGCGGTCTTACCCTGTCCTACAGGGCTGGGGCACGGAGGGGCACGGGTTGTCCAGGGGTGTCGCAGTGGTCAGTCCCGTGAAAGGCCTGCCTGTTGCACGTAGCCCCGTCGCAAGCCGATTACAATGGTTATGGTTACGATACTGTGGTGTGCCAAACTAGGGTATTTCGCTCCCTACCACACATACCGACACACGATGACTTGCCGAAGCACGCGTCTGTGAACCATTACGCGGCCCTGGATCCCCTTCGCTGTGCGGAATGGTGTCCCCATTTGCACTGACGTTGGGCAGAGTTTCTAATAGACCCTTACCTTCAATAATGCAAAGTAATTGCAATATGAGAAATTATCACACGGGATATGCGTTGGCATTCGCTGACTGCGTTGGTATTCGCTGACTGCATTGGCGCAACGGCCATGCCCCTCCAGTCTGCATGACACTTGAGTCTGCCCGCCCGAGCTTTGGCTGAAGTGCGCAGGACAACTTCCAGGCCTAATCTGCACGACTATGCGACCACATGTCTGATGCGCAAAGGGCGCACACAGCAGCAGTTGGCTTCGGGAGGGCTGGCTCGGGACTAAAAGCCTATGCCCCCCTACCGTTCCCCGTTGCCCCCTGTCAAGACATCAGATCCTCGTTCTAAGACGCATCCTGAAACCGGCCGCCTTGCGTTCACGTTGTACGTGTCAGGTCCCGACCCTTGGGTTAGGGCAGTCCCAAGCTCAACGGAACGTTCGTGGAGCGCATATCGTCAGTGTTGCAGCCCGATTGAGAATGCGAAGCACTCGCCGCAAAGCCAGGACGGCCGCCAACGCGAAAGTGCAGCGGCCGGGTTATGGATATGTCGCCAGCCGCGAACCCACTTCCACGCCTTAAGTACATGGAATAGCGGGGCGGCACGATCCTCTTCGGCTAGGGGTCGGTACCACGGCCCTCAAGAGTGCCTCGACCCAATCCGGCGGGTCGTTCACCCAGTTCGCTATGCTTGCGTTCCGGTATGGCCCTGTTCTCTGGAAAGCGTCGCGACTGGCCCAGTAAGTCACCCCAAAACCAGACCAGGCGTCCATGCCACAAAAAGGTTCACCGTAACACGGGCCTTAGCCACCCTTAGCTATACGAGGCCGCAGGCGTCAGTCATATGCACAACATATTAAGTGGTCCCACATCGCGCACTCAATACACCGCAACATCCGATCGCCCGTACTCGTCATAGACAGCACACGGCACCACAAGGCAGCAGTTTCCCTCCGGTCTTCCTCTTTGGCTACGCCTCACGCAGCTTCAGTCGCACCGCCGGTTCAATTCCCAGCCGTCACCCGACAGACCCCAACCGGTCGCTGTCACGAGCATCAACACCAGACGACCCCGTGAAGCCTTAGTGCGCCCCACGACAGTCGACTACATTTGGCCACCGCAGGCCCTTGCCCTGACCTCGCAGCTGCACACCGCGTTTCCCACTAACCCTCGACGGCCGGGACGCCCCGCCAGAGTTTCCCTCCCCCGTTCTGAAAGCCCCGCCCAGCAGCTGTCTTCCCAGTCCCCATGGGCACAAGTGCGTTTTGCGTTACAACATGAAGATGAGGTCGTTGTTGCGGTTGCCGTCGCCAACGTACAACGAGCCCCACGTGAGCTCGTTGGCGGCGTAGTAGAAGAAGTACCCCGGCCACAGCAGCGACCGCACCTGCGCGTCACCGGGCGAGCGGACATTGCCGCGTCATGCACTCGGGCCCGGCTCCCGTTGATGAGTAACTGAGACAGCGAAAGCACTTGCTACAGAACATGCCAGCGCGCTGCCATGTCAAGCCCTTTGCAAGGTAGGCCCGTAGGGCTGAGGCCGGGTAGCCACATACCCCAAAAGCCCTCTTCCGCACTTCTTGAGGGACCTCACGGAACTGAACGCACTCCCCACTCCGACTGAGCGCACGCCTCTCTCCTTCCCTCGCTCCGCGCGCCTGAGCGCCTCCGTACCTGCGCCACGCCCTTGAAGGAATCGTAATGCACACACCATGTCCCCCGGAGGTCCTGCGCCAGGGTGGCTCCGGAGCCGGGCGCCGCCGTGCGATGCTGGTACGCCTCCAGCTTCTCAGGGTAGGCGCAACCCGCGAACAGGCGGTTGGGCACCACTTGGCTGGCGGCGTTGACGATGGTTGAGTCCTATAGCGGGGAGCGTGGGGTTAACATGTGATGGTCATGTAGTGAACGACAGCGCCCACAAAGCCCAGCGCCATCAAAAACCACATGGGCCTGCAGTCAACACGGGCTCATGGCCCGCAGCGGGCTTGCAGTTTGTAGAGTGACACTATCAAGAGTACATTGGCGCCTGTCACGGCGGGGCCCGCGGACAACGCGGTGGCCAAGGGGCGAACGTGCTCCGGTTCCTCTGCAAGTCCTCCCCTTTAAGATCACGCTGCCGCCCCGTCAGTGCCCATGAGGTTTGGGCCATACCTCGCCCTGCGAGTCCCCATAGCTCATGCATAGCTTGCGACGGCGGCCCGGCTGGGGCCCATGGGCTGCCGGTGGCCCGCGTCGGGGCCCGGGGCCCACGTCGCTGTCCAGGGTATCTGAACGCACTCGCGATTTTCCCTTGTGTTTCTTCGTTGAGGGGGTGTTGCACATGGCTATCCTTCGGCAGGTCCCCAGGGGTGTGCGTGCGCTGGTGAGACAGGGGGGGCCTCGGTTTCGCGCCACTTTACCTTGTTAGCGCCGCTCGGGCAAGTGTCGGCTGCGTGAATCGCGGTGGCCACGGTGGTGGCATAGCAAAGGGGCGTCGGTTCCTGTATCCCTGACCAACCCTAGCACCCTATAACTATACAGGGCCGCGCCACAGTCGTCCGCCTCCCCTGTACCTCCTGGTACGGTATCTCAACTCCAGGGCCTCATTGATTGCGGTGCTCTCCGCCTGATGCGGTCATTGTTGGAACCTTCTGGCCTGGCTCCTTACCGTGGGGATCACCGACGTGGCGGCGGTGATCGAGTCCACCCGGTATCGCAGGACGGACAACTCCGGGATCTGGAAGACCAGCGGCTTGGCCTCTTCCTCGCCCTCCACGGGCTGGGGCGCGTTAGGGTCTTTCTCCTCCAGCTCGTAGTTCTTTGCTGCGTCGCCGCTCAAATACCCCTTAATACGGGCGCACCGCGTCGCCGTCTCCGCATCGACGGGTTGTAGGTCGCTCCAGCGAGCGCCATCTTGGCTGTAGAAGTACTTGGTCTCGTAGGTGGCGACGCCATCCTTCGAGGTGGCGACGTTGAAGCCCTCCGCGACCAGGTAATCCTGTGGTGAGGGTTTCAATTTGCTTACAGACCGTCAACATTCAGGCCGACATGTTAATCCAACGAGGCTTCGAGGGTGATGGTTGTGTCGCACCTTGCCGTTCAGGGTGGTTATCCGCCCCCAAAGCACCAGAGTTTTGAGACCCGCTTCGATGCGTTTAATCGGTAGTGAATGATCAAGAGCTGCCTGCAGTGCGTACAAGGTGTTTCAATACGGCATCGACGCGGCCTTTGACGAGGCATAAATCAAGGGATTCGTTCTGACCTGCTGTTCTGCTGTTATAACAGCTCCACAGCTGGCTAGGTGCTTAAGCACCAGAGTGAAATTGGGCTCTAACTGCACCATTGCGGTATTGGTATTGTTGTTTCTAGTTTCTTGATAGGAAGAACGTTCAGCGCAGACAGAAATTGGGATGTGTTCACACCAGTATTGGTCGAGGTGTGCCTGAGCCTAAGGCAACGACCAAAGCTTCTTAGAATGGTGGACCGTACGGCGAGCTGTCTGCACATTGCGCTGTTTCCGCTTGGAAGCTATACATATATTGCGAACAACATGATCCAATAAGTATTTGAGCGTATCGTCTACATAATCCTGCGTCGTTTGCAATTACAGTCCTTCACCAAAACCAGCTGTTCCTGCCTCGTAACTTGGGCATCCGCTCACAATCTTACAGAATCTTGACAGGAAACGTCCCCAAAAATGCACAATATTACACAGCACTGGGTCAATACCCCGCTACACAACTACAGCTCGGCCGGCCCGCTATTTCGGCCGGCGTCGTCCTTCCCGTCGCAGGAAGGCTTTGTCCCTATCCAAAGGCCCCCGTACGAGGCTGTCACTAATGCCGCCCGCAGCCCCGTTCATCGCCCCGCCGTCCGGCAGTACCAGTCCTCCAGCATCCGCAGGTCGCGGGCGCCAGGGCGCGTCCGCCGTAAGCGACACCGCGGTCCTCGCCAGCCGCGCAGTGGCACCAAGAAAAGCCATGTAGTCGGGCTGGCGGGCGAACATGTCATGGGGAGGGGGCACCCCCCGCCGCACGAACTCGCAGTTGAACCTGTGACGGATAAGAGTAATGGAACAGGTTCATATCATTCGGTGCAAACGACCTCTGTGGCGCGGGGTGTTAGGATCGGCCGTTTGGGGCTTGCCTCATCACAGTGCGGCCATTCGTGCGTTGTACGATACAATGCATCGTAACCAACCAAAGAGCGCCAAGCGCCAAGAAAAGGCCAACGACCCATATGACGACCCCTGAGTCACAGCCCTCTGGTGTTGCCCAGCCGGAGTAATCCCTGTCCGCTCACTCTCGCCCTCAACCTCGTCCTCACCTCTCCAGCAGCCCCAGCATGCGCGCCAGGTAGTCGTCGTCCCGCCACATTCTGAACATGGAGGTGCCCTTGGTTGCGGACCTGGGAACCCGCCAAGCGACCCAAGAGGCAGACAGAGAGAGAGAGAGAGAGTGATTGAGAGGGAGTACCATAACAGAGATGGTGTTACAACAACAGACATTCGAAACGGGACATCAACGGAACACCAATTCGCAGTGTCTGGTTGACGGGGAGTTTTCGGCGGTCACAGATGACTCACCGTTGGGGTCCACTGGACCGTAACCTGGTTCATTTATTTCAATTATTCGTCAACCGAATGCAATGATGCAGTCGGGGAAGAGCGACAAACAAACGAGATCCATGCACTTCACAAGAAACGAAGATGCGCGTCCGGATGATGCTGGTGATGAGGAGGAGGAAGAGCTTTGGGCATCCCAATGAACGCAAGGGTAACAGCAACCGGGTCGCCCGCGCGTGACAGACCTGGGGTCCACCACACGCGTCCTGGTTGCTGGGCGCGTGGGCGGGAACCACGGCGTGCTGCTTCTGACAATCCTTGTAATGCGTGGAAGTCGGTCATGAGTCCGTGCCAGTACAGCACACACACACACACACACACACACAGTATTTTGGTCCTTGGTTTGGGTCGGGCGGTTCTCTTCTCTACACACACCCGAGTTCTCTTTCACACACAAGGGGGCCCGACCCGCCCCACCTCGACACCAGCAGACCAGAGCGACACCCCGTCGCCAGCATGTGCAGCTGCAGCTGCGGCACCCACAGCGGCGACACCGCCCGCCGGGGACCCGGGTCACTCAGCACCAGCTCGCTCACAAGCCGTCCCTTGCCGCCGCGCCGTACCTGCAGCCAGTTACCGCATGACGGCCCGTCATTACGAGCGGGTCGTGGGGCTTCGGCGCAGGGAATCGCCTTGCAGGCGGGCGCCATAGTGCAACGCGGGGTGCAGCCCTGCAGATCCGATCGCGCTCCCGGGGAGGGACCGCAGTGCGGGGTAAGACACGGATTGACGCCGCTGTCCCTGGGGGCCGAGGGGCCACATACTCCCAGGAAGCCAGGACGCTCATCAGCGCCTCAGCCCGCCGAACCCGGTGCCCATCCCCCAGCGGTACCTCGGACGCACCGCTGCTCTCTCTAAAGGGGCGGGTCCAGGCGGCACCCGGGACCGTCTGGTGTCGCTCAGGCACGCTGGTAGGGGGAGACGAGTCAAGGCGGCAGGCCCAGACCCCGACCCAGACCCAGACCGCCGCGACGTCGGCAAGCTGATCCTGACGTGCAGACATCCTGCGCCTGCACAACCGCATTCCCCCTCCCCCCTGGGAGCGTAAAGCGCGCCCCGCGTTCCGTGCGACCCCAAGCACATCCGTTCCCTCCATGGGCAAAGCCCTGCCCCGCTGGGCGGAGCACTCCTCCCATAGCGCCACTGGCAAACCCCTTTCCCCCTAGGGGCCAAGGCAATCCTCGCAGTGGCCAAGCCCTCACCTACCGGCAACTCCCAACCACCCCTCCATCAGCGCAGTGCCGAAGCCCACCTGCCGTATCCCGAATGGGCACGTGTTCTTGACCTCCACCACCTCCCGCAGCACAACGTGCACCGCCCCTGGAGCAGACGCGCAGTGTACGGCATCGCTGCCGCCGCCGCCGTCCACGCCGCCGTCCGCGTCGCCGCTGGCTGGGACTGCGGCTGCAGCAGCGGGGGCAGCACGGATGCTGCTGCAGAGCTCCGCTGCGCCACGACCGTCGACGGCCCCGCGCTCACAGACACACCACAGAGCTCTGTGCTGCTCGGGATTCCAGTCGTCGCCATCTAGCCCTCCTGCCGCTCCCGAAACAGCGTCTCCTGTTGTTGATGACGGCTGAGTTGGCGTCGAGCGATATGATGCAGTCGCTCCGCCGCCGCTGTCAGTGCCACTCGCAGCGCTGTCGACAGCCGCCGCCGCCGCCAGTGGCTGCGGTTTCCGTCGCCCGCAGCACGCGCTGCACAGCATTACAGCGGGCAGGCTGCTTTCCAGCACCACCGCCAGGAGGTTGCCGTAGAGCACCGCCGCCGCCGCCGCGACGGCGTCAGTGGCGGCGGCCGCGACGGCGGCTGCGGCGGGAGATGTGCTGACCGTGCGCGCGCCTTCGGCAGCGCAGACGGCCAGAGCGGCTGCGGAGGAGCTGGCCGCAACGGCGCCTGCTGCCGCCGCGGCGGCGGCAGCGGAGGCTGCGCGGCTCGCCACGTGCGCAGGATCGACAGCGCCGCAGCTTGTCCCTTCTAGCCGCTGGCTGGCAGAAGCCTGGGATGGTTCCCAAGAGCCGCCGCCGCGGGCGGCTCCGCCCGCCTCAGCGCGGTGCTCTCCCCTGCCGTCGCCATCGCCGTCAGCAGTGCGGCCCTCAATGCTTTCCTCGGCGCCCTCCGCCTCCGCCGCCTCGTCTTCCTCCTCCTCCTCCTCCTCCTCTTCCTCCTCAAGCTCGGTCCCGCCATCAGGCGCCAAGCTGCCCTCCTCGTCCTCCAGGCCCTCCCCGTCTTCACCATCACCGCTGACCCGCCTCACCGACCCACCGGCCGCGTCCCCGTCATCCCGATCAGCATTGCCATGACCGCCGCCATCCCCGTCAACGTCGCCACCACTGTCGTCGTCGCCGTCGCCGTCGTCGCTGCCGGCTCTCAGGTCCATGGGTACTCGCAGCAGCAACTCCCGGAGCAGCTGCTGGAGGCGCTGAGCCTTCCGCCGCAGCACGGTGTCAGACAAGGGGGTAGGCATGGTCAGCAGCGAGGAGGGTTGGGCATCGTCACTGCAGAAGGTTGCCAGGCTTGCCACTGCAGAAGGTGAGGGGTTGCCACTGCAGCGCGGAAGCTCATCATCCAGCTCGGGTCCAGGCGCTGACGTTTGATCGCCTTGCGGCGTGTCGGCCATGCCAAACTGCATACACGCCCGCGTGCCTCGGCTGAGGCCCCTCAGCCGTCAGGCCTCAGCCCTTGGGGCTTAGGCCTGGGGCTTCCTCCCCCCGCAGCTCCCACACCCGCCCAGCCACCCAAACCCCTCGGAACCAGGAATCCCACCGGCTCCCCACTCGAAGGCCATCGCGGCGCACCGACTCCCACTCACCGCCGAGGCGAGCACAGGTCCGCCACCCCGGACGTCTTGCTGCGCGTCCCGCCACTGCGAGTCCTGCTGCAGGTGCTGCTGGTAGTGCTGCGTGGTCCCCGGGGCACAGCCCACACCGGCGCCGGCGGGTTGCCCGCCCTCCATCCCGCCCTCCGTCCCCGCCTCCCGTAGCGCCGCAAGCAGGGAGCCCGCCTCGTGGGGCTCCAGCCGCAGGTGGTGGGTGATCAAGGCGTCCGGGGAGGCGGCCAGGGGGGGCAGCCCCGGGCGGCTGGCGACGGCGGGGCTGCTGCCGGGCACACAGCAGAGGCCCACCTGCGCCGGAAAGGGATGACAGGTGCCAGGACGCGCTCCGAGGCTTCGTTAGGAGGCTCGCTTTGGGGCCCGGAAGCGGGACGAGGACAGGAGGTGGTAACCGGGATGGGCGCCATCAGTGATGTGTTTAGATCAGTTATGTGTATGGACTATGGAGGAGGGCGGGGCGGGGAGCAGGGCCATTCCCGTCCAGGAAGGCGCCCCGGTGACAGCCACGGAGAGGGCCAGGCACTGGCCGGAGTTTTAACCCTACACAACCTCTGCCGTATGCCGTATGCCGTACATCTTACATGATGCAGCAGTACCCCACGCGTGCTCGCCTGGGCTGGGCTGGGCGTCCGGGGTAACCGAGGCAGGTTGCTCACCTCATGCAGAGTGGAGGTGGGGAAGATGTGCAGCAGCTGCGCCAGCGCGGCGGCCTCCTGCGTCTTGCCCCAGGCGCACCGCACGCCCACCAGCCCGCCGCCGGACAGCGCTGCGGCGCAGAACCGGTACCGCTCTGGGGTACCCCGAGCGCCCGTGGGATGGGTTGGGTTGGGTTGGATTGGTTGAGGTTGGGGATGGGGCAGGGAATGAGCGTAATGAGGGACCGGGGACGAGTGGAAAACGGCGTCAGGTGGTCAGTGCAGCAGCAGCTTGGGAAAGATGCTACCGTGGGGGAAGAGCGAGGTTGAGACCGACGGCGTCAGCAAGGCATCAGTGCGGGCGGACCTGGTGCCGGAGGCCCTACCTGGCCAGCCTCTCGTCCGACGTAGGGCCGTGTGGCGGTTCTCATCAGCGGAACCGGGAGACTGGGCCCAGCACGGCCCACGTGGGGTGCAGTGCAGGCTGTGCACGGGGCCCGGAAGGCCGCCACGAAGTGAGGTGCGCGCAGTGACCACAAGAAGTGAACAGGTTTGCCCCCGGATTTTCCGACCTTAAAAGCCCCCTGCAAGCCTTTCCTGACGGACATACCCAGGGACACCGGCCTTCTCGGCGCTACTGACCATCATCATCCTCATTCTCATCCTCATCGTCATCCTGGTGTGCGTCAAGTGTGTCCATCTCGCACGTCTCTAGTGCTTGCCGCCGCCGCCGCTGCTGCTGCTCCGAGTGGCCACGTAGCTGTTGCTGTTGTCGAACAAGCGCCTCGACGGCTTGACGGCGCCACGCGGCTTCCTCCAGCGGACTCGTGGCCGGCGGCAGCTGCGGCGGCTGCTGCAGGTGCTGGAAGGCCGCCAGCAGCGGCGCGTGGCTGCTCTGAGCGGTCGCAGGTGTGAGGGCGGGGCCCAGACGCAACAGGGAATTGCGTTCAGGTTTCCAATCAATGCAGTGTCGGGTGGTGAGCATGTGCTTTAGTGGATGCGCTGCCGGGTGGAAGTACGGTAGTTGTACGGAGAGGCGCACACGGGGGTCCGGGCTTTAGCGCGCGAGAGCGCAAGTATGGCCAAGTATTCCGACACGCGCACGAGGCGCCTGAGGTGCCAGGCCAGCTTTCCGGCCTGGACAACCCTTGCAGCAGCGCGCCCCGAAGCCACAGCACAGCAACGGAAGGTAATCCTTGCGGGACTGCGCAGCAGCCAGTATTCCCTTCGTAAGGTTGATGTGGGTCAGGGTCTGGTACTGGCACTGCCACCCACCAGTCCTCCACCCCGTTCCCAAACCTCATGACCCACCAGCCCCACCCTCTCCACGTCCCCACCAGCTTATAGCCCCGCTTGCCCGCCCCTTTGGCCGCGCTGGCGCCCTCCTCCCCTCCATGCAGTTCAGCGCGATGCTTCAACATGTCCAACAATTTGCTGTGCCCATCCAGTCCGCACCTCGTTACGGCCGCCCACCACCCGAGTCGCTTGCGGCTCTCTCAGCCCGAGCGCCTCCTTGAGCAACCCTGTGGTCAGCACCCCTGTGTGCAGCTGCCGCCAAGCGGGGCTGTCCTGCCGCACATACCTAGGGCAAGCGACATGGGACACACGGGGGTGTTGAGATTAACGTTCAGATCGTGAGAGCCCTACGCGCTGGCCCAAGGGTGGCGGCGAATGCGGGGGCCTTACCGGGAGGCAGCTGGGCAAGCCAGCGGCGCCCCAGAAGGCTCTGCAAGGCCAACGAAGCGAGGGCAGGCTCGCAGCTCCTCCATGGACACGTGACCCCAATAGAGGTTGGGCGCGGGGCCGGCGGTTGCGCCACAGCTGCGGCCTTGGCCCTTGGGCCCAGCGTTGGGGAGGTGTTGGGCCGTACACGGTGCGCTGGTGTTGCCCTGACTGGGTCGCTTTTTCTTCGCATTTTTTGACTGCTTCTTACGAGCCATTGGGCTATGCAAGAGTGGGGTCCGGCGCGTTGCGGCACAAGTCAGGAAAGTTGAGGGCAAGCTGGCATGGGCTTTTTGGTGCCCGTCCACCGTCCACAAATGTCCAGATAGAATCTAGTTCAAACACTCAAAAGGTTTCTGGATTATGCTTAAACGCGTGCGACGTTGCATAAACGGTCTCGGCTTGACGTTCGTTAGCGGTTGTACGGTGAGGGAAAATGTTCCGCTGCGCTGTTGCCTCCCACCCAGTTGTGACCCCTTAGGCTTTCCTCGGACAAGTCGTTTTGTAGGGATCTATCTAAAAGCGGTATTGCGGAGAGGATGCTTGCTGTATAAGACTTGCAACTCGGGTATTCCCGGCGGGGGCCGTTCCGCACATAATTCTAAAAGTTTATAATTGCAACAGACTACGTAGCCATGTCTGCTGCCAAGGCCTCTGCGGCGCCTGAGGCCTACGTGTCGCACGCATCCATCTTTGAGACGGCCAAACGCTATCTGACGAAGACCAAATCCCAGGAGCTTCTCCTTCGTTCAACAATTCTGATCTTCGTATACCTGCTGGCTTTCTGCATTCGCTTGGTGGGATCATTGCCAAGATCATTGCCCAGTGGTCGTGTTCCGGGCATTGTTAATCGTTCGCTCATTGTGGACCTGTATGCCTTATGCTTTTATGATCAGAATATACAGCATTTTCGGGGAGTACTAGTGGCTTTGACTGGCCCTTCCGTGTCTTCCCCGGGTTGCAGTTCTCGGTGCTGCGTTACGAAAGCGTGATCCACGAGTTCGATCCATATTTCAACTATCGTAGCACGATCAAGCTTGTGCAAGAAGGGTTTTATGAGTTCTGGAACTGGTTCGACGCGGAGTCATGGCACCCGCTCGGCCGTGTCGTTGGAGGGACGGTCTACCCCGGCCTGATGTTCACGGCGGCAATCCTCTACAAGGTCTCAAAGGCCATCACCGCATGCATCAAGCTGCGTGATATCTGCGTCTTTACGGCGCCGTTCTTCGCGGGCAACACGGTACGTCTGCGGGTGCGCCGGTTGGAACGATGAAACCTGGAATCCCGCACAGATTCGGGTCTCCGAATCGCATAGCAAGCGGCATTCCCCCGGATTCCGCCCCCTAAACTCGTCTCCAAATACCGGCCGTGAGCGCTGCGCTCAATTACCTGCACCCGGGTGCTACATCCTACAGGCGCTGATTGCCTATCTTTTCGGCAAGGAGCTGAAGGACACGGAGACCGGGCTGGTGGCGGCAGCGCTGATGTCCATCGTGCCCGGTGGGTTTGCCGCTGGAGCCGGCATCGCGAAGGGCGGCATGCGACGCCAGAACAACCGGGACGGGGAGTTCTTGCTGCTGGTCTTCATAGCCGCAAACGTGTGCCTGAACCCCGACGACCCCGCCCCCGCGCAGGCTACATTTCCCGCTCCGTGGCCGGCTCGTTCGATAATGAGGCCGTGGCCATCTTCGCACTGGTGACCACCTTCTACCTGTGGGTGCGCGCGGTGAACCAGGGTACCATTGCCTCGGCGGTGCTGGCGGCCTTCGCCTACCTTTACATGGCGGCCTCCTGGGGCGCGTACGTCTTCATCTCCAACCTCATTCCCCTCTACGTGATCATCATGTTCGTTAGCGGCAGGTGGGCCGGGGCGTACGACGGCGGCGGGGAAGGGCGTGTGTGTACAGCCGGCTGGGGCGAGGGAGGGAGGTTGGGCCAGGATCAGCGGAGCGCTGATTGCACGCGTGTGCTGGGAGGGAAGACATGCATGCCGCCACCACGTTTGGGAAGAGATTCGGGAGGCAGGTGCCTGGGGCCGCGAAGGGGAGCCATGGGAGGTCCCAGCCAAGCAGCCCCTCCAACTGGGGCAAGGGTAGGAGGGGGCGGCGGGCATGGGCAAAAGAACAGCCACACAGCGAACACTAACAAGGCTGACAGAGGGCGCTGGAGTTTGCTCTCGCCTGCGGACCTGCACTTCCGTCTGAAACGTTGCCGCTAGCTGGCGTCCCTGATCGGGCTCAAGTACATACCTGGTTGGGGTATTTGCCATGTCCCCATGACGAACTTTGGCCCCCAGGTACTCTCGCCGCCTGTACGTTGCGTACACGACCTTCTGGGCGGTTGGCAGCCTCTTGGCGATGCAGGTGGGGAGCGGGCCGGCGATGGGGGGACCATTCCTTTGAAGGGGGAAGGGGTAGCCTGATGTCAATCCTTCAGGTATGAATTGGGTCGGATTTGACACCAGTGGAGACTGACCGCCCCGAATCCATTCGGGAGCATCCGTCGCACGTACCGGGGGCCCCCGTGCGGTGCCTCGCGCGGTTTGTGACGACAGGTCCCATCCCGGGTCGGGAAGGGCAGCTAGCCGGTTATCCTGAGAACTTGTCCCCATGACACTTCCTGGGCGCCCGCCGCTTACGATGGGGGCTGGCCGCTCACGACGCGCAGACAGCTGGTCCCAGGCTCATGTGCTTATCTTGGAGATTCCACTTACTGGAAAGCGGCGGACCGGGCCGCCTTACCATCTTTACACGGCTGCGCCTACTCGCGGCCCAGAGGCCTTGTCACGACTGACAGAGTTGCCCGGTGAACTAATTCGCATCGCGTAACTACACAATACTGTATCTGGACCGTCATGTTTGTGGTTCTGTCCGATCGTACCTGTCAGTCCTATGGTTATGATGCAGCAACCAGAAGCGATTGTGCTCATCTCCACATGCGTGTGGGTTGACCTCCCCCCACCCTGCTCGCGCTGTCGTGCTGTCGCCCACTCGCGTCTCGCTTCCACGCCGCCGGGTGCGGTGCAGGTCCGCTTCATCGGCTTCAACCACGTGACCTCCAATGAGCTGCTGTCCTTCAACTTCGTCTTCGTGGGGCTGCAGGTGGGGGGGTTGCAGCGTGGGGGACCAGCGGGGTGCACCTGGGGGGGGTGGAGACAGAGGAGAAATCTCGGGAGTGGTGTACACTGCGACAGGCCGTCGAGATCGCGGTTGCCCATGGCGAGGGGTTGTTGATGGGTAAGACCAGCGGCTATCAGGCGATGCGCGAAGTGAGCATGATAGGCAAAGAAGACAAGAAGTCTTCACCTTTTTCAAGTGGAAACGGCCTGTTGGGTTATGAAGGGGAACCGGGGGGCTTGCCATGGTTGGGAATTGTGCGCCGGCTGTTTTGAGAGGGGAAACCGGGGGCCATGCCGTGGTTTGGCTGCGGGGCAGGAGGCGCGTGCAGTGGCATCAACGCACTTCCGAGTCAACCCGCTGTCGTGTCGGGTTGCCTGGGATCGGAACGTTGTTACACCCCGGTGGGACACGGTCTGGGAGACCGACCTGACGGCCAACCTCGTCTTGAAGCGCAGCTTCACTGCGTGTGTCCGAACCCCGAATCCCCGGCGGCTCGGCATTTCCGTCACACGAAAAACCCTTGCGTGCTGGCCAGAACCGACACCTCCCGCTGTTGGGTTGCGGCTGCTTGCTTTCCCCCACATCGCCTTCTTTTTCCCCTTGGGCCCTTGCCTCAGGTCTGGGAGGCGCTGGTGTTCCTGCGCGCCAAGCTGGGCTCCAAGCAGTTCGGACAGCTGCTGTACCTGGCGGCGGTGGGCGCAGCGGGGGCGGGCGCAGCGGGCACCGCCATCCTGGTGCTGAGCGGCAAGCTGAACCCCTGGACCGGACGGTAAGCGCACGCTCGCTACGTTCGGAGGGTTGCGTGGGAGTATGGACGACGACGCGTGGCTGTATGCGCCGCGTGAGGGATGGGTGCGGGATGGGCCGTATGCCAAGGACCCTTGATCAATTGCTCATCCCGCAATTCGCCTATCCCGCCATTTCCACGTCAGCTTCCTTGCTTATTCACCCCTTCCAACTGGCAGCAGCGCAGTGTGAGAATATGTCCACGAATTTCTCACACCCTTCCGCCCGCTTCCTGTTCTTCAGCTTCTGGACGCTTCTGGACCCGACCTACGCCAAGAAGTTCATCCCCATCGTGGCCTCTGTGTCCGAGCACCAGCCCACCACCTGGGCCTCCTACATGTTCGACCTGCACATGCTGGTGTTTGCTGGCCCCGCGGGGCTGTACTTCTGCTTCAAGAAGCCCACCGACGGCACCATCTTCCTCATCGTCTTTGCCCTCACCTCCATCTACTTCTCGGGTGAGTCCGGTCCCGGGGCCGGTTACACCACCGCCAGGCCCCCGTGAACGCGCGCCAGGAACCAGCAGGGACACGGCCGCCAGGGAGCGACCCGACGGTCATGGTCGGCGGCCGGGCTGCTTTGCTGCCATTGCTCCATTTCTCTAGGGTTTCTGGGCGAGAGAGACTCTCGGCCCGCGCCATGACACCGTCCCTGGCTTTTGGAAGCCAGTTCCTGATCGTGTATCCATGTCCAGCGCCCAATGAGAAGGGGCAGACACATGCCAGGTGGATGGAAGGCATTGCAGATCATCTTCGCTTCCTTGCCTCGAGGGGATACGTGGATACGAGCCCTTGTCCCGACCGCACGTTTGGGCCTCCGTTCTCTCCCGCGCCTGTTCCCCAGCGGCGAATGCGTAATGCGACCCTTCTGTCTGAAAGTATGCGATAATACCCCTCTTCCCGCCGTGCCGCCCCTTCCCGCCCGCCCCCCTCGGTCCCACAGGCATCATGGTCCGTCTAATGCTGGTGGCTGCTCCCGCCTTCGTGCTGCTGTCCGCCATGGCCATCTCCTCAACACTGCAGGCCGCCGGCCGCGAGCTGCGCACGCCGCCGCCCGAGGCCAAGGCTGCCGCCGCCGGTGCGCCGGAGCCGTCCAAGAAGAAGGCCGCGGCTAAGTACGTGTGGGGCAGCCTGCGAAGCCACACCGTTCCGGCCCCATACCATTGCATCCCACCTCTCTGCAACCCTGTCTGATGGGCCCGTTTTGCACGCCTTCCGTTTCACCCACGCAACAGTGTGCACCTCGCCAAGCTCGCTTGCTACCGACTTCTCGCTTGCTCCCGCATGGCCCACAGACGAGCTGCGCAGTGCGCTTCGCACCACGGCACCCCACCCGTCCTGATATCAATGAAGACTGCGAAACCGCCAAAACGGCACCGAATATGTAGCACCAGGCAAACCCCCCTCGCGCGCGCGTCGCCCCTGGAGACCTCCATTCATTAACCTCACCTCTAATTCACCCACCCCCACGCCTCGCCGCTTCCGTGTGGCTTCCGCTTTCTGCTTGCCCCGCCAGGCGCGCCGCGTCCAGCGACGACTCCTGGGTCAACGACCGCGGCCCCAACGTGGCCATCATGGGCTTCATGGCGCTGGCCATGATCTCCTACTCCTCCCACTGCATCTGGGTCACCAGCGAGGCCTACTCGTCGCCATCGATTGTGCTCATCAGCGGCTGGGGCCCTCACCGCCACGTGCTGGACGACTTCCGGGAGGCCTACTACTGGTGGGGAGGGGATCGGGACGGGGTGGGAGTAGGGAATAGGCGGGGGAGGATAGATGAACGCACTGACATGGGAGACGGAGACATTCGGGGTGGAGGTGGTTGCGTGGACCGGGGGGCATGTGAAGGGGCATGCGGCGGGATTCGACCTGACCTGATGCGTTTTGGGGAGCGGGCCTAGCAGGGCACCAACGCGGGAACTAGTTCCAGACAGGGTTTGCAGAGATCTGTGCGCGCCGTTTCTACCAGCTCTTCCGCGCACGTAATCAAGAGTGGATGCGGAACAGACGCAATTGAGGATGGTGGCCCGCGGGGTCCGGCTGTTTCCAAGTGGCCTCCTTCCGGCGACCCTCAACACCGTATGGAGACTCACCGCCCTCGCCACCTGGGCTTACCACCCTTTTAGCTGACACTTCAAACCCCGCCCCGTCCCGTCCGCGTCGTGTTCCTTCAATACTACCCCTGCTGGCGACAGGCTGCGCCACAACACCGCCCCGGACGCGAAGATCATGTCCTGGTGGGACTACGGGTACCAGATCACCGCCATGGGTAACCGCACCGTCATCGTGGACAACAACACCTGGAACAACACCCACATCGCCACTGTGGGTGAGTGCTGGTTGGCGGGGACGGCAGCTGTCTACACGGGCGGACAGGGACGTGTTGGCGATTCGCCGCGGAGCGCTTGACCGATTCTCCGCCTGCGGGAATGTGGCCGGCATGGCAGGCATGCGCTCCCGGTTGGGGCCAAGCCGGAGGCTTCAAACGTGCTATGAACAATGTTTTACTTCCGTGCCATCTAGCCAGCCTTACCAAGCGCACCTGCCCCCTCCTCGTCCCGTCCGGTTCGCGCCCCTCCAAGGCCGCGCCATGGCCTCCAACGAGACGGAGGCCTTCAAGATCATGCGGATGCTGGACGTGGATTACGCGCTGGTAATCTTTGGCGGCATGAGCGGCTACTCCTCGGATGACATCAACAAGTTCCTGTGGATGGTGCGCATCGGAGGAGGGGTCTTCCCGGTCATCAAGGAGGCAGACTACCTGAACCAGGTACGTGGTCACAAGGAGGAGGAGCGGGAGGAGAGGGGGCGGAACCGCGGATGTGCGGGCAAAGAACGACTCAAACCCGGGTGTTCGCGAGGAACGACCCGGGTCACAGGGCATGTGCAAATGCATGTGCGTCTGTGCGTGTGCACTGTGTGCGTGGTTGCCGTGGTTGTGGGCTGGTGTCGGGTGGGTGGGGAATGTACGTGGGCAGGTGCGCGCGGGAATGCTGGTCTGTTCAGTGTGACAAGCCGAAGGCCCTTGCCGAACTGCGAACGAAATGAAGGCGGGAGTGCGCGGAGGGTTCAGGGCGGGCCAGATTTTGTTGGTTACGTGAGACCCGACACAAAGATGTGTGTCGAATATGCCGGTAGGTAAGGTGTGTCGGCGACATGAGATGCGGCCCACCATACTGTGCTGCCGCGGGCCGTCCTACCGACTCGTTTGTGGGTTTGGACTGGTGGTACCCTCACCTTCCGCCCCGCCATCTTCCTCTCCGTAGGGCGACTACACAGTTAGCAGCAAGGGGACGCAGACCATGCTCAACAGTCTAATGTACAAACTGTCGTATTATGATTTCGGCAATATCATGACGGAGCACGGCAAGGGCACTGGGTACGACCGCGTTCGGCAGTACGAGATTGGGAACAAAGACGTCAAGCTGGACCACTTGTACGAGGTACGCGCGCCGCGTACTGCTCACGTGACGGAGCGCGGATTGCGTGGACGGGCATCCTTGATGAATGCCAATTGAAGCGTTATCGCCTTTAATGCGCGAGGGGCCAACTGATTAGGCGGCGCAGCGTATAACCACCTCCGACGAACATTCATCCATCAGCACAGTGAGTGACCATGGCGATACCGAACTGAGGGATGTTCTCTACGTGACAGTCCAAACACTCGCGATGCACCCGGCCCGCTGACGCATTTACGATGCCTGCGCGCTAACGCTGCCATGTTCCACTGGGCTCGCGTGCAGGCCTTCACTTCGGAGCACTGGATTGTTCGCATCTACCGGGTGAAGGACCTCGAAAACCGTTTCTGATCTCCGGGAAGCGGCTGGGTTCAGGACGCGATTGCTGAACTGTATCAGGTGGCTTGTAAGGCTGCTGCAGTGAGTGGCAAAGGCCGTCCAGTGCTGCAGCTCTGAGCCATCCCGTATGTAGTTTCTCCCTGAGGACCTGAATTACATGCGAGTTTTTGCGCACGCAAGACGGGGACACTTTCATCATGCGAGTACTGGCGAACGCAAGACGGGGCGATGTTCAATGGCCCTCGAGGTGCCTTGAGGGGGGTAGGGGAGTGGCTGCCGACCTTGAAGTTGCCGCGGTTGGACAACCGTAGCTGTAGTTCGTGTGTTGCCTGTGTTCGTTCGATATCACGTGAATGACTGGGCTGAGCGGATGCGAAGGCTGCTTACTGATTGACTGGGGCAAGCGGTGCCCCAGATCACGGATCAAGGACAAGTGATTGATGTGATCATGCTGATGTGTAGTAGAGCTCTCCTACTTGAGGTTGAGGAGCATATCGGGATGCGGGTCATGCCTTCTGTGATGTGTCATATCAGGTGCGGGCTGAACTGACCAATGGGCGCAAGGTGGAGAAGGGCAGGAACCAGACCCGATTTGTGGAGTTGTTCCTGGGCGCTGACCCTTAAAAGGGCTGTGGAAGTTGAGCTGTCCACGTCAAACTGGCCTGCAGGATGCGTGCTGGCAGTGCAGTCCTTCACGTGCATATCAAACAAGTGGGCATGGTCTGTAATTTGCCATGAGTTCGGGTGTCCCATGCCACCCATTCTTTTCCGTCTCGATGCATGAACACGCTGTCCACAGCGGAGCTTCCCCGATCAGGATACATACACGCAGGCGTGTTAGGGTGGTGCCCTGGTGCGTGGATGGCTGTGGTGAGTAGGATCAGTACAACAGGAAGGTGTGTCATTGACCGGCCCCTGAGGCGATGCATGCGAAGTGTTACTAATCATCCACTTCATTCTGTCCATGGCGAGGGGGTACATTGGTGTACCCTACATCACGTCGCTGAAAATTTGGGTGCAGAGGAAACCGAGTACGGTAGTACACGGGATCATCTGATCACGTCAGTGTACGGCTAGCAGAAGCGCAACCCACAAATCGGGCGGTTCATGGTTCACAGATTGAAGGTTACACAGCCGTCCATCGGAGATGCCAGTCGCGGCGCCATGCAAGTTCAACAACACCGGTAACCACACTCGCTGACTCCCCAACCGTGGCACAGCTTCACCGTTTCCACAGCTCGCCGCGAAACATCAACGCCAGCCCGCACTCCCCAACTCACTGGGGATATCAAGCTGACTGCGTGGACCTGACTTAAGTCCCACGCCTTCGGCAATTCCAAGCTCGCTCGACAGAGGGGGAAAACCTGCCGATCGTCCTCCACAGGCTATTTCTAACTCATGCTGCTGACCATACTCTACAGCATTTTCTCGCGCAAAGCGCTTGCTCCAGCAGCGGCGCCATTGGGGACCCTGCGGCTGCCCTTACTGCTGCTTAGGCGCCGCCACGTCCTCAGACCGCACGCCAACAACCTCCTTGAGCTTGGCAGACTTGCCAATACGCTCCCGCAGGTAGAAGAGCTTAGCCCGCCGAACGCGACCACGGCGGACGAAATCAATTTTCTGGAGGACAGGCGAATGAACTGGGAGCACCAGCTCCACACCGACGCCTTGGAACACACGGCGGAAAGTCAGAGTCTTGCTGCTGTCGGCTCCGTGCTCCGCGATGATAACGCCGTCGAGCGTCTGGGTACGCGTCTTGCCATTGCCTTCTTGCACTGCCAAGCCAATCTTGACGCTGTCACCAACGGTCACTGATGGCAGGTCCTTCTTAAGTTGAGACTTGGACAGGTCCTGCGTCAGCGTGTGCAGGCTAAACTTGGCCTGCACAGCCACCGAGCGCCTCCCAGCCGTGAATGGCCGAACGACTGGGCGTGAAGCGAGCATTCTTCCGTTTCCAATGTTGTGTCAAAGACCTCTGCGATATGCATTCCATATCTCAGCACAGCAAAAAATAGGTGTACGGCACAGTTGTTGTGGCCACGGTCCTTTTCAGCGGTCCAACATTTATTCTCTTGTACGCTTGCAACAGCCACTCAACAGATACATTATTTATGCACAGTGGCCGCAACGTTGCGAGATAGGTATGATATCGCAACGCTTTCTCAAATTCTCATTCCACCAGACAAGGGCGCCAATAGGCGATGATTATCACTTTGTAATAAATTGCCTAGCGTTGTCGCACATTTATTTGATGATGCATTGCCTAGCCCACTAACACGCCGGAAGCACCCACGTCTGTGACAAATCGTTGCCACTTGTTACCTTAACGTCTGGCGTCTTCTCATAAGGTGCGGGGTTTTTGCGTTCGGCAGTTGTAACATTTAGGAGCGCGTAGACGGGGAGATGGGACGGAATATACGTGTCGAGCGACCGAGCGGCTCAATATCGAAGTACAGAAGATTATCGCCTGTACTGTCCAGTGTGTTGGTTTGTCGTTCACACAATGCTCACTCGGCTTCAAGCACGTGTCCTTGTCGCGTCGGTATGCGGCGCCTACGACCACGTATCCGGAAAGCCTCGAAAACACACCTGCCCTCAGACCCCCACCCCAAACCCGGCATCGCTCGTCGAGCCATGCAGCTGGCAGGCTCCGAATTCCCTAACCTGGATCCTGGTGGTTCTGTTGTGCCGTGTTGTGCGAAGTGTTGGTTCCTCAGCCATCACCGTGTTTTGCGATGCGTGCGACATATGCATGCAACGTCGACCCGTAGACTGGACCCGCATAATGGCAGACGTGTCACCGAAGGCGGCCATGCTGCGGCTCAACATGCCGTTTCGTGAGGTGGCTTCAAGCTAGAGCCGCACGAGGCTGGTGATTCTTCAAGCGCTTCAAGGGACTGGGTAGCAGTGTTGCTATCTTTAAATATTTACGGGCAAAAAAGCCGGAAATTTTCTATTTCCCGGACCCCCAAGAAACCTGCGAGATTTCATTTATTTGATGCTGTGGAGAGCCGGAAATCTGCCCTGCCAACTATTTTCCAGACTACCAAAAAGGCCTGGAAATCTGCAGGCGCAGGGAAAAATCCTGCATCGTACACCTGTCTACCGCCAAAACACACTCGAATGCCATGTCCCCAACTCCTGGTTACCCTCCCATATGCATCCGCGGCGCAAGGAAAGCGCGCTTCAGGCCTCCATGGACTTAGAATCCCTGTCGTCGCTGTGGTAACAGTGGCCCTGCTGTCGAAACACGCAGAAATATTTCCGCCCTGCCTCGGAGGTTTTTATTTCCTGGCACCTAGGAAGCCCCCCAAAATCTGCCCTGCCAAAGGTTTTTTGGCTACTGGCGACAGGCCGGAAACCTGCGGAATTCTATTTCCCCGTTTTGGAAGATAGCAACACTGCTGGGTAGACGTGCAGCAGCGGGGTGGGGTCGCGCGTGGGCGGTGGGGGTGGTAAATGGGGGGGGCCGGAGGAGTCCCCGAGATGTTAAAGTTATGCTGATGGCAAAGCGAGGTATAGTTACAGTTTTAAACCTATTGCCCCGCCTGGCCATTGGCCGACCATGCAACACGGCATTTGAAGGTTGTTCGCAACATCAACGAACCGCTAATCGAATTCCGGGCCCCTCCCCGCCACGTGCTTCGGCGGGTCTGGTGTGGTTTCCAGGAGAGGCAATCCTCGCGTACTAGTAACCTGGTGTGTTGGCCGGGATGGCTGCAGGAAACCCCCCACGGGTGATGGGGGATGGGTGCGCAGTCCTTGGTAGGGGTTGGTGAGATTAGCCCGTTGGAAGCCCGGTCGGGACTGAACCGCAAACACCAAACTGGGCGTTCCTTGAGGACTGCGGCACCGCACCCTCCGTACATACAACATCAGATTACGTCCATGGCCCCCCCAGCTTTTACGGAAGCGCCTCACAATGCGTGGGACTTATAACCCTTGTAACAGTGCTTCGGTGCACTTGTAGAGCCTGTCCGGCGCGCCAAGGTGGCGCGGCTTCGTTTTGGCAGTGTGTGCAGGCTACATTGATAGCAGTAATAATCATGTTGCCGTGCCGTAAAACACCGTGCCGCCAAGAAGCCTGAGCTGGCCCCACTGGCTTCCAGATGTTTGTAGTTGTCTTGGCGAGATCGTCGGCGCGGGGTTGTTTGGAAGGTCGGAATAAAACATTTTTGGTGGGAGAGAAGGAACGGCGACTGCTTAGAGCTGTCGTATATAACGTATATAAAGATTAAATGTAACAAGTGTGACGTGCTTCGGCACAACTGTTAAAATTGGAAAAATACAGAGAAGATTAGCATGGCCCCCGCGCAGGGATGACACGCACAAATCGAGAAATGGTTCCGAATTTTTTGTCTGCGCCACCGGCTGCGATCGAATCCTGATGACGTCAGCATGCTGACTTTCAGTCTTCCGATTTCTGGGAAATTGCAACGTTTGCAAGAACAAATATGTGTGCCATTGCGGTGATACTCCAGCATTGTCAGGGGGACCTTCACCGGTGGACGGACGTTCAGTCGTGTGGTGCAGACAACCTTCACGGTCCAAATGCTGCCGTGGATGCCGCCGCGGAAGCAAGAACGTGACAATAATGCTATAATGTTGGGTGAACCCCAGGGGGCCAGGGGTAGAAGCACGAAACACCCGCCTCTGCTAGTCATGACCGCGCGCAGTCCGGGTCTTCAAAAGTGCCGCCCTCCAGACTCCATGCAGCGGATGTTGCGTCGCATGCTCAGAGACGTGCAGAATCCGTTCCTTTGGCGAAGCATCCCCACATGTGAAGACGGATTGAAGCCGCCACGCAGCAGTTGGGCATGAGCACGTGAAACCGACTCATGCGCAACTGCCTAGTGGTGCCACAAGGCCGCAACTTCACAGCCGCTGTGTTTTGGGGGACAGCACGTGACATCAATAGCTGTCAGTTGTCGTACTCGGGCCCTTTGCTCTGCTGGGTCCCTAAAGTGTGAAATTTGGACGGGGTGACGCCGGTGCGGGCTGACGTCGGGATTGAAATTGAGTGGCCAGGGCTCATTGGGCGACTTCCGGCATGGCCTTGCGGGGCTCCGTACCTTGTGAACGAACATACGGTATGTGGATCACAGACAAGGCATGTTCCGTCGTATTCGCTGGTTTTGTTATTCGCTGGTTTTGTTCTGTAAGGGAAGATAGCGCCATGCGTAGCGCCAGATCTGCGGGTCGTGGAGATGGGTTGGTCTCTAGGTCACGGGCTTCTCGGAGCCGTCATGATGGCAGAGGCAGCATTGCAGGCTGCACCGTGTGTGACAGGGCGAAACTGGGAAGCCGTCATGCAGGGGGCAGGTGCCATGTCGTGCTGGTACTCACATGCTGTCAATGCGCGTCGGAGCGATGGCGAGGCAGAGAGAGTCGATAGGCATGGTTGCTTGACGGTTGGTGTGCCAGTTTGGATGGTGCTGTTTTGCGCGCACTGCGTGCCATTTCTATGTGGCTGGTGTATGGAATTGTTGGTTCAAGTATCGTACGAATGCCGTAACGTGAGTTGACACCGGCACTGGCGATGTGAGACGGTCGCAAACTGATTGCGGCAGCCAGTACAACCAGTGATTTCGGGCAGGCGGCAACGCCGACATGACTACGCTTATAATTATCTGCGCTTGGCGTGCGTGGAAGCCGCCCATTCTATGGGCGCTTATGGATGATACGTGTATGGTATGGGGTCCGCTGTAACATGTTTTTTCGTGGCATACCTAGGCACGAAATGCGCAGCTTGCAGCGGCAGGTCCGTCCACAGCGAATCGTTTGTACCTCAACAAAGGAAACATCTCTGGTAAGCCCCAGCCAGCGATGTCAGCCCGGCTTGATTGGCTGCTTGACTGGCTGCTCGCGTGCGATCGATGCAACAGTCCCCAAACTCCAATCCAGTAGCCATCACGTGCAACTGGGGATGCCTAGGCACATCACAGACATGTCGGCTCAGACACCAACGTACGGCCAATTCTTGCTGGTTGCTGCCCTCACTCGGCTCCACGGGATCAAGGCGCCAACAAAGAAGTAAGTCATCATGCCATCCGCTCACTCCCCGATTCCCTCCCCGATTTCCTCCCCGCGCACCAGCCCACCACGGACGTTCCAAACCACCGCAACCGCCCCGGTAGATGGGCCTCTGATGGCCATGGCTACGTACTGGATTCGCAGTTCAAACGGCAGCCGCACTCCTGCGCCGCACAGGAGATGCGGGGACTCGCTCCTGTCGCACCGCCCACGTGTCCGATTGTGCACTCCCCCGACGAGGCGCCCATGAAGCACACAACGCATGGACGGCCCAGGCGGCCCCGCAACACGTACGCCGTCGTCCGGGCCGTCGTCGATCCGGACCAGGTACGTGGACTCGGAATACGGCCCCGCACCCCATGCGATGGCCCGCAACGCGGCTATGCCACTACCGTAGGGCAATGTTCTATAACATGAAACAAACCAATGGCCTTCATCGTGCCTGACGGATCCTATGGCGCTTACACGTCCATCACCCCCAGCGCGAACATTCTCCCACCCTGTCATGCACCGATGAAGGGCACGTATCCTGCCATGGGGTACATTACCCACTCGACCCCGCAAGCCGGCACCACAGCCCGCGTCCGAACGAACCACCCCCGCCTCCGTGCCCAGCCGCAAGCCGCCGTCGACAGACATCACTCATGTGAAGCATCGGCTTGAGTGGCGCAGAACAATGGCAACTAGCTAGAACCTTCCATGGGTCTTCCCCTGCTGCGGTGCCAACGTCCCCGCGCCGCACCGCGCCTGAATCCCTTCCGCACTGCACTGCACCACACCCGCAACGAGGATGCCGTAGCAGGACATGGACCAAATGAACAGCAACTCGGGGCGCTGTCGCAATGCCGCATCGCCTGTCCGGCACGCGTCGCATGATGCAAACCTAACACTCTCCCAAAATGCGCGTCGACGGGGCCGCATGTGTCAGCCAGGTCTCCGCCGCTCGATCAGTCGCAGGCAGCTCGCGGTACATCTGCCCCGCGACGCCGGCCTTTGCAGTGGACAGGGAAACACTTTGCCCACAGACGCCATGTGGCTGTCGACATGCCCCGGAAATTGCAGCTGCAGGCTCGTCGTGTGATGCACTGGGACCCGTTGCTCACCATCCACGTTGCGTTGTCTGCCCTTCCATTCCCCGTTTCCCTCGGCTGCTCCGAACGCGAACATGCGACGACACGATACCGCGACTGGGCCTCATCAGGTGCCACCAACCACCAACCACCAACCACCCTGCCCTAAACCGCTGACAGACACCAGCATGGATGCACCCCAGCTGCAGTTGCTGGAAAAGTGCAAGGCAGCAAATCGCAGTGCCAGTGGTAGACGGTCCCACACCACATGGCATGGCTTCATGGATTTAGAGTGTCCGGATGGGCGGTGTAGACATGGGGTGAAGCCGACCCGCAGCCGTGCCGCGGGATCCCGCACAAGCAAATAAAGCCCTTTATTTCCCCGACCCACATCGGCCCGACCTCTCCGTGGAACCCACGTACGCCACCTCGTCGCAGGCATGTTACGCGGCTCTTCACCCACCACCAATCCATCATGCAGTGTGCCCCGACCGACCCAGGCTGCAAAACCGAGATCGAATTGCACCCGGTGTGAGGATTATGAATGACCCACATCCACAGTAAGTTCCGGACGACCAACCATTCCCGGCGTGTTCTCAAGTCTCTTCAGGGCTTCAGGCCCGAATCAAACCAGGGCGGCCGTCGGCCCTTCCTCCCCCCTAACGCTGTGGCGCGATCGCGTCGTCACTGCAGAGCGGGGCTGCCGCAATCCCGCCCATGCATGCCACTGAAACTGTGGATCCGGCGGTACTTGACGACACACGACGGCAAAAGCGCACGACACGACGCGGAGTCCGCCATCACCGTTACCAGTACCGTGCCCGGCTACACTGCGAACACGTGACTCAACCACCGCCACCACCCTCGCCTTCGCACTGCAAGGCTACGAATGGTCCTGTTCTCATGTCAGCAAGCCGACCTTCCCCGCGCCGCGGCCCAGCCGCCGCAATTCTCTTTTGCATGAACTTGTCCCGGTGGCCGTGCTGTGCAACACCCCCGATGCAGATACCAGCGCAGCCAAGACTACGCTCCATCACCGCGCCCTACCGCAGTCGCCACCGCCTCCGCTTCCACCTCCAGGGTCGCCTTGCTTTCGAACGCACACCCCCATCCCCACCGCCATCCCCACACCCAAACTCCTCCCCGCAAAACGGCACCAGCCTCCTTTCCGGGGCATCTCCATCCAGCTTTCTAGGCCACCAACCGCCCGGCCATGCTGCCTTTTGCACATCCCACCCCTATGGCACCACCAGTGGACCACTACAGCTTCCCCCCGGGGCGCATCTGATCCACACACACGCACCCCGGAACTCGGCGTTTGAAACAGGTGACAAAACTAGGCCACCGCGCCTGTCCAAATCCGCACCTCCTTCACGTCCCCGGCCCCAGAAAAAAGAGACCCGCCTGGGGGGTCCTGCCGCGCGAGCCAGCGGGCTGCGGCGGCCACCTCGTGCAGACGAGCGGTGCCTCACCCCGCCGGTACACGCACATGGTCCCTCGCCCAAGACATGGTATGGTCGTCGACACGCATCGAGGTCGAGCGCATTCGCGTCGAGCGTCGAAGCAAAAGTGAGAGTCGATTAGTCGAAAGTCGAAAGATGCTCTGCCCGTGAGGAGACACACCCTGTGCGGGCTGTGCGAGAGCAGCGGACACACGTGGCGCCCCCAGCCCCACAGCTGACAGTGCACGTGGCACGTTCCTTACAACTGCAGCTCCGAAACCATTCCTGCGACATGCACCCCCCATCGCGACGACAATTTGCACCGCCATCACCGGTACGTTCCGCCGCCAGCAGGCCACGAAGCCAGGCCCCGTATCCACGCGCCCCGCTTCATCACCCATCTTGACCTTTCTCCTTCGCCCGTTTCCTCCCCGTAGCCCTTCCTCCGGGTTCCCCTCACCTCTTCCCGCCTCTTCAAAACAACACCTGACTTGGCTCCACAAGGCACCGCCGCACCCAGCACCCAGGTGCGCACCAGGGCTCGTGCTGCCCCACCCACAATCCTCACGCGCTCAACCAAATGATCCTTGACCCATTATCATAACTGTCTTTCCTTATTGTGGATGCGCGACAAACGGAACTTTAATTATCATATGAACGCGTAACAAGCGAAACATAAAGTGCCTTGGTTGTAGCCAAGAGAGGCGGCAGACACCCGCACCCAACCCTGCACCAACTTCGCTGCACAGGCGCGCCAAGTCCGCCGCCTCATCGCGGGTGACATCGCACGGGAGAGAGACGCGCCTGGCCGAAACACACACGCACACGCACCGACTGGGGCGGCGAGTGGGGCGCCCACGGACGTCCGGTCCACGGCATCTCAACACCACGTCCGCGTTGCCTGGTCGGTACATGCACGCCGTGGCGCCCGCCCCTCCTCACTCGCCCTTCAGGCGGACGGGAACGGCATCGAGAGCATGTGAAGTGCCGGAAGCGAAATGCACAGCAGGCACACGCGACGCAACCTCCCGTAACGAATGGACGACTTGGAATGGGGACAGCGAACACGTTCGGCCGCAAACGCCCGCACGCGCCGACCGACGCTATTGCTGCGACGCAAGGCCGTACACCTGCCCCCTCGACCACACCACCACCACCACATGTAACTAGTCCTGGCCACGTCACGATGCGTTTCCCGCTATGCCGGTGCGGCTGTACTGCTCCCCAGAGCTTCCTCCACCAGCCAGCACTGCGGGCATTCCTCGACACGGCCGGCCCCGCCGCAATCCCCACCCAGCCACCCACCCACCCGGCCAACGCCCTTTGTCACCTTTCCTCCTCCTCCTCCTCCCCGTCGAGTCCGGGTTCATCACCCACCGGCATTCGCACCGCCACCAGCGCCCCCCGCCTCAGTGGTCCCGATGCGCGGCGTGGCACCTGACCCCCGGCTCCACATGTGAAATGGGCTGCCCCGTACACGTGACCGCCATGGCCCGCAGGACTCCCGCAACCCGCACCTACCCGCACAACGGACGCGGCTCTGGCCAACATGGGGCTGTCACAACACCGCAGATAGGGACGAAGGGAGGGACTGAGAGAGGGAGGGAGAGAAGAGAGATACCAGACGCGTACGCCCCTGTGTTGGGTTGCATAATTGACCGACCGGTCGCAGGAGGGGTGCCGTAGCCGCCAGTCCTGGCCTCTACACGCCCTTGGACAGGCAGCGCCCGCCGCAGCCGCAGCCGCACTCTTGACACCTACCTACCTGGCTGCAGAGGGCCACGGCATCGCAGCGACGGCCACGCACCACCGCAACCAGCCCCACCCCCTTCAAGGTCCATCCCCGCGGCCCACGCGTCGCGCGCAGGTGCGTTCCAAACAATTTGGCGGCGACACCCAACCAGATCCCCTGGATTCACCCAGCACACCCCAATTCCCCCAGCCCGACCTGGTGCCTCCAACTGGAATGAGCAACTGCATCGATTCTGGCAGGCGGCGGGCATGCGGGCGGCTGGCTACTCCTGCGCGACACGCGTCCCGACAGCCCGCTGCGTTCCTCGCCAGTTGCCACCCTTCCTGCCTGCCTGCCTGTCATCCAGCTCCAACCTACAGCCGCCGTCGCAACCGAAACAAATGCTATGATACGAATACCAGCAGCAGAGGATACTAAAATTGCCTTCGCAATAACCCTAAAGACGGGTCGCCCCCGACCGTACAATGCGCCGTTCGATCGCCCGCGACACTCGACACATGTCCTCAATAGCCCGTACTGTACTGTACGGCAGCGCGGACGGTGCGGCACTCGGCGCCGCCGAGCATCTTCACAGACTTCACGGACGCGACCTGGGCGGTCAACTGCATTCCGTGGAGCCCACACGCGCACGTGCGCAGTTGCGCTAATCATCAACACACGCACAAACACACACACACACACCATCCCTCCGCAATACTGTACTGACATGCTCTCCGAGACACACGTACAAACCCGTACATTTTCAAACATGCGAGAAGCTTTATTGGTCGGGCCATGCGCCGCCGCAGTACCGAACTTTGACACTACTTTGGCCCGTGGGTTCGGGCCATGTTGCGCCTCTCTCTGTGCACGAGACAGATGCGCATGCCGTGGCCTGGTAGACGCGGGAAGACCAACACAAAGATTTCATCATAGGATAAGGAGGAAAATGCAGAAGAAGCGTCGGATTCTTGCAGGTAAGACGGTAGACGCTTCCTTTCATAGACATTCATGTGCCACCGCCGCCGCCGCCACCGCCGCCGCCGGCCGTATGCCGCGGCACCACAAGCGCCCGCATCAAGCGCCTCCGTCCAAAAACTTTCTAGACGATTAGACATTAGTTGTTCCGGACTCATCGGCATCACATCGATCCCGCGAATTGGCACCTGACGCGCAGCCCCTCAGCCGCGCCCAACCTCCCCACCCGGACACCCTCACACACTCCATATGCGTCCATCTCCATCTCCGTCGCCAGGCCGCCGCGTCCCACGGGTCGGCGGTGCCAGACACCGGAGGCTACACCCCCCATCGTCGTGTTGCCCGTTCAGCGACGCATGTTTCCTCCCGCCCAGCTGCCTGACAGCCTCTTCGCAGGGAAGCGCAGCGCAGCACAGCGCGGCGCAGCCCGCCCGTCGACAGCTGGTCGGACGGCGGGTCGGTCTCGTTCAGCAAGCCTCCAGCATGGCCGGAAGCGTCGGCAGCACTCCGCTCTTGGGACCCGCGGGTTCCGTCTTCAGCACATTGAACCTGCAAGTCGGTCGAACACGTCTGCACGTTGGTATGGCTCGTTTGGGGAGGGACGAATGACCGACTCGCACACGGCACCCAAGGCAGTTCTCACGGTAAACCATCCTCGGGAGGTCACATGGCAGGCCGCGACCTCTGGCAAAGGCGCGGCGACGGTACCGGTCCGAGCCAGCGCCCGGTCGGAACGCGTTCACCCGCTGACAGCACCGTGCACGTTGCGCCGCGCGGCGGCTGCCCAGACCACCCTGTCCCCGGGGTACGTAGGTGTGTCCCAGCACGGCGCTGGCCGCATCACCCACGTGCAGACCGCAGACCTGCCTGCCTCAGCTTAAACCGCTCAGACTTGGAAGTAAACCCTAGTAAACCCTAGGCCATGACCCACCAAACCCAAGGGACCCACCAGCCAAAGGCTGTCGAACAAACGACACAACACCACACGCCAGCCAGCGAACCTCATCCGTCCACCCGCCCACCTGAGGAACTTGGACTCGCGGCCCATGGTGCTCATCGTGTCCTCCGTGATCCAGGCGGCCGCCAACATCAGGTCGAAGCCGTGCTTCTGGATCAGCCGGTGCCGCGCGTTCACCACCGCCGACATCGCCACGAAGATGGCCTCCGAGCCGGCCGCCTTCATCACGGCCTGCATGGCGGAGAGCACGCACGCGAGGTGAGGTGAGGCAGGAGGACGAGCTCAGTTTAACAACGCCGCACGCGCTGCTGAGCGGGATTCAGCACGTGGCGATTCAGCACGCTTTTAGATTCTGTCGGGCGTGGTTCAACACGCAAGGCGGTCGGGTACGGCAAGGGTACGATGCCAGCGAACGCCCGCTCGTACGCAAAGGGGGCATGGCATGCCCGTGAGGAACGCGAGCAGTACAGAGGATCACCCGTACTGCTCAAGGCCAGCGGATCTGATTTTGCAGACGGGAGCGGAGAAAGGGACGAGCGGCAACTGCCCCGCACAGCGGCGGCGCCCGTCCGACCCAAATCAAATCAAAACGTCCTCTGCAGATGTTGGGGGATCGCATGACTGCAATCGCCGGTGCCGTGCTTCGCCGGTGACGCACCTGGCCCCGGTCCAGCATGACGGCGATGATGGCGCTCGCCATCTTGTGGATATCAGACCCACGGGCCACATTGAGTACCGTCTCGTCCACCGTCTTGAGTCGCTCGTCCAGGTGCGGGACGGGAAACACCAGGAAGGCGAAGCGGCTCGGGTCGGGGCGCTCGTTGCTATCGTACCTGTGTCCCAACAGATTTATCACAACACAGCAAAACACAAAAGCTTTCGGGTCGCGTGCCCGTTCTGGTGTCAAATCTATGTGCTCTGAGCGCTTGCGCTCCAGGGGCGAGCCGTCCAGGGCACTCGGTATTCCAAGCTGCCCACAGCGGATGGCGCTGCACCAATTTTCATGTCTGTGTGGTCGGCCGTCAGACCCCCAGCCCCGGCCCAGGTCCCGGCCCAGGTCCCGGCCCAGGTCCCGGCCCAGGTCCCGGCCCAGGTCCCGGCCCAGGTCCCGGCCCAGGTCCCGGCCCAGGTCCCGGCCCCTGAACGGACGGCGGACCGCGGCTTGCCTCGCACGAGACCCATCAGCCACCACTTCGCCAGGGGGCAGCCCTTGGGGGGTAATAAGACATTGGTAGACATATTTATACTGAGCTGCTGCCAGAGCGAATATCCGATAGAGGCCCCCCTTTGGGAGGGGGGCCGCCGTGGAACCCACCGACCCACCGACATGTGCGAATCAGCCCTCCCGACTGACTGGGGTCCCCTTCCCTGGCTGCAGGTACTGCCCGGAGCCCACCTGTGGAAGGGCAGGAAGGTCACCTCCGCGCCCTCTGGACCCGTCTCCTTGGCGTACTGCCGGGCCACCGCGATGGCCTTCACCGCCTGCGGAATTGAAGGCGTCCAACGGGAGAGTGGAAAAGGGATGGCAGGGATGCGGTGGTTCGGCAAACGGCAACGACAATCGATATTGCAAATGCCGACAGACACGGCGATCAACCCTAACCCATCACCCTACAGGGCACGGCCGTAATGCGCCCGCCGACACACCAAAATATGCTAGGTCCCCAACCCATACCTCACTCATCCGGCGTGTTTCAGATCCTGGGATAGACCACCTTTCACGAGCCTCCGCCTTTCTCATTTGCTCTGCTCACCTGGTTCAAGCTGTCGTACGATGTGTTGTACGGCGGTCCACCGGATCGCAGCGCTGTCACCAGGGCTGTAACGCCCCGGGACAGAATCTTGTCAATGGCGCCCGCCGCGTCCTTCACCACAGTGGCGGCCTTGATGGTCACGGAGTTCTGGTCCCGGAGCGACGAACGGCGGGACGAGCAGCCCGAGAGCGACGCCGTTGTAAAGACAGACAACGGCGGCATCCCGGCGGTGGCGGCGCCGCCAGCGGCACGGCCACAATGGTCGACAACGTCCCCTTCAAGATGCAGGGCCGCGGCGCCGCCGGAGGCCGCGGCGGCTGAACCGGCGGCGGCCTTAGCATCGCCTTCCCTGGACACGGGCTGGTCGCAGTAGCGCTGCAGGTGCATGTCTGCGGCCGCCACCACCCTCTGTGGCGGCGGCGGCATCGCGCCCCGTCGCTGAATTGAGGGCGCGGGGGCATTGTCCGGGAAGCACTGGCGAAAGGCGTCCGACGGGCCGAGCAGCGCATCGACCAGGGGGCAGCCGCTGTCGCTGCCACTGGCACTGCCGCAGCCATCCGCGGGATTGGCAGCAGCGACCACGCTGCCGCTGGCGCAGGGGGGACGCGACACGGAGGCCGAGGCGAGCGAGGCGTTGGTGGTGAAGGCGCAGGCCATGGAGGAGCGGTAGGTGGCCGACGTCACGGAGGAGCGGTAAGCACCGGACAGGACCACAGACGAAGCGGGAGAGCAGGGCGCGGAGGAGTGCGTTGGCGAGGGCGGGGCGCGCATCATCGGGATGAAAGTTGTGGCGGCGAGGCTGTCGTGAGCGATGTCGCCCGCGGACTCCAAAAGCGCAGTGGAGTCCTCCTGTAGGGCTTTGCCGCAGCACAGCCTGTCCGCGGTTGGTTGAAAAGGTTGCACAAGATGTGCCGAGGCCGCCGCGCCAGGATCGCAGACACCAGCATCTGCGCTGGTTGGCGCATAAGATTTCAGTGATGCCTCTCCCGCGGCGATCGCTGCTGACGGCGAAGGGGGCGAATTCATGCCATCGACGTTGTCCGCCCTAGGCCGAAATCAGGAAACAATGCATGAAAGGGAAAGGTGTTGAATTGGTATCATCTGAAGGCCGGAGGGTTGCTCTTAAAGGATGCTTCACCTGACTTCGCATAGGGAAATGTCAAATGTCGCGCAGGGGCGGGAAAGCTTGGGGCCTGGATGGGCCCTACGTAAGAAATGCTGCCTTACCTCGAGTCTGCAACCGCAGATGGCAGAAACGCAGGGACAACCATTTGCTCTGCCGCCCGACGGATGCCGGCGGGCGAAGACCCCGAAGGAGCAGGCGAGTCGCGAGATGTATTCCCAGGGCACGAACCAGATCGAGGAGCCTGAAGTTGGCAGTTAGGTATCGCCCCAGGGATACCACTTGGTGTCCCGGCAACGCGCTGCGTTAGGACGGGCGACATACTCGTCACAAAAGCGGGTCGCTGATCAGCTTCTGCGCCTGATAATGTATTCTCTTTTCTCTTTGGCCTTCACGATCGGCGGTCTTAACGCTGCCTGTTTGCTTGGAGTGTCGCGTGCAAAAAGCAACGTGACAAAAACAGTTTCCGGAGAAAAAAGTGCTCAGTTGTCAGCGTCAACATGACAACAATACAAGGAAGCTTTTGACTTTGAGCTATTACAACTGTTCGCTGGTGCATGTGAACTGCTCGGACAGTGACCGTGGACAGTGACGGGGATGGTGTCGTACAGTAATGACAAGGATTCACACAATGACAAAGATTGACCAACTTACAGTCAACTGTGAGGGCGGCCTCCATGGGAAGAGGCGATCGTCGAGGCCCTGGGTCGGGGGGGGAAAGCCGAAAATCGGGTGCGGCAGCTTGCAGCAGCAATCCATGGCCAAGGCACCTTGCGGATGGTAAGAGCCGTCGCATATAACATATTGCAAGCAATATAGCTGGCGTAAGTCTTTTGGTGCCTTGCATGGGCAGTTCGGATGCGAGACAAGCTTTTTCTGGCCCACTTGTGAAATTATTAGCAAGCAGCCGCACATCTTTTGAAAAAGAACACACACCTGCACGCCGTCTTACCTGCGCTCCTGGCGCGCCATGCCTTCCGCGTTTCGGCAGAGGCTGCCAGTTTGCAGCAGCAAGGCGAACGAAGAAGGGGTCTGGAGGCTGCTGCCAAGTATGAGGCAGCCATCGCCAAAAACCAGCAGGCACTTGACGCCCTTGCTCGCCAGGGCCAGCTGCACGGACTCAACACCGCCAAGGGCGTGCTTGCATGGGACGAGGCCATCGAGATAAGGTCTTGCTTGGTACGTGGCAGACTGGAGCTAGCCACAATGTCTTGGAGTAGGACGGGGGACCCTCGGCCCTAGGTGTGCGTAACGGCTGCGCTTCACCAGGTCATCCGAGTCGCGACGGCACGCACGCGGTGGACGAGTGGGCGGGCTTCTAGCTGCACACCGTTCTGAGCATGCTGTTCAAAACGAGATCACCTCCAATGACTTGCCGTAAATGTTCGGGACACGGAGAGTACAGGGCAGGATATCTGGACGGCGGCGTCGTGAGCCTGGCGACCGTCAGTGTACGAGCACCGTGCAGCTCGCCCGCCGTGGCAGGATTCGGACTGCCTTAGCTGCCGCAAGTGATGTGTCCACTTGGTCTGTCGGCATGTGTTGAGGGCGTTTTTTTCGGGCCGTTCTCGGCGGACTGGGCGTTGCACACATGTGTGGCGGGCGCCAGGCGCAGCACAAGCAGAGTATGGTGCGGGGGGTCCCACCCGCATCCGGGCGGCGCCGAGCTCTTCTGAGCACCAGCTGAGCCCCGGCGTCTGCGCGGGGCCATTCGTTCGAGGGTTCCGCCAGGCCGTCGATGAATAATGACAGAACGTGACATCCCGTCCGGAGGAAACCGCCCGGGGCCGCGTTTGTAGCGGGGCCACCACCACCTGACACTTGGGTCGGTCCTGACGGGCCCCGTCGACCCAGATGGCTCCCGCATGGGCCGACCCACATCGACCCACAGATCGTCAGGAAACCCCCTCCCAGGTAGCCGTCCTGTGTTTCGTGCAGAGCCGGCTACCCGGGGTGTGCCAGGTCCCGTGGGGCCGCGCCGTGGGTGGCGGCCGTACGGCACTTAATACGGCGCTCCCGTTGATCCCCGCCGCAGTAAAAGGCCCCATTCACTGTCTTCACATCGTTGGGTTGCCTGTGCCGGTTCGCCGCCGCCGGCTCATTCAAACCGCCCAACCGAAAACCTCCAATCCTCCTCCCTCCAGGCGGAGTGCTACCAACTGCTCGCGGAGGCCCTTCAGACGGCGGCGGCTGCCCGTCCAGATGCGGAGCTGAGCGCCGAAGTGGAGCGCCAGGTGCGGGCGTGGGCAGGGTGGGAAGATACGGTACTTCCGTGGTTCTCGTGGGCACCATGCGCCGTTCAACCCATATCCGTACGGATAAGGGTTGTACAGCGCGTGGTGCCCACGAGAACTAGTAGGCTTGGATGTGCGTTCCTTGGATGACATCAAATCTGCGTGTCACGTGCCACGTGTACTGCTGAACGCGTCGCCGTACAACCCATGCACTTACGTTTGAGGAAGGAGCATATGATTGAGGGAATGGAGGGGATGGAGAGGAATTGAGGAACATTGACAGGGTGGGCCGAGGTCGTAACTTGCATGGAAAGGCCGCTTAAGATACGTTGACCAGCCCCTCGCCGCAGTGCTGAGCAGTCGTGACGGCCGTACAGGGCAACTACTCCATTATTCCGATCATACACGTTCTCGTCAGCAATCACCTCCGTCCCTCCCTTCCTCCTTCGGGCGGCCCTCCCTCTCCCCCCTCCCCCAGGCTGCTGCGACAGCAACGCAGCACCTAACCACTGCGTTGGGTCACTATGCCTGTTGCCACCCAGCCGCCGTACTGACGGCGGCCGTCAATGACTCCGCCGCCGCCGCCGCCGGCGGCACCGTCCCGGCGATCTTCGCTGCCGCCGCGGCCGCGGCCGCCGCAGTCGCCGCCGCGGCAACGTCGCTGCCGGCCGAGGTCGCGGTTAACGCGGGCAACTGTACGGCTTCCCTGGCGGAGATCCTGGAGGAGGAGACGGGGCGCGTGGCGGCGGAGGCGCCGCCGGCGACGTGGCTGCCGCTGTACGACGTGACGTTGCGCTGCTACCGCTCCGCGGCGGCCTGCTACCGGGCTGCTGTAGCCCGGGAGGAGGACGCGCTGGTGGGTCGGTGGGTCGGCGGCTCGACAGCTCAATAGGGTCGACCGCTTTGCCTTCGGGGACAAGGCGGTGGTCGGAGACGGAGATGGGCGCGTGTCGTTTGGGGTTGCTCCCCGGACCTTGTGCGACTTGGTCCGCCGCCGTCCCGGGGAGGCGGGGGGGATTGCAGGACATGGGTAGGTGTATTCCAACCGCACTGACTGCATTGAATGCCAGAGAGCAGAGGTTTTCAGAAGAGTCGACTGTACCAGGATGCGACGACGTCCACGTCGTACACCGACCGGGTGTGGGGTGTGGGGCAAGCCGGTGTCAGGACTGCGACGGGTGGGTGACCTGTGTACGTGTGCGCTGGGGCCCCCCAGGGGGGGAATATAGGACATTGGAAGACATTTCAGACTGCGCTGAGGGGGAGGGGCCGAGACGCAGCTGCGGTAGAGTGCGACGCGGCATGGTGGGCAATGTGGGTCCTTGGGTGGGGCGACAGGCGACAGGCAGCATCCGGGATCCTGTCAGCTTCTGACGGCGCACTGCCCACGGCCCACGGCCCGCAGACGCTGAGCAACCTGGGGGACGTGCTCGTCCAGAGCGGTACCTGCCTGTACGCCGTTGCACGAGCTGTACGGGAGGCGGAACCCGGCTCAATGGCGGCGGCGCTGCAGGGCCAGATGGCGGTGGCCGCGGCGGCGGCGACTGCGGACACTGCGCCTTCGGCCACGTCACCGTCTGTGACGGCGGCGTTGCCGCTGCCGCCAACGGATTGGGCTGCCGCCCGGGAGGCAGAGGCGCAGTCGGACTTCGCGGCGGCGATAGCGGCCTACGAGGCGGCGTGCTCGATCAGCGACTCTTCCCAGGGTGAGAGTGGGGTTGAGGGTGGGGTTGGGGGTGAGGGTGGGGTTGGGGTTGGGGGTGAGGGTGAGGGTGAGGGTGGGGGTGAGGGTGGGGGTGAGGGTGAGGGTGAGGGTGGGGGTGGGGGTGGGGTGGGGGTGGGGGTGGGGGTGGGGGTGAGGGTGGTGGTGGGGGGGTGGGGGTGGGGGTGGGGGTGGGGGTGGGGGTGGGGGGGGTGAGGGTGAGGGTGGGGGTGAGGGTGAGGGTGAGGGTGAGGGTGAGGGTGAGGCGGGGGGTCGGCGGTGCGGGGGAGCGCTGTGGTGGGGCAGGTGGGGGAGGTGCCCAACGCCGTCAGTCCTCCGCCGCGTGCGGCCTCAGCCGCCAGCGCGGTGATGTATCGGTTCTTCCGGGATGTGTTGGGTCCTCGGCACGTCGCTTCCTGTTGCACTTGGCGGCAGCGCCGCCGCGCCGCCGCGCGCACTTGCACAGTCTCATTTTACCCTGCCATGCAGGTACCTCGCCACGCAAGTGTGCCCGGGTTGTTCCTGGGATTGGCTTTTCTTCTGGCGACAATCCCCCGCCATCCCCCGGTCGGGACCCGGTGATGTCATGTGGTGTGACATGATTTGATGTGGCCGCCGACCATCAGCGTTTAGGGTTTACACCCTCCGGGCCCGCGGCACTGTACGATGTGCTGCGGTGCGTTGCCCGGTGAGGGTCGCGTTGGGGACGCGGGCAGTCCGCTCTCAGAGCCCGCCTCCCTTTTGGCCGCTCCCCCTCGCGCCGCCTGCCCCAATGGCCGCCTGACCCCCCCCCTTGAGGCCCCTGAGGTGCATCTGAACAGGCCCCATTGCCCCCCTGGACTGCCCCTCTGATGGTCGGGCCCAGGGGACGACCTGCCGGGACTGCTCTGCAACTGGGGCGCGGGGCTGCTCAGCCTGGCGCGCTGCCTCCAGGTGACGTCATGGTCTCCGTACTCGCCCCTTCCGGTCCCGTGGGCCGGTCGGGGGTCCAGGGTCCCTCGGGTGGCGACGGCGCCATCCCGTACCGGGTCCGTTGTCGCTGCTTGCTGTGCCCCCTATGCGGGTCCGCGGGGACTTGTCTTTCGGGTTTATTTCGTTTTTCAATTTAACCCCCAGGCGGGTCAGCGGAGGCTTCCATCCCACCGCACAAGCGCGGGGGAGGGGCGGAAAGAGGGTTGGGGGGGAGGAGGGAGGAAATTGGTAGACATTTTGGGGAAGGAAGAGAGGGACCCTGCCGCCAACTTGGTGATGTGTTTGCGGTTTCGCTGTCTTGGTTGACAAGTTAGAGGGTTGACGTTCGAAACGGCCCATGCAACTAGTCGCGCGTCCGCTTCCAGCTCCTACCCTTCCCCCAAGTCCCCCTGGTCCGGCCGCCCTCGCCCTCGTCGCATGCGTCCCCCCCCGTCGCTCTGGCAGCAGCGCAGTCTGAACTTTCTACCAATTTCCTATACCACCACCACCGCCACCACTGCCGCAGGACCCGGCGGCTCGGCTGCCGCTGCTGCAGCAGGCCACCTCCCGGTTGGAGCAGGCGGCGGCGTTCGACCGGGCGGACCCCGCGCCGCTGAGCAGCCTGGGGGACACCCTGGCGGCGGCGGGCGAGGCGGCCGAGGAGCTCGCAACCGCGGCGGCGGCCGCGGCGGACGCTGCTGCCGTGCAGCACTGGTACGGCACGGCGGCGGCACACATGCAGTCGGCTCTGGAGCGGGGGTACGCGGCGGCGCTGACGCTGCGGCGGGACGATGTGGAGGCGCTGGTAGGTGGTGGTTGCTGGGTTGAAGAAACGAGAAACAAGCCCAGAATGGGGCGCGGGTGGGTGGAACGGGGATTGGGGGCATCTGCAGCGAAGGGCGCGCGCCGTTCGTGGGTTGCCGGCCACGCGTCCGGTGGCTCTTGCCGTGGACTTGACACCTGCCTGCAGGCAACCGATGGGTTTCACCATGCATGGGGAATGCACGGCGTGCTGCGGTCCCCACCTACCAACGTGCATCGGGCGTGCCGGATGCCACGGCATGAGGGCGCGTGAGGGGCGTGACTGTATGAGGTAGGGGCATGGGGGCTGATGGACTCCTGGCAAAGACGCTGGGAGGGGCGCTGGGTAAGTACCGTACTCGTGCAGTACTTGCCCAGCGCCCCAGGGGGGGGATGCGGACTGTAGACTGTGTCCCAACCCGTGTCGTACACCCTGGCATCACACCCCGGCGGCCTCTGGAAGCATCTTCTCGCTGCCATGTTTTCGAAACCCGGATCCGCCCTCTCCTCTGACGTCGGGGCGCCCGCAGATCGGCTCAGCAGAGACGAACTTGTCTCTAGCCCGGCTGCAGCGACGAGCCGCCGCCGCCGCTGGTGGCCCCGCCGTACTCGGCGGCGGCGGTGAGGGCGGCAGCGATGGTGACGGCGGTGGCGGGTCGCGGGCAGCCGCGGCGGCGGTGACGGCGCTGCAGGCGGCCCTGTCGCGGCCGGAGCGGTTGGGGGGGTGGCGGCAGCGCTGCGACGTGCGGTACAACTTGGCATGTGCACTGGCGCTGGTGGGGCGGGGACAGGTGAGCGGAGGGGGCAGGGGCGGCGCAGGAGGCAGAGGGGACAGGGGGCCTAGAGGGGGCAGGGGAGGGGGAGGGGCGGAGGAAGTGGGTCACGGCGGCGGAAGTGGGTCGGGATCCGTAAACTGGTTAGGGCGTCAATCAGATCTTGAGGCCTCGAGCTTCACCGCGGGGTCACGATGGTTGGTGTACGGCACACGGCACACGGCGGGGGGTTATCATAGGCCGGGCCGGGTCGGTCGCGTAGGCCATGACGGGCACCAAACATACACGCGCAGCTAGCGCGCGGTAGTTGTGTCTTTATATATGTGAACGGGAAGCGCCTTGTCGGAAGGTATACATTTTTGCTGCTCCCCGCGTGCATATATAGTATGCACGAGTCATGCGCGTACTCCCCGCGTGCGCGCGCGTATATATATGAACGCAACAGCGGACCCCAAAGGGATCAACGGTGAATACCAGCAGGGCAAGCCCCAGCAGGCCCCACCGACAAGGCGGCAAGAAACCTCCATACCAACAGTATAGTACGGCACACTATCCATAGGATGGAGACCAACATGCAATATATATTGGTTACTTGCTAGGGGTGGGGGCACCACTAGAAATTGCCAAGAATCCTGACCGTGCCCTGATGGGGTGTCCTACCCCATCTGACTCTCCCCCGGTCCTCATCTGGGGGTGCTTCTCATTTCGCTTCGCAGGAGGCGCACCAGCTGCTGTCGGCGCTGCTGGCATGCGGTGCCGTACGCATTGCCGAGTTGGCACGTGACGCGGACTTCGAGCCCGTACGACACCTTCCCTGGTTCCAGGCGTTGCTGGCGGGCTAGGGGCCCAGGCAGGGCTGGGCTGCTCCTGAAAGCCGCGCCAGACCCGCCGAAGCACATGGCGGGGAGGGAGCCGGGATGCGAACCGTGGATCTCTGAACAGAATGCCGGTGTCTTTCCCATTAGACGACCACCCCAAATGTGAATGCCCTGTGGGACATGCTCAGCGCGCAGCGTCCAATAGGGCATTCACAATTACAACAGCTAGAAGCCGGTGCGCGTTGCATGTCTCGGAGATACGCCTGTCCCAAGGTGCCCACCTTTCTCGTCACCAGCCTGGCGACACCTGGGTTGCTGGTCCCCCTTGTAACGATGTTTCCTACAACGCTTATGTACCAACATCACGATCCTCCGACACTGTGGTGCACAGCAGCAGCAACATGAGTGTGACGCAGGAGAGCATGGTGCCCCATGGAACCTGCCGTGGGCGCACACGCACTGCTCACGACCTCAGGGCGCTGCGAGCGTACAGCAGTTGTGTGGCCGCCGCGGCGGTGGGCGCATCCAGGGCACCAGCCATGCATGACCATGAACCCTCCTCCGGCAATGTCGTCCTCGGGGTCATGACGCGGCGCAGCGCTGTGCCTATGACAGCAGCATCCGTGGGGAATTGCGGGCATGGCACCCTCCCACGGTGAGTGCGACGGTACCCAAACCACGGAGTTGGCGCTTCTTATCACCACTCATTAAACTGTTATATTATTTCCGTTTGTTGTTGATTTCGCATTTAGTTGAACTGTTTGGTAGATGACAGTTGCAGAACAAACCTTTCGTCTCTTACTCACTTTCTAGGTCATTTACTGCAAGAAAGTTATCTGATTGGACCGATCCTTTTGTTCAGGCCGACGGCATTATCAGATAGCAACGAAGACTAAGCGTTTCTCAATTTGCCACCCTTGCCCGTAAATTATGTTATCTGCTTTCAAAAGTCAACTATTGTCCTGGATACATCCTGGATACAAATTTCATTTTCGTGAACCAAAGTGATTAAGAAAATGGTATTTTCCAGGCCCCCCAAAAAAACCTTGTTTTCGCGGTCTACGACCGCGATTAATGTGTGGACCTGTCCCTAACACAGTAAATTTGCCAATGAATGCCTCTCCCTGAGCTCAAAACCCGACTGTGAGTCCGAGGTACGGCGATCTCCACAATGCGTTACAGACTGCCTAGCATGGTAGTAAATCAAACCAAAGCTGCTGCTGACGTACTCAAAACTCTTACTACCGTGCGTGTGAATGAGACGGCAGATTGTTGGCGCATATCAAGTGTGTGAGTGCTCCTCAATAGACTGTTAGAAATTCTCTACCATCGCATAAGCTACCTGCAATGTCGGAGCGGCATAGCAAAAACCCGCGAACTTTACGGCATCTGGCAGAAAGCTGCTTAGATAATAAGCTCGCCGCTGCTAAGAAAGACAGCGTATACTATGTGGCCGGTCAACAGCGCCTGCAGCAGCCCTTCACGCTGTTCATCCGCAGCGACGAAGTCGCGCAAGGGGAGGGGACGGCACGTAAACGTTTTCTGGCGAAAGGCCTGTTGGTGGATGCAGAGCCGCTAGGCCAGGACACCATTGATGTGCTGCTAAAGGCAGCGCAGCCGGCTCCGTTTGGCCGGCGTGGAGAGCCCGTCCTGGACCCCGAGTACCGCAACGCGCTGCGGCTGCTGCCGGGCACCTTCGGTCTCAGCGCGGCGCTGCCGACGCAAGACATGATGAAGGACATCTCGTCGCTTATGGCGCCCGACAGCCCGCCCATCTTCGCGCAGCTGGACAAGCTGAACATCTACGGCCCGGGCGGCATGTTCAAGCGGCACGTTGACACGCCCCTCAACGACAGCCACTTCGGGTCGCTGGTGGTGGCCCTGCCATGCGCTTTTGAAGGCGGCGAGCTGGTGGTTCGCAACGGCGACACGACCGTCTCTCTGCCCCTCAGCGGTGGCGCGGGTGCCTGGTCCACTGCCGCGGCTGCAGAAAGCACACCCGCCCCTGGCACGTTTACGTCCTCTCCGCCGCCGGCAGAGGAGCCAGCGGATGGCCCCGTGCTGCACTTCGCGGCCTTCTTCAGCGACCTGGAGCACGAAGTGCTGCCTGTGACGTCCGGCTACCGCATCACCCTCACGTACAACTTGTTCTTCGACCGCACGGAGCGGCTCCTCTCTGTGGCGCGGCCGCTGGCCGGCTGCTACAACCCTCTGGTGACTGAGCTGTCTCGGCTGCTGGCCCAGGCTGCCTGGCACCCCGAGGGCGTCACCCTCGGCTACTTGCTGCACCACCAGTACGCGCGTTGCTTTGGGAACGTGAGCGACAGGTAAGGGAGTGAATGAGTGAGTGCGTGAGTGAGTAGGTAATTGGGCCAAAAGTAAGACGCTTCAGATATCGTGACAGCGACAGTTCCTGTTGTGGCTGTTTCTCTGGCTGCTTTACGGCCAATGTACACACCATATGAGATGAACGAATGAAAGAACGGCTTGTAGAAAGTTAGCAATGCACCTCAAGGACCCAGAATTGACTCTTAATATTGTCAGAGGGGTGCCATCGCCTGTGTTGTCTACCCTAGCCTGCAAATCGGCTGATGCTCGACTGATGACGTCACGCGCCCCTGCGACCGCCTACAGCATGTTCCCCGGGGTGCTCAAGGGCGTGGACCGGCTGCTGTATGCGGCAATGTGCGAGACCCTGGGCTTCCAGGGCAGCTTCCGGCCGGTCCATCTTGCCGAGGAGAGAGAGAATACGGTCAACGGGTAAGGAAGGGCCCGGGAGGCGATTATTAGCAAGTCTTATTGGTTTGACAACACAAGTCTTATTGGTTTTGATAGCACGTTGATAGACGCTTTGAGGTCTTCGATTCGACCAAAAACAGAGAATTAGGGTTGCTGACATTGATGATCTGCAGTGCACTCTCGAGCCGCGCAGTCCCATGGGTAGCATGCTGTTTGTGTCACATTGGTACTCGGGCTCGCCTGCTTTGACTGTGCATGCAGTGACAACTTATCCATGGTCTTCGTGGGAGAGAGCTTCGACAGTGATGTGGAGACCATCAAGTGAGTACGACGTTGCACAGCACTAGGGTTGAACGGACCCAGGGGGCCCTCTGATGAGTGCTCGAGGTGGTGCGAATCAGGGAGCACTAAAGCCAGCCCCTGACCTTGGACTAGCTGCTGCAGGCCGGGGGTGTGCAGCAGTCGAGTAAAAATTGTCGGTATGGTGCCATGTGGCAGGTGGTGGCAACTGTATGAAAACGATCTGGAGGAAAATATGAAGCAGGACGGCTTGGAGCGGGCTGTGGAGATGGACGTCCTCTGGGTGGGCCTTCGGTGTGTGACTGTGGTTCCCGAGAGAGAGGGAGACAGTGGCAGGGCCCGGCTAAAGTTAGGGGTGATTTGCCCATACACATCCGCCCCTACCCTCGCGATCTGCCTTTGTCAGCGGTGCAACCCGCCATCGATACAAACACCAAAACCAACCCCAACTCCGCTGTTATTCTGGTGCCATCGTTCAGCTTGTCACCACATGCCCTAGCACCGATTGCATGTCCACTTCCCCCCTGGCGTGTGACGGCCACACACAGGGACACCGCCAAGACAGCGTTCCGGCTGAAGTCGGACGTTATGACGTACGGCAACGAGTGGTCACTGTCGGCCTTCTACAGCGCCGTGGCCCTGCTGGTGGAGCTGCCCCCCTGGCACAGCCCGGAGCGCGAGCATGCCATCATGGTCGCGGAGCGAGGGGGATAGACTTAAGCACGCTTTTGACCAGACCTGTCCCATCACAAGCCCAACGGCCTGTGCCCACCAAACGTGGTGTGCACCAGAAGTTTGGTGGTCAGAGGCCGTTGGGCTTGTGTCTTGGCGGACAGAGGTCGACGGCCACAGGCGCTGACTGCAGTATGCGACCCATTTCTTGGGGGGGGGTGAAAGACGATGCTGCCACGCAATGGTGCTGTACACGGTGCGATTGTGGAGCGTTTTGTCCCGTGCACCTGGGCGGCGCAGTTTTTTTTCTGCAATGTGATATGAAGTGGCTTTGGCTGCCACATGCCAGCGATGTCCCTGTGTGGTCCACTGTAACAAGGTGTAGACACACGCACCCTGTTTTTGCATCCTGTGTGTCTAGTGGCAGGACACGTGTTTCGTTCCGTGTGCACTGGGCCCCGTTCCGAGGCGGTCGAGGTCCAGGTTGTTGATTGATGTCGTACGGTCAGTCTGTGTAGCCGTCTGCGGCTGTACGGTAAGGTGAGCAGTTGGATTGCTGGTCCCCCTTGTAACTATGTTTCCTACAACGCTTATGTACCAACATCACGATCCTCCGACACTGTGGTGCACAGCAGCAGCAACATGAGTGTGACGCAGGAGAGCATGGTGCCCCATGGAACCTGCCGTGGGCGCACACGCACTGCTCACGACCTCAGGGCGCTGCGAGCGTACAGCAGTTGTGTGGCCGCCGCAGCCGGCACCGGGGCTGCATCCCGGGCACTAGCCATGCATGACCATGCGGCGGGCCCCCTCTGGCAATGTCGTCGTCAGGGGCATGGCAAGGCGCAGCACTGTGCCTATGACAGCAGCATCCACATTCATGACCCTGGGGATGACTACTCGGGCCCCCAGCAGCAACACACGACAAGACAGCACATCGGTGCGCCATGGTGGCGCAGTTTCGTTTATGCAGTGTACGGTATGGTGAGGAAGCTTCGGCTGTCACCAATGACCCGCGGGGTCCGCTGTAATGTCCTGAACAAATCATCACATCGGTAGTGCTTTGCCAACACGTGAACATGCATTTCAATGTTCGACTTGCGTTTTGCCGTCACCTCGGACTCGGGCCATTGGGGCCGTCATCCTCCACGGCTTCCTTTCTTCCTCCTTTCCTCCATCCTTTCCTCCTTCCTCCCCGTCCTCTTTTTCTTCTGTCTCGTCTTCTCCTCCCCCTCCTCTTCCTCTTCCTTTTTGGGCGGGGCCCCAGCGCGAAGCGCGTTCGGGGGGCCCCGCCCCCTAGGATTGCCCATGTCCGTGTGCCGTGTGCCGTGTGTCCGTGGGTAACGGCAAAACGTTCATTATCCGCTAAACTAATTCGCAATGTTTGTCATATTATTTGTCCTCTATTGCAAGGTATTCTTGGTTTGGCTGAAAAAAATTCTTGATGCCACCAACACCAAGATTTGCCTTTCTGTTTTGCCAGATAAATACAATTCAACATTATGTATTGAATCAAAGTTTCAAGATGCAAAGGGATAGCATACGGAGTACCAACGAGTTCTCCAGTTCCGATGGCCGAAGTCCGGGTTTCTTTTCGCACCCTGTTCTTGCCCTATATTTGCTATGTAACTATTGATAGCAAACTTTAGAGGTTCACGTCTGCTGCGGGCGTGCAACTGAAGGGCTGCATTCTTGCCGACGGACCAAACAACTACAGTTTCAGGGCAAAACAAGGAATGCTTCAAGCTTGCTATGTGATCATCTGCTTGACAGACGGATGTGGTAGTGCAGAGGCGTCTAGCGTTACGTTACGGTGGCCGCCGTCGCCGGCGGCGCGTACTGCAGGATGGTTTCGGGGCTGCCGACGTGTTTGGGCTTGGTGAATCTATGCACGCCAATCCACCTTCAACATCAACGACACCCCAATGGTAACCTTTCACTCTCTCACACTGTTGCGCGGTAATAGAGTTTTCGTTCTAAAGCAAGCGGCCTGTACGGATTATAGGGGGTCCCCGCCCTTTTCCGGCTTCGAGGAAGCCGACCCCTACTTGTCCTCCTACTCCTCCGTCTCGTCTTCACCGTACACCAACGCCCCTCTCGCCCGGTTGCCAGCCGTCGCCTTCGTTCCTCTTCACCCACTCGACCACCGCCGGGCGGGTCCTCACACTCTGCAGCCGCCCTGCGGGCCGCCCGCCAATCCACCGGGCAACCCTCCCGCACCAGCCATTGCAACGCCGGCAGGGGGGACTCCCGGAAGCAGTCCACATCCTGACTGTCGCGGCCCCGCACCGCCCTGGTAAACGTAGTGCCCCCAAGGTCCCAGGGGCAGCCCATCCGCCGCGGTACCCTAATTACGGAGTTGGCGCTTCTTATCACCACCCATTAACAGGGCAGCCGCTTCCTTGCTTGCTGATGGTTGAGACCGAGCGCTGGGGCAGTTGCAGTATGCGAGGTGGGAGCTTTGCGCAGGAAGCCACCGGTTCTTCTCATCGATCTGTGGACGGTTGACCTGGTCACGCTTGCCGAGAAACGGGCTCACTGCAATGTCTTCTCATATAGCCCCTCGGGGGTGTCGTGGCACGAGCTCGTGTGACCCGTGCTGTCAGGCCCAACAGCCTGAAGGTGGTAAGAAGATGGACTTTCCCTCCACAAAGCATGTACAGATTTCCCGTGATGAGGATCCGCCGTGAGGCCATGCGCCAGTTCGGGTATCGTACATATGCATCCACTGACGAGGTCCAGCGCAGCTCAGCGGTGTCTCTCCCCTCGGCCCCTCAGCTTCACCATGTACGGCACGCGGCGGTGACCTGACCACGCGCGCCGCCGAGCAGCAGACGGCAGCAGGTACCGTAAAAGGTAGGCACACCTCCAACACACGCACCCAACATCCACACACAGCACATGCGCGTCGCCCACCTGCCCCAGGCATCCTTGTGTTGCCAGTGGACCGTGGAACGGCCGCGGGGGGCGCCAGGCCGGGAAGCTACATACCGCAAGAAAACCCACAAACCCACAAGGTCCAATACCCGTGTGCCCAGCGGCCGCGTGTGGCCAGCTTCAACCTCCTCCATGCCAACTGCCAAGCGCCGCGGCCGCCGACATGACCGACGACCCACTTCCCATCCCCCGTCATCCCCCAGGTGCCATGTCGCCACGAAACCACAGTCCTCCCAACCCAACCTCACGCTGTCAGCATGCTGAACCCCCCGGCCCGGGTGGGGAGGGAACCAGCCCGTCAGCGAGAGCCTCTCAATTGCGCAGCTTCCCGCAGGCCACGTCCTCCCCTGCCAGGATGCGCCGGGGGCGGGGCGCCCCCTTCCCTCCGCCCTTGTTGTCTGCCACAAGCTAAGTACCTTTGTCGCCTTGGCTGTCCCCTTAAGGGGAGGCACTTCGGAAGCGGGGAGAAGAGGCGCCAAGGCAGGCGAGCACGTGTTCCAGGCCCCATCCGCGGACCCACCGGCAAACAGTACCCGGTTCGTGACGCTGTAGCAAGCTGTAAGCAGCCAGTTGCTCAGGCCCCTCCGCATCCTCCTGCTTGGCTCACACGACATCACATACAGCGGGCTGATGATGATCAACAACAATCCCACCACCTCCCCTCCCCCCCTCTGCAAACACGTACGTACGCATATACACGGGTGTCTTGCTAGATATATCACAACCACATGCATACCCGTCCAACGGTCAAATGCCCACAGCACGCCGCCGCCGACGCGGCCGATTGATGGTGCCGAAGTTGCAGACCCACGACGTCCAGGCAACTACCCCAGGCCCTCATCAACACACAACCTGCGCAAGCGACGGTCGCGGGGCCTCCAGACACGTCCACACGTGCCGCCAGTCGCGTCCTAGCAACGGGAGCAGCAACAGCAGCGGTAATGGTAGCACCAGCGGCAGCGGCAGCAGCTGGTGCAGCTCCGGTTGCAGTTGTGTGCGAGCTGGCCATCTCAAAGAGACCGTACCCCACATCTAGTTCGGTAGTTTGGAAGTACGAGCCAGCCCGCTCCCCGGCGTGCAGTCTCTGGCGCTGCAGACCACCGCCCAACCAACCGCCCCCCTTCTTTTGTCAATAAAGACAGCGAAACCGCAAAAACGGGCAACAAACCGATAAACGCCTACCACCCTCCCCGGCGTTGAGATCACTCATCCTGCGGCTCACCCTCGGCCGCTCCCTCCTCGCCCTCCGCCGGGGCCTCGCTCGCCTCGCCGGCCGCCTCGCCCGGGGCCTCGCCGGCAGCCCCCTCCTCCCCGTCATCGCCCCCGTCATCCTCCGCTGCCAGCGGCTCCTCTTCACCCTCAGCAACACCCGCTTGGGACTCTTCACCGCCCCCTTCCTCGTACCCCTCCTGCGCTGCCTGAGACGCCTCGCCGACCGCACCCTCTCCTTCCCCTTCCCCATCTCCTTCGCCCTCCCGCCCCTCGCTCTCCTCGCCACCCGGCTCGCCGGTCGCCTCCGCCGCATCGGGCGCAGCAGCGGACGGCTCCTCCGTGGCTCCGTCGTCGTCGCGCGTGGAAGCCTCCGGCGCCGGCTCGCCGGCCTCGGTGGCCTCGCCGCCGCCGCCGCCGCCGTCGTCGTCCCCACTGCCCACCGCCAGCGATGGCTCACCCTCCACCGCAAGACCCTCCGTCGCCGACGGCTCCTGGGCGCCAGCGAACGCCAGGCTCGCCTCCGGCTCCGCCTCCATCACTGCCGGTGGCGGCGGCGGCGGCGGCGCCGCCGCCGCCGCTTGCGACTCCTCCGCCTCGGGCGCCTCCGGCAACTGCGCTGCCTCGCCGGCCGGCGCGGCAGGCCGCAGGACAAAGCCGGACAGGTTACCCATCTTGGGCCACAGCATGTCGCCGTCAGCGTCGGCGGCGGCGCCGCCGTCACCGCCTGCGGTGTCCGGCGCCGCTGCTGCGGCGGCGGCGGCGGCGTAGAGCTCGGGGTCGCCCTGGCGGCCGATGACCGTCGTCCGCCGCTGCCCTCCCAGGTCCGGTCCCGGCCCCGACCCCTCACTGCCCCCTTGCTCCGCCGCGCGCATCGCGGCCACTCGGCGACGTGCCAGGTAGCCCCGACCTGCCGCCTGGATCTTAATGACAGCCACCTCCTGCTCCACCGTGTAGTCCGAGTGCACGTCGGCCGGCGGTGCCGCTGACGGCTCCGCCGCCTCGGCCTCGGGCTCCGGCTCAGCCGGCGGCGCCACGGCGCCCGTCTCCGCGTCCGCGTCCGCCGCCGCCGCCGCCGCCGCTTGCTCGCCTTCCACCGCATCGCCCTCCCCGCCGTCCGCCGCCTGCCCCGCGCGAATCGCCGCCACGCGCTTCCGCGCCATTCGCCCGCGCTGCGCCGCCTGGATTCGCGTCACCGCCGCCACGTGCTCGTCCGAGTACGTCGTCGGGTCGAAGTCAGCCTGCTGCTGCTGCTCCGGAGCCGGCAGCGAAGACTCCGCCTCCGCCTCCGTCGCAGCCTCCGCCTCCACCCCGGCCGCCGCCGCGGCCTCGTCAGCGCCCTCGGCGCCATCTTCCGCTCCCGCGACCGTCCCTGCATCCGCCGCCTCCTTGGCACGCCGCATCGCCGCCACCCGCTTGCGTCCCAGGTATCCCCGCACGGCCGCCTGGCACTTGACCACCTTGCCCTCATCGCCGTTGGCCATGATCTGCCGCAGGAGCGCGCCCCGGGCGCGCATCGCCGCCACCTCCTTGCGGGCCTTATGCCCGTGGAACGCCGCCTGGATCCGCGTCGCTGCCGCCTCCGCCTCCTCCCGACTGATGCCCAGCGCCTCAAGGTTCAGCGCCTGCTGGGCCAGCGTCGGCGGTGCCGCCGCCGCCTGCGGGGCCGCCTGCGGCGGCACCTCCGTTTGGGAGGAGCGTGCGGCGGCAGCAGCGAGGCCGGCGGCGGCTTCCGCGACGGCCGCCGCGGCAGCGGCGGAGAGCTCCGAGGCGGCGGCGGCGAAGGCCGCGGCGGCGGCGTGGGCGCGGGAGCTGTCCAGTGCCGCCATCAGCACCTCCCGCTTGGAGGGATCGGTCTCCGCAAGCGCCACCATCACCTCCGCCACAGTGGACCCCAGCAGCGCATCCACCCGCACCGTCGCCGCGTCCCGCTCCTCGGGTCGCCGGATGGGCTTGCCTGCAGGAACACACACGGGAACGACGGCCCAGGCGCACCGACCCATGGGATCAAGGTTTCAAGGCTTCGCAAGCGCAATGCGCAAAACCCTCTCGGCAACAAAGGCCCCATTCAGATTCTCATTTACCCCGCGCTGCCCCGCGGCTCGTGGACGGACCATTCCAGCGGACAGTACGGACAGGACGGCCGCGCAAACAGTACGGCATCGATTGGATGCGTGGATACCGTATTGTAGCGCTTGCTGACCGATGACGGTACTCTCCGAAGTGCTCAACCCTCTGGGGAAGATAGGAGAAGCTGCGGGAAGCTGGGGGGAAGCAGCACTCACCGTCCAGGCGCGTGGCCTCCACGTTCAGCCGCTCCGCCACACGCAACTCGTCGATCAGCTCCTGCCGCCGCACACGGCCCTCGTACATGATGTTCTGCGCCGCGCGGCCGCGCAGCAACCGCTGCAGCAGCACCAACGCCGCGTGCTGCGGCTGCGACAGCGCCGGCGGCACCGGAAGCTCGGGCGTCGCGGGTCGTTCCACGGTGCGCATTACCCGCCTGGTGGGGGAGGTACCGGCCGCGGCCGCCGCCGCTTCCTTCGCGTCGGCGGGGGCGCCCACGGCGGTGGCGCCGCTGCCCGGCGCCGACGCCAGCGGCCCGGTGCTGCCCAAACCGCCCGCGCTGGCGGGCACGCCGCCCGTCTGCCCCGACTTGGAGAGGCTGCTGGAGGAGGCGCGCTTGAGTGACGACGAGTGGGCGAGACCGCCCAGGGAGTCCTCCTTGAGCGGCGCGGGCCAGCAGTCCCCGTGGCCGCGCCCCGCCGTGGCCTTGGACACGTCCAGCAGGTCATTGATGGTCTTCAGGTCGCGCTGCACCGCCGCCTCCTTGCGCTGGCCGTAGTCCAGGCGGTCGGGGCGCTTGGGGGCCGCCACCTTGGGGTTCAGCAGGCGGGAGGGCAGGAAGGACTCCAGCTCCAGGACACCCTGCAGGCGAGCAGCCGCGGCAGCCAGCCAGCCCGGCAGCAGGAGCGGGGCGGAAGGCGCGGTGTGGTTTGGCTTAAGGAAACCCGGTTGTGGGAGGGGGGACAGGGACTTGGCAGGCCCCGTTGTGTGAGGGCGGGGGATGGGGGTGGGCGCGGCGGAGGGGTTTCTAGGGCGGGTTTCAAGGGATCAAGGGACAGGCTTACACACAAGCCGGCATGCTGACCGGTGAGAACGACGAGGCAGGGGTTGGGGGGACGCAACGCGATGTGGGTCAGCGGGTCAGCTCCCTTCCCGGCTGGGTGCCGGGTGCAGTGTGCGGTTCGCAGTGTGCGGTTCGCAGTGTGTGGTTCGCAAGGAAAAATTCGGCTGTCTCTCATGACCCGAGGAGTCCGCGGTTGACAAGCTTCGCGGCGCCGCGGCGCATCAACCTCCGGTACATGGAATCCGAGACGTGCAGCGCCCTTTTTGACCCCCCATCCCCTCAGTTTCTCCCCTCCCCCCCCACACACTCGGCCCCTCGCATGTCACGCACTCCTGTTCTGCCTGCTTAAATAACACACAGCCCCGGCTACGGGGCAGCGGTGGCACACAACACGCACCTTGAGCGTGGCCGGCTCGTAGCCCTCCGTCTCGATCTCCTGGCCCATGGGCTTGGATTCGGGGAAGCGGCCCTCCCGCTGCAGCGGCGCGTAGGTGCCGCTGCCGAAGTTGGCGTAGCGCTCCACGATGGTGGGCTTGTGCAGCTTGCGGTGCTTCTCCACGTACTTGCGGTTCTCAATCAGCTGCCGCATGGTCTTGATGCGGGTGGCCTGTGGAGGAGCGTGAGACGGTCCGGGGGGCCGAGTCCGCGTAACACGTAGGTGCGGGGGGGGGGTATAGGTGCGGGGATGGACCTGGTAATAAAGCCCAGACACCTCGGATAGGGGGACATCACCAGAGGTCCCTAGACCGCGACCCACCAGGAACTCGGCTCGCCGCCCTGCCTGTCTCCCTCCCTTTGTTTTCAATCGTAAACCCTCCCCCAGGGCCGCCGTGCCGGCCCCCCCCCCGGCCCAAGCGCCGCCCTGCCTGTTAGTGAAGGCGGCAACGCAGCCGCGGTAAGGTCCCACAGAATGCGCCAGTTCGCTTTTCTCTCCATCCCCAGGGAACCCTTTGGCGACGGCCAGCTTCCCTCGGCCCGCTTCATCGCGTTCATTCCCGGGTCGCCTCTAAGCACTACCGCAATCCGTCGCCCCGTCCACCTTCCCTGCACGCCCCGCACCTGCACGTCCGCGAACCGGCCCGCCCTTGCCGCCAGGGTGGCCTTCTTGCGCTCCTCCACCCGACTGCGGTGGTCCTCGTCCATCTCCTCCTCGCGAACCTGCAGCCCAAAGCAGCACATGGGTGGCCCGTGACATGCACACTCACACAAACTGTCTGCAAAGACACATGCAAGACGCCATACGGATCGGACCAAGAAGGACGATGGCCGACATCATTTCATGTTGGGCAAGCCAGACAAGCGAGGACCGGGGGTCAACGGTGATCCGCACAGGCAGGGTGGACGCATCCACGGCCTGATGGGGAGCCTCCGCGATGAGGGTCCCCCTGGATTGCGGCCCCCGCGGCTCTCCTGCCGTTCCTCCGCGTCGACAGCTCGGCCAGCTGCCGGGCCCCGCGCGTAGAGGCGCCCCGGCGCCCAAACGAACGCTCCCAAAGTCGCGAGCCGCCCGCCTGCGCAGCGACCCGTGCTGCGCTGCCCCACTCCAGCAGCCAGTGCCCCGGCGACCCCGTGCTTGCGGCACTGTTCAGATGCTGTCGTCGCTCAGCGCTTGTCCACTGTCGCCTCGGCACGGGGCCCTAGGACTCGGATTACCGGAGACCCCGGGTGTGCGGTGGGAGGCCTCTAGCAGCGTACGGTAGCCATACCCGTATTCGCACACAGAGCAGCGCACAAGTGTCCCCAACCCTCCACCGCGACCGCGCGTGTGAGGAAAAAGACGCTACCCCAGCCCAACCCCACTGCCCGTGCCTCGCCGCGCTGTCCCAATTCGGACACCGCTCCCAGGCGGCAACGGAGCCCGGGCGGCCCCTGCCGGTCCCGCGACCACACACCTGCAGCGCGTTCTCCAGCAGCCCGAGCCGGCGCTCCTGGATATCCAGGATCTCCTGCTCGCGCTCCTCCCACTCCCGCGCCTCCCACTCCTCAATCATCTTCTGGCGCAGCGGCAGCCGTGCCACGTCGTCAATGGGCGGCAGCGTCGCTTCGAAGGCGCGCTTCGCGCGCATCTTATCGATGCGTGTGACTTCCTGCAGCCCCGCTGGCAGGCCATCAGCGAATGCCATATCGCGCAGGTGCAGCACCTCCGGACCGTCCGTGTGGTATCGCTTGCTGAGCGCCTGCTGCTTGGCGGTGGGGTGCTCTGGGAGCACGTAGCCCGGCTCCCAGGGCGCGGTCTGGGCTTCATTCTCGCGGTAATCCGACTGCGTGCCGATGGTTTTGCTGCGGGGCTCCGGCCCGCCGGCTCCCATGGCAGCGGGCGCAGTGGCATTCAGGTCCTGGTACTGTGGTAACGGCGGCAGAGGGGACTGCTTAACGTGAATCTCAGCTGCCGCCAGCAGCGGCCGGCGGAAGTACTTCGGCCGCTCCCCGCCAGACACGGCCAGAGCGTCACTGCGCTGCTGCAGGTCCACGGGGTCGGGCCGTGACTGATGGTAGTTGCGATCGATGAACGCCGGCACGCGGTCTCCATTTTTGAGCCTGGGGGAGGCGCCAAGGCAGAGAGGGTTGTGGCCTTGCGGGGCAGGCTACGGCTGGAAGCCACTTCTTCAACCGATTTCCCATCGGCAATCCTTCAAACCTGCCATACAAAGGGTCCGTTTCTGCAGGGTTGAACGCACCTTAGAGTTGAAGAAGGGTGATGGGGCAACTCCGAGAAGAAGTTGTTGTAAATAGGGGCACGCTCTATGTTAAAGCCACCTCCAAGAGTTTGTTGCCGATAGTGGTCCCGTGCTCCAGCAACTGTAAAAGTGGGGTCTGCGGGGCCGCGAAAGCCATAGAGAACCTGTGACCACCCAACCGCACACATCGTCATGTAGAATTTTCACATACCGTATAAGGCATCGTAAGGCCGCGTTGGCTGCGTCGCCATCGTGCCAAGCTCCGCAACTCGATGTCTATGAAGGCCGTGACATTCGAGCGGTTCAAGGTGATTTATAATACTTAGTAACAAGTGAGGAAGCAATTAACGAAAGATTAATGGGTAACTGATGCCCAAAATGCCTGCAACTATACAGGTACTACGCTCTCTAAGACGTTCCATTTGTCAAGATCGCCCATCGTTTCTCCATAACTGGTGTAATAGATTCATATTAAACTTAACTGTTCTGCTCATGGTGGCTAGCTAAAATATACAGGTATTGAGGTTGGTCACTAACCGCGCTGGTCCGCGCCAGCGGCCAGCGACAATGGACATACGCACGCTAGCGGAAATGACCAATATAGCCTACATCTGTGTCGTTTATATAGCTCCAGGACATATACATTAAATCGGTGCTGCATCCTGTCCCACGGGTCATGTTATCCTGACCTATTAATCGATCTCCCAGACGATATAGGGCGGTATTCACCAGTCATATGGACCGCACGTGAAGCCGTATGAGCTTTGTTTGTAGCACGATGTCCTAATAGGATTGTTCACACTGCCGTGTTACAGGCGCAGCTTTTGGTCAACCTTCTATTACTGCTCCGACGCACAGCACGGCGCATAGCGAAAGTCCACGCAGCAAGTGATCCCCGTAGGACACACCCCAGTGCGTTCAGACTAGCAGAGAGGTCATATCGCCCACCGCCTAACTCCTGTTGCTGCGCTGCGCGTGTCCCATGAACAAGGCATCGACACCTGTCGTGAGAGCGCTCTGGTGTGGGTCTCTACTGTAAGTCGGCGAAAAGGCTTGCTGCTAACCGTTCACACACCTGTCAGCCTACGACTTATACATCGCAGATCAAGCCATCTGCAGCCAAACGCTACGTTGCTACGCCACCGTGACCATCGGCAGGGTTAAGAACACCCGTTCGCCCTTCATAGGCCTAATGTCTTCCGCGTGGAATGCCACGTCGAAAAAGCAAAGAATGCGGCTGCCCCCGAACGCCTTCACGTCATAGCATGGCGAGCACAGGATGCTGGCTCGCGTTTACCACGGTCTCATGTCTACCTAAGTCATGAATATGCACAAGTGCGGGTCGTTTTACGTGCATGCCAACCTAACATGTCCCTCAGTTGCTTCGGCGGGACCCACTAAACAAGAAATCCGTCGTCACCTCGCCTTGGAAGCAGCCCGAGTTGCCCACCAATCGGAACACACAGGAGTCCTGCCCAGGTATCGTGCACACTCGGCTGAGGCGGTCCAAGTTACGGCCCCTTAGAGTGAACGACACAATGTGGGTGGCGCCGACGGCGGCACTAGCCTCGGCGGCTGGCATGGGAAGAGACCAGCTGAAGTGGTCGCCATCAGGCACGCCGTTGGCCCAAATGTGACCACGGCCTTCCTTGAACGACGTCATTGCACCCGGCGACACGACCACCTGGAACTCCTGTGGACACGTCGGCTCCGTGCTGGTGCGGGTGAGCTTGTAGGAGAAAGTCATGCCTTCATCAAAGGTCTCGGAAATCTCCACCGGCGCGAGCGAGAAACAAGATGAAAACGCATCATACTTGGCGCAGGACGATCCGCCAGAAGTGATGGCCACGTGCAGACGGCGGCCCACCGCTGCACCCGCACTGGTGATCTCGTCCGAAGGACAGCATGACTGCGACGCTCCGCCGGCTGAGCGCTGCTTGCCCACGAGCACATAGTTGCACACACGCGAGGTGCCAGACGGCGTGATGCATAGGTCCGAAAGCGCCACATCGCCATCGACCTCCACCGTGAGCGTGTTGGGCTGCACCGACGCGTATGAGGACATCGAAATGTTCAGATACGACTGAGGGCCGAGCGAGCCGGGCGCGACGGCAGTACCGATAGAGCCTAGCGTCGCAGTCGCGCCTGCTGTGGCAAACTGCGGCGCCACGTAGAGAAGCACGTTGTCGATGGCCATGGCGGAGCAGGCGCTGACCAGGTTGCGATGTGCCAGCTGAAAGCTGAATACCGTGCGGGAGCCAACGCGCGAACGCGAGGTGAAGGACAACGTGTACGGGCTGGCCGCCAGGTCAGAGATGCATGCGCCATTCCGGTCCGGAGGGCATGTGCTGAAGACGCCCTCGGGGCAGCACCGAGGGATCTTCTCCACATCGATCTGCATGAACACGGTGTGAGTGGGGCGGGTTGTATCAACGTTTCATTCGAGCCAACACCTCAGGTGTACGCCTACTACAGCAGGATACATGTCAAGAGTTCCCAGCGCGCGAATGAGTCCTCCTGACAAACCCTACTACCACTACTTACCAGCGGCTGTTGAGGGTTTCCAGGGACCGTCTGCTCGCCATCCAACCAGTACTCGCAGCTATCGCCGCTGGGGTCCCATTTCGAGGACGGGCAAGGGAACTTGGTCGTATCAGACCACTGGCTCGCGTCCACGTAAAGCGTCACTGAAAGCGATGAGCCAACAGCCAGGCTCGTCACAAACAGGGCTTGGCTGAGCTCCAGCCGCACGCCAAACAAGTACTCGGTCTTGTAAAGCCAAGCTTTAACTGGCTGGTCGCCGGACATCACCACGGCCTTCCGGAATGCTGACTGGTATGCAGAGACCACAGGGAAAGATATTGCCTTGAGGGTCGCATTGCAGCAAGAGCCGTTGCGGTAATTCACGGCCCGGCAATGAGCGCCGTCATTGAGCGTGATCTTGAAGTTGTACAAGACATTGCCCTGGGAAACGCTAGCACCTTGGTAGGAGACGCTCCAGCGGCTGTTCGTGTTCACCAATGGGCTGAGGCAGTCACAGGTCTTGTACGCTGGGGCACTTGGCAAGGGTGGCGGCGGCGGGGGAGGAGGCGGAGGAGGGGGAGGAGGAGGCGGAGGAGGGGGATGCGGTGGTGGCGGCGGCGGCGGTGGCGGCGGCGGCGGCGGTGGCGGCGGCGGAGGGGGCGATGGCGGTGGTGGCGGCGGCGGCGGTGGGGGTGGTGGCGGGGGAGGTGGCGGCGGAGCTGGTGGCGGCGGCGGGGGTGGCGGCGGGGGCGGCGGCGGTGGCGGCGGTGGGGGTGGCGATGGGGGCGGAGGAGGCGGTGGTGGGGGTGGTGGAGGCGGTGGCGGTGGCGGGGGAGACGGGGGCGGTGGCGGCGGTGGTGGCGGCGGTGGCGGCGGCGGAGACTGCGGCGGAGTTGGCACGGGCGGTGGGCTGGAGCGGGGTGGCGGGCTGGGTGGTGACGGAGGCCGCAGGGCACATGTGGGGCAGCAGTTGTGGCTTGCGTCGAACTGTGCGTACTGGAAGAGCCCCGGACCTCCCAGCTTTGCAGACTGGAAAAAGACATCAAATGAAGCGCAGGGTGCGCGGATAGTAAAGCACAGCTGGTTCTTCTGCACCATTGTTCGGGTCGCCGCCAGGTTAGTAACACGGACTTTACCGACAGCAAAGTCCGTGTCAAACAAGGTCGAGCCCAACACGTTGACGCCAGCGAAAGTCACAGCTGAGACGGTCTTGTTACATATTTTGTCTGTCGAGGAGTGGGGCGCAGGGGTATGAACAGGGGTTCGGCGTGCATTCAGTTAGGGCGTTTCACCGGCAACAGCATGGCCAACGGGGGCTGGAGCGGCCATTGATGTACCCGTGCGCATCCACGGGGGCCTATCCTCACCACTTACCAGCTTGAAACTCAATCTTGTCCATCATTTGGAGCAGGTTCTGGCAGCAAACATTGCCTGCCGTGCAGCCCACATCCTGGAACTTGAAGCACACACGATACTGCCCGTTCGCGAGCTTCTCCTCTGACGCGACGACTGTTTTGTATGGGGACGTTGAGCAGCGATAGTCCGAGCACTGGCAGAAGGGAAAACCGAAGAGTTCCGCCACGTTGAGATTGTCCTGTGCTAGACCTGAACCTATAAGGCATGCTAGTAGAGCTCCCGCAAGAAGGAAGACCGACGCCGTGCCGGCCCTCATTTGTCCACTTCTCCCGGACGACACGGCGGCAAGAAAGTCACAAACAGCCAGGTGTAATCTTTATGTGCCAAGCTTCTGCAGGCAACGACAACACGATCGAGTTTGAACAAGGACCCTGGATAGTACGTTGTAGCAACAGCTTCCTGAAGGCCCGCAGGACGTCAACTGCAGACTTACCTATAGATATGTCTACCTATGCTTGATTTTTAATCGCGCGCTGTTGCGGTTAAGCAGGGTATTGGCAACGCGAAAATTTTGAAATTAGTGACAGCCTTGGTGAATCACTGTAGCTCGCTTCTATTAGTACTCATGTTGTATTGAACTTTTAAAAAACCAATTGCTTGTGCGGATGGAAAATTAGGTTTTGAGGGAACGAAGGAGCACGGAGGTTGCGTACGGTAGCAGCAGAGTCTGCCATGGTCCTCAATGATATGGTACATAAACTGCCCGCATGAAGCTACGACATGCTAATAGCTTTTTAATGCCTTGATGCTATTCTGCGACAACCTTGGTATGGGTGTTTCAGAAAGCCTACTTCATGGCAGCGCTGTGCTGCTGTCCATCTGAGGGTGGCGACCTGCACCCCAACCCCGGAAACCCAGGTGTCCAAGATGTAAAGCTTCACCTTTCATCGTTCACCGATGACGGCCAAAGCCTCCTCATCACACACTGCAAAAGGACGACCGGGCCTCTGAAGCGCACCGGACAGGTACCGCAAGCCCTCGCAAGCAAACCGAAACTAAACCCAGACCCACTCAACCAGGGAGCCACCCCGTTCAATAATTATGAAATGTGATGTAAGAGTGGATCCCGTGGTCACCACCGTGAAAGCCCCGCGGGCAGGGGGCAACGGCTGTTACCGGCAGGGGACCTTTGCAACGGCTGTCACTGGCAGTCACCGCGGAAACCCCTTACCGGTGACAGCCAGTGCCTTGGCGGTTGCTGAAACCGCCACGCAGGCGGCCCTATCAGCGAACGAAATACTTTATAATGTAACCGTTACAAGGTGGACCAAGGCCGATAGGTGAACTTCCTTCCCCGCCGACTTCCCGTAGTGTGTCGGCCCAGGTGGGCCTTCTCTCGAGAGCATCCCTCACGTACCTGTGCGAGAGGCCCACCTGGGCTGACATATGCTGGGGGCTTGCCCTGATCTACACCGTTGGTCCCGTTGGGGTCCGCTGTAACGTTCATTCTCATTCATATGTAGCATTCATCCGCCTGCACGAATCCAGAGGGCCTTGTCATATTACACTCATTTCCATCCAATGGCAACGCACGTTGCACGTACTGGGTCGTCCGTACCGTATTCGTCCTGCCCCTGGGCTGGCCCACGGCACATGATGCGGCTGTGCTCAACCTGTTGTGATGTAACCGTTACAAGGTGGACCCGTATCCCGACCGGGTGTTCCAACGGGCCCAGATAGCTCGTAGGTGCCTCGTCTCATCAACCCCTACCAAGGACTGCGACCCCTTCCTCCATCACCCGCGGGGGGGGTCACGCAGCCATACCGGCCACCACACCAGGTTACCAGCGCGCCAGGATTGCCTCTCCTGGAAACCTGTTAGATGCGGTGCCGGGCCCCGACCGTGGACCGCTCCTCCCTAGGAGTATCTAGAAGTATGAACAATTTTCGTCGGGCCGCCATGCTGTCCGGGTCTTCCATTAGGGCTTGGGTGGCAGCCTGCTGTCGCATGCAGGCTGGCCCCCATCGCTCGTCAAGCATGCCGTCACAAAAGGGGATGGCATTCGGTACCTCACCTTCCTCTGCGGCCCTCAGATCCTCATCATGTCGGTGAACGCTGCGCCCGAGCCGGTCGGGCTGAATAGGACGCCCGGCTTGAGACCATCGCCCGGCACCTGGCAGTTCACCCCGATATGCCAGTGCACTTTGGTTGTCGCCGATTTCCCGTTCCACGCCGTCTGCTGCATTCTGGTGAGCAACGTCACTTCCTCGCCCACTGCCGTGATGCGGACGGCGCAGTGCGGCGCGAAATCAGCGCTGTCTCCTGAGCCGGGATGGCAGAACACCCCGTGCGACGAGCAATCATTGCCGTGTCTTGTTGCTTCATCGGCGGGGCCCCGCTGGAGCGTCAGCCGTTATGCACCGTCGATCCTTTTTTGTCCGCTGTGACAGCTCTTATTTGCCGGAGAGCAAAGCGGAGGCAAACGCATACAGGCGCTTGATATAAGTACTTCCACGCGCTTCATTCTGGTGTTCGGCAGTCTTGCGCCGTGCCTCGCGATGATTCCCTGATCATACACAGACAGGGAACATGTTGGCCTCCCGGACGTCTACTCAGGCAACCTCTCGGTGGTTCCCATCATATGCGTGAGCGAGTTGCCACCTGGCATGGTTCATTGGGTTACAGGCCGTCATCAACGGAAGGTCAGCCACAGCAAGTAAGAAAATGTCGACAAAGAAAGGGCAACGCCCTTGGAGGTATTAATAAGAGCTGTATAGACAACAAGAGACATTGACCAGTCTTAAAACAAGACGTGCATAACCACCCGAGAGACATGACAACCGCGCTTTCAGTTCACTCCAGAGTGCTGTGAAGAAACAAGACCCTTACGTAGAGAGGAGATGACCGACAGCAGTACATGATAATGTATCCACGCCAAGACACGAGGGAAGGGGAGACTGCGCAGACAGTAAACGCCGTGCTGTGAAAAAGCTGGCCCGTTCATGTATCCAATGACGCGCTCTCTCCTGCGCCGCGCGACCCTCTCCTGCACGGGGGTTAACCTCCGCGTGCTTCCCGCCCTTACGAGCAGCAGCAATACCAACTGCATATACCATCCAAACAACACGCCGCTACGTCCGGCCGAGCAGACTGGTGCATGGCCGCAGCACAACACGGCAGGTTTAAGCAACGACGGGGCCACAGCGCAAAATGCCACCCCGCAGAGAGATTGTAATTTAACGTTTAGAAGAAGCAAATGTAGACAGAGAAGAAGCTGAAATTTGCACCGCGTCAACGTCTCGTCTATGTAACGTGAGCATGGGCAACGACGGCGGGGCGCGGCACACAACGAAACAGCTAGTTTCTGCTGCTTCGTCACCCAGCAAGCTTGCAGCGACGAGGCCTGCCAAGTGGAAGCGCAGAACGCGTCGACCTTGCGTGACCAGCGCCCAGGCACTGGATACACGACCGCTGCCTATACACGGTGACATGTTGACAGCTTCCACCTAGACATATGCACGCTGGCCACACTGCCCAACCCAGCAAACACGTCAGGTCGATAAGCGGGCCCATCCGATACGCCAAAACACAACACCACGTCAACACTGACGCGCATATGCACGTGGCATCAATTTGCGGTGATGGAACGGCATCGGCGCGTCGACCCATGATCGTACGCCCCCAGCAAACACTTTGCGAAATTGGGACGTAGCCCAGCAACGTCGTCCGGCTGCCGCCACGATTGGCCGCCCCTACTCCACATGCGAGAGTGGAGACCGTCATGAAGCAAATCCCCTCAGGCCCATCTCTATTCCTCAATCCTCGCCCTCCCGTATGTCACAAGTCCGCTGCAACCGGGTCAGTCGTAACGCGCACTCTCCTCATCGTCAGCGCATCCCAAACCCTCCACTCCAAGTCTGTCAGGCAGAACCTGACCAGAACGTTTTCGGGATGGTTAATCCTTGATGGCAAGAGGCGCGAGTTCGAATGACAACACTGGAACGACATCACCGTACGAAGCACCACATGCAGCGCTGTAACGAACACAATACGAAATGCAGCGCGAGTTGCGCGGACTGGCCTAAACATTTGTACTAGTACATGCTCTCCCATGGAATGCCTCTCATCGCGCCTGGAAAGACCAGGCGCAAAAGGGACGTGTGCGGGGCGCCTGCAATCGCAGACTCACGCTGATGAAGCTTCATGGCTCCGTCTGCTGTGCGCGCACACCACACCACTGTAACCTGCAACGCGTGCGACCCTAGACCTGCTGCTGTTCTCACTGCAGCGCCCAAAAGCACACACGCAAACTTCAGATCAGTACCTCCATACCCGCCGATGTACCCATGTGCCCATGCCACGCAGCGCCCGCTGCACGAACCTTTCCAGTGCGATGCGCACTGCTGCAAGCAAGTGCCGTCCATGCGCGACGGCACCATCACCACAACTATGCTCAAAGGAAGGACCACAGCGACAGAAGAGGCAGCAACCATGGCAGCGCGGCGAAAAGGCAGCAACAGCACGAAAACCGAGGCGCTGGGGAGGCACATGTCCGCTACACTCCCGACGCATTTTCAGCTCATCAGCTGGCCCACCATCTCCGGACTTAACGCCAGGAATGGACGGCCGCCCAGCCCAGCGGCCTGTTGAAAACCAGCGGCACTGTTTACTCCAGCGCCCTGGCGCAAAGCCGCTGCGAATGCCGCCTCCGGCGGCATCGACAGAGCGCCCGCCGCCGCCTTCAAGTTCAGCACATCAAGGACGGAAAGCTCGCCACCTCCGACAGCTGCAGCGGCAACGGCCGCTGCGGTTGCGGCCGCAGCGTTGTCTGTGCTGACCGCGATCTTGAACCGCTTGCTGGGAGACAGGTATGACAGAGCGCAGTCATTCAGGTCCAAGCCTGATGGCATACCAGCCATTCCAATACCCGGCTGCTGGGCCACGCCGACGGAGGTGCGCCGGCCGACAGTGCCGCTGCCAGTGCCGCTGATGCGGGGTCCCGCAGCACCGCCCGCACCCCCTCCAACCTCCACCAGAATACGGCCGCCGCCTGGCGCAACGGAAAAAATCCGGCCAGAACCCCCGATCGGCCCGTTGCCGCTGCCGCTACGACGTGGATGGCAAACGATGTGGTGCACATCGTCGCCCTCGTGGGACTCGACCGCAGCACCAGCAGACCGTTGCTCCAACTCGTGCGAGCCGGACGGGCCCCCTGCATCGGCCATGACCCTGTCAACTTGCTGGGTCGATCGGCTGCGATCACCGTGGGATGACCGCCTCTGCTGCTCACCGGGATGGCCCCCGTTGGCCTGTTGTGAGAACAGCTCACCGGCACCGGTACCTGGGTGGCAAGGGCCCTGCTGAGCAAAGCCACCGCCGTGCGTCAGCGCGGAGGCCATGCCCATACCCGGCTCACGGCCCATGTCTGCAGCCCCGTCGGCACTGGCGCGGCGGATAGGCACGGGCCTCAGCTCTTGGTAACTGACACCCCCGCTGGCACGGTGCCCACGATGGTGCATGTGCTGCTGCTGCTGAGAGAGCGGCAGCACCCCAGCGCTGAGCACAAGCTGCTGCAGCACCAAATCCTGGTCGACGGCGCTGGAAAGGTCCAAGGCCGCAACGCCATCGCCACCGTTGTACAGGGAATGCGACATCAGCTGCTGCTGCTGTTGTTGTTGCTGCTGCTGGAGCGTTGCCATCGCCAGCTGCAGTGCCACCAAGTTGTTTAGCTCGGCACCCTGCGCCTGCGCCTGCAGCTGCAGTCGCTCTGCCAGCTCATGAATCTGCTGCGCCACATCCACCGTCTGCAGTCCCGCCCCGGCGAAGAGTGGTGTCGATGCTCCGCTTCGCACGCCGCTGACGCCGCCAGGCCGCTGCAGCCTGGCCGGATGCGCTGCACCAACTGCTGGGTTCCAGGCCAACGGCAGCGGCAACGCCGCCTCGGCCACCGCCACCGGCCCGCTGCTGTCCTCGCTGCACGTCTCCTGCTTGGTAGCGATGCTGCTGTTGGACCCCCGCTGTGGCTGCTGGGACGGCAGCGGAAAGGGCGGCGCCAGTCCCCCGTGCTGCTGGAACACCTGCTGCGGACCCTGATAGTGAGAGCCCTGATGGTGAATATGTATCTGGCTCGGACGGTAGCTGCTGGCAGGCAGGCCGTGAGACGGCGCGCGCGGCGGCAGGCAGGCGGAGATGCGGCGCTGCGGGCTGTCCGGGGGGCTCTCTGGAATGGGGCTGGGGTACTGCAGGTAATTGGTACCCGACATGCGAAGCTCCGCAGACAGGTCCCTGCAGGGGGCGACAACGCAGACGGCAACACAGACACATCTCAGTCGCATATCGCAGTCTTTATTCCCGATTACATTCACATGCATATACTGGGGTGATACTCACATACACCACAAGGCAGAGCCACTTCATCACTACCATCGAGTCTCGCAGGGTCCGGACTAACCCCAGTGCATCCGCCCTGCTTGACGTGCACACCTGCACGGCTCGGGGGCCAGACGGCGCTCGACGCGCGTCGCGTTGTAGCGACCCGTGTCGCTTTTGCGCTTCAGCGAAGACGACGGTGCGACTTGGCCGCGGGGTCCTTGGCCCCAAGCAGCTCCAAACCCCATTGTGCCGTCCTCGCTGGCGCGAGTGCAGTTGCGGCCAACCTGCTGCTGGTACGAGAAATACGTTGGGCGCAGTGGGGGAGGGTTGCGTTGACCACCGGCGCCACATGCGGACAACTGCTACAACGGAAACAGCAACGAAATCTGTTGAACACTCGAACGGCTGAATAAATCCGTGCCTCTCGGCGGTGCGCATCGCGTTCACCCAACGATCTGCTGTGCGCGCCGAACAGCGCTCTGGCTCGCTAGGATCCTAGCTCACCTCCGGCAAGCTTAATGCCCGGTCCAGCTCGTTGCGTTGCAAGTGCGTTTGGCTGGGCGACGGCGCCTGTCGATCGGCAGGGTGTCGCCCGTTGGGCGGAAGGTCAGCACGCGCGAATGCCATGCGACCAGACGGGGACATACAAGCCGCACCTGAAGGTGGATCTTGATGTGCTTGTTATCGACGCGCGTCCAGTTATAGATCTGCCAGTTGAGGTACTGCTGCTGGAAGCGCATTACGTTCGTCATGCAGTACATGGTCGACAGGCCCTGGCGGGGTACGGCCTTGATGGTGACCTGCCGGGGACGCAGCAAACCACACCAGCCGTTGCGTGGCAGTCCGGTAGGCCCGGCAGAGAGACGGAAATCCTCGGAAATCCTCAAGCAACAACCGTCTACATGGCATCCCGGCCACTAACATGGCCCGGCCCGGCCATATAAATGCCTCGAAGTCGGCCAAGGTGATTCGTGCCGCTCTCGTTCGGGAAAAGTGGGTAACTCTTAAGGTTGGGCACACTCCAGGCTTCGTACCCTGAACGTCTCGTCGGTGAGGACCCCGTCCGCCTCGACGCGCAGCTCGCAGTCCATCGGCAGTGACGCCACGTCGAACTCCTCCTCCACGAAAGTGGTTGGGAGGTAGACCACTTTATTTGGCTTGATGTAGACCTGCTGAAGCCGGCCAGGATGCAAAACGAAAACGCGTCCCGGGCCGGATACCGGGTGCGGGAGAGGGGAGCCCGGAGGGGGGCAGCGAGGGGAGAACAGAATTCCTTGGCACAGGGTACGAGTAAGGCCCGTCGTGCTAATGCAAAGCAGGTGGCGTGCAAAATCCCAGGCGAAGGCGCCGCACGCGAATCGCTGGCGTACCTTGCTCTTGTGCCGCCGGTTCTTAAACGCATTTGAGGCCAGGTAGGAGCCTCCCGCGCCCGCATTACCGCCGCCTCCGGCCTGACCAGATGAAATGACTAACTCCATGCCGGTGGCGCCGCTGCCGCCGCCACCGCTGCCGCCGCCACCGCTGCCGCCCGCACACACTGCCATGCCGCCGCCCTCTGATGAGCCCGCCGGGTCCTCGTCTTGCCGCTGCTGTCGTGACAGCCACAGCGATCCACCGTCCTGCGTGGCATCGCCGCCCTGCGAGCGGTCCTGATGTGCCTGCTGCGCCGCTTGGCCACAGCCGGGATATGAGCGGCGCTCGGGCGCAGGTGCGACTGCGGCAGCCGCGGCAGCTGTGCCTCCTCCGTGCCCGCGGGGAGCGGAGTCCTGCTCAGCCGCAAGTTCGCATGCCGCCAGAAGGGCCTCCAACCCCGCGCGAGACCCGTCGCCACTGCCGCTGCTGGGTGACGAAGGCTGCTGCCCCGTCACCGCATTTATAGGGTGAGACAAGCTCTGCACAGCCGCCGTGACGGGCAGGTGGGCGCCCGGAAGTGGATGCTTCTGCTTATCAGGCTTCACCGGCGACAGCTGCTGGTCCTGATCTCGAATTTGACCTTTGTCCTGCGTTTCCGGGTGCAAGTCTTCTTTCAGGACCACCGGCAGCGGCTGCTGTACCATGAGCTGCTGTACCACCAGCGGCTGCTGCTGGCTGCCGTCGCACTCCTCGACCGAAGACCCGTTGGCCAGCCCTTGGGACCCTTCCGCTGGGAGCTCGCCCTCAGAGGTGGCGACAACCGGCTCCGCCGGTGCAGCGATGCAAGCCGCTTCGACCACCTCAATTGCAGCCGCCTCCGGCTGGCATATGCGGCAAAGCAGCAGGGGCACATGGTAGGTGCTATGTGCTGGCAACAGATGCAGGCAACAGATGCAGACCTCGCACATGCATGATTGCGCTCAAGCCTGTGTCAGGCGTGTGTGTGGATACTGAACATCAAGTATGAAGCTGCGCAACCAGGTGAGGCGAGATGAACCATCGATACGCACGCCCAATCCACCGAGGTATGCCTCGTCTGTAAACGCATCCAAACGCAGTACGCCCACAACCGTACCCGACATTGCGGAGGCAGAATTTTCGCTGAGTGTTTAGCCCACGGTTTGTTATTTCTTAAGTCATCACTGTTCGTGGCATTCAGTACTACGTATTGGTAGGGCGGAATCTTGGCGCGCTGACACTTTACCCTTGCTCGCCCTACCTGAGCGTGATGCGGAGGACTGGCCTGCAGGTGCTCCTGGGTCCCGTCCGATAGCGTCTGCACCCGTTGCCGTAGCTCTTCATCCGCGGCAGCAAGCATGCCTGCTGCCCAATGGATAACAGGCTCATATGCATGCTTGCCGCCGTTTCTGCCGTTGTAAGCCGCTGCGTTCTCGTACATCAGCTGTAGGTCGGCTCGAAAGGAGGCAACGTCCACGTATTCCTCAGCTTGCGTCCGCGCCAGAATCTTACTGAAGTACATCTCTTTGTCGGCGGCCACGTACTCGCGGTAGTCGTCAACAACGACGCAGGAGACCGCATTGCGAAAGAAGTTCGCATGGGGTCCCGTCTCCAGAAGATGCAAAACAACATCTCTTAGCATGCTGTTCAAAGCCCCTTTAGGAATGGGCCCGGCTGACGCCGGGCTGGAGCGCTCGGGCTCCATAGCTGCCAGGACCCGGCACGGCACCGTCAGGTATAACCTATCGCCAAAGGAATAAAGCAAGTTGCGAATAAGCTCCGGAACAAAGAGGGCAATCCAAATCGACACAGCGTGAACTTCAACTGGGTCCAACTTGTGTGACCCAGGTTATCGACACCGGCCGCCAGGCGAAAACTGAAAAGCAGGTAAGTCTTCATGCACGCCACAAATCAAGACACAGGCTTTTGGTTCATGCGAAGGGTGCACTCGGAAACCGCACCTACCCCGGAGCAGCACCTACTAATTGACCAACACTATAGCCCCAACCTCGCGCTTGACAGCTGCCGGTACGCTGCTGTTAAGTCGTGTGTAGGGACCAGGAACTATGCACCAAAACAATATTGGAGACGAACTACAGCAACGTCTCCAGCGTTATCGCAGAGCTACCCTGTCCTTGCCAACTGCACACCTTGTGCGTATGATCCTCTATGCCCACAGCCCTACACTATGCACCGCAAGTCGAGGGTGCCGCGCCCGCTGCTCACCGCTTGAGTTGGGCCGGAAGGTAGGTGCCAGCGTCAACTCCAGTCCAACACCGTGCTCCAGCTCGGCAAAGGTCCTAAGAAGTTTGCAATTATTTAAAGAATTGAGAGTACGCGAGGACTGGAAAATTTACGGCCCGTTGCGTTGAAGGTTGCTTGCGTAGAACTTGTCAGGCCAGCGAGATGTTGTCCTAGGCAGTATGAACAAGAAGGTAAGATGTCTTTACGAATGAACAGCAGCTGTGATACGGCGATAGCACCAACTGTCGCACAAAGGTGCAAGGCATAAACTTGACACCTCAAACAATACTATTGGCACTGCCGTCTGTGCACTTGAGATCTGGACAGGCAATCCAAAAAGCCGTTAATTAACTGTATAAGACTGGAATGGTATGGCCAACACTGACATGGGCGGATGGCGGCACTGCGCGATTACGGGGGACGGGTCAGACAAATAACTGGAGCCGCAGTAGCACCTCAGCCGGCAACCCAAGAGCACGTACATCGCTCGTAAAATCCTTGCATGGTTATCTACCTCAAACTATTAGCATGCTGGCCGTTTAGGGTTGCAGACCGGAAGTGGGCGCGCAGAGCGAGCACGTCCCTCAAAATCGAAAGCCCATGTCTGGCCACCTCACGCCTTGCACAAAGTCTATATTTGTGTGGGTCACAACGCGTTCCACGCGGATGGAGGGGGTTTCGGCTTCACGTCGCAGCTTCCTAAAAGGCCGCGCAACCGACGTCATCGCCCAATGGCAGAGATATAACACATATGATTAATATTACTGCAACATAACAACTCCTCTGAAATTTGCAAATCGGATGTCCTGAAGTTGGGCTCGACTGTGACCACGTACAGAGGGAATTCGACGTCTCGGCCTCCACTAGCCGCTCCCAGTATCTTTACCTCCTTATATTCGTGGACAGCGTTCAGAACCAATAATTTGCAATTTCATGCCACATCGCGTCAGCGGTGCGGTGCCGCGCTCGGTTCTACCTCCCTCCAGCCCCGCGCTACGACCATCCTGATCCCAGCACAGAGTGCGAAGAATCGGGTTCATGTAACATCCAAGTGACCGTCGTACGCTGAATTTACGCTGTCGCCTGCTCGAGCAACTGCACGGGCTCCAGGATGTTTGCCTTGTTGGTGTCCACTATTTGTCCATTCACCAACATTTCATCCAGAATGTAGTGCACCTGTGGCACGGGCAGCACGCATTTACCAGGAAGGGACCCACGTCGGCTTCAGGAAAGGATCTTTCGACGGCGCTTGGCCGCCGCGCGCACCTGCCGTCTTACCCCGCAAGTATGCAGCTCCTCGCACGGTCCCGTGCTCTGCTAAGAGGTGGAACATTCCCACCCGCAGCAGGTTTGCATTCCAAACGCGATTACACGGGTTTCGGATCAATCTTGAAGTAACGCTCTCGCTGGAATAAAACACTGTACGAGGGCCAGTGCCGCGCGCGCGCGCCTGTCACATCCCCCTAACTATTTGGACCCATTCCCGCATCCATTCAGCGCAACCACGGTCATGAAAAGTCTTGTGGCACGCGTGGAAAGCACTTACCATCTCAGGCTCGTTCATGATGTCCAGCTCGCACACCTGAAGCCAAGGGTCGTGACCATGGATTAAGGCCACAGACGCGGTGTGCGAAGAACTACGGAAAATGCACGCACGTTTCTTTACAGGCATGGCAAGCTGAGTGTCAGGAATAAGATCCATGCCTGCCTATTTCGGCCCATTCGTGGAATGCGTCCTGTCGTGGCGACCTCGGGATTGCTGCGTACGGTTGGGACATGCGCACGAAGGGATCAAATTCCCTTACCGCAGGTGGGTTGCTATATTACCATAAAGCTGGTGCAGGCTGCCTATGAACTGCGTTGTGTCGCAGGGTACAGCCGGCACACCTCTCCCTCCGAATCTCGCAACGCCAGAACTTTCGCTGCTGTGCATAATGAGAATATAGTTGTATCCACAGAGCAGACTACAAAGGGCTTCCGTGGTTGCGGTGCATGGCCCCTGACTGCACAAGCGTATTTCAGCTCATGCCATTATGCACGCATGACCGTGTGCATCGGCAGCAGATCAAGGGACCAGCAACCAAACAGGATCAACAACGCCCTGATTACCTTGCCTCCCTTCCCCCCAGACCGAAAGTCATTAGGCAGCGCCTGACGGCAAGATTCCTCACATTCACATCGCGCTTCCTTCCTCGGTGTCAGGCTTACGCGGCGCACGCTCCTGTCAGCAGGACTATCATGATCGGTGCCGTGGCATGAACCCGATGCAACGGTATCCCGCGCGGACGCACCTGGCCGAAGTGCTTGTCCAGCACTTCCACGAAGCAGTGGATGAACTCAAGGATGGCCAGCTCATTCTGTTGTGTTCATGGGTCGCGTCCAGGGGTGCACGTGGTCAGGAGAGGCCACAGCGAGCAGGACTGAGAAGTCAACGGAAGGCAGAAGTAAGACCGGCCCGGGTATGCGAAACTTTATGTAACGGGTCTCGTCGTTCAACCCCTCGATTTGGCTCCTGGGGCTCCAGCCCGCCCGCGCGGCGCGACAGCCTCACCTCATCGTCGTCCACGCCGACCATGAAGAACAGCGACGCATACCGCCTGTAGACAATCTTGTACTGGCGGTGCTCGTAAAAGGAGCACTGCGCGCAGGAACCAGGGCACGCAACCGCACGGCATGCTTTCTGGTTGCAGCGCCCATGATTGTCAGAATGTACCATTCTCGAGTTACAAGATTTTTCTCATCATAGCAGTCACCACCTTGTACCCCGCGCCAGTCCCGTCACACCGCACGTGTGTTGGACTATGTCGCCCATACCCCGCCTGACACAACAACTCATGCCCTCCCCGCCATGGCCAGTATGGGCACATCCGCAACGTTCGGACGACAGTGCAGCATGGTACGGTCAGGTTGGACCCCCGCAAGCTATCCAGATGATGCATCTGCACGATACAGAAACATATAGGCATTTGAGAATGCCTGTATCTCGCACGTGCCTGCTTGTCAGTCCGAGAAAGGCACTTGCGCACCACCTCCCCCTCCAGGGCTCTCCGTTCGTCAGTGCTGAGGTATTCGGCAAAGTACTTAGCTAGGCGGGTCTGCCCCTGTTTGTTCACCATTAAAAGGAATTTGATCATGGCTGCAGCGTGTGCCTACACAACTTGAAGGAAATTGAATCTGCCGACCGGTTGGAACTCTATCTGATATCATCAGTTGCATACATTAATTTAAACTCCACCGGAAGTCACCAATTGACACGAACGAGCGTTCCGCTAAACTGTGCCTGAACTCGTGCATTAACGCAAATGTGCATCATGATAACTCAGTGGTAGCCTACACTATTTGGCATTGTTTACTTTCTGACACGGTCACCGAAGTGTAGATCTGTATGCCATATGTGAGCCAAGGTTCGCATTACGACATGCATGATGCATAATTAACCGTGATACATACCGATCAATCCTTGTGTTGATCAACGCGACAGTTATGGTTAAATGATATGCTTTGCAAGATTGCAAACAATAGACAACCAGTCGGCACGGCAGGACCTATTGGTTCCTTGCCTAGGTTTGTGTTTCATGCTCCCAAATACAGTTCAAAACAGCGTCGGAGCAGTGCGCTGGTAGCTGACAAAGCCTTGACAGCATATTCGGCCAGTGCTGCCCCGTCGTGGCAGCTACGGAGTCGTGGGTCCTCCGCCATGGCCACTCCGCAAGCGGTCACTGCGTTGATTAGGGCGTCAAGACCAGGATTCAAGTAGGTTTCTGATGTCTGGAACAGAGATACAGACGTTAGGGATGTTGGGCTCTTGAGCAGCACGGACTGCAGTTGCCAACGGAAGCGTCGTACCCTGTCAGGTCCACCGCGGACAAGGTGTTATTTGCAGTGCATGCCATTATTTCTGTCAACGGCTTCAGCTTACGCAAGGTTGGAGAGGGTGTAGACGATGCAGGTGGGAAGCTGGGGGACGTGCCGGCCTGGTCTTCTCCCCTGCGCAACATTCCTCAAAATTGGCCCCTCTTGATTTACCCTCTTCCACGATCTCCCACACTGATTACTCCGCTGGGCCTCTTCCTGCAGCCCTGCAGGGCGCTGCCGCCCTCCCTCCGGACGAGGTTGACATCGCGGGCTGGAACAACGAGGCCGATGGCGACGGGGGCACCTACTCACTCTTGTACGCGCCGGAGCCGGGCGCGCAAACACATGAGCAGGCTCAGCAGGCCCAGGTACGCCTTGCGCTCTGCATGTTACCGTCTTGACCGCCCTGTCGTACAGCTTGAGACATGGGTATGGATTAAGGCGCATGGGGGTTGCCGTCTGAGGTTAACTTTGGAGGTGTTCATGACCAGCTGCTGGCAGGCGCCAACACGCAGGTGGCGTGAGCATCGCTCTGGGCAAGACGGATATTACATATCCCGAACAGAGCGCTGGGAGCACGGGGATTAATAGATATGAGAATGTTGCCGCGGACCCTATACAGGGACGTGGGAAGCAAGCGGTTGGTCTGAACCTCTCGCGAAAGGTGCTTCCTCGATATGTGCTCCTCGGAGTTCCATTTTTCAACGTTTCCCTCATTTTCTGCTAGCCTGCCCATGTGATGTGTCAACCCATCTGCGTGCCACCAACATCGCGGCTGGTGCTGCCAACGCCGCCAACGCCAACGCTGCCGCAGGCGGCGCCACTGCTGCTGCTGAAAGGGCTTCGGCTGGCTGCCGACACGACGCCGCCGGCACAGGGCGCGAAGGACGGTGCGGGTGCCGCGGCCCCTGCGGCCGATGGCGGCGTCCTGCTGGTGAGCCTGGCGGATGTCGCTTCTGGACGCCCACCCGTCTCCATAGAGCTGCGCCTGGACAGGTGGGGTTGCCTCAAGTGCCTAAGTTGACATATATGCATACGGACGCGCGCGTCAGGCCCGTTGGCGGTTGAATACCTGCATATGGTGTCCTAGCGCAGTTGCGTTCGCGGTGCATGACGGCCTGGCGGTATCTGACGGCCAGGTGGCCTACGACGGCCTGACCTGGCGGTGTATGACGGCCACTTGAGGATGGAACCGCGAGTAAAGATGCCTTTCGAGGTAATCCGCTGCCCAGGTGACGCTGGCGGGTTTGCCGCTGTCTGCCGCCCAGGTACGCGCCCGCGCTGGTCCCAGGCGCGGCCGGTTTCGAGCACCTCGAGGAGCTCATTCGCAGGGTGCAGGACGCACTGGCGGAGGCGCTGGACGGACAGTCGGTGGGTGGATGGGGTGAGGCCGATGGGGCCCACGGAGCGTGCGAATATCGGGGTGCTTTGCTTTCTGGGTGCTTTGCTTTCAGCGCTATGTGGGCGCACACACGCGCGCGGCGCGACCCATGGGTCCACTGCGCCGCGGGGTCTCGCCGGCGCGGGAAGATCTGAGCGCCGTCGCCGTGTGGCCGTGCCTGCGGGTTCAGTGTGACGTGTCGCGGTTGAGGACCCAACGAGGTACGTTGGCCAGCATACGGACTGGCCAGCGTATGCCACTCCGCTTTTTCCTTTGGCGCACGGGGGTAAAGCCCCGGTGCACTGACCTTCACGTCCGGCCGCGTTGCAATGCTGACCAGCGCCCCGGCCGCTTGCTGAATCTACGTCACCCCACGTCGCGTCACGTGCTGCATTCCACCCACCAGGCCGCCAAGTCTGCGGCGACGGCGGCCGGCTGCGTCGGAGCCGGCACAGCCACGAGCGCCGGTGGCGCAGCCGCAGGGAAGGGCGACGGCGCGGGCGGAACCCAGCAGAAGCGGGAGAGGGACCAGGAGGCCGAGGAATTAGCACGTCTGCGGCGGCTACAGGAGGAAGAGGAGGAGCGCAGGCGGCGGGACCCGTTGCGGGATGACAGGTACCCGCCCGGCCGACCGACCCGTGGGCCACCCGGCTGGGGGCCGGCGGGCGTGGGCGATGAGGACTTCATGCCAGGTAGGGTCTCAATCACCAGCTTGTAAATGTTATGAGCGAGGTAGCCGACCTCGCCGGCTTTAGTCATGGCGCTGAAATGGTCGTAACCGCGTTGAATTCACTTTGGTTCTCTGACGGCAGTTGACGGTTATCTCAAAGTAGTTAATCGGGTTGCATATATCAACATTGGTTTGAGCCATTCACCTGATGTCCGGGGCAGCGTCCTGACGAACGAAACAACGCGCGGGCTGGTTATTGCGAGCTGTTGGGACATGCCACATGCAGCATTTGTGCATCGACCCCGGTGGCCTAATGCCGGTTCTCGTTGCCGACTGCTGACACGCACTCAGGCGGCCTGCCGCGGCCCCCCGGCCTGGGCGGCCTTGGTGGGCCGGGCGGCTTCGGCGGCGTGCCGTTGGGACCCCGCGGGCTGGGCGGTGGCATGCACGTAGGGCCCGAAAACCCCATCTTCGCAGGTGCGCTGCGCGGCTCACGGCTTGGGACAGGGTGGGCGTCGACCTTGCACGATGGGCCTGTGCGGATTGAGCACGCCGGTGGTTGATGGCTGGCGGGCTTATCTGATGGGTACCTGACGGGTATCTGACTTCAGTTGCACATGCATCGCCGTTTGCCCAGTGCTCAATTTGCCTGTTTGCCCTCCCTGGCGGTTGATGCCTACATACCCCCCGGTCGATGACCTCCGCATCCCCACGCCGTGTCTCGGGACGTGATGGCCGCAGACCGGCTGCGCCACCCGCGCGGCGGGCCCGGGTTCCCGCCGGGAATGGGCGGTGGCGGCGCGGTGCCCGGCATGCGGTGGGACCCCATTGCGCCCGAGGGTCTGCAGGGCTGGAGCCCCGATGACTTCACGCAGGAGGGCAGGTGCGTGGGGGCATGTGAGGGCATGTGGGGGGGGCCGTGGGAGGGCATGGGGGGGCCCGTGGGGGCGTGGGTGGAGGGGGGCGTGGGGTCGGGAGCAGGGCTCGTCCCGGTCACCCCTGCGGGAACCTCTGCCTGAATGCCCTAGTGCGGTCGCGCATGGGTACGTGAGCAGCGGGGCAGGATTTGCTGGCACGGCCGCTGCGCCTGATGTTGCATGGCGGAATGGAGCTTCGGCGGATCGGCGCTTCGCACCCATTTTGTCCCGCGCGCTTCGTCACGCACGGTCGCTGTGGGCCGGTGGCCGGCACCCGAAACCTCGGCGCCGCTGCGCGGACCTGCTGCGCGGCAACCGCTGTGCGGACCTCGCCGCGCCCGACGGTCCGAGCCGCGCAGGCCTGTCGAGGTCCCGGCTGCTCGCGTGCGCTGCTGCCGCTGTCTGTGCTGCCGCTGCATCTGCGGCATGTACCCCGCCTTGTAGGAGAGGGCGCTTGCCGGCCTCCAGCACGTAGGTGTCCAGCGGGGGAAAGGAGACAAGGAAATGAATCGCGAGCTCCGCATGACCCCGTATCGCCGGCCCCTGGTGTGTCATTGGCATTAGAAGTAAATCGCGTTGGGAACAGCTGTTGATGCGGCCTTTGGGGTCCGATATCATCAACTCAAGCGTGAAGCCGGTCTCGGTCCTGATTGCCGACCGGTACGCCCTCGCCACGAGTCTAGCCGCGTCGAGTTCCACCCTCGACGTGACGTGGGAGGTGCTGCGCGTGTGAATGCGATGGCGCCTCCATCCAGGCAGACAGGCGTCAATGTAGGAGGCATGTATGACGAGGCCATGGCTCTGAGACCCGTACAGGCGGCCGAGTCGGCGAGCCTGGCCTCGAGCATGCACGAGACTGCACGCAGGGGCCCTACGGCAGCCACGTTTCTGCTCCATGAACCATCATTTGTGTTTCCGCCCTCCCAATTTTGCAGCAGCGTCGTTGCAGCGGAGTTATCATCCGCATGCGGCATTATGCTTGCAACAGTCATTCCCGGCCGGCCCTTCTCGTTGAGTGCACATTTGTAACGTCCGCTGTAACGTTCATTCATTCATTTGTGCTGCGACCCTGTCGGATGCAGATTCCAGCGCGGTGAGGGCCTCAACGACATCGGCCGTCCGCCGCCGGGGCGCGGCCCGGACTGGGACAACATGTTCGGCTGACGTGCTGCAACGCACCGCACCGCGGGATTCCGGCTACGTAAGACGCTAGATGGCGGCACGGGCGAGAGCGTTAGTTGGTTGCGTCGTTGCATTCGTGGGTGGTGTTGTGTGTGCGCACCTTGAGTCTGTGCCGCGCGGCACATGGCGTTTGGGTGGCTGGTGTGCCTGGGAGGGAGATGTCGGACACTGCGCGCCAACAACCAGCGTTGAGGTGTCCGAGTTCTATCTGCGGCCGTAATTTTGTGTGCCATGTGTGATGTAATGAAGCTTGCGATATCGTAACCCGTATCAGGTTGTTGCAGCTCGAGCCCAAGCAAAGGGGCCACCGCGTTGATGCGGCGTGTATCATCTTGTTTTCCCAGCATGCTGTTTCTTTCTTTCGATAGCTCTCGAAGAGCATTTGACGCTCACAAGTTCATGCACAGGTTGTGATGCCGTACGTATTGTGAACGGCCATTACCTAGGATGCAGCGTAGGCTGCGCAGGTGTATAGCTCGTGGCCGCCACAGCCTAGGACGCATGCATTGGCGCTGTTTCATGGTGGTGGTCCACGATCTTTGGTTGATGGTGTTGGTTTCACCAAGTTGGTTGTCGGGGAGGGTTGATGAGCAGGGTTGCTGACCGAACGCCGGAAACGTAGACTGCGCGGAAGAGTCGATGGCCGAAACTCAGCCGTCAGCGCCCTACCCGTTCTCCGAGATGGGGTTTTCGGTTTTACGCTGTTCTACCAGGCGAGCTTCCGAACTGTCCCCTAGATTGCGCTCCTCCGGAGCCCGCAGCCTGTCTGGTCTCGTCTCCAGGGTGTACGTTGTGCGGTTGGTAGCCGCCCAGCGTGTCGGCCGGTCGCCGCCACACTGACTCTGTTGTAATGTAACCGTTATGAACTTATAATGGCTGAAACCGCATCCCGCCAAATGGCTGGTACGCTTTGCTGCATGTTCACCAGCTGGACGGCTGGCCGGAGCAGGACTCCGCAGAACCGCCGCACAAGCGACCGCCCGACGCAACCAACCGAGCATATGTCCACGACGTGGGGCCCCGGGGGATCTGCCGCACGGTCTCGCGGTAGATTTGGTCGAGGTAGAATCTGATGCCGAACAGCTCTCGGGATCCCGATGGTCCGCATTCAACCAGCAGTTGGCCGGTGCTTTCGGGTGCTTTCGGTATTACAAATGCGGGTGGCCTTGCATGCAACTTGTCTGCCGATCACTGCGCGGGTGGGTACGGGGAACCTTGGGGGCGTCCTTCGTGCGAACGGTGGCTGGACAGTACGCGGGCGGCATCGCTTCCGCTTCGGTGTAACCCAGAGCAGGGGATTGAGGCAGGGGAGGTGGCGGGTTCGGGCGCTCCGGTTACGATGGGTACGGTGCTGCGGTACACAAGCTGTGGCGGCGCTGAGCTGGGGACTGCGGCGACCCGAGTACGCGGACTCGGCGGCTTTAGTCACATGAACGACCCGGTCGGGATACGGGTCCACCTTGTAAAGGACATGAACGGCGGCGGTCCGCGGCGACGGACGCGTAGCACATTGAGGTAGCAGGGAGCAACCTCGGAGCTCACCAGGCGCCGCTGCACACGTACAGACGTTGTAGAGAGACCTCGTGAAGAAGCGTGATGCAAACATGGGTTGCGTCCAGACGGACCCATGAGAGCCAACCTGATGATTCAGATGGGGTGTAAGCCCTGGTCTGGACATGCAGCGCGTCCACCTGACGGTAAGCTAAAGCGGACGCCGCCGCTCAGTGAGGCGACGGCATGTAGGCAAGGGGCTACGGCTGATATGTATTGACGGTGTCCACTCCAGTCCACTCGACACACGGGGATGGCGGATGGGGAAAGCTGTTAGGACTTGGTTCTGGTAAGTAACGGGATAGTCACAAGGGCCGTCAAAATTATAGATGGTACCAAGGCTGGGCGGAACCGAGGTACGCAGGGGCACGCCAGGGCACGCAGACTGACGCAGAGGCTGCCTGCGGCCTCGGGGCTATGCACATAGGCAGCACAGCACAATACAAATCAGCACTGGCCTGGGTCAGCGCACTCAAGTGATCTGGCTGCAACCAAAAAAAACTATTATCGCGTGAACACCTTGTGAAGGGACAGCATGCACCTCCGGTTCCCCCTTTGTTGTCCTTTTTAGGGAGACAGCTTTTCGTTCGCAATCCGTCCCCTTCGGTTTGTCTTTTGTGGACACATAGCCATATCCAGTGTACTTACTTATCTTGCGATTTGTTTCTTTTACAATTTTTTGTCCCCGTGCTTGTTTCAGTGGCGGTAGTGGAACTCCCCCGACGCTCACGGGGAATGAGAGGGGCCTGTCTGGACGAGGATTACTAGGCGGCGAATAGCATATGTATACTTATGCGTTCGATCTAGTATGTGAACAATGGGCTGCTCCGAACGGCCCCACGCTTTGAAGTCGGTACCCGTACGTCCTTGTTCCAGAGCTTGATCACCTTCAATTTTCCTCACAATGTATGTGTTCAAAGTAGGTCGAAACGCAGACCCATTCTCAGACGCTGTTCGTCTGTTCCAAAAATATTATGCAACGGCTGCATGTACGACAACCGACTGATGCCCTGTGGGCCATCCCAGAGTCGAGTCTGCGTGCATAATAAGCCACTGCGTCTGGGGCGTCACACCTACTATTGCAGCACGTGGTTGGCGTAGCCCAGGGCACTTTCGATGATTCGCAACCACTTCAAAGCTTCACAGTGAAGCTAGCGTGCACTACATCATTAGACCACGACAAAATATTGAAGAAACCCTGCGAGGTTTTAGATATGGGGCATCTGCGCGAGCCCTCCTCTTGTAGCAAGTTGCGCGGACGCTGAGTGCAGCTGTCAGGCTGGCTAGCCAAGATTCTGTAGATAGGCATGTATATCCGATATGTTAACATCCCAGGCGGCGGGTGAACATGGTGCCAGTTAGACCCGTGGCGATTTTGGAGCGCTTGCAGATGCCCATCATGCAGCTAGTCACGCGAAAGACGATCAAGACATTGGCATTGATCCTTACATGGTATGGTTCGATGTTACTGTGAACCCCTCTGCCTTGCCAAAACATCTCGCGAACTGTTCACAGGTACGTGTTAAGTACAGCGCTTTCGCTTTATAACAAGCAAACAGTGGGAGAAAAGCATGGTCTCTTTGGCAACAAAGGCTTCCCAGGTATTTGTCAGGCCTTGCGCAAGCGCGTGAGGTGTTCCTTCTGACGCTCGGGCCTCGCCTGCCTGCAGCCCCGCTGCTCATGTCGGGCATACAGTTTGCATGTCAAACGCTTTTGGCAAAGCTGACGTTCGCTGTGGGGTTGGTGCAACGGACGAACAGCCGGCGTATGCCATGGGCCGACTACTTCCGCCTCGGTGGGTGGCTCTCTGCCTGTCTGTCACACTGACACGCAACTTCCTTTGCGCGAACCTTGAGTCCCTGACCATAACGCGTATCGGCATTTCTCTAGCTGTTTTAGTAGCTGGGTAGCTGTCAGAAATTTGCTGGACTGAAACCAACAGAGCTAACCGTTAGCCCCGTACACAAGTTTGCCCCGAGCCAGTGCGATGCCCTTCGAGGACGTGTTCCATTACATGGTTCGCACTACGACAGAGCGCTGCCTTTCGAGTGGCCCTTACGTCCATAGCACCCGCACGCACCTCGTGAACTGAACCCCTCGTCAGAATGTGCCACTCCGCGCCCTTGATTCCCGTTCCCGCACCCAATACCCCGACACCCGCAACATGCACCGCCATACCACAGTGGTCCCGAACGGCGTTATCACCGGACTCGACATTGGCTTCAGCAACAAGAGCATGGTGTACATCACGGTGTCCTTCTACACGATGTGCAAATCAACCGTCCCGATCTTCCTGCTCTTTTTTGCCTTCGTTTGGGGCCTGGAGAAGTAGGTCGGGTCGGGACGGGGCACTCGCCAGCCCGCTTGGCGGATTGGGGGGTCGCTACAGCCTTGCGCTCTCGGATGGAACTCGATGGGCTCGAGAGCGACCGGATGGGTTCCGCTAGCAGCACCGCGAATGAGCAGCGCCTCGAGGGCCGCGACGAGATGTCATTAGGAGGGATTGCCTTGCTCCGCCTTGGCTGTCTTCCCTGTATGGGAATTATCCTCCACAGGAACCTCCACAGGAGAAACATAGGTGGACAACGTGCAGGAAACTCGTCTAGAGCGCGGTCAGGGAAGCAACCATGACGCACTTTCGGTCCGTTTCGGTGCCGCTGTTGCAGGCCTAGCTTGGAGCTGCTGGGTGTGGTGGTGGTGATCGTGGCGGGGCTGCTGCTGCTGGTGCGTGGGGAGACCAAGTTCCACCTGCTGGGCTTCGGACTGGTGATGACGGCCAGCTGCCTGTCGGGGCTGAGGTTCACGCTCACTCAGGTGCTGCTGCATGGCCACCAATCGTCAGGTGAGGGGCAACGCCGACCAGCCGACAACTACTACTCGTTCGGTGACTCTTGGCAATTTCGTGTTTTCTGTCTGGATTGAGGGCGGTGCGGCTCCGACGGGATGGCAGGGGAGGTGCTACGTAAAGAGAGAGCGAATAAGTGAGCACCTTCACGCGTGGCTTGTCCGAGGGGTGCGGCGGCCCTTTCCGTCTTAGTGCAAGGGGATGTATGCGCTGGCGGTTGTGCCTAGTATGCTCTGTCTGAGGCTGTGTCTCCCACCAACTCCTGCGCGTGGGCGATGTGCCAAGCCACGCTTCCTCCTGCATTCCTTCTCTGATGGTCCGGAGCAGCATCATGCCTGGTGTGCCGCCGTCACACCGTGTCGGTGCCCCTTCGCTGCCATGTGCATCGCCCTCAACCCAACCCCGGGTATCCCTCCCTCGCGCAACCGGACGCCGTAGCGGCACTGGGCGGTCCGCTTGAGGTCCTGGAGCAGTTGACACCCATTATGTCGGCGATTGTGATCTTGTTCAGCCTGGCGTGGGAGGAGCCGTGGGCCGTGCTGCCGGCATCGGATTACTTCAGCAGCGCATCGCACGCGACGATAACGATTTTGGCGATTGCGTTGGGCGCCCTGATGGCGTTCGTTATGGTGTGGACCGAGTACCAGGTATGTCAGGGGGTACTTGGCGGCGTGGCTGGGCGTTCATGGGGGGCCAGGGTCATGGATTGGGCATGGAAGATATGCATATAGGCTCGCGTTGAGTGCGTGAGATGGATCGGTCGAACCGTGATCCGCGCCGGCGCAGTCTGGAGGTCTTGATGGGATCCGCTGGGATCCGTGGGAGCCGGCAGATGGACCCAAGTGGCTCGCAGCAGCGGGTTCGGGCAGTCGTGCAAAGGGGAGCGTGCACTGCGGTCCACATGCGCCACCGCTGCCGGCCCGCGGCGGTGGAGGCGCCGCCGCTGCCGGGCCCGAAAGTGCAGGGCGGGATCCGCAAGCGCTTTTTAGCGGGTTGCGCGGGTCCCAGACGGGGAGCGGGAGAAAAGCGGCGGGAGTGCAGCCAGGCCTGGATAAAATCCACCGCGATACCCTGCGCCTCAAGAGGGTGCGAGCTGGGTTGGACGCGCGCGGCAGGCGAGCATGCGGATCGGGGTTCACGCGCCGGGCCATGTTAACCACACACGCCGCGACAGGAACGAAACCGGAAGAGCTCGGCCGTGTTTGATGTCTGAGCCAGGCGTCACCTGGTCATCATCTTCATTCTCCGCGCCCGCCCTGACCAGGGTCGTCTACTCGACACGCAATCCACCATAAAAGACGTTGAACTCTCCCGTCCCGATGCTTGTTTTGGGGGTGCGTCCCGTGCTCCTGTCCCCGCATCCCTCCCGCCAGGTGATCAAGGAGACCTCGGCGCTCACGTTCATGATTGCGGGGACGGTCAAGGAGGTGGTCACAGGTGGGGCATCCCTTGGGCACTCGGAAGGCTGCACCAGCGATGATGCGCATGTTACCGAATCCCCTGTGCCACCTTGTTTTGGGACGATGCGGATCGGCACGGTTGAAATGTTTAAGGCTGGCTTGCACGCACCGATGCACGGACAAGCCCCAGCAGCACGAGTGCCACCGAGCGGTTGGCGAGTCCCTGTATGTCTTCATCTGTATGTCTTGGCATGTGCCGGTGTGGCGGTGACGACGTCTCTCGAGTACCTGTCCGATGCTCTCCGCCCTCCCGCGGGGCTGTTAAGGAGGCCAGGCCGTGCATCCCCGCTCCTTTAGGAGATGTGGGGCGGTCGATGCGACGTTTCGGTCCTGGAAGTCAGGCCAGAGGTTTGGCGGAAGTGAAGAAGATCGGTCAGGTGCTCGGGTTCCACATGCAGCTGCGAGCGGGATGACCACTGCACCCGCCGTGATTTGTCAACTGTGGGTTAAGCGGTGTGCCATCTTAGTCATGCCCGGCCTCCTGGCTGTCGCATTGCAGTGCTGGCGGCGGTGGCGATCTTCCGGGAGACCCTCACCTGGGTGAATGTCATGGGGCTGGTGGTCGTGATCTGCGGCGTGCTGCTCTTCAACTATCACAAGTACAGGTGGGTGTGTCTGGCGGGCAGCATGGGGGCGGGATGGACAGCATGGGGGCGGCGCCACAGGCCTTTGCCGGTGGGATTGCAACCCGCAAAGGGCGCTGACAGTGGCATTCCGCCGGGTGCGGGCAATGTGAGCCTACGGTATATGGGTAACCAGGATCTCCTCGGATAAGCAGCGGACGCGCACCCCTTCCATGGCAGCAAAGCATGGCAGCGAAGGAGCAGGCCAGGAGGAGTCGTATCGTTCAACGCGTCCGACATCCTGTCCGTGGTTGGTGTAAGGGGGAATTCCGCGCCAGGGCGGACCAAGAGGCTGCCCCGAGCGCCGCTGAAGGCCTGTGTTGTTGGATGTGAGCGGCGCCATTCGGGGGCCGTTGTTTGCTACACCGGCGCCTACAACGGCACGCGCTCACGATTTGGCCACGCAGCCGGCGTGCCGCGGCGGTGCCCGTGGTCAAAATGAGTAAGGGCCAGCATGCAGGCGGCGCAGCAGACATCGCTGTTCGGGGCATGCCGCGAGCGCTGTTCAGGGTATACCCTACAGCGCGCACCTGCTCGTTGTTGACGCCCGCCGCTCAGCGAGGCTTCCCCCCCAGCGTAGGCCGGTGGCCCTGTTGCGGTTTGCTTGTGTGCTGATGTTGTGCAGGAAGCTCAAACCTACGCCATCCCAACCGCGCAGGAAGCTTAGAGAGCCCGATGCGGCGACCTACACGGCCGTGGAGATGTCGGAGGAAGGGCACAAGTCCGACGGCGATGGCAAGCCGCTGCGGAAGCCGTACAATGGGAATGCGGGCGGCTCCGGCGGCGGCGCCGCCACCAACGGCTCCGTGCCAGCGCCCGTGTCGGCGGCGGCGGTTGCGGCCGGCGCTGCGTCGTCCGTGTCGTCGTCGACGTTGTCCGGCGCGCACAGCAGCCATCACGCGGCGTCGGGGCTCCTGGGCCGCGCAATCGCGGGGCTGCTGAATCGCAACCCGGGCAATGGCGTGGCTGCGGTCAGCGAGTCGTCGCCTCTTCTGTCCGGCGGCGGCGGCGGCAGCAGCGAGCTGCCGTCGGGCTACCGGGGTCAGGGGCCTGGTGCAGCCTCCTCACGGGACTGGGAGGTGAACCGGGACTCGGATGTGGAGGGCCGAGTGGTGGGGATAGGTAGCTCCGGGGACGATCCGGCGGCGGCCGTAGCGCTGTCGGGGGCGGGTATCTCGGGGCCGCAACGGGCGGGTAGGTCGGGGACGCGGGGACTGCTGGAGGAGCAGGTGGACTCCCGGAAAGGCGGCGGCGGCGGCGGTGGGAGCAACGGCGCCGGGTTGGTGCACCACCCGCTGCTGGCGCCGCAGGCGTCGGGCCCGCAACTCAGATGAGGTGGCGGTCGCGACAAAACGGGATATACGGTACAGTATGTGGGGAAATGGAGGACAGCGTATGGCGGTCCTTGATGAGGAGGCCGGCCGGGATGTGAGCAAGCGCCAGCAGCGGGTTGCGTCCTGTCGCGGCGCTGTGTCTCACTCCGTCACGAGTCACCCTTGCATCCGCCACCCATTGCATGCTTGCGGAGGAGGAGGAGGGACGGGATGTGCACCTGACTTGCATGCAGCGTGCGGCGTGCAGCAGAAGTCGTTATCTGGGCTTGACAGCTGTGTTGTGAAGTCGTTAGTGACGCGGGCTGAGGAGGGCCGAGGACGTCACCTCCCGGCGCCGTCCAAGATATCGGCGGCCGTACATCTGGGTCGCGTTTGTTGGGAATGAGGTATATACCGTACGGAGCAGGCAGTAGGCTTAGCGATAGGGAGTGTGCGTGCGCGCGGCCGCGCGGTAACGGTATGCGAAGATATGACATGAAGACTGGATTGATGACACCGAGCGTGAACAGTTTGGACACTCAAGATGGGTGCGTCACCAACTGCACGTCGCATGGGTGCAGGCAGCGCGGTGGGGCCCCCCCCACAGGGCCGGGGCACGTTTGCTTGGCTGGGCTGAGGTCACTGCAGTTGCAGGCCTGTCCGGGACGGAACGTCGGAATGGAAGATGACACGACACCCGCGGGAGGGAAGGCGCGAGGTCACCAAGGCGGTGCGGTGTGCGCGGCGGTGGCGCCCCTCAGCCCCCTCAGCAGCCCAGGGTCTGCTATCCGGGTATGCCATGCCGCATGTGGAGGACCGCGCACATGCGATGTGGCGAGCAGCACCTCCCGACACGAACCGGTTGCGGCGGCATCTGCTGTGGTAGACCGCGTAAGAGTCAGAGTATAGGGCCCTTGGCAGTGGTCTTCGCTCTCCTCGTCTGGTGTGTGCATCCGCAATCGGATGGGACTGGGCACGAGCGGCCGCAAGGACAGGCAAGGGAAGAGAAGGGCGATAAGGGATGCCATCACCGGATGCACCTGTGGTACACATCCTTGCATGTGCTGGCCCAGGGCTGGGCATCCCGGAGATTACCAAATGGCTGCTCTTGGCGAACAGTGTTGCGGCTGGACGCCTGGACCCTTGGGTGGTCATCCGCCGTGTGCGCAGTCTTCGGTGCCGGCAGGGGCGACAAGGCGGTTGGAATGGTCTGATTGGCGGCTTGTCAAGACCAGGACTCGCAGCCGCTGCGACCACAGGGCTTCCCTGGGACCGATTGTCCGAGGGATGCATCTCTGGTCCACTGGCTCGCAAAGTATCCATACAGCCAAAGATTGTGTCGATGTTCGCTCATGACCTTCATGACCAGTGCCGCAATGCGGCGATCAATTATGCCGTACATACTCGCTCGAGCAGCGGCGCCAGGCAGGCCGCCCACTTGCGCGCCGGGCCCGCGGCGTTCCACTCCGCGAAGCTCAGTGACGCCACCACCACACCCCGAGGAGTGACCCGCGACGCCTCCAACACACCTCCCCGGCCGCGCTGCGCCACCTGCGCCCCCTCACTCTCATCGCTCCCATCCAACATAGGTGACCAGCTTTCGCCGTTCCGGAGATCACACGCCGCCAACCGCTCCAGGAGACTCTCGACGACCCATGGGTCCGCCTGAGTCGACACAGCCGAGAACGTCCCCTGGGTCCGTCGCGACGATGATCCTGGGTTACCCGGTACAGTGTCGAGCACGGTTAATCCCAGGGACGCCGCGAGGAAGCGGTTTCGGAGCACCGTGTCCCCGAGGGGCTGCAGTCCGCTTTCGCTGCCGCGTGCAGGGCCAGCACCACGCCCGGCATCCGCCAGCCGGGAATGCGGCTGATGTCTGGCAGCGAACAACGCCTCCGCCTCCTTGGGCGCCACTGCGCCCGTGCTGCTGATGGTGTTGGTGCTGTTGCTGCGCCTGTCAGCGGCAGCCTCATGCTCACCGACGGCACCACCGCTGCGCCGATGCGAACCCCTGGGATCGGACCCGGTCCCAGCACCTTGGCCGCCGTCATCGCCCTCACTGCCCCCGCCGGGGCTCGTCCGCACACCCCCGTTGGCGCGTCCCAGCTGCACAGCAAAGTGCGTCGGCCCGTCCACCTCCAGCAACACCAACCAACCGTCGTACTGGACGAGCAGGTCCGCCCGTAGCATGCGGTCGGGGCTGAGCACCTCCTGCGCCACCGCCGTCACACTGCCGCTGCCACCGTCGCCGCCGCTGCTGCCCACACCGGATGTGTCCTTGTCCCTGCCGTCGCCGTCGCCGTCGCCGTCGCGCGCGCCGCCGCCATCGCGCAGAGCCGCCACCACTGCGGTCTGCAAGTCCGACGGCTTGGTGCTCGCCGTCGTGAGGTACCAGGCATCTCGACAGGCGCGGTACAGCGCGGGGCAGTCACCCAGGGGCCCAAACCGCACCATGGGGGCCCTGTGGCCGGTGGCGGATGGGACCCCACTGCCGCCTGATTTGAGCGGGGCGCGGGCTGCGTCGACCGGCGCCGCGGATCCCGTCGTGCCGGCCTCGCTGTCTTGACCCAGGCCCTGACCCGGACCTCCGCTGATGGCCTCAGCGGCGCTCTGCGCTTCGCGCATTGCCGCCGCCGCGGTCCTTGCCAGCGCCCCGACAGCGGCCCCCGGCCCGCGATTGTGACCGCCGCCGCTATCCCCGGGGGCAGCACCTGTAGTAGATGTCGCGGCATGACTGCTGGGACCAACACCCGCATCCGCACCAGCACCAGCACCCGCACAGAGCTGCGGGGACTCCGCCCGCACCGACCGCGGCGTGGACAGCTCCCCCATGCCGTCGCCCATGCCGTTCCCCGCCGCGGCGGCTGCAAGGCACAACGCGTAGTTGGCGCCGTACAGCTGCACGAGCCCGTACAGGTGGTACGGCAGGGTTTGAAGCTCCTCAGACTGCTCACGGCTCCGTTCGCAACCGGCAGCAACGCCGGGGCGAATACCTGTCAGGAGGCCGGATGATGCTGCGGCGGTGGCGTCCGCAGTCGCTCCGGTCTCTTCAGCAAGAGTGGGACCCCCGGAGGCAGGAGGGCCAGCCGCGGCGTCCACCGCGGCCGCCAACAGCGACCGGAGGGTGGGGCTGGTGGGAGACAGGATGGCCACCGACCAGGCCATCATGGCCAGGTCGCGGGGCGCGAGACGGTGGGTGGGCGGCAGGCCAGAGGGCGGTGAAGCAGCAGGGCTGGATGGCGCCACATCCGCCCCCGGCAGGCGGCGGTCCACCTCCCGCAGTAAAGCCTGTGCGCATCAGCGCGCGGTTTGCGGCGAGAGGGGCGGAATAGAGGATCAAGGCAGCGAATGGACCGCGGCCCTCGGTCTTCCTCAGGCCTGGAGGAGTAAGAGCCGCGGCCTTGCTGTAGGCGAGACGGCAACTGTAATGTATAACCGTATGGGGGACCGATGGCTCCACTCCGTACCACCGTACGTGACTGCCATCAATGCCGTACTGTGCACGGACATGACCGCGTGCCGTGTTTGACCTGACCCGCGGGCGCATCGGCATGCGTTGCCGACCCTTCATATCGTCCGGGCTCCGTCCCCGCGATGCTCGGGAGGCATCACCACCGCCCCGACCGCTGGTTCCCCATCGGGTTCCCAACACATTAATCACGTCACACGAACGACACGCGACCCCGCCTGCCCAAATGCCTTCACCAGCGGGTACCCGTTGCTTGCCCGACGTTACATGGCCCCCCGCCAGTCCCACAGTCCCACCTGCAGCACGTCAGGGTGCGTGTCCGACATGTACGGCATGAGCCGGGCCGCGCCGTACAACACGTTGGACAGCTCCTGCGCATTCAGTGCCGGCGCGACCGCCGCCGCCCGGCCCGCCAGTGCGACCATCAGCGGCTCGTGGCGGGCGCCGAGGGCGGCGAAGGCCCAAGCGAGGTTACCGATGGCCTGGAGCAAGGGGGGGAGGGAGGGAGGCAAGGAACGGAAGCGGGGCGCGGGACGGCAGGGCAGTTGCGGAGCTCGGTTTTGCGCGTCCGTCCGTTTGCGCACCACCTCGCGCTGATGTGTCCGCGCGCCTGCCGTGCATCGTGCCCGAGTTGGCGGTGGCAGCTGCCAGACTGCGATTCCTCTGCGACACGGGAGAGATACGACAACCAGCAGAGTCTCCTGCCCCCCGGAACCCAGGCAGATCGCAGAGGCTGCGTGTGCCCTGGTCTGTTCTGGGTTTGTTTCTGAATGTGCAACCCCTTAAGGTAACGGTTTCAAATAAAACCCCTATTTATACACCCACCCACCCACCCACCTACCCACCCACCAACAGCGTTCTTCCGACACCGCAACCTTTCATTTACTTTAGGGCAATGGTTATATTTGCTACACATACGGGCAAAGTCTGGGCGCTCATCGACCCATCGCATGTCACGCACTCCTGTTCTGCCTGCCTAAATAACACACCTGCAGTTGGTTCGGGCGGGTTTATCATTAAACACACCTACAGTTGGTTCGGGCGGGTTTATCATTAAACACACCTACAGTTGGTTCGGGCGGGTTTATCATTTCAGCACACCTACAGTTTCGCCACACCCACAGTCCTCCTACATCCTACACGCACTGGCCTGTGTACGACGGCCATCACAAGCCGCGAGCCGCTCCGCAAACGCCGCCTCCGCAGCGCCCAGCTTCGTTGTCACCGCCCGGTCCCCCGTCCCGGTCTGCTCCCCCGGTGTCCCGGATCCGGCGCCTCTCGACCCCCTGAAGGCCGAGGTCGCCGCCGCCGCCGCCGCCACTGGCGCCTCCGTCAAGGACGCCGCCACGGCCGCCATCATGTCTCGATCCAGGTGGTTGGCGGTTGCGAAGGCCCACAGGCTGATGGACAGGAACTGCAGCCCCATGCGGTCCGCCCTGGACGGCGCAAGAGAGGGCGCTGCGCCATGTTAACGGTGGTGGCGGTGGGGTTACGGTCAACTACGGGAGGAGAGCGGACAAGCAGGCAAGGGGGATCTTGACCATGCTAACATTGGTGGCGGTGCTGGTGGTGGAGCTGGTAGTGGAGCTGGTGGTGGAGCTGGTGGTGTGGTGGTGGAGCTGGCGACAATATTGGGTTCACGGTCAACTTAGCCCCACACGAAGCGAGGGGAAGAGAACGGCCGCTCACAAAGGTGCCATCCGCGTGTAAAGACGCCATGGGGTGCTGGTCGTGGTGCAAATCGCGGTGCGGGCCCCGGGGAGCCGGCGCACAACCGCTCCAGGAGAAGAGCAGGAAAGGATGACAAAACGCCACGCAGTTGGACACAATGCGCATGGGGCGGCGGAATGACCTGGAGGTGAAGGAAAGGTGTGGGCCCAGCGGCCGTGCCGGAGGCTGTGCAGCCCCTTCGCAGGCCAGCCACTATGGCGGCGGGTAGGCATCCCAGCTCCAGGGGGGGACAGCGTCAAGGGCCCCATACAGGAACCATCTGCCCATTACAGCACCGTCCTATATTTTCCGTGCCGCTTCCTTTCTCGCTCCTGCGGCATTCATCTCCAACCCACTCACGGCCACCCGCTCCTTGGGTGAGGGAGGGACCCAATCACCAAGGCAGTTCGTGTGGTGGGACTGCGCACCCGCCCCGTCACACTCCTACCCCCACCCCCCCCCGGGGCGCCCAGTCCCACCTGCGGACGATCTCGCCCGCCGCCGCCTCGAACAGCCGCGGCGCCTCCACGCCGAAACTGCCGTACGCCCAGAGTAGGTTGGACAGCGACTGCGCAGCGAGGTTCCACCGGACCGGACGTCGAATCGCTCGAGAGGGGGGGGGGTCAGTGCGCAGGACATCCCTCCCTCCCGTCGGGCTGCATCAGCCCTTCACCCGACAGATCCGTCGCCCTCCCTCCAATGCCCCAATGCCCCGTGGCGCCCGCCCCCTTCCCCCGCCGGAGAGGGACACACCGCAGCAGCCCACGCGGTCCCTCTCTCAGGCCGGGCCGGCATGACCCTCGTTTCCGCACCGCAGCAACCGCCGCCCTGCGGAGCTCTCCTTAAGCGCCAGGTTGCCACCCCCGCGGGGCCAGGACCTGGGACATGATACCGTACCTGCGCCCTGCCCACCCGCCCACCCGCCCGCCTACCCACCCAGCCGCCCGCCCGCCTCCCCAGCCACCCGCCCACCTGGTCATCGAAAGCCCGCAGGCGGGCGGCCGCGGGACGCGACGCCGAGGACATGAGCACCCGGGCGGGTGGATAGCGCAGTGAGGCCAGGGCCCATAGGCAGGTGGCGGTGGCCCGGGGCTCGGAGCTGATCAGCGACTGGAGCTGAGGAGGGCCGGAGCGGGGAGGACGGGAGACGGCAACGGCGGGGTGAGCGGGCGGGTGAAGGGGGTTGCGGGGTTGGGGGGCCGAGGAACGCGTGTAAGCCAGGAAGGCTGGCGGGGAAGGACAGAGTGTGCATCGGGCCGTGCCACACCCGTTAGGTGCCGGGCAGGTTGCCCCTTCAGCGGTGTGTTAAGGAACCAATCACGTTCGCGGGCATCTGTAAGAACAGACCGCCGCCCTCTCTTTTCCCCCCTGGAGCTCCTGGTACAGTCCAGTATTCACCGTGGCTCTGCTCTGCTCTGGATTTGTGTGCCAATATCCTGTACTCCCCCCCTATGTTTGTTTGTGTGCCCTAGGCTACCCGCGTACCCGGCCTCCCGCCCGACTGCCCCTCTGCCACCCACCTGGGACGTCAGCAGCTGCACCGCCGCTGCCAGCATGGACCCATCGTAGTGCGCCAGGCGGCACGCACCCCACAGCATGTTGGCCACCCCCTGGGGGCGGCAGCCGCCTGCGGGTCCCCCCCGCATGCATCGCACTGCGGCCGCCGCCAGGCCTTCCAAAAGGCCCGGCGGCACCCTGAAGCTTCCGCCGCCGCCGCCGCCGCCGCCGGCACCTGACCCGTGAAGGCCCTCCGCTGAGTCCGTGTCCGTGCCCGCCGCATCATCGGCCGGCGGCGATCGCTTGGGCTGGCGGGGAGATCGTCTGTGGCGGGTCGTTTCGGTGCGGTTGGCGGACGCGGATCTGGACCTGAATCCGGATCCAGATCCGTGGTCGCCGCCGGAGGAGACGGCAGCTGCGGCAGCGGACGGCGCAGCTGGTGCTGACGCGGCGGCGGGGGCAGCGGGCAGCGTCGCCAACGTGGCGATGGACCACCACAGGTTGGAGGTGTCCTGGGCGTTGAAGGTGCCGGCGCGGAGGACACACGCGGAGGCCAGCACGCCCGCGGGCTCCAGCAACGCCTGCCAGGCAGCCGGCGGCGTCCCAGTACTGTCACCGTCACCTTTGCCGGCGCCGTCGCCGACGTCGCCGCCATCGCCGACGTCGTTTGATGTGGGTCCGGCGACGGTGCGACCTGGGGCCTCCCCGCGACACAGAAGGGCCGCCCCGTAGAGGGCGTTGCAGAGCGTCTGATTGGAGGCGCTCAGCAGAGCGTCGGGGGAGGCGCTCAGCGCTTGCAGCAGTTCGGCCGCGTGACGGCAGCAGCACGGCGTGCGGAGCTTGCCCAGGGCCCACACAATTGCGCCCAGGTCCCGGCTGCTGGCGCGGGACAGGCCAGCGGTGGCCGATTTGAATTGGCAGACCAGGTCATGGACTGAGATGTCAAGATGGGGCACTCTTGGGTCGGTGGCAGGGGTGCGGGCGCTGGGTTGCGCCTTGGCTAGCTCCCTGAGGCTTCGGACAACATCAGCAGGAGCTGCCGGGGATTTATAGGATGGTGAGGGCGCTGCTGACAGCTGGACGAGGCGGCGGAGCTGTCGATAACAAAAGTTCTGCTGGAATCTGCCATGGCAGAGGTCACGCCGAAAGATTTGTTTCGAATACTGTAGCCGAGAATGGAATTTGTGCGTTGATGCGTATCCCAAGAAAGCGACAGACTGGAAGAGCATGGAGACGACCAAAGCTTCGGGCCTGGAATACGATGGCTTACTTAAAATATCTCGTTTACCATATGTATAATTACCCCTGAAAAACAAAAGATGCCCTTGCGCTCCAGTTGTTTCTCGACTGAATGCCGGTCGAACACATTCAATTACTCTCGAGTATCCCGTGCCGCATTCTTGTGGCGCAAGACAAGAACACAGCAATTGAAAGGACACCGCTGTCAGGCTTGGGCTGTTTCCTTCATTGAAGGTGTACCCTGATGTACGGTCATGGATTCGGTGAGGCCTCGCCTCCGCCCAAGCATTTCCCATCGGGGCCAGCGATGGGGTCCGAGCTATTTCACAACCAGGGCCAGCAAAACGGGGAGTGATCGTCTTCCCATGCGATCACCCGTCCCAGCGGTCCGGGAGCTCCCGGGCAATCCTTCGGTCCTGCCGCAATCCTTCACGCCCTTTAATTGCCCTGATCCTCGTCCTGATACACATGAGACATGACACGTGAGCTCAGCAGCAAAACCTTCACGATGCCAGTAATGCCGTTACAGCAGCTAAGAAGGGCCACAATGAGCCATAGTGCCGGTACAACAGCTAAGAAGGGCGCCGGTCTCAAGGGCCCAGCAGCTAAGCAGGGCGCCGGTGCCAAGGGGCCGTTAAGACGGGCGCCGATATCAAGGGACATTTCTGTTCTCCGTCTCTCGTAACGGCCGCGCGTATTATGCAGGTTCAAACGAAGGGATCGTCCATGCGTGCCGCCGTAGTATGGTCACGTACAGTACGACAAATCTGCGACGTGAAATCCTCACGAACGTGGGAGCTCCACAGCCTTCAGGGGCTGTGTTGTGCGCACATGGCAACCGGTGGCGTGACGGGTGCGATGTACTGGCTGCCGCCGCCTGACACCGCTACACCGCCACACACCCACACACCCTTGACGTTCCTCCACTCAGCCACAGCAACTAAATTCTACGCAAGGCGGGCGCGTAATCCACTAACGCATCACCTTTTAACGGTTACAACGCATCGCTAACACAACATTGACCCAACCTGCCGTCGTACAACTTTGGCCCCATAAGGCCCAACACAACACACTTGCACATATCCGCCCTGCCCCCGACCCCCAGGACCACATCCCGGAGCATCTGCCCCCCCTGGAGTCGCAGGTACGTCCGGAGCCCCCGCAAGGCCCCTCTGCAAGGGCCTGCACGTTGCCGTCCACACGTGCACACGACGGTTCGGTTTATTCGCCCTCGACCCGTCCCGTGTCAAGACATGAGAGACATGTAATAATGCATTAATGCAAACCGGCGGCATCCCGCGCACCGTGGCCGAGTGACCTAATAACCACATCTTCCGCACATGCACGCGAACATGAAGGGAGGGAAAACCGAACTCATTCAAGTCAGTGTCGCCGCTGGCGCCCGCTAAAGCACAACGTCAAGTCAGCAGGTCAGAGGACACTAGCCCCGCACGGGCTGGGGCCCTACATCCCAGCCGCTGTGACATCGCCGTGAGACAGAGCCGGCGGTCGGCCAAGGGGAAGGAGGGCGACACGGGCCGCCAGGACTGTTCAACCGGTGCTGTCCTCAATACGGCCGACCCCACGACGACGAAGGCCCGCACAACAAGGCCGCAGGGCCGCACGACCAACCAGGTCCCAAAAGGGACGGGAAGAATGCTACAACCCTTGCTGCCGCCCGCAAACGGGCTGCAAACGGGATGCAAACGGGCGGTGCTTTAAATTGCGAGGATCCCCTAGGATGCACCGCATCGGCCACGCCGCTTCGCCGACAGCCTGGAACGCCGCAACGTGCACGGCACCCGGGGGACGCGCCCGCAGCCCGCACTTCAGGACAAGCGCTGCGCAGTGCGGACGTGCAAGCAGCCAGATCCAGATCCAGATCCAGATCCAGGGGGGAAATGCGCGCGAGCATCCTCTCCGGTGTCGTACCGTCAGTGGATGTTGAGATTTTCCCGGGGCATCCCCTGTCGCGAGGCAGGTAGGTGTCCTGCTGCAGCTCTGCCGCGTCCCGCGTGTATGTGTGCACACTGTCGTGTACACCTCCAAGTTGCGCCCGCCGGGTTGCAACCTACTTGCCCGCTGCGCCCTACACCCCGCGCGCAGGGGCCCCCGCACACACACATACACACAAAAACGACAAGACGTCAACGTTGCGTTGAGTCGTCCATGTTCTCGCCCGAGTCTTCAGTCACAAAACGACGAGACGACCACCAGGGAGTCGCTGGCGCGCGCCTGTCTTCCACGCATGCATGCACGGCAAGGTCACGACGTAACCGTAACCCTAGCGGACCTTGGTCCATTCACTGATCTTGTGTTGACGCTGGCATTGCTTATCAGTGTAGCAAAAAGCCGTGAGGCGCAGCCTGTCATTCATGATGGAACGCGGCAACACCCAACCCCAACACCCAACCCCAACGCGCATGCGCGTGTCCGAGTCTTGTCCAAACCACCATGGTATCGCAACGTGCATTTCTCCAATGTTGCAACGCCAGCTCCCAAACCACCAACCATGGTCCAAACGACAACAATCTCATCCCCGCACGCGAAACGCAACCCCTTGCCAACCGGCATAAGGGTGGATCAGCGCGGGCGTCCAACCGGTAACGAAAGCCAGCGTCGGCGCGACATCCACGTTGGGGGACAACGCGTGGCCGGCCCGACCAACGCGTTGTTCGCTCACGACCAACGCCTCTTTTCTTCCCCGCCCTGTCCTCCTTGGGTGAATCGACAGGCATGGCGTTTGAAGCACGCTGCAACCTCCTGCCCGGCCAAGTCCGTCTCTGAAGAAATCGTGCGCCCCCGCCACCGCGGAAGGTAACGCAGGCCCATGCTAAGTCCTATGTACGATATACGTTTCTGACAGCTATACAGCAAGCCCCCGGTTATTCCCGTAGAGACAGACTCCCTGGCAGGGCCCCTGTCCTCTGAGAGGTTTTCCGGAAGTCAGCACGACAACCCACACGACAGGCCGCTCACCACCCCCCTCTCGCACCAAAGCGACTGCGCATTGCCCCCGATGGCGAAGGGCGGTACCCATGCAGCGGCGGCATGGCGCGCGCACACATGATTTGAGTCACATACCCATGGGGTCAAGACACAGACAACCGGCCCCCGGGGCGCCGACCCCTCCACACACACGCGCTGCCACGACGACGCGCGGCGGGCGGTCATGAAAGGCCCGGGCGGCGGCGGCGGTGGCGGCGGCTGGCGGCCGCGCACATCGTGCTCGACGCCATGGCACGAGATGGAACGGTGAGGTCCGGTTGCGGCCAGGGCAACACGGAGGGGCGCGCAGCGCGCGCGGCGTTGGCCGTGGTCTTCAAGTTTGTGCTGAGGTGGTGCGCGGTGGGCATGTCGACCCGTCGCCCTAGAGTTGCGGCGGGGCGTACGTCGGAATGCCGGAACACACCGTGTATAGGACGGGCGGGCGGCTCTCTCTTCTAAACACAGATCGGGACCGGATGTGGGGGCCGCCACATCGATGTGCCCGCCAACGTCGGCGCCACGAGCAGTGTACGTATTTCAAACTTTTTAAATATATCTTACTCGTGGTGCGAAGAACCCACGCCCGCACGTTTTCTGTTGGTTTGCGTGCGTGTGATGCCGAGATTCGTAAAACAACGGTCAAGTGAGGGTTTGAGCATGCATGTAGGGTCTCCTCTTGTGCTCGCCTTGCATAGTCTGATGTGCACAGGTGGTCTAGGATAAATCCCAATCCCGACGTACATGCCGTACACTCCAATCACCGCCGTCGGCAAGCAACCCCGTGCAGGGGTTGTGCAGTTGGAAGCTTATGCGTAGTCGACAGCCACTTGGTTTTGTTTGCGTAATCACCATCCCGAGAGAAATAAACCGCACCGCTTGGACTCCCGCATCCGAGCTACCAATCCGATACGCCCTCCTCGTTCCTCCATAATCGCGCCAGCGCGGCCGTGTGCGAACCGTACAAGGCAAACGTTTCTGCTGCTGCTGCCGCTGCTCCTGCCGCTGCTGCTGCTCCTGCCGCTGCTCCTGCCGCTGCTCCTGCCGCTGCGGCAGTCGTTGCGACTGCCGTTGCCGCTGCGGCTGTCGTTGCTCCTGCCGCTGCCGTTGCTCCTGCCGCTGCCGCTGCGGCTTGCCGCTGCTCCTGCCGCTGCTACTGCCGCTGCGGCTGGACATCCTCAGGGAGTGAGCCGCGAGCGACGTGCCCTGGAAGGTGACCTAGCGTCAACCCGTTGTCGCGGGAAGGCAGCCCCCCAGCAAGCCCCGGCGGTGCCGGCAGGGCGCCCTGTGCCGACACTGCTACCGTACGGCTGCTGCCGGACGAGCAGCCGCCGTCCTCCACTCCCCGGAACTTCACGGCAGCGGTACTGGTCACACTGACCGGCAGCGCGCGCCCCGAACAAGACACCCGCAGGTCCGGACGCGCGGCCGCGCCGGCGGCAGTAGCAAGCCCGACCACGGCTGTAGCATCCGCGCCTGAAATGGACTCCAGCGGAGCTTCGCCGGGTATCGACTCGCCGAACCCAGGCGCCTCCGCCACGTCTTCCGTGGGTGTGCGCATCTCGGGTGCTGCCGGCGCGGCATCACAGTAATCCGCAGCGCCCGCCGCGAAGGCCATACCCAGCGGCGGGAGCTGTCGCCCAAACCCCTGCACCGACAGACCCAGAGCTGCGGCGACCGCCGCTGCGCTTGCGGCGCAGGCACCTACGGGATCGTCGCTGCCACCACCGCCGCCGCCGACGCCGCCGCCGATGCCGCCGCCGTCGTGGTAGCTGCCATCTTCGCTGTAGCTCCGGCGCTTGGTCCTGCTTCTGCTCCTGCCGTCCTTACTACTGCGACTAGTGGCCAGGTTGTTGTTGCTACAGCCGGAATGTACCTCGCCAGCCCCGCCGTCCCGGCCGCTGCAACTGCCGAAGACATTGGTCGCACTTAACCCTGCCGACGACTCGCAATGCGCGGAGGCCATGACACCACCGACCCGTAGGTCAGTGGGCTTGCCGCCGCCGTTGCCTGCGCCGCTGATTCGCCCGTTGCAACACCCCGCCGCCTGCCGCAGTACGGACTGGGGCCGAGGCGCTTCCTGGACCGCTCCTGGCAGGCCTGGTCCCGTGCTCGACCTGGGCTGCACCGCCGCCGCCGCCACCATTGAGGCGGCCGCCGGCGATGGTGTCGCAGTCTGGTCGCCTGCTCCCGCCGTACCACTGCCCTCCGGACCCTTCCGCCTAGAAACACCCGATTGCGACCTCAGACAGCGCGTGCTAGCCCCGCTGGCGGCGCCGTCATCCCTGCACAGCTCGCCATCGCCGCCGTCGCCGCCGCCCTCTGTCGTACCCGGCGATATCGCCCGAAGGTCCAGGGACACCTTGGGCAGGTCGTCCGCCAATGGCGCGACGCTGCTGGGGCCTGCGACGTCGTCCTCCAGACCGCCGCAAGCCGTACTGCAGCCTGTCGTACTCGTGCCGTCCTCCGTCCCGGCCGTGCGAGCCCGCCGCTGGCTGCGGCGGCCGGCGCCGCCCTGGAGCAGCCCGTTGCGGCCCGTGTACACCAACACGCCCCGGATCTTGGTCCACCAGGCCTCGGTGCGCGCGTTCCGCGGCGGCCGGCGCGAGGTGAACATAAGGATGCTGGGCAGCCTCAGCCGCCCGCTCCTGTCCGGCATCAGCTGCAGGTCCGCCATCACTTTGAACGACCAATTGCTGCCGTTGCTCTTGGCGCTGCGCGAGGGCCCGCCGCCGGCGGCGGAGCCGCCGCCGTTGGCGGCGGCGGCGGTGCGCAGCTGCGCCGCCGCCGTCGCGGCAGCGTACGACGATGATGCGGCCGTGGCGCCGGACAGGCCGCTGGCCGCTGGGCCGTCGCCGTCGCCGTCATCGTCGTACAGGTCCGTCGTGGCACCCTCCGCCTCCGATGGGTAGTCGCAGCACTCGCCCGGCTCGCTGAGCCCCGCGGCCATCCCGGCCACGTGCTCATGCTCGTCACAGTCTATGTCCGTACATGTGCCGACTTCGCTGAAGCAGTACTTGCTGCCGACACTGATGCCACTGAGGGTGCCGCCGCTCGACGCCCAGTTGCTGCGGGCGCCGCCCGGTACATCTGCGGCATTCGGCCCCGGGGCGTCCGGCGGCGCGCCGCCGCCGCCGACGGGGTGGGCTGCGTGGGCCAAGCTGGAGACCGCTCCGGAGGTGCCCCGAGAAATCGGCTTCCGCGGCTGCGACACGGCAGAACCGCAGCTGAGTCCCGATGAACTGGCCACGAGGCCGCGGGTGCTGCGGTTGCCGGCGCCGCCGCTGGCGGCGGCACCGGCAGCGGCGGCGGCAGCGGCGCCGGCAGCGGTCGCGGTGGCGGGCGCTGCCTCCGGGTTGTGGGGCCAGACGTCCAGGTTGCAAGCGCCTGTGGCCGAGATGGCGAATGCAACGCGGTTGCCGGTGCCTGCTTCGTCAGGAGACTTGAGGGCCGTCTTGATTGCCGGGCAGGTCGACGGCAGCTGTTGCTTTGATTTGACCCCGGTGCCGGCGCCGGCGGCCCGCCAGGCCGCGGCGTTGTTGCCGCCTGTGCTGGTCGCAGCTGTGGCCGAGGCCGTACAGCCGCTCCCGTTCGGAACCACTGGGTAGGGCTCAACTTTTGAAGACGATGCCTGTGATGCCGGATGGCAAGCATCGGTTGAGAACGGTCGAGTTAGGAGGTGAACGTAAAAAGTGTGGGGAAGAGAACGAAATACCAAGACCGTCCTGGAATACCGATGGAGCAATACAATGAAATTGGCGAAAGAGTAGTTGATATCGCGGTGTTTGCATGATGGATGGCCGTTGCCGAGCCGGCACTAGGAAGCATGACGAGGACCGCACGACACAGTCCCCAATATGCCTCTGAAGTTGGTGTGCTGGCGGAAATCTAGCAATCATCTCACCGTATAACATAAACAGCCGCCCATAACCATCGGCGCCGAGCCGCGTGTTGTTGTATGGCTTGCAGCTGCGAGTTTCAAGAGAAACCGGACGTCCTCGGAACTAGCAGCTATAATAAAAATTAACGGAGATTTTCAGATGCAGCTGAGTCCTTGCCTGCTATTTGGTAACGAAGGCACGCCTTGGCGAAAATGATCCGCCCCAACAGCGAAACAAGTACGGGGATGGTGTGTTTAATGATAATTTCAGGCGAAAACCGTCCGCCCTCGTATCAAAAGCCCAGCTTGAAAAAAAAGATACAGCTCGGACCTCCAGCCGACCTCGTTCCATGTGGACTTTCAAACCATCAATGCAGGGATACAAATTTGAGGGCGCTGAGAGCCGCTACGATGTCGAGTTGCTGCAATGACAAGCTTGCGCGGCTGGCCGGATGCCTCCCAACTCGGGGGCTTGCAACATACCAAATTCCGCTTGTGGTATTCCGTCTGGCTTTGATGACTACAATCTATGCATTAACAATAGTCATGTCACGGAGAAGTTGGTCGGTCCTGTGTGTCGCGAAATTCTGGTCGTGCAAAAGTACAGCAGGACAGGAACCCGCGAGCCCCGATACATGCGTGTCGCAGTAGATGATATACTGCTATTAAGTCTACCTGCGGCCGATTCGTAGATTGCGGATTCGACGGCGCTTGGGGCCTCCGCACCTAATGCGAGGAACGGATGGGTGCACGGAGCCGACTAGTGTAGCTGGTCGCCGACATCGACAAATGCCAAGATCGAAACATAATGCAACTTAACGATATGACTCGTCACAACCTACCAAAACGACGTTTTCCAGGGTAGGCAAGCTTCACGACCTTTAGCCCAGACGACTAGCTTGCGTTTCTCATGCTCATGGAGACTTAATATAATTTGGCAGATGGCTTGCTCACGAGCCTTCAGGCGCCCAACGAAACCGCAGACGTCGAAAGGCTGCTCGGTGCTGCCAAGATTTTGTTTCTGGACCCAAAGATAGTCTCTACAAAAAAATGTCAGGGACCCGAAGGAATATGTAAGGTGATGCAACACATGCCTTTCGCTACGGTGGGTTTAGGTAAGAGGGACACGAACAGAGCATGCAGGAAGAGGGCCGTATGCACAAGATGCAACCTTCAATTATCATACATTCATATTACAGCACATATAATCCAGAGACGCCCTGTCGTCGTTCTGGGTCGTGCTCACCGATGTTGTGGCGCTTCTGCTCTGGCTGGTGTGTCACAAAGTGGACTGGACAGGACTGGACACTCTCGAAGGCGTGCAAAAACATGTTATCATTCTAAATTGCACGTAATGGTACGGACGGTTCACCCGTGCATCGAACGTTGGCTTCGCTTCGATCGGTTAGATCCACTATCTTGGACTTCAAACGTCAGAGTTAGCCTCAACTACATACGCTCTTTCAATCGCTTGTGCTTCAGTGGCGGCGTGCGATGGTGTTTTGCGCCTTAGCGCGAGCTCCGTTTCACCACGTTTTACCCGAACCTAGCTGGGGATAAAAGTCGTACACGGTCGTACAAGTTGCAACTCGAATAGTCCCCGAAACTTGGGCAGGCTTGAATATACAGAGCTGATCTTCCCTTTTCTTATAGACACGATGTTTCCTGGGTTGACATGGCGTTGACATGGGGTTGGGCGCTGCTGTCAGGCCCGCTAGGAACCGCCAGAATGGAGCGACGGATCAGTCCGGTCAATCGAGGATTATTGATGATGCCATGGCATGATCCCAGAATAAGCAGTACCTGCCTCCCTGCAGAGGGCTATCAACTGTCCCCAAGGCTTCTACCGTATTCAGCCATTTGACAGCTTCATGGTGATCCCGACCATGTTGCTGTCGAAATGGCTGGTTTGAAATCAGGATTATCGAATCAGGGATCCGGGGAATTCGGACGAAAATCGGCAACTGACTCTGCCCTAAAGCTAACCAACCAAGGGATGGCGATTGGACTCCCTAGCACAGCAACATCGAAAATGGCAAAACGACGAAAAAATGTCAGTGAATACCGTAGATGACGCGTTAAATGGTGAACCTGTGCCTCATGCATCCGGGCGGTTCAACGGGCCCAGACAAGTTCGTGGGAGCTGTCAGCGCTACACCACCCACCAAGGATTTCGCAGCACCCACTGTACTCGTGAGCGAAGGGGGGTCATGCACGCAGCTACCGAACGTGATACAGTCCAGCGACATTTTGAGCTCCCCGCGGAAACGGCTGGCGGCGAAGAGCGGGGCTGGCGCAGCAGGTGGACAGAGTATGAGGTGGCCCTGCGTGGCGGCCCTCAAGCACGACAACCCAACCTGCAACTGCGTACGGCAACAGACAGCCACATATGCGCAAACAGCAGATGCATACGGAGAAGAACGCGCGCCGAGGGGCCACGGGCGGTGGCGAGGCTCTGGAGCCGAGTACCGGGTTCGCATACCTGCCTGGGCATCCCAACCAGTCAAGGAGGCTTCGGTTGTCATCGATGGTCCGCGGGGTTCAGTCAAAAGCCGGCACGGCTGTCCAAATCCGATACGGAAGCTGTCCTACTACAATTGCAACAGGCGCAAGGTCCGACACTGAAGATGGGTCCCGAGCGCTGACGTATTCATTAGGTTCCCCTGCAGCAATCATTCGTCGATGCATTCAGCGAGAGTTGCACCAACTTGCCACTCGTGCCACGCGAAAGGCACCTGAGCAACAAACCCAGCCCCGCAAACAACCTAGACAAGAGAACGAGCGCCGTGCTCGGCCGATGGCGCCGAGCGCGTTGATGAACATACGAACTACGGTCATGACGTCAGCAAGGACGCCTCATGTGGGATTAACGTGGCAGATTGACCGCGATTGGCGAATGATACGAAGCGAGCGGTACCAGATCCGATCGAACACCGAACATAGCAACTGACCGGGCGACGGGCCCTCACTCTGTTGCTGTTCTGATGAGGCTATCCCTGAATCCCATGTTGTTGCACAGGTTTGGCAGGTTTGCGAAGTGCCCGGTGGGCCGCTGCGTGCCGTACTGTGTACTGCCGACCAGATGATACGGTGCTCCCCTTCCCAGATGATACGGTGCTCCGCGCGCCGTCCTGGCGCGAAAAAGCCCACTGATGAATGAATGAATGAACGTTGTATGCGTTGCTTGCATAGAAGCAACAGAACGTGGAGGTGTCTTGCCGCCTTGGCGGTGGGGCCTGCTGGGGCTTCCCCTGGTATACACCGTTGATCCCTTTGGGGTCCGCTGTAACGTTCATTCGTTCATTCAGAACGCACGCAACCCCACCCAAACCCCTATCTACCCAACAGAACCCGACCTAAATCCGTTACATCCCTAGCCGATCTGTCATTGGCGGCCACTTGCTGTTATCCTCCACGCATTCGGGACGCGCCTGCTGCTCATACATATTGAATGCCACACAACACTGGATCGATGGATCCGACCAACCGAATATACGTAGCAACCCCGTCAAAAGCGATGGGTAGGCAGGCGGCATCACACATCACCGCACACCGGCAGTCCGGTGCACTGGCTGCAATGCGACCCAGCCGCCTCTTATCACTCCGCCACGTAGCGCGCTGTTGATTGCTGTTCTCGGCCAACAAGCATACTTGATTCTTAGGGCTCGCAGCTGACCCGTGTTCCGACGGCTGCGGAGCCCCCCAGGCAGGCTTTGTTTACGGTGGATACCCTTGTCGTTGACAAGATTCCATGTGATTGATGGAGTAAGGCAAAAGCCTTCCAGAAAATAATTCATATGCGCCGAAATGGAGTCGTACTCGCTGATCTCTTTAGTAAAAGGCGAAAGAGATATGAGAGACGGGAACGACTCAGCGCGAATATTTACATTAGGGTACACGGGCACCCCGACCCATACACGCTATTGACAACAATTTCATCATCAACGATGGTGGGTGCCATCAACAACGCATCCTGATGCGCATCCTGATGCTCAGCTGGTGGCCTATTTGATCCGGCTACTGAGGCCCCGTTTGCTGTGGTAACCGATGGTCAAAGGGGATGGTATGCACGCAGGGCTTCACTCCCGTGTCTGTATGCGTTCAGATGTTGACACGCTGTGACATGAATGAATACACGTTACAGCGGACCCCAAAAAGGGATCAACGCTGTGACCAAGGCTGTGACATGTGACATGTTGGCATCTATGAGGTATCCGCCGGGCCAGTCGCCCGGTCGGAACTAAGGGTCCGCGCGCCTTGTAACGTTTGCAAAGTGTCGCATGTAATGTAACCGTTACAAGGTGGACCCTAAATCCCGACCGGGCGTTCCAACGGGACCAAATAGCTTGTAGGCGCCTCATCTCATCAACCCCTATCCATCAAGGACTGCGCACCCATCCGCCATCATCCGCAAGGGGTGTGTGTGTGTGATACTGCCGTACCGGCCAACACTCCAGCAGCGTACTAGCGCGCCAGGATTGCCTCTCCTGGAAACCGCACCAGACCCGCCGAATCACGTGGCGGGAAGGGGGCCGGGTTTCGATGATATTTGTTATGCAACAGATGGATCCTTTCATCAGAGCGTGTAGCCCGCGTGTTGGTGTGTGGAAAGGATGAAAAGGCAGGGGGTGGAGGAGCGATACGGGATGGCACGGTACGGTACGATGCAATTTCGCTGTTTGGAGAGTTGATTGGGCCGCACAAGGGAACTCCTCTATTTGAGAGAGCGAGGGAGGTGAGCGGGCCTATCCGGGTGCCAGGATGGCAGAGCGGCGCCGTGTGCCGACCATGCACGGTAGGCCGTGTGGGGGTGCTGTGTCAGGGTAGGCTCTGGGGGGCCCAAGCAAGCTGGTGCGGTGCATGCTATCGGAGGCACGCCAGGCCTGCCCGGCGGGCTGCCGCCGTCCTGCTGTCCCTTCAGTTTCTATTGGATAAGGGTGCAGCGCCCGAGATGTGCGCGGTCTTCGGTGTGTAGGAGCTCCAAGAGTCCAAATCTGCGCCGGTCCGTCCGTCCCTCCCCAGAGTCCTGCTGGGTGGCAGTTGTAAGGCCGCCCATGGAGGAAGACGCGGGCGCCGCCAGCCGCCGATCTGGCGGGCGGGCGAGCGGGCGCTTCCAGCTCGCGTCGCAAGCTAGGAACATACAACTCCAGGCAGATCTATTCGTCAGGATGCTGATGCGTGGGGTTGTGTTCAGAGTGATTGTATTTACACGCCCAGAAGGAAGGCTTTCAGGGTTCACCAGCTCGATCCGTGGGCTTGACGGTGCGATGCGTACGGTGCGTGCGCTGCACCCGTGCTGCATCGGGCACAACGGATCTGTACCACACAGACCCCACGGCCACGCTGCTCGTGTTCCCTGCATCAAAAACGGCACCCTACACCCGGAACCTACGTCACGACCTGGTCACTCACGTCCGGACAATCTCGACCGACAGGAGTGACAGCAACCTAAGCGACGACGCAATCTGGGAAGACGTCCCTTCTTACCCCAACGGCCTCGACCTGATCCTCGTAGCCAACAAGACTGGAGGCAGTGTCGTGGAACCACTTCGCCAAGCAATCGACTCCATAACGAAGCCGCCCCAGGAACACACAGCAATGGACGAGACCCAGGAGACGGACCTGCGACTACCCCAATGGGTGCGCAAACACATACGTAGGTTGAAAGAGAAGTACGAAACCGGCTGTGCACCTAGCCTGAGCTCCCGGAGATGTGACAACCTGACCGACGACGAACGATGCAGCGCCCACCTGATGTTCCCAGCAAAAATAGCTCTGCGCCATGACGCTGAATACGGCATCTACACTGATGGGTCTGTCCAAAAGGTCCAGGTTGATGAAGCCGAAGCGCAAGTCCTTGGGGCGGCCGCGGTCGATGCCGCGGTCGATGCCGCCGATCTGGTGGGCGGGCGAGCGGGCGATCGGGCACAACGGATCTGTACCTACAGCACAAGTCTCGCCGACGCCGAGTCACGCCCTCCCATCCACACACTTCATCCAGCACGTCTTGAATTCCTCCCAACGACCAGCATCTATCCCGCAGCATCCGGTCAAGGCGGCGGGCTGCCCCATGGAACCGGCTGATGGACCAGGTACGTGGAGCGATGCTGAATGAAGTCAGGTGCGTGCGACACCCGCGCGACGCGAAAGCAATGCAAGCACGCCCGGTCAAGAATCGGGTCCACCATGCACGGATGTAACTGTGTAAGGAATACAGAAGATATGTATGGCACTCATAGGCATTATCCTTCGTACAAATATACGCGCAGGTCCAGATTGCCCTCAGCAGGGAGCTTCAGCAATAAAAATCATCTGCGCGCGGTGTAACCCCGCGGGCCGAGGACAGACAACAATTCGGTGCTCGTAAGTGCAGGAGCATCTCGATTCTATTGGGGCGACAGACTTACCAAGCAAATAAAGTCATCGATTCTATTAAAACATATAGTTTTGTTTCCTTGGTAAGCCTGTGATATCGCCATGAAATTGTGCGACATCGGCTGGCACTGACTGGAGTCGACAGACAGGGACAGCTACGCAGCCGTGTGGGGCAAACGAATACCTCGTGTGAGCGCGTAATATATTAAACAATAATAAGCAATGGATCGGTCCTTATTACCAGTATCTTGGTTGCGCACGGGTACACTTATAACTGGTGGTGCTGCAGTAGTCAGGAGTAGTCGCGACTTTGAATGCCAGGCGGGGGACGCGCGGGAGAGAAGCGCCGCGCGGGCGGTCCTGGATAGGATGCGCGGGAACGTGCCAGGATTCGAAAGTCAGGTCCTGGAGTTATAGTCCGTGTCTAAAACAGGACATCCTGCTGGCCATCTTGGCGGCGGCGCTTGCTGCAAAGCGACACACGCGGCAAACCAGTTTCAGTCGTGGACAGGCAACCTGTCAAGCTTATAACCATGCAGAACTGCCGAACCTTTGTAAGATCATGCGGAAAATCTGTCCTGTTTGTTTCCATTTTCCGTGATCAACCGCCTTTGCGTACCGCTCGGTCGGCTAGCTAGGGCGGTCGTCTCCGTTCGTACGTAACCTCGTTTCCTCTCCTCCCTCGCTGCTTCGTTCTCTCTCTCTCAGCCGTGCTGCTTGCTCTTTACGCACAAAGTCCGCAACAGAACCAAAAAACGATCGCAGTAATATTTTCATAAACGCATCCAATCAACCATGCAGCGCCCATTATTCGTCTATTGCTGTCCACGCACGCTGCTTGCCCATACATCACTCCAAATGTGTGGCTTGCAACCACGCTGCAGTGCAAGCGAGCCCAGCCAACGAACCGTCGGTGACAGCCAAAAGCCTCCTTACCAGCCAGTTAATTTACCACGGACAGTGAGGTAGGACACTCGCCGTAAGTATATCTGCACCTGGGCTCGGTCGGTCGGTCGGGTTCCTTTTCTGAACACACGCCGCCAATAGGTCCGGGTCAGGTCTCGCGAGCGTAGTGAACTCCGCCTGCTGGGGGTGCACTACCAGGGAAACACCCTTTTCGACGGATCTGCGTGGCCATTGCTTAGGGTCGAGATAGATCAACCCAGGGGAGATCGTCAGCGCCTGTCAGCGACTCCCTCAGCAAGCATGCGCTAGGCTGCTGGCGCGTGCTGGTACGAACCTGCATGCTGCCCGTACGTACGTCCTGACTCCTCGCAATCGATGATCGAGCGTTGCGTTCCTGCTGCCTGGATGTGCGCGGAACGGCCGTACGTACGGACTCCAAATGTTCCGCAAAAGGCACAGTGTCAGCACCTAAGAAACGCTATCTACGCGACTACGTACGGCACACTAGCATGCGTGCGTCTTGCCGGGTCCGGTTTGGAGGCCATGTGTATATATGCTGCCTTGCTTCAGGCACGGGTAAAGGACTCGTGTCGGGTTACAGTGCGCGTCTGCCACAGCGTCATGGCTGCGGCCGTCACCGGTGACCCGCGGGGGTCCACAGCAACATCATGTATGTATGGACATAAACGAAACGTGAGTCGAAGGCGAAGACTCATGAATGTTACAACGGACCCCACGAAGTGGCTACAGGAGAGGAGCCCCAGACACGGCGGCCCGCCGAAGAAGCAGCGAGGCACCCCCTTACAAAATCATACCACATCGCTGCGGAAAGTGAAGAGCAGAAGAAGGACAGCCTCGAACTCCTCCGAGTCGGTGGCGCCGGCGATGTGCTCATCATCCCCGACCTCCATCGACCGGGCACCTCCGGGCAAGCGTCAGACTTCCCCAGGATCTGGAAATGGGTTCCCCTTAGGGGATGTTGGAATGCCAATACGGTCGGGCCTAAGGGCCCACCTTGCACCGGTTACATGAAATACGCTAGGGGCAGCGCCTTTTTAAGGCCGGGCGGGGGGCCATTTCCACGTCTTGCACCAGCTGGATGTGGGCATGACCCTGCATGGCACGGCCCACGTGAGTCTATAGATGGTTGCCGCGTAGAAATAATGTCAGTCCGGGCTGCGAGTCAGGTGGGCAAACCCACGCAGCGCTGGTTTGGGGCTCCGACAGAGGTAGGTGGCCTGGATTTGTGAAAACGAAGGAGATGGGCGGCATCCCGCGACCGTTCCACCCTCCCACAGACCCGGCGCGGCGACGCATATGGCCCTCAGATCCTCCCGCGAGCAGAAGCGAGTGTTGAAGAAGGGTTGATGCCCGAAACCGCCAATGACTGCCTGGTGGCCGTAGGTGAGGTGCCCGCAAGCGTCCGCAAGCCAGTTTTGACTAGGTGGTCCACACACACCAAAATGCTGAGTCATGGACTGACACCTTGTAACCACCTTGTAACGATTACTTACTTATGGATGCGTTCCTTGGTTGTCAACTCGTGCATGTGTGTGCATGCGTGCTGGGGAAATGCTACGTACGACCCCATACTGTGCACCCAGGAAGCCGTACATCCGGAGGTTCCGTTGTAAAATGCCGACTGCGTCGGCCCGAACGGAGTCGAAGAGCTCAGTCGGGTTTCACTTACAATGACTTAACATTCTCAAATGGTCAAGAATGCATAAATTTTTGGGCTTCACCAAGAAATCAAGGAAATTCATTTAACTTGTGGAACCAAGGTTCGGACGGGCAGGGAGGGGCCGGCGTATCGCCGGTATGGATGCTTGGCGTCTTCCTGTACCGAGTTCTCGAAGTTATGCTTTGGAAATTACCTTGCGATCTGCACTTGATAGATAGCCATATTGCCAATGGAAGGCCATGAATTTTTACCGTATGCGGAGCCTAGAAGGAATGGTGCCCTGCCTTGAGGATCGCAATATAAAGTTGAAAAAGTCTTGAAAACATGATGTAACCTGCTACGCGTATGTGAAAGAATCAATAAAAAAAGTGGTTTTAGATTTTCATTGTCCGTAGATTTAGGTCCTAAGGCTTCCGTTGTTCGAGCCTCAAACAAGCGACTGTTGAAAATAGCTCCCATGTCTCTATTTTTGAGTAATAGTGGTTTAAGATTATAATCGTCCGTAGATGTAGGTCCTAAGGCTTCCGACCAGGTCCTTTGTTCAAGCCTCAAACAAGGAAACAGCAGCCAGCCATTAGAGGAATTTGAATTAGTTCAAAAAGGGCCATGCCTCAACTATATGATACTAGCGGACAAATCAGTGGGTTCGTCCTCTATCATGGGCTGATCCAAACGCATTTCTCAATAGCTTGTGATGCCCAAAAGTGACAGCTACCAGCTTCCTACAGCAATCAGTGCGCAGAAAATCTTATCTGCGGTCGGACGCAAACAACGGTGCCTGTAAGTTGGACAGCCGCGGCAGCCGCGGTTATCACTTCGATGAATTTTCCCGCGTGTTGGGCGGGACAAATTAGGAAATATCGAAATTTCGAGAATCTCAAAGAAAGCGAATAAGTGGTTTCATGATGCTTGCTTACTGGACCGTATTCGATGTCTAGTGGCTTCGAAGTGGCCCCATTCTCCGCTGATTGGACCAGGATGTATGGACAACACTCCGGACGACAAGGTCGCTCTGCCTGCTTGGGCGGACTTCATCCGTGCCTAACCCTTCCATCCGCTGGGATGTAATCACCGACAAGCCCCCGCGGGGATCCGGGCCTATAAACTTAAGAGTCGAACTAGTATCCGTTGATCGCAATCTATCTCATCCATCGATGGTTAAGCACGAAACGAAAACCAACAAAGCCAGGAATTCATTGCAGAAACGCCGTTGTGAAACTTTTAACTAAAAATCGTGGAAATACATAGGATTCCTTCTATACATACTGCCGTTGCGAAGTAGTACGAAATCACCTACCACGATATACCCCACAGTTATCCTATCATACCGTATGATAAAAACAATGATCACTGACTTCTTACCTTTGATACCCCGGATCTACAGGTGGACCATACCAACGGTCAACCCAAGGGTCATCAATAATGTATAGTCCCCTTGTCAACCACTAGGGCGTGCTTTTCGACAGGAAATATGCGTGGTTTCCATGGCAACAGGTATATATATATATTCGGCCAGGGCGAAACGAGCACGTTAACCGAAGCTGTGAACCATACATTTGCGACGATTGGTAATTCTTGCTACAGCACGCCGTGCGCCCTGGAAGTCTGGATCCAGACGGTTCCCAGCGATGTGAATCGCTGCCCAACTCCAAGAAGATAACATTTTGCGTTCTAGAAACAAATGCAATCGACTGAACCGCAGCGATCGAATGCAATAGAAGGACGCGCCATGGCGCAGTTTACATTGCGCTGTTGCCACCTGGCGGCGAATCCCACCCACGACATGTCACGGCCATGAGCGCATGAGAGCGTCGCTGGCGGAACACAAATTATTACACCACTCCGTTCAATTATGGCTTTCGTCGCAGCTTCACTTGTATGTACCTGATGAGAAACGAGCAACGTTCAGTTGGCGCAGTAGCCATGACTGCAACGTTGTGTCAAAAGACGTTTGCTGCATACCAATGTTAGTTATATTGATTTTCTGCGGGTTAGGAGCGAATTTTCCCGCGCGCTTTGGTGGTTTCGTCACCAACAGTCGTACCCGTACGTTCTAGTCGCCCGTCCTGTTCGCGACCTGCCGACTGCTGAGAACCTAGCCCAAATAAATCACCGCAGAGCTTCAGTGCAAACAAAAAATCGATCAACCAAAAATTCGATCAACCAAGACCGTGCGGGTTATTACAACGACCTGCGGCTCGTCTCCTCGGATTTCAGCCTTTGCAACCGAAGAGGCGGAATGGATTCAAACCTGCCACACGGTCTGCGCTTTCTACTCGTGACCCTATTGGCAGCGCTCTCGAGTTGTGAAGCCTTTATGAATCAAATTGCCCAACCTGGGATTATTACAGGCGAGTGTGCCGGTATACTTGTGGTGCTGCACGTCAGCTAGTGCGTGGTGCTGCAAGCTCGTCACGTCTGGGGTTCGCCGCTTGCATTTGAACTGGATGTGTGGTATTGTGACCTGTCTAAACTTGACGTGTTTCCAAATGCACTTGGATCCTCCAGTCAGCGCCGCATACAACCGCTCAACACGTACCGTTCCACTTCCTTGGGTGTCGAAGTACCCAACTTCTGACCAGTCGTCCAACCTCTGACCAGTCCCAGCGTCTGACACAGACCTCTACCCGTTCATACCACCTAATGTACCTTGCTTGGTTCTTTGCACCATCCCGTCAATGCCGACGTGGGTGGAACTTGCCTGCAACTTATTGTGCCCGCCATCGCTGCATCGATCCAAGCTTACGCTTGCCTGAATCACGCGGCGGCATACAACCGATGTCCACCCCGACCTCAGGTACCCTCACCTCCCTGGATCTCACGCTGCGGCAAGTAGCGCCCACGGATGCGCGCCGGACCTACTACCTCCGCGAGGACGCCAGCGGTGCCATCCACCGTCTGACCTTCTGCCCTGCCGTGCGGCAAGCTGCAATCCTACTTGGCATCCCCGTACATGTGTCGGTCGACAAGATCACTGACGGCGTCATGGTGTCGTGCGCCGCCCCAACGGCCGCCGTTGTGGACGACTCCAGCGGTGATGATCGCCGCACGGGCCGGGGCGGCGGGCGCCGAGAGTTGTTGGGCGACGCGATGGTGACTCCAAGCCGGATGCGGTTGCTCGTCTACATCGTGTCGATGTGCGGCTATCCCAAGCCCCAGGCCGCGACCCCAGAGGTGCGTGTCGCGCCTCACGCGAGAAACCGATGGACTGTAGGGCGCACCGCCACGACGCAAGCAAGCCGCCCCGGATGAGGAAAAGCCCGACAGGGGCCCCACCAACGGCTGACAGGTACAGATAATCCGTTGTGGGGTCCACGGTGGCCTGAACCGTTTCGACGGAAACACCGAAACGATGCAAGGGGTGGCGAACGAGTCCATGCACCCGCGCGTCATCGTCGTCCATCCTACCCGTGTATGTGCGCCTCCTCACTGACCGACTGCGCCCCTGAACCACCCACACACGCACGAACATCGCTGTCTCCATCTCTTGACTTGGATCTAACACACAGGACCCCGGCCTGGGCTAAGGGTCCACCTTGTAACGTGTTTACATATAGAGAGGACCCCAGGACACTGCCGCACCTTTCGGCGTCCTCAAATAGCCCGTAGTCCTCCACTCATCATCCTCATCATCCTCATCATCCTCCTCATCATCATCATGATCATCATCATCACGTCCATCTTCATCTTGTCCCCGCAGGACGTCCGCAACGCGTTTCTGCTCGGCAGTGATGCAAACGACGGCCGCAGCCTTGCCGCCTACGTCAGCACCTGCAGCAACGGCCAGGTGACCCTGGCAGCAGAGGACCTGACCGTGCTCGGGCCCGTGGAGGTGCCCTGCACCGGCGCGCTGCCTGCGGGCCACCCATTCAACAGCGGCCCCGACTTCACGAGCACGAGTTGCAGTTATGCCGACAGCATGTTCAAGTGGCACTACTGGCTGGACGGCTGGGCCTCCAGAACGCACGGCATTAACTCCGCAGACTACCACCACCGAGTTCTCGTCCTGCCGCCCAGCTTCTCCTCCATCGTTGATGGTGGGTAGGAGCGCCAAATCATCATGGCTATGCACGCGCGCGCAAGAGCAACGCGGATCAGTATCAATGATGTTGCATTGGATGGTTATCGGTGGCCATCCATGTGCGGTAACACGCCGTTGTTAAACCCTGTCTCGATATCAGCTCGCTTTTTGATTCGGCTCCCACAGTACTTTCTCTTGTCCATCCCACAGACCACACTCGAAATGATTTGCACACGCGCGCGCGTGACTTGTCATCAGCGCGCACAGCGGCCCTCCCTTTCCCGGCGGCCTCGCTCGCGGCTGTCTCCACTGCCATCGCCCCACTGCATCGCCCTCATCCTCACGCTCCGCGGCCGGGCCCTCCCCCGCGCGCCCGCACGTTTTTTACGTGATTACGTCCCCCGTTTTCCCCCTTTACAACGAACTACTCCTTCCTACCCGCGCGACTGCGTCCACGCTGACGCGACCAAACTCATTCATCATGTTCCCCTGCAGGCTGCGGCGGCTTCGCGGGTGTGGCGACCCCCGGCCGTTACTCCTTCGCCACGACAGCTGTGAACGCCTGGGGTTCCAGCCTGGTCTGGCTGAGCGGCGAGTTTTACGGAGACCTGGAGGTGCCGTTCCACGAGCTGGGTCACACGTACGGCATGGCGCACTCGGACATCCTCGGCGGTTGCGATCTGGGCAGCCAATGCGACCACACGTGCGCTATGGGCGCCTTCGGAGGCCAGGACATCCGGTGCTTCAACGCACCGCACAACTGGCAGGTGTGCTGTTCGGTGGGGAGAGCTCCAGTGCGTCATATGCGGTGGGCGTGGCATTATTTGCCAACGGGTGTTCGTGCGGAAGTTATGTACCCAACTGGTGACTTGGTCGCCTAGCCACGCTTCTGGCCTGCCAGCTTGCCGTCCGTCGGTCATCAGACAGGGCTTACTTGTCATCTGCTGGCCTGGAGTTTGTTGCACGGCATCTCGTTGTCTCCTAGCTTGGCCGGCCCTGTGTGGAGCAGCATGATTCCACCTCTCAGTTATGAAGAGCGGACTCGCTTCGGCCAGCACTCGCAGCCCCAGCCCGCGCCGCATCCCATGCACGGCGCCTCTATCGCAGCAGCGTGCCTACCTTTTGCTTGTGTGAATCCACCACGCAAGAATGTATGTTGCCACAAGGGTCATCCTACGCTGCCGCCGGCAGGTCTCGAATTCTAGACAACCCTGCCGCCGCAACCCCTTACTACTTGTCCCTCGACGGCAAACTATCCCGACCTGCGTTTCCTGCACCTGCTGCCCATCCACGCAGTTGGGCTGGAGCAAGCCGCTCCTCACACTCGACGGCGACAGTCTGGCCATCGGCGCATACACACCCGTGGTCCTCCCGACACAGCTCTCCGGGACGACGCGCACCAGCGTGCTGCTGACGGGCGCCGGCCTGCCGGTGGGCCAGCGGGTCTTCATCTCGACGCGCAAGAACGTCTACCCGTACGACCTACCCTGGGAGACCATCGCGGACGGCGTGCCGTTCATGCTCGTACACACGTACAACGGGACTGACGCGGACCCCGGGATCGCGACGTTGCTGGTGGGCGAGATCACCGTTTCACAGACCTGGCGCGACCCGCGCAGCAAGTTGGCGGTCAGGTTCGATTCCTGGAGCGCTGCGACGGGCGCCTCCGTTCGGCTCTGCCGCCGACGAGGCGACACTGAAACGACCTGCTACGACGGACTGGACGATGACTGTGATTTCACGCTGGACCGGAGGGACAGCGACTGCCGCGCGCCGCCGCCGGCGCCGTCCCCGCCGTCCACACCGCCGCCGCCGCCACCGTCGTCGCCGTCTTCGCCGCCGCCGCTGCAGCCGCCGCCACCAGTGCCGCGGCTGCCGTCTGCGCCGCGCCGGCCCGCGCCGCCGCCGCCGGCGCGCCCAGAGGTCGAGGTGCGGCGATCTCGCCCTATGCGGGGCAAGTCGTCGTCCCCTCGGCGGCCGGATCAACGCCGGCTGCTACTGTCGTGATGATCGGCTAACTTCATGATAATGATTTTCGTGCGGGTGCCCCTAACAACTCAATCAACACGCACGCAGGCTGCCCCGCCCGCATGCGTCTTCTGCTGCCAAATCCAATAGCTGCTGTGCCGCTCGCTGCTGTCGGCGAAATGGAGCTTACTTTGGCATGCGCACGTATTACCAAAGCCATAATAACACCTGCAAGCAAGCAACAGATAGACACCCTCACGTGCATCTTATCCCTGTATTATTTGTCTTGCACCGGCAGTACCGGGTACGCACCGGGTACGCAGGAACCTGTACATACATATGTCGTCATGATCGGTGGTGTGAGCGAGATGTATGTATATACGTCTGCTGGCGGGGCGGCGGGGTCAGCGCTCCGCCGCGGAGAGGAAGGTCAGAGCACAGCAGCAGCTAAACTGCATCAGGCAGGCACATACCTGGCCACTTATAATTAGTACATCATGTGCTGCGTCGATTTGGCGCCAAAGGTAGAAACCCAGCAGCCACGCACGGCGCGCGCCGGCTCGCTCCGCGCGCGTGCGGACCAACAGGTAGGGGGCACACGCGGGCCGCGGCGGCCGTACACACTCGGCTAGCGAGATACGCGCCTGCTGCCGAGGGGCTCCAGCCCGCCATCTAGCCAGTTAGGCACACATACATGCATCCATCCATGCACATATCCATCCTGCGCACTGCGCGCGAGCGGCTATCGGCACGCACGCACGCGCACATCTGGGCGTCTGTCCGTCCGCGGTCGGCAGGGCAGGAGTGAATTGATGAATGAATGCACGAATCCAACCTCGGAGGGAGTATGGTACTTGGGCACCAACAGTGCTGGATGTTTTGAATTGATCATGTTACTTGTAGGGAGTGGCTCAGAGGGTCCCGGCGGCGGCGGGGCGGCATCCGTACATCCCATCCGTGACGTGCAGAGTGCGTGGCGGCGGAGACGGAGACGGAGTCGGTCGGATGCGCAGGCTCGCGCGCGCGCGCATACATACACTAGATCTATCTGGTGGAGATGGTTAGCGGCGGTAGGCAGCAGGCATTCACTGCTTAGGTCATGGCTGATCGTGATTCATCAGCTACGTAGGTAGTTCGATAGACAGGGCGCGCGGGCTACGCCACGCAGCAGGAGCCAGGCTTAGATAGAACGAAACGCACCTGCCTGCTGCGCGCCGTATTCCAGCGCCTTATGTACCTAGGCACACGTACGACCTCGTCGTATGTCGTCCAATTTTGGGATAAGTCACCGACCTAGGCCACCCTCATGACCTCTTCGTACGTATTGTGGTTCGTCATCCCCAGATAGACGAAGCCCAGTCCAGCTATCTAGCTGGCTGCGCGGTTATGGACACCTTGGGGCATGATTTGGAACGTACGCATGGGTTTTGTTGCTGTCTTTGGGTTTTCCCCCAAGCAACTACGGTAGCAGCGGGGAGCAGGATGATGAACTGATGATGATGAGGGGATTGCTATGCGGAAGCGGCCAGAGCGCAGTTAGCTATGTGGCTACGGCTAGGTAGAGCTCTGGTGGCTGTGGTTTGGTCTACGTCATGTATGTACGTCATGTATGTACGGTATGCATGTACGGTATGTGTGTATGGAATGTATGTATCTACGGTATGTATGGGATGGGGAGCATCAACACGCGCATCACGCTCCGAGTGGTGGATGGATTGTTGTGGCGATGGTTGGATCGACATGCACGTCAAGGTTGGAGGCGGGCACCCGCAGGGTGGAGAGCGAGGGCAGCGGAGGCAGCAGCAGGAGAGGGCAGTTGAGTCTGCTGGCACGTACGGACGGATGCGCCGGTTCTGCGCCGCGAGCGGCAGGATGCGGCCCGTACGTTTCTATCTGCCCTTCTCCTGCCGGGCGGCACTTCCGCCGGTGCTGGATGCGGACGTTGCTGAGTGCGCGGTGGTCGGCAGGGGGCCCGCCTGCCTTCGGGATTTGCAGGCTTGGGTGCACGTGTGTCGGGTGTGCCTTGCCTGGGCTGCTGTGCCCTGGCGCCCGACACAGCGATTGGTCGAGGGTCACTGCTCGCTGGTACGTAGTCGTGGCTCTTCCGCGGTTTACACAATGCAGTCGGTCTTTTTGACCTGGGCTGCTGCCCGCTCAAAAAAATGCGTGTTGATTGGATGCTTCCTGAGCCACGCCTCGAGGGCCCAACTGTGACAGCCATGAGGAAGCAGCTGATGAGCGGTTGGGAACATGTGCGCCCTGGGGTTTAGCCAGAGGGGTTTCCCTCGGATGGTAAGCAGCCGGGAATCCAGATGTCGAAGTATAAGCACTGGATGGGTCTGCCGTTTTCAGGCGCGGCAGCCGTGATGTGGTCGCCACATGCTACGGTATTCATTCCCTGCAGCGCGCACCGAAAGCTAATGCAGTTCCGGTGGTCTTTCTGGGCGCTGGAGGCTAACAGAGGGCGTAGGGGCAGACATCGTGTGCCTAGGGAACAGCGGGTCTGTCGTTGCTGTGGGGTCGAAGGTCAGGTCGAGGACGAAAAGCATGTCTTGCTAGGTTGTCCTGTGTACGACGATATTCGCGCGGAGGAAGGCTTTCCCCATTTCACCACCATGCGGAAGCGATGGCCTGGGACCCGGCTCGGTTAGCAAGGCTCTTGGTGCGCATGTGGGCACACCGCAACTCAAATCGTCCCGTCTGGACGGTAGCAGTCTCCTTTTTTCCTCCTGCTAGTGCATTGTCATGCGCGTGCTTTTAGGTGTTTTTCGCGCGCCCTTGGGCCAACGGCTCGTACGGGTAGTGGTACAGGTATGGGGTTATGCACCCCCAACCAAGTAACACACACACATGATTGCTCTCCTCATGGTAATCACGTTGTATCTGTAAATCACAATCACGGACGGACCATGTACGCATCGACCGAATCGCCAGTGGTCCGGATTAAGCAAGCAAGCCCCGTAAACAGCGCTCACATACACGCATAAATCCTAAGCGTAGACATGAACGTGGGTGGCGCAAATCCAAAACAGCCTTGTCTAAACAGGATGGATACAGGAGAAGACTGCGGCGCGGCCCACAGGCAGCGGTGAAAGGACTGCTTTTGTAGACTTGGATGAGGTCAGGAAACAATATGGGTAGTGAACAGGGGTATATGGTGTACCCTTGGTTATAGGCCTGCTTGACCATGTCCCCAACAGACGGTCACGTGCGCTGGCATCTTGCTGTGCAGTGTCGTACAGTTCGACATGCGGCCATGACATAAGGCACGGTGCTGGCTGGGCTGGGGTGGAGCGTGGAGGTGTGGTTGGTTGGTGCGTTGGACTTTTTGACATCTCGGAGCGCCATTAGTCTAGTAGCAGGATACTCGCCTCCCACATGCAGTGTGGTGGTCGCGAGCGGCCCGGGTGCAAATCCCGGATGGCGCATTCCTGGCGTGAGTGTTAGCAAGTGCTGTATGGAGTAGTTGGTGATGCTCATGGCTTCGAACGCTGTTGCACGTGCGGACTGGAACGGTTATAGAGGCATGGCCAAGGCTCACAACGGGCCCCTGTGGGGCAGCCGGCGCGCTGTATCTGGTCCGCTAACACGGACATCTTAAAATGTGCACCCTAGGCAACTGCGTGCACCGGGTTTGCTGCTGCCGTAAAGCTTGGATAAGAGGACATGTTTGGGATGGACAGAGCCGGGCAGTCTGCTGGAGCCCACCCAACGTTAGTTGCCATGTTGTTATTATGACTAGGGATGTCGAGTGCGTATGTCGCAGCACACGGCGCGCCCTGCCTGCGCCTGCAGCCCTGCATCGCACTGCACTGCACTGCACTGCTGGTCAGATGCGCTCAGTGCGTGTACACAACTATCACCCTTTTCATGAGGTCGCCGGGTATTTGCTTGCTTCGCCGGCCAAGTGTTTCGCAGCGAGCATGTTCGGACGGAGGCAACGAAGTAAGAGGCTGTCGGATGCATGTCCGGTCGGTCGACAGCCCCAGGATCTCTCCTGCCCGGCCAAGGCCAGCCTCAGCGAGCCTGCTGCCGACATTCGCCAACCGCTGCAGCCCTGCCGCCGGCTCCCACACCACTCGTGCGCAGCTGTACTATCTCCTTACATTTGATTGCTGCTACATCAGGGCAGGGTTGGGGTGGGTGAGAGGTAGGCCGACGGGCATACTACTCCGGGCTTATTAGCTGTGCCCTTTGCATGACACGAACTCTTGCCTTGCCTACCGGCGACGTAACACACATACACGCGCACGCGCACACGCACACGCACGCAAAGCGGGGGCAGCTTTGCAACTGCTGCCGTACGTCTTCGGAGCGCCACAGGTCGTCCGCCCGTCCGCAGTCTTTGCGCTGTTTGGTTCATCAGCGTACGGCGCGTTGGGGTATATATGTAATAATTTTGCCAAATTTTGCGTGCTTCGGCACAACTGTTAAAATTGGAAAAATACAGAGAAGATTAGCATGGCCCCCGCGCAGGGATGACACGCACAAATCGAGAAATGGTTCCAAATTTTTTCACTACACCACCGGCTGCGATCGAGCCCTGCAGTCAGCACACGCGTACAATTGCAGGTAACAAAACCAAACAGGGAAAGAGGCGCGTGCGTGCGGCGGAACCAACAGCTCCTTATTAACGTGCACGTACGATTGTAGGGAGAGAGATGGAGCGGACCACGCGCACAGGACACAAGGGTTCGTATTTACACAGGCACTCGCTGGGAAACAGGAACGGGTAACGCGCATCAGGGCAAACGCCCAGAACAAGGTATTCGTTGGAAGCAAGCAAGACCATCACCCACAGAAAAACGGCACATGCAGGACGGACCGCACCGGACAGAACCAACGCCCGGAAGCCGTACACCATGACACCCCACACACGCAGGAAACCCACGTACGGATGCCGTTCACCGATACCGTCATGCCCTTGCATGCGAGCACGTCGCTTAGCTGGGCTGGGCTGGGCTGGAGGGATGAGGGAGCTCGTTGCCGGCCGCAAGCAGTCGTCAGTAGTCTGCTGCTCACCCCTGTGCGCGTGCGGTTGCTGCGTGCCTGCACCGCTTGACCATGTCCTCAACAGACGGTCACGTGCGCTGGCATCTTGCTGTGCAGTGTCGTACAGTTCCACATGCGGCCATGACATAAGGCCCGGTGCTAGCTGGCTGGGCTGGGGTGGAGCGTGGAGGTGTGGTTGGTTGGTGCGTTGGACTTTTTGACATCTCGGAGCGCCATTAGTCTAGTAGCAGGATACTCGCCTCCCACATGCAGTGTGGTGGTCGCGAGCGGCCCGGGTGCAAATCCCGGATGGCGCATTCCTGGCGTGAGTGTTAGCAAGTGCTGTATGGAGTAGTTGGTGATGCTCATGGCTTCGAACGCTGTTGCACGTGCGGACTGGAACGGTTATAGAGGCATGGCCAAGGCTCACAACGGGCCCCTGTGGGGCAGCCGGCGCGCTGTATCTGGTCCGCTAACACGGACATCCTAAAATGTGCACCCTAGGCAACTGCGTGCACCGGGTTTGCTGCTGCCGTAAAGCTTGGATAAGAGGACATGTTTGGGATGGACAGAGCCGGGCAGTCTGCTGGAGCCCACCCAACGTTAGTTGCCATGTTGTTATTATGACTAGGGATGTCGAGTGCGTATGTCGCAGCACACGGCGCGCCCTGCCTGCGCCTGCAGCCCTGCATCGCACTGCACTGCACTGCACTGCTGGTCAGATGCGCTCAGTGCGTGTACACAACTATCACCCTTTTCATGAGGTCGCCGGGTATTTGCTTGCTTCGCCGGCCAAGTGTTTCGCAGCGAGCATGTTCGGACGGAGGCAACGAAGTAAGAGGCTGTCGGATGCATGTCCGGTCGGTCGACATCCCCAGGATCTCTCCTGCCCGGCCAAGGCCAGCCTCAGCGAGCCTGCTGCCGACATTCGCCAACCGCTGCAGCCCTGCCGCCGGCTCCCACACCACTCGTGCGCAGCTGTACTATCTCCTTACATTTGATTGCTGCTACATCAGGGCAGGGTTGGGGTGGGTGAGAGGTAGGCCGACGGGCATACTACTCCGGGCTTATTAGCTGTGCCCTTTGCATGACACGAACTCTTGCCTTGCCTACCGGCGACGTAACACACATACACGCGCACGCGCACACGCACACGCACGCAAAGCGGGGGCAGCTTTGCAACTGCTGCCGTACGTCTTCGGAGCGCCACAGGTCGTCCGCCCGTCCGCAGTCTTTGCGCTGTTTGGTTCATCAGCGTACGGCGCGTTGGGGTATATATGTAATAATTTTGCCAAATTTTGCGTGCTTCGGCACAACTGTTAAAATTGGAAAAATACAGAGAAGATTAGCATGGCCCCCGCGCAGGGATGACACGCACAAATCGAGAAATGGTTCCAAATTTTTTCACTACACCACCGGCTGCGATCGAGCCCTGCAGTCAGCACACGCGTACAATTGCAGGTAACAAAACCAAACAGGGAAAGAGGCGCGTGCGTGCGGCGGAACCAACAGCTCCTTATGAACGTGCACGTACGATTGTAGGGAGAGAGATGGAGCGGACCACGCGCACAGGACACAAGGGTTCGTATTTACACAGGCACTCGCTGGGAAACAGGAACGGGTAACGCGCATCAGGGCAAACGCCCAGAACAAGGTATTCGTTGGAAGCAAGCAAGACCATCACCCACAGAAAAACGGCACATGCAGGACGGACCGCACCGGACAGAACCAACGCCCGGAAGCCGTACACCATGACACCCCACACACGCAGGAAACCCACGTACGGATGCCGTTCACCGATACCGTCATGCCCTTGCATGCGAGCACGTCGCTTAGCTGGGCTGGGCTGGGCTGGAGGGATGAGGGAGCTCGTTGCCGGCCGCAAGCAGTCGTCAGTAGTCTGCTGCTCACCCCTGTGCGCGTGCGGTTGCTGCGTGCCTGCACCGCTTGACCATGTCCTCAACAGACGGTCACGTGCGCTGGCATCTTGCTGTGCAGTGTCGTACAGTTCCACATGCGGCCATGACATAAGGCCCGGTGCTAGCTGGCTGGGCTGGGGTGGAGCGTGGAGGTGTGGTTGGTTGGTGCGTTGGACTTTTTGACATCTCGGAGCGCCATTAGTCTAGTAGCAGGATACTCGCCTCCCACATGCAGTGTGGTGGTCGCGAGCGGCCCGGGTGCAAATCCCGGATGGCGCATTCCTGGCGTGAGTGTTAGCAAGTGCTGTATGGAGTAGTTGGTGATGCTCATGGCTTCGAACGCTGTTGCACGTGCGGACTGGAACGGTTATAGAGGCATGGCCAAGGCTCACAACGGGCCCCTGTGGGGCAGCCGGCGCGCTGTATCTGGTCCGCTAACACGGACATCCTAAAATGTGCACCCTAGGCAACTGCGTGCACCGGGTTTGCTGCTGCCGTAAAGCTTGGATAAGAGGACATGTTTGGGATGGACAGAGCCGGGCAGTCTGCTGGAGCCCACCCAACGTTAGTTGCCATGTTGTTATTATGACTAGGGATGTCGAGTGCGTATGTCGCAGCACACGGCGCGCCCTGCCTGCGCCTGCAGCCCTGCATCGCACTGCACTGCACTGCACTGCTGGTCAGATGCGCTCAGTGCGTGTACACAACTATCACCCTTTTCATGAGGTCGCCGGGTATTTGCTTGCTTCGCCGGCCAAGTGTTTCGCAGCGAGCATGTTCGGACGGAGGCAACGAAGTAAGAGGCTGTCGGATGCATGTCCGGTCGGTCGACAGCCCCAGGATCTCTCCTGCCCGGCCAAGGCCAGCCTCAGCGAGCCTGCTGCCGACATTCGCCAACCGCTGCAGCCCTGCCGCCGGCTCCCACACCACTCGTGCGCAGCTGTACTATCTCCTTACATTTGATTGCTGCTACATCAGGGCAGGGTTGGGGTGGGTGAGAGGTAGGCCGACGGGCATACTACTCCGGGCTTATTAGCTGTGCCCTTTGCATGACACGAACTCTTGCCTTGCCTACCGGCGACGTAACACACATACACGCGCACGCGCACACGCACACGCACGCAAAGCGGGGGCAGCTTTGCAACTGCTGCCGTACGTCTTCGGAGCGCCACAGGTCGTCCGCCCGTCCGCAGTCTTTGCGCTGTTTGGTTCATCAGCGTACGGCGCGTTGGGGTATATATGTAATAATTTTGCCAAATTTTGCGTGCTTCGGCACAACTGTTAAAATTGGAAAAATACAGAGAAGATTAGCATGGCCCCCGCGCAGGGATGACACGCACAAATCGAGAAATGGTTCCAAATTTTTTCACTACACCACCGGCTGCGATCGAGCCCTGCAGTCAGCACACGCGTACAATTGCAGGTAACAAAACCAAACAGGGAAAGAGGCGCGTGCGTGCGGCGGAACCAACAGCTCCTTATTAACGTGCACGTACGATTGTAGGGAGAGAGATGGAGCGGACCACGCGCACAGGACACAAGGGTTCGTATTTACACAGGCACTCGCTGGGAAACAGGAACGGGTAACGCGCATCAGGGCAAACGCCCAGAACAAGGTATTCGTTGGAAGCAAGCAAGACCATCACCCACAGAAAAACGGCACATGCAGGACGGACCGCACCGGACAGAACCAACGCCCGGAAGCCGTACACCATGACACCCCACACACGCAGGAAACCCACGTACGGATGCCGTTCACCGATACCGTCATGCCCTTGCATGCGAGCACGTCGCTTAGCTGGGCTGGGCTGGGCTGGAGGGATGAGGGAGCTCGTTGCCGGCCGCAAGCAGTCGTCAGTAGTCTGCTGCTCACCCCTGTGCGCGTGCGGTTGCTGCGTGCCTGCACCGCTTGACCATGTCCTCAACAGACGGTCACGTGCGCTGGCATCTTGCTGTGCAGTGTCGTACAGTTCCACATGCGGCCATGACATAAGGCCCGGTGCTAGCTGGCTGGGCTGGGGTGGAGCGTGGAGGTGTGGTTGGTTGGTGCGTTGGACTTTTTGACATCTCGGAGCGCCATTAGTCTAGTAGCAGGATACTCGCCTCCCACATGCAGTGTGGTGGTCGCGAGCGGCCCGGGTGCAAATCCCGGATGGCGCATTCCTGGCGTGAGTGTTAGCAAGTGCTGTATGGAGTAGTTGGTGATGCTCATGGCTTCGAACGCTGTTGCACGTGCGGACTGGAACGGTTATAGAGGCATGGCCAAGGCTCACAACGGGCCCCTGTGCGGCAGTCGGCGCGCTGTATCTGGTCCGCTAACACGGACATCCTAAAGTGTGCACCCTAGGCTTGCAACTGCGTGCACCGGGTTTGCTGCTGCCGTAAAGCTTGGATAAGAGGACATGTTTGGGATGGACAGAGCCGGGCAGTCTGCTGGAGCCCACCCAACGTTAGTTAATTGCCATGTTGTTATTATGACTAGGGATGTCGAGTGCGTATGTAGCAGCACACGGCGCGCCCTGCCTGCGCCTGCAGCCCTGCACTGCACTGCACTGCTGGTCAGATGCGCTCAGTGCGTGTACACAACTATCACCCTTTTCATGAGGTCGCCGGGTATTTGCTTGCTTCGCCGGCCAAGTGTTTCGCAGCGAGCATGTTCGGACGGAGGCAACGAAGAGGCTGTCGGATGCATGTCCGGTCGGTCGACATCCCAGGATCTCTCCTGCCCGGCCAACGAAGGCCAGCCTCAGCGAGCCTGCTGCCGACATTCGCCAACCGCTGCAGCCCTGCCGCCGGCTCCCACACCACTCGTGCGCAGCTGTACTATCTCCTTACATTTGATTGCTGCTACATCAGGGCAGGGTTGGGGTGGGTGAGAGGTAGGCCGACGGGCATACTACTCCGGGCTTATTAGCTGTGCCCTTTGCATGACACGAACTCTTGCCTTGCCTACCGGCGACGTAACACACATACACGCGCACGCGCACACGCACACGCACGCAAAGCGGGGGCAGCTTTGCAACTGCTGCCGTACGTCTTCGGAGCGCCACAGGTCGTCCGCCCGTCCGCAGTCTTTGCGCTGTTTGGTTCATCAGCGTACGGCGCGTTGGGGTATATATGTAATAATTTTGCCAAATTTTGCGTGCTTCGGCACAACTGTTAAAATTGGAAAAATACAGAGAAGATTAGCATGGCCCCCGCGCAGGGATGACACGCACAAATCGAGAAATGGTTCCAAATTTTTTCACTACACCACCGGCTGCGATCGAGCCCTGCAGTCAGCACACGCGTACAATTGCAGGTAACAAAACCAAACAGGGAAAGAGGCGCGTGCGTGCGGCGGAACCAACAGCTCCTTATTAACGTGCACGTACGATTGTAGGGAGAGAGATGGAGCGGACCACGCGCACAGGACACAAGGGTTCGTATTTACACAGGCACTCGCTGGGAAACAGGAACGGGTAACGCGCATCAGGGCAAACGCCCAGAACAAGGTATTCGTTGGAAGCAAGCAAGACCATCACCCACAGAAAAACGGCACATGCAGGACGGACCGCACCGGACAGAACCAACGCCCGGAAGCCGTACACCATGACACCCCACACACGCAGGAAACCCACGTACGGATGCCGTTCACCGATACCGTCATGCCCTTGCATGCGAGCACGTCGCTTAGCTGGGCTGGGCTGGGCTGGAGGGATGAGGGAGCTCGTTGCCGGCCGCAAGCAGTCGTCAGTAGTCTGCTGCTCACCCCTGTGCGCGTGCGGTTGCTGCGTGCCTGCACCGCTTGACCATGTCCTCAACAGACGGTCACGTGCGCTGGCATCTTGCTGTGCAGTGTCGTACAGTTCCACATGCGGCCATGACATAAGGCCCGGTGCTAGCTGGCTGGGCTGGGGTGGAGCGTGGAGGTGTGGTTGGTTGGTGCGTTGGACTTTTTGACATCTCGGAGCGCCATTAGTCTAGTAGCAGGATACTCGCCTCCCACATGCAGTGTGGTGGTCGCGAGCGGCCCGGGTGCAAATCCCGGATGGCGCATTCCTGGCGTGAGTGTTAGCAAGTGCTGTATGGAGTAGTTGGTGATGCTCATGGCTTCGAACGCTGTTGCACGTGCGGACTGGAACGGTTATAGAGGCATGGCCAAGGCTCACAACGGGCCCCTGTGGGGCAGCCGGCGCGCTGTATCTGGTCCGCTAACACGGACCTCCTAAAATGTGCACCCTAGGCAACTGCGAGCACCGGGTTTGCTGCTGCCGTAAAGCTTGGATAAGAGGACATGTTTGGGATGGACAGAGCCGGGCAGTCTGCTGGAGCCCACCCAACGTTAGTTGCCATGTTATTATGACTAGGGATGTCGAGTGCGTATGTCGCAGCACACGGCGCGCCCTGCCTGCGCCTGCAGCCCTGCACTGCACTGCACTGCACTGCACTGCACTGCTGGTCAGATGCGCTCAGTGCGTGTACACAACTATCACCCTTTTCATGAGGTCGCCGGGTATTTGCTTGCTTCGCCGGTCAAGTGTTTCGCAGCGAGCATGTTCGGACGGAGGCAACGAAGAGGCTGTCGGATGCATGTCCGGTCGGTCGACATCCCCAGGATCTCTCCTGCCCGGCCAAGGCCAGCCTCAGCGAGCCTGCTGCCGACATTCGCCAACCACTGCAGCCCTGCCGCCGGCTCCCACACCACTCGTGCGCAGCTGTACTATCTCCTTACATTTGATTGCTGCTACATCAGGGCTGGGTTGGGGTGGGTGAGAGGTAGGCCGACGGGCATACTACTCCGGGCTTATTAACTGTGCCCTTTGCATGACACGAACTCCTGCCTTGCCTACCGGCGACGTAACACACATACACGCGCACGCGCACACGCACACGCACGCAAAGCGGGGGCAGCTTTGCAACTGCTGCCGTACGTCTTCGGAGCGCCACAGGTCGTCCGCCCGTCCGCAGTCTTTGCGCTGTTTGGTTCATCAGCGTACGGCGCGTTGGGGTATATATGTAATAATTTTGCCAAATTTTGCGTGCTTCGGCACAACTGTTAAAATTGGAAAAATACAGAGAAGATTAGCATGGCCCCCGCGCAGGGATGACACGCACAAATCGAGAAATGGTTCCAAATTTTTTCACTACACCACCGGCTGCGATCGAGCCCTGCAGTCAGCACACGCGTACAATTGCAGGTAACAAAACCAAACAGGGAAAGAGGCGCGTGCGTGCGGCGGAACCAACAGCTCCTTATTAACGTGCACGTACGATTGTAGGGAGAGAGATGGAGCGGACCACGCGCACAGGACACAAGGGTTCGTATTTACACAGGCACTCGCTGGGAAACAGGAACGGGTAACGCGCATCAGGGCAAACGCCCAGAACAAGGTATTCGTTGGAAGCAAGCAAGACCATCACCCACAGAAAAACGGCACATGCAGGACGGACCGCACCGGACAGAACCAACGCCCGGAAGCCGTACACCATGACACCCCACACACGCAGGAAACCCACGTACGGATGCCGTTCACCGATACCGTCATGCCCTTGCATGCGAGCACGTCGCTTGGCTGGGCTGGGCTGGGCTGGAGGGAGGGATGAGGGAGCTCGTTGCCGGCCGCAAGCAGTCGTCAGTAGTCTGCTGCTCACCCCTGTGCGCGTGCGGTTGCTGCGTGCCTGCACCGCTTGATGACCATGTCCCCAACAGACGGTCACGTGCGCTGTCATCTTGCTGTGCAGTGTCGTACAGTTCCACATGCGGCCATGACATATATAAGGCACGGTGCTGGCTGGCTGGGCTGGGGTGGAGCGTGGAGGTGTGTTTGGTTGGTGCGTTAGAATTCTGGACATCTCGGAGCGCCATTAGTCTAGTAGCAGGATACTCGCCTCCCACATGCAGTGTGGTGGTCGCGAGCGGCCCGGGTGCAAATCCCGGATGGCGCATTCCTGGCGTGAGTGTTAGCAAGTGCTGTATGGAGTAGTTGGTGATGCTCATGGCTTCGAATGCTGTTGCACGTGCGGACTGGAACGGTTATAGAGGCATGGCCAAGGCTCACAACGGGCCCCTGTGCGGCAGTCGGCGCGCTGTATCTGGTCCGCTAACACGGACATCCTAAAATGTGCACCCTAGGCAACTGCGAGCACCGGGTTTGCTGCTGCCGTAAAGCTTGGATAAGAGGACATGTTTGGGATGGACAGAGCCGGGCAGTCTGCTGGAGCCCACCCAACGTTAGTTAATTGCCATGTTGTTATTATGACTAGGGATGTCGAGTGCGTATGTAGCAGCACACGGCGCGCCCTGCCTGCGCCTGCAGCCCTGCACTGCACTGCACTGCTGGTCAGATGCGCTCAGTGCGTGTACACAACTATCACCCTTTTCATGAGGTCGCCGGGTATTTGCTTGCTTCGCCGGCCAAGTGTTTCGCAGCGAGCATGTTCGGACGGAGGCAACGAAGAGGCTGTCGGATGCATGTCCGGTCGGTCGACATCCCCAGGATCTCTCCTGCCCGGCCAACGAAGGCCAGCCTCAGCGAGCCTGCTGCCGACATTCGCCAACCGCTGCAGCCCTGCCGCCGGCTCCCACACCACTCGTGCGCAGCTGTACTATCTCCTTACATTTGATTATTGCTACATATCAGGGCTGGGTTGCGGTGGGTGAGAGGTAGGCCGACGGGCATACTCCGGGCTTAGCTGTGCCCTTTGCATGACACGAACTCTTGCCTTGCCTACCGGCGACGTAACACACATACACGCGCACGCGCACACGCACGCAAAGCGGGGTCAGCTTTGCATCTGCTGCCGTACGTCTTCGGAGCGCCACAGGTCGTCCGCCCGTCCGCAGTCTTTGCGCTGTTTGGTTCATCAGCGTACGGCGCGTTGGGGTATATATGTAATAATTTTGCCAAATTTTGCGTGCTTCGGCACAACTGTTAAAATTGGAAAAATACAGAGAAGATTAGCATGGCCCCCGCGCAGGGATGACACGCACAAATCGAGAAATGGTTCCAAATTTTTTTCTCTACACCACCGGCTGCGATCGAGCCCTGCAGTCAGCACACGCGTACAATTGCAGGTAACAAAACCAAACAGGGAAAGAGGCGCGTGCGTGCGGCGGAACCAACAGCTCCTTATTAACGTGGACGTACGATTGTAGGGAGAGAGATGGAGCGGACCACGCGCACAGGACACAAGGGTTCGTATTTACACAGGCACTCGCTGGGAAACAGGAACGGGTAACGCGCATCAGAGCAAACGCCCAGAACAAGGTATTCGTTGGAAGCAAGCAAGACCATCACCCACAGAAAAACCGCACATGCAGGACGGACCGCACCGGACAGAACCAACGCCCGGAAGCCGTACACCATGACACCCCACACACGCAGGCAACCCACGTACGGATGCCGTTCACCGATACCGTCATGCCCTTGCATGCGAGCACGTCGCTTGGCTTGGCTGGGCTGGGCTGGAGGGATGAGGCAGCTCGTTGCCGGCCGCAAGCAGTCGTCAGTAGTCTGCTGCTCACCCCTGTGCGCGTGCGGTTGCTGCGTGCCTGCACCGCTTGACCATGTCCCCAACAGACGGTCACGTGCGCTGGCATCTTGCTGTGCAGTGTCGTACAGTTCCACATGCGGCCATGACATAAGGCCCGGTGCTAGCTGGCTGGGCTGGGGTGGAGCGTGGAGGTGTGGTTGGTTGGTGCGTTGGCCTTTGAACATCTCGGAGCGCCATTAGTCTAGTAGCAGGATACTCGCCTCCCACACGCAGTGTGGTGGTCGCGAGCGGCCCGGGTGCAAATCCCGGATGGCGCATTCCTGGCGTGAGTGTTAGCAAGTGCTGTATGGAGTAGTTGGTGATGCTCATGAATGCTCATGGCTTCGAACGCTGTTGCACGTGCGGACTGGAATGGTTATAGAGGCATGGCCAAGGCTCACAACGGGCCCCTGTGCGGCAGCCGGCGCGCTGTATCTGGTCCGCTAACACGGACATCCTAAAGTGTGCACCCTAGGCTTGCAACTGCGTGCACCGGGTTTGCTGCTGCCGTAAAGCTTGGATAAGAGGACATGTTTGGGATGGACAGAGCCGGGCAGTCTGCTGGAGCCCACCCAACGTTAGTTAATTGCCATGTTGTTATTATGACTAGGGATGTCGAGTGCGTATGTAGCAGCACACGGCGCGCCCTGCCTGCGCCTGCAGCCCTGCACTGCACTGCACTGCTGGTCAGATGCGCTCAGTGCGTGTACACAACTATCACCCTTTTCATGAGGTCGCCGGGTATTTGCTTGCTTCGCCGGCCAAGTGTTTCGCAGCGAGCATGTTCGGACGGAGGCAACGAAGAGGCTGTCGGATGCATGTCCGGTCGGTCGACATCCCCAGGATCTCTCCTGCCCGGCCAACGAAGGCCAGCCTCAGCGAGCCTGCTGCCGACATTCGCCAACCGCTGCAGCCCTGCCGCCGGCTCCCACACCACTCGTGCGCAGCTGTACTATCTCCTTACATTTGATTATTGCTACATATCAGGGCTGGGTTGCGGTGGGTGAGAGGTAGGCCGACGGGCATACTCCGGGCTTAGCTGTGCCCTTTGCATGACACGAACTCTTGCCTTGCCTACCGGCGACGGAACACACATACACGCGCACGCGCACACGCACGCAAAGCGGGGTCAGCTTTGCATCTGCTGCCGTACGTCTTCGGAGCGCCACAGGTCGTCCGCCCGTCCGCAGTCTTTGCGCTGTTTGGTTCATCAGCGTACGACGCGTTGGGGTATATATGTAATAATTTTGCCAAATTTTGCGTGCTTCGGCACAACTGTTAAAATTGGAAAAATACAGAGAAGATTAGCATGGCCCCCGCGCAGGGATGACACGCACAAATCGAGAAATGGTTCCAAATTTTTTCTCTACACCACCGGCTGCGATCGAGCCCTGCAGTCAGCACACGCGTACAATTGCAGGTAACAAAACCAAACAGGGAAAGAGGCGCGTGCGTGCGGCGGAACCAACAGCTCCTTATTAACGTGGACGTACGATTGTAGGGAGAGAGATGGAGCGGACCACGCGCACAGGACACAAGGGTTCGTATTTACACAGGCACTCGCTGGGAAACAGGAACGGGTAACGCGCATCAGGGCAAACGCCCAGAACAAGGTATTCGTTGGAAGCAAGCAAGACCATCACCCACAGAAAAACCGCACATGCAGGACGGACCGCACCGGACAGAACCAACGCCCGGAAGCCGTACACCATGACACCCCACACACGCAGGCAACCCACGTACGGATGCCGTTCACCGATACCGTCATGCCCTTGCATGCGAGCACGTCGCTTGGCTTGGCTGGGCTGGGCTGGAGGGATGAGGCAGCTCGTTGCCGGCCGCAAGCAGTCGTCAGTAGTCTGCTGCTCACCCCTGTGCGCGTGCGGTTGCTGCGTGCCTGCACCGCTTGACCATGTCCTCAACAGACGGTCACGTGCGCTGGCATCTTGCTGTGCAGTGTCGTACAGTTCCACATGCGGCCATGACATAAGGCCCGGTGCTAGCTGGCTGGGCTGGGGTGGAGCGTGGAGGTGTGGTTGGTTGGTGCGTTGGCCTTTGGACATCTCGGAGCGCCATTAGTCTAGTAGCAGGATACTCGCCTCCCACACGCAGTGTGGTGGTCGCGAGCGGCCCGGGTGCAAATCCCGGATGGCGCATTCCTGGCGTGAGTGTTAGCAAGTGCTGTATGGAGTAGTTGGTGATGCTCATGAATGCTCATGGCTTCGAACGCTGTTGCACGTGCGGACTGGAATGGTTATAGAGGCATGGCCAAGGCTCACAACGGGCCCCTGTGCGGCAGCCGGCGCACTGTATCTGGTCCGCTAACACGGACATCCTAAAGTGTGCACCCTAGGCTTGCAACTGCGTGCACCGGGTTTGCTGCTGCCGTAAAGCTTGGATAAGAGGACATGTTTGGGATGGACAGAGCCGGGCAGTCTGCTGGAGCCCACCCAACGTTAGTTAATTGCCATGTTGTTATTATGACTAGGGATGTCGAGTGCGTATGTAGCAGCACACGGCGCGCCCTGCCTGCGCCTGCAGCCCTGCACTGCACTGCACTGCTGGTCAGATGCGCTCAGTGCGTGTACACAACTATCACCCTTTTCATGAGGTCGCCGGGTATTTGCTTGCTTCGCCGGCCAAGTGTTTCGCAGCGAGCATGTTCGGACGGAGGCAACGAAGAGGCTGTCGGATGCATGTCCGGTCGGTCGACATCCCCAGGATCTCTCCTGCCCGGCCAACGAAGGCCAGCCTCAGCGAGCCTGCTGCCGACATTCGCCAACCGCTGCAGCCCTGCCGCCGGCTCCCACACCACTCGTGCGCAGCTGTACTATCTCCTTACATTTGATTATTGCTACATATCAGGGCTGGGTTGCGGTGGGTGAGAGGTAGGCCGACGGGCATACTCCGGGCTTAGCTGTGCCCTTTGCATGACACGAACTCTTGCCTTGCCTACCGGCGACGGAACACACATACACGCGCACGCGCACACGCACGCAAAGCGGGGTCAGCTTTGCATCTGCTGCCGTACGTCTTCGGAGCGCCACAGGTCGTCCGCCCGTCCGCAGTCTTTGCGCTGTTTGGTTCATCAGCGTACGACGCGTTGGGGTATATATGTAATAATTTTGCCAAATTTTGCGTGCTTCGGCACAACTGTTAAAATTGGAAAAATACAGAGAAGATTAGCATGGCCCCCGCGCAGGGATGACACGCACAAATCGAGAAATGGTTCCAAATTGTTTTCTCTACACCACCGGCTGCGATCGAGCCCTGCAGTCAGCACACGCGTACAATTGCAGGTAACAAAACCAAACAGGGAAAGAGGCGCGTGCGTGCGGCGGAACCAACAGCTCCTTATTAACGTGGACGTACGATTGTAGGGAGAGAGATGGAGCGGACCACGCGCACAGGACACAAGGGTTCGTATTTACACAGGCACTCGCTGGGAAACAGGAACGGGTAACGCGCATCAGAGCAAACGCCCAGAACAAGGTATTCGTTGGAAGCAAGCAAGACCATCACCCACAGAAAAACCGCACATGCAGGACGGACCGCACCGGACAGAACCAACGCCCGGAAGCCGTACACCATGACACCCCACACACGCAGGCAACCCACGTACGGATGCCGTTCACCGATACCGTCATGCCCTTGCATGCGAGCACGTCGCTTGGCTTGGCTGGGCTGGGCTGGAGGGATGAGGCAGCTCGTTGCCGGCCGCAAGCAGTCGTCAGTAGTCTGCTGCTCACCCCTGTGCGCGTGCGGTTGCTGCGTGCCTGCACCGCTTGACCATGTCCCCAACAGACGGTCACGTGCGCTGGCATCTTGCTGTGCAGTGTCGTACAGTTCCACATGCGGCCATGACATAAGGCCCGGTGCTAGCTGGCTGGGCTGGGGTGGAGCGTGGAGGTGTGGTTGGTTGGTGCGTTGGCCTTTGAACATCTCGGAGCGCCATTAGTCTAGTAGCAGGATACTCGCCTCCCACACGCAGTGTGGTGGTCGCGAGCGGCCCGGGTGCAAATCCCGGATGGCGCATTCCTGGCGTGAGTGTTAGCAAGTGCTGTATGGAGTAGTTGGTGATGCTCATGAATGCTCATGGCTTCGAACGCTGTTGCACGTGCGGACTGGAATGGTTATAGAGGCATGGCCAAGGCTCACAACGGGCCCCTGTGCGGCAGCCGGCGCGCTGTATCTGGTCCGCTAACACGGACATCCTAAAGTGTGCACCCTAGGCTTGCAACTGCGTGCACCGGGTTTGCTGCTGCCGTAAAGCTTGGATAAGAGGACATGTTTGGGATGGACAGAGCCGGGCAGTCTGCTGGAGCCCACCCAACGTTAGTTAATTGCCATGTTGTTATTATGACTAGGGATGTCGAGTGCGTATGTAGCAGCACACGGCGCGCCCTGCCTGCGCCTGCAGCCCTGCACTGCACTGCACTGCTGGTCAGATGCGCTCAGTGCGTGTACACAACTATCACCCTTTTCATGAGGTCGCCGGGTATTTGCTTGCTTCGCCGGCCAAGTGTTTCGCAGCGAGCATGTTCGGACGGAGGCAACGAAGAGGCTGTCGGATGCATGTCCGGTCGGTCGACATCCCCAGGATCTCTCCTGCCCGGCCAACGAAGGCCAGCCTCAGCGAGCCTGCTGCCGACATTCGCCAACCGCTGCAGCCCTGCCGCCGGCTCCCACACCACTCGTGCGCAGCTGTACTATCTCCTTACATTTGATTATTGCTACATATCAGGGCTGGGTTGCGGTGGGTGAGAGGTAGGCCGACGGGCATACTCCGGGCTTAGCTGTGCCCTTTGCATGACACGAACTCTTGCCTTGCCTACCGGCGACGGAACACACATACACGCGCACGCGCACACGCACGCAAAGCGGGGTCAGCTTTGCATCTGCTGCCGTACGTCTTCGGAGCGCCACAGGTCGTCCGCCCGTCCGCAGTCTTTGCGCTGTTTGGTTCATCAGCGTACGACGCGTTGGGGTATATATGTAATAATTTTGCCAAATTTTGCGTGCTTCGGCACAACTGTTAAAATTGGAAAAATACAGAGAAGATTAGCATGGCCCCCGCGCAGGGATGACACGCACAAATCGAGAAATGGTTCCAAATTTTTTTCTCTACACCACCGGCTGCGATCGAGCCCTGCAGTCAGCACACGCGTACAATTGCAGGTAACAAAACCAAACAGGGAAAGAGGCGCGTGCGTGCGGCGGAACCAACAGCTCCTTATTAACGTGGACGTACGATTGTAGGGAGAGAGATGGAGCGGACCACGCGCACAGGACACAAGGGTTCGTATTTACACAGGCACTCGCTGGGAAACAGGAACGGGTAACGCGCATCAGGGCAAACGCCCAGAACAAGGTATTCGTTGGAAGCAAGCAAGACCATCACCCACAGAAAAACCGCACATGCAGGACGGACCGCACCGGACAGAACCAACGCCCGGAAGCCGTACACCATGACACCCCACACACGCAGGCAACCCACGTACGGATGCCGTTCACCGATACCGTCATGCCCTTGCATGCGAGCACGTCGCTTGGCTTGGCTGGGCTGGGCTGGAGGGATGAGGCAGCTCGTTGCCGGCCGCAAGCAGTCGTCAGTAGTCTGCTGCTCACCCCTGTGCGCGTGCGGTTGCTGCGTGCCTGCACCGCTTGACCATGTCCTCAACAGACGGTCACGTGCGCTGGCATCTTGCTGTGCAGTGTCGTACAGTTCCACATGCGGCCATGACATAAGGCCCGGTGCTAGCTGGCTGGGCTGGGGTGGAGCGTGGAGGTGTGGTTGGTTGGTGCGTTGGCCTTTGGACATCTCGGAGCGCCATTAGTCTAGTAGCAGGATACTCGCCTCCCACACGCAGTGTGGTGGTCGCGAGCGGCCCGGGTGCAAATCCCGGATGGCGCATTCCTGGCGTGAGTGTTAGCAAGTGCTGTATGGAGTAGTTGGTGATGCTCATGAATGCTCATGGCTTCGAACGCTGTTGCACGTGCGGACTGGAATGGTTATAGAGGCATGGCCAAGGCTCACAACGGGCCCCTGTGCGGCAGCCGGCGCGCTGTATCTGGTCCGCTAACACGGACATCCTAAAGTGTGCACCCTAGGCTTGCAACTGCGTGCACCGGGTTTGCTGCTGCCGTAAAGCTTGGATAAGAGGACATGTTTGGGATGGACAGAGCCGGGCAGTCTGCTGGAGCCCACCCAACGTTAGTTAATTGCCATGTTGTTATTATGACTAGGGATGTCGAGTGCGTATGTAGCAGCACACGGCGCGCCCTGCCTGCGCCTGCAGCCCTGCACTGCACTGCACTGCTGGTCAGATGCGCTCAGTGCGTGTACACAACTATCACCCTTTTCATGAGGTCGCCGGGTATTTGCTTGCTTCGCCGGCCAAGTGTTTCGCAGCGAGCATGTTCGGACGGAGGCAACGAAGAGGCTGTCGGATGCATGTCCGGTCGGTCGACATCCCCAGGATCTCTCCTGCCCGGCCAACGAAGGCCAGCCTCAGCGAGCCTGCTGCCGACATTCGCCAACCGCTGCAGCCCTGCCGCCGGCTCCCACACCACTCGTGCGCAGCTGTACTATCTCCTTACATTTGATTATTGCTACATATCAGGGCTGGGTTGCGGTGGGTGAGAGGTAGGCCGACGGGCATACTCCGGGCTTAGCTGTGCCCTTTGCATGACACGAACTCTTGCCTTGCCTACCGGCGACGGAACACACATACACGCGCACGCGCACACGCACGCAAAGCGGGGTCAGCTTTGCATCTGCTGCCGTACGTCTTCGGAGCGCCACAGGTCGTCCGCCCGTCCGCAGTCTTTGCGCTGTTTGGTTCATCAGCGTACGACGCGTTGGGGTATATATGTAATAATTTTGCCAAATTTTGCGTGCTTCGGCACAACTGTTAAAATTGGAAAAATACAGAGAAGATTAGCATGGCCCCCGCGCAGGGATGACACGCACAAATCGAGAAATGGTTCCAAATTTTTTTCTCTACACCACCGGCTGCGATCGAGCCCTGCAGTCAGCACACGCGTACAATTGCAGGTAACAAAACCAAACAGGGAAAGAGGCGCGTGCGTGCGGCGGAACCAACAGCTCCTTATTAACGTGGACGTACGATTGTAGGGAGAGAGATGGAGCGGACCACGCGCACAGGACACAAGGGTTCGTATTTACACAGGCACTCGCTGGGAAACAGGAACGGGTAACGCGCATCAGGGCAAACGCCCAGAACAAGGTATTCGTTGGAAGCAAGCAAGACCATCACCCACAGAAAAACCGCACATGCAGGACGGACCGCACCGGACAGAACCAACGCCCGGAAGCCGTACACCATGACACCCCACACACGCAGGCAACCCACGTACGGATGCCGTTCACCGATACCGTCATGCCCTTGCATGCGAGCACGTCGCTTGGCTTGGCTGGGCTGGGCTGGAGGGATGAGGCAGCTCGTTGCCGGCCGCAAGCAGTCGTCAGTAGTCTGCTGCTCACCCCTGTGCGCGTGCGGTTGCTGCGTGCCTGCACCGCTTGACCATGTCCTCAACAGACGGTCACGTGCGCTGGCATCTTGCTGTGCAGTGTCGTACAGTTCCACATGCGGCCATGACATAAGGCCCGGTGCTAGCTGGCTGGGCTGGGGTGGAGCGTGGAGGTGTGGTTGGTTGGTGCGTTGGCCTTTGGACATCTCGGAGCGCCATTAGTCTAGTAGCAGGATACTCGCCTCCCACACGCAGTGTGGTGGTCGCGAGCGGCCCGGGTGCAAATCCCGGATGGCGCATTCCTGGCGTGAGTGTTAGCAAGTGCTGTATGGAGTAGTTGGTGATGCTCATGAATGCTCATGGCTTCGAACGCTGTTGCACGTGCGGACTGGAATGGTTATAGAGGCATGGCCAAGGCTCACAACGGGCCCCTGTGCGGCAGCCGGCGCACTGTATCTGGTCCGCTAACACGGACATCCTAAAGTGTGCACCCTAGGCTTGCAACTGCGTGCACCGGGTTTGCTGCTGCCGTAAAGCTTGGATAAGAGGACATGTTTGGGATGGACAGAGCCGGGCAGTCTGCTGGAGCCCACCCAACGTTAGTTAATTGCCATGTTGTTATTATGACTAGGGATGTCGAGTGCGTATGTAGCAGCACACGGCGCGCCCTGCCTGCGCCTGCAGCCCTGCACTGCACTGCACTGCTGGTCAGATGCGCTCAGTGCGTGTACACAACTATCACCCTTTTCATGAGGTCGCCGGGTATTTGCTTGCTTCGCCGGCCAAGTGTTTCGCAGCGAGCATGTTCGGACGGAGGCAACGAAGAGGCTGTCGGATGCATGTCCGGTCGGTCGACATCCCCAGGATCTCTCCTGCCCGGCCAACGAAGGCCAGCCTCAGCGAGCCTGCTGCCGACATTCGCCAACCGCTGCAGCCCTGCCGCCGGCTCCCACACCACTCGTGCGCAGCTGTACTATCTCCTTACATTTGATTATTGCTACATATCAGGGCTGGGTTGCGGTGGGTGAGAGGTAGGCCGACGGGCATACTCCGGGCTTAGCTGTGCCCTTTGCATGACACGAACTCTTGCCTTGCCTACCGGCGACGGAACACACATACACGCGCACGCGCACACGCACGCAAAGCGGGGTCAGCTTTGCATCTGCTGCCGTACGTCTTCGGAGCGCCACAGGTCGTCCGCCCGTCCGCAGTCTTTGCACTGTTTGGTTCATCAGCGTACGGCGCATTGGGGTATATATGTAATAATTTTGCCAAATTTTGCGTGCTTCGGCACAACTGTTAAAATTGGAAAAATACAGAGAAGATTAGCATGGCCCCCGCGCAGGGATGACACGCACAAATCGAGAAATGGTTCCAAATTTTTTTCTCTACACCACCGGCTGCGATCGAGCCCTGCAGTCAGCACACGCGTACAATTGCAGGTAACAAAACCAAACAGGGAAAGAGGCGCGTGCGTGCGGCGGAACCAACAGCTCCTTATTAACGTGGACGTACGATTGTAGGGAGAGAGATGGAGCGGACCACGCGCACAGGACACAAGGGTTCGTATTTACACAGGCACTCGCTGGGAAACAGGAACGGGTAACGCGCATCAGGGCAAACGCCCAGAACAAGGTATTCGTTGGAAGCAAGCAAGACCATCACCCACAGAAAAACCGCACATGCAGGACGGACCGCACCGGACAGAACCAACGCCCGGAAGCCGTACACCATGACACCCCACACACGCAGGCAACCCACGTACGGATGCCGTTCACCGATACCGTCATGCCCTTGCATGCGAGCACGTCGCTTGGCTTGGCTGGGCTGGGCTGGAGGGATGAGGCAGCTCGTTGCCGGCCGCAAGCAGTCGTCAGTAGTCTGCTGCTCACCCCTGTGCGCGTGCGGTTGCTGCGTGCCTGCACCGCTTGACCATGTCCCCAACAGACGGTCACGTGCGCTGGCATCTTGCTGTGCAGTGTCGTACAGTTCCACATGCGGCCATGACATAAGGCCCGGTGCTAGCTGGCTGGGCTGGGGTGGAGCGTGGAGGTGTGGTTAGTTGGTGCGTTGGACTTTTGGACATCTCGGAGCGCCATTAGTCTAGTAGCAGGATACTCGCCTCCCACACGCAGTGTGGTGGTCGCGAGCGGCCCGGGTGCAAATCCCGGATGGCGCATTCCTGGCGTGAGTGTTAGCAAGTGCTGTATGGAGTAGTTGGTGATGCTCATGAATGCTCATGGCTTCGAACGCTGTTGCACGTGCGGACTGGAATGGTTATAGAGGCATGGCCAAGGCTCACAACGGGCCCCTGTGCGGCAGCCGGCGCACTGTATCTGGTCCGCTAACACGGACATCCTAAAGTGTGCACCCTAGGCTTGCAACTGCGTGCACCGGGTTTGCTGCTGCCGTAAAGCTTGGATAAGAGGACATGTTTGGGATGGACAGAGCCGGGCAGTCTGCTGGAGCCCACCCAACGTTAGTTAATTGCCATGTTGTTATTATGACTAGGGATGTCGAGTGCGTATGTAGCAGCACACGGCGCGCCCTGCCTGCGCCTGCAGCCCTGCACTGCACTGCACTGCTGGTCAGATGCGCTCAGTGCGTGTACACAACTATCACCCTTTTCATGAGGTCGCCGGGTATTTGCTTGCTTCGCCGGCCAAGTGTTTCGCAGCGAGCATGTTCGGACGGAGGCAACGAAGAGGCTGTCGGATGCATGTCCGGTCGGTCGACATCCCCAGGATCTCTCCTGCCCGGCCAACGAAGGCCAGCCTCAGCGAGCCTGCTGCCGACATTCGCCAACCGCTGCAGCCCTGCCGCCGGCTCCCACACCACTCGTGCGCAGCTGTACTATCTCCTTACATTTGATTATTGCTACATATCAGGGCTGGGTTGCGGTGGGTGAGAGGTAGGCCGACGGGCATACTCCGGGCTTAGCTGTGCCCTTTGCATGACACGAACTCTTGCCTTGCCTACCGGCGACGGAACACACATACACGCGCACGCGCACACGCACGCAAAGCGGGGTCAGCTTTGCATCTGCTGCCGTACGTCTTCGGAGCGCCACAGGTCGTCCGCCCGTCCGCAGTCTTTGCGCTGTTTGGTTCATCAGCGTACGACGCGTTGGGGTATATATGTAATAATTTTGCCAAATTTTGCGTGCTTCGGCACAACTGTTAAAATTGGAAAAATACAGAGAAGATTAGCATGGCCCCCGCGCAGGGATGACACGCACAAATCGAGAAATGGTTCCAAATTTTTTTCTCTACACCACCGGCTGCGATCGAGCCCTGCAGTCAGCACACGCGTACAATTGCAGGTAACAAAACCAAACAGGGAAAGAGGCGCGTGCGTGCGGCGGAACCAACAGCTCCTTATTAACGTGGACGTACGATTGTAGGGAGAGAGATGGAGCGGACCACGCGCACAGGACACAAGGGTTCGTATTTACACAGGCACTCGCTGGGAAACAGGAACGGGTAACGCGCATCAGGGCAAACGCCCAGAACAAGGTATTCGTTGGAAGCAAGCAAGACCATCACCCACAGAAAAACCGCACATGCAGGACGGACCGCACCGGACAGAACCAACGCCCGGAAGCCGTACACCATGACACCCCACACACGCAGGCAACCCACGTACGGATGCCGTTCACCGATACCGTCATGCCCTTGCATGCGAGCACGTCGCTTGGCTTGGCTGGGCTGGGCTGGAGGGATGAGGCAGCTCGTTGCCGGCCGCAAGCAGTCGTCAGTAGTCTGCTGCTCACCCCTGTGCGCGTGCGGTTGCTGCGTGCCTGCACCGCTTGACCATGTCCCCAACAGACGGTCACGTGCGCTGGCATCTTGCTGTGCAGTGTCGTACAGTTCCACATGCGGCCATGACATAAGGCCCGGTGCTAGCTGGCTGGGCTGGGGTGGAGCGTGGAGGTGTGGTTAGTTGGTGCGTTGGACTTTTGGACATCTCGGAGCGCCATTAGTCTAGTAGCAGGATACTCGCCTCCCACACGCAGTGTGGTGGTCGCGAGCGGCCCGGGTGCAAATCCCGGATGGCGCATTCCTGGCGTGAGTGTTAGCAAGTGCTGTATGGAGTAGTTGGTGATGCTCATGAATGCTCATGGCTTCGAACGCTGTTGCACGTGCGGACTGGAATGGTTATAGAGGCATGGCCAAGGCTCACAACGGGCCCCTGTGCGGCAGCCGGCGCACTGTATCTGGTCCGCTAACACGGACATCCTAAAGTGTGCACCCTAGGCTTGCAACTGCGTGCACCGGGTTTGCTGCTGCCGTAAAGCTTGGATAAGAGGACATGTTTGGGATGGACAGAGCCGGGCAGTCTGCTGGAGCCCACCCAACGTTAGTTAATTGCCATGTTGTTATTATGACTAGGGATGTCGAGTGCGTATGTAGCAGCACACGGCGCGCCCTGCCTGCGCCTGCAGCCCTGCACTGCACTGCACTGCTGGTCAGATGCGCTCAGTGCGTGTACACAACTATCACCCTTTTCATGAGGTCGCCGGGTATTTGCTTGCTTCGCCGGCCAAGTGTTTCGCAGCGAGCATGTTCGGACGGAGGCAACGAAGAGGCTGTCGGATGCATGTCCGGTCGGTCGACATCCCCAGGATCTCTCCTGCCCGGCCAACGAAGGCCAGCCTCAGCGAGCCTGCTGCCGACATTCGCCAACCGCTGCAGCCCTGCCGCCGGCTCCCACACCACTCGTGCGCAGCTGTACTATCTCCTTACATTTGATTATTGCTACATATCAGGGCTGGGTTGCGGTGGGTGAGAGGTAGGCCGACGGGCATACTCCGGGCTTAGCTGTGCCCTTTGCATGACACGAACTCTTGCCTTGCCTACCGGCGACGGAACACACATACACGCGCACGCGCACACGCACGCAAAGCGGGGTCAGCTTTGCATCTGCTGCCGTACGTCTTCGGAGCGCCACAGGTCGTCCGCCCGTCCGCAGTCTTTGCGCTGTTTGGTTCATCAGCGTACGGCGCATTGGGGTATATATGTAATAATTTTGCCAAATTTTGCGTGCTTCGGCACAACTGTTAAAATTGGAAAAATACAGAGAAGATTAGCATGGCCCCCGCGCAGGGATGACACGCACAAATCGAGAAATGGTTCCAAATTTTTTTCTCTACACCACCGGCTGCGATCGAGCCCTGCAGTCAGCACACGCGTACAATTGCAGGTAACAAACCCAAACAGGGAAAGAGGCGCGTGCGTGCGGCGGAACCAACAGCTCCTTATTAACGTGGACGTACGATTGTAGGGAGAGAGATGGAGCGGACCACGCGCACAGGACACAAGGGTTCGTATTTACACAGGCACTCGCTGGGAAACAGGAACGGGTAACGCGCATCAGGGCAAACGCCCAGAACAAGGTATTCGTTGGAAGCAAGCAAGACCATCACCCACAGAAAAACGGCACACTATTATTAGGATGTTACAGCGGACCCCGCGGGTCATCGGTGACAGCCCCGGTGACAGCCGAGGCTTCCTCACCATACACTGCCTAAATGAACTAACGCCACCATGGCGCTCCGGACAGGCTCCCCAAGTGCACCGAAACACTCCCCGGGCCCACACTACCAGGGAACCACCCCGTTCCTGAGAACCAACCATGGCAAGGGATAAAGCCCGCTCAGGGGGAGTTAGCCACCATGGCGCCCCTATTAGCGAACCACCACCCCCACCAAGGCGGGGTCACTTCTCCAGCGGTGGCCCGTAGTCTTGGAAGGCCACGGGGGCTCGCGAGTCACCATTCAGGGGCCTGCCCGTACGGTCCCACCGGGCCGAAAAAACTGCCCACACCTAGCGATAGCTGCACTGGGCGTCAGTGCCCTGACCACCCGCGGTCTATTACGACAGAGTACCTACAGGGCTTAAGAATCCTGGCCTGACGGAACCGGGCCTCGGCACACAAGACGACCGTCCTGCACTTTCAGGATCGGGTGTGTAGTCCCCACCGCTGACCACCCTTTCACTGGGACTCCCAGCTCAGCGAAGTCGTAGAGCCGGCTCCAAAAGTCTGCCACTGCCCGCCGGGCGGCTAGCCCTTCAGCGTCCCCTAAGGACCCCGGGATCCCGCCCGCGTTCCTGGACCTGTCGGCCCTCAGGGCTCGCCGGTCCGTTTCCATGGCACTGGTTGCCGCCAAGACGACAACGTCCCAGACACACTGTTGCACACCCACGGGGGGCGTTGCGAGCCACACCTGCTGCCTTTGAAGGCTCACCCCTAGCCTTGCCTCGATCTGTGCGACAACCGCTTGTGCCACCCCACAGCCCCAAAAATGGTGTTGCCTGGGTGTTGGCCGTATCGCCCCGGCGCCGGGGTACGTCCCGCATCCACAAGGGGCCACCGCCGCCCCCCTCATGTGGGAGTTACCAAGCATTGGGATGCCATCAACCGCCAGTCGCCAATACGCCTCCTTATTGGAGTTTTCCCACTTGGTCTCCGTCCACATCCGCTGCATGTTCTCTATTACCTTGGAAACCATCCTCGACACTTCTGGCGCAGTATCCTCTACCCCAAGCGCTTCGCAAACAAAGCGTGTGTGCGCCGCACGCCTCGCCTCCCCCAGGCTTTGCAGCTGCAGTGTCGTGCCATACCGCACGGTGTACTCGTGGAGTGCCACCTTGAGGCCGTTTTGCAGCCTCCACCCCATGCGCCTCACCAGCATTTCCGTGACTTCCTCTCTCCCTGGGGTGGTCGCCTCGGTGGGCCCCAGGGACCCCTCGGCGGCTTCCCACCACCCTGGTGGGATGTCTTGTCGGAGCGCTTCTAGGGCCGCCTCACACTCCCTCCACCGGTCCCACTCCTGCCACCCGTCGGCTCCTACCCCCAAGCATTCCCTAACAAACATTGCCCATCCCCGGCGACGCTGGCGCTGTGTGCGGGCGGTCGGGGGGTTCGCGTCCAAGTTCCTCTCCCATCCGTCCGTCGTGTCCCGGAGCCGGGATATCACTCGAACCGCATGCCCAATGGTCCTCAGCGACAGGCATTTGGCAAGGGCGGCATGCCTATGTTCGAGCCCCGGTCGCTCGCCTAGTTGCAGCCCGTGTGGTAATAGCGGGTTGCCCCACAGCGGTGCATTCCAGCACCAGCCCCCTGGGGTCAGGGGCTCCGCCTCAACATCGATCACGGGCGGGAGGGCACTCAGTGCCCTTGCTATCCGATTCACTCCCTCCGGTAGTCCGGGGCAGTCCAGCCATGGTCCTGCATGGGGCGCCGTCAAGGCCATAATGGGTTCGAAGCCCGGTATCGCTCCACGTAGGAGCACATGCAGGACGGACCGCACCGGACAGAACCAACGCCCGGAAGCCGTACACCATGACACCCCACACACGCAGGCAACCCACGTACGGATGCCGTTCACCGATACCGTCATGCCCTTGCATGCGAGCACGTCGCTTGGCTTGGCTGGGCTGGGCTGGAGGGATGAGGCAGCTCGTTGCCGGCCGCAAGCAGTCGTCAGTAGTCTGCTGCTCACCCCTGTGCGCGTGCGGTTGCTGCGTGCCTGCACCGCTTGACCATGTCCCCAACAGACGGTCACGTGCGCTGGCATCTTGCTGTGCAGTGTCGTACAGTTCCACATGCGGCCATGACATAAGGCCCGGTGCTAGCTGGCTGGGCTGGGGTGGAGCGTGGAGGTGTGGTTAGTTGGTGCGTTGGACTTTTGGACATCTCGGAGCGCCATTAGTCTAGTAGCAGGATACTCGCCTCCCATACGCAGTGTGGTGGTCGCGAGCGGCCCGGGTGCAAATCCCGGATGGCGCATTCCTGGCGTAAGTGTTAGCAAGTGCTGTATGGAGTAGTTGGTGATGCTCATGAATGCTCAAGGCTTCGAACGCTGTTGCACGTGCGGACTGGAATGGTTATAGAGGCATGGCCAAGGCTCACAACGGGCCCCTGTGCGGCAGCCGGCGCACTGTATCTGGTCCGCTAACACGGACATCCTAAAGTGTGCACCCTAGGCTTGCAACTGCGTGCACCGGGTTTGCTGCTGCCGTAAAGCTTGGATAAGAGGACATGTTTGGGATGGACAGAGCCGGGCAGTCTGCTGGAGCCCACCCAACGTTAGTTAATTGCCATGTTGTTATTATGACTAGGGATGTCGAGTGCGTATGTAGCAGCACACGGCGCGCCCTGCCTGCGCCTGCAGCCCTGCACTGCACTGCACTGCTGGTCAGATGCGCTCAGTGCGTGTACACAACTATCACCCTTTTCATGAGGTCGCCGGGTATTTGCTTGCTTCGCCGGCCAAGTGTTTCGCAGCGAGCATGTTCGGACGGAGGCAACGAAGAGGCTGTCGGATGCATGTCCGGTCGGTCGACATCCCCAGGATCTCTCCTGCCCGGCCAACGAAGGCCAGCCTCAGCGAGCCTGCTGCCGACATTCGCCAACCGCTGCAGCCCTGCCGCCGGCTCCCACACCACTCGTGCGCAGCTGTACTATCTCCTTACATTTGATTATTGCTACATATCAGGGCTGGGTTGCGGTGGGTGAGAGGTAGGCCGACGGGCATACTCCGGGCTTAGCTGTGCCCTTTGCATGACACGAACTCTTGCCTTGCCTACCGGCGACGGAACACACATACACGCGCACGCGCACACGCACGCAAAGCGGGGTCAGCTTTGCATCTGCTGCCGTACGTCTTCGGAGCGCCACAGGTCGTCCGCCCGTCCGCAGTCTTTGCACTGTTTGGTTCATCAGCGTACGGCGCGTTGGGGTATATATGTAATAATTTTGCCAAATTTTGCGTGCTTCGGCACAACTGTTAAAATTGGAAAAATACAGAGAAGATTAGCATGGCCCCCGCGCAGGGATGACACGCACAAATCGAGAAATGGTTCCAATTTTTTTCTCTACACCACCGGCTGCGATCGAGCCCTGCAGTCAGCACACGCGTACAATTGCAGGTAACAAACCCAAACAGGGAAAGAGGCGCGTGCGTGCGGCGGAACCAACAGCTCCTTATTAACGTGGACGTACGATTGTAGGGAGAGAGATGGAGCGGACCACGCGCACAGGACACAAGGGTTCGTATTTACACAGGCACTCGCTGGGAAACAGGAACGGGTAACGCGCATCAGGGCAAACGCCCAGAACAAGGTATTCGTTGGAAGCAAGCAAGACCATCACCCACAGAAAAACGGCACATGCAGGACGGACCGCACCGGACAGAACCAACGCCCGGAAGCCGTACACCATGACACCCCACACACGCAGGAAACCCACGTACGGATGCCGTTCACCGATACCGTCATGCCCTTGCATGCGAGCACGTCGCTTGGCTGGGCTGGGCTGGGCTGGAGGGATGAGGGAGCTCGTTGCCGGCCGCAAGCAGTCGTCAGTAGTCTGCTGCTCACCCCTGTGCGCGTGCGGTTGCTGCGTGCCTGCACCGCTTGATGACCATGTCCCCAACAACGGTCACGTGCGCTGGCATCTTGCTGTGCAGTGTCGTACAGTTCCACATGCGGCCATGACATAAGGCCCGGTGCTAGCTGGCTGGGCTGGGGTGGAGGTGTGGTTGGTTGGTGCGTTGGACTTTTGGACATCTCGGAGCGCCATTAGTCTAGTAGCAGGATACTCGCCTCCCACACGCAGTGTGGTGGTCGCGAGCGGCCCGGGTGCAAATCCCGGATGGCGCATTTCTGCAAATGTTTATGTTAAGATGTTATTACGGATGAAGTTCCGCGCAAGTCGACCCGTTCGTGTCTTTGAATATATCCAACATCTCCATCTGGCATAAAGTCTTGAGCGAAACTGATATAGATCTTACATGCACCGTCGAGTCTAACAGGTGCATTTCCTTTTTGAATGCATCCATAGATGTATGGCGCCCAGATTTATTAACTACTTCACATTGGACCCCGCGGGTCATCGGGGCCGCCAACAGCCTCCTCACCACACACAAATACAGATCTGCGCACCGGACTCCGCAAGCGCTTCCAAGCACAGCCCCCGCCCACTCTTCCCGGGAACCATCCCGGTCCTGACGACTTGACACCGTGAAGCTCGGATAAAGCCCGCTCAGGGGGATATAGTCACCGGGGCCACAGCCAACTCCCGTCTTCGCCGGTGGCCCGTAGTCTTGGAACGCGACGGGGGCTCGCGGACCACCATCAGGGGCCTGTCCGGAATGCCCCTGCGGGCCAAAATCCAACGCATATATAAATTATTGAGATCCTTCTGTGTTGGTGGATGGCTCTTGCTCTTATGTGTTGCGTTTCCGTATCTTATGTACTTCACGGCCAGGCTGATTTCAGGTTTCACATCCAGCTCACGGCCTTCCCGCATCGACCTAATCTTGCGCACCATTGCTCTTCCCAGGATTGGCGAAAACCGTCGCAAGATGTTTTGATCAAGCGCCAGCCTTCAACCCCGTTGTCAGTACCTCTCCCTCACTACCGTTATCGCCGCCCTGCCACCTCCAGTCGCATCCTCTCCTGCCTGCTCGGCGGCCGTGGAAGCTGTGGCAGGCCCCATGACTGACTCCCCTGCCAGTCCTGCTGCGGCCAAGCGTGACCGTCGTTGTGGTTCCAACCGCTAACCGCCACCACCTGCGACCTCCATGCCCACGCCGTCCGCAGCCGCGCCCTCACGCCGCACCGGCAGTCTGTACACCACCTGGTTCGCCCCCAGGAATTGCAGCCTCGACACCCCGGGCCGGCCGAGCTCCGCGGCTTCCTGGGCGGGCCGACACACCTCGCCGGCTCCTTCTCTGCCTGAAGCCGTCGCCTCGGCCCCTTCCGCTCCCACCTCCGCACCACACCAACCCATCCCACCACCATCCGCTCCCGGCGATGGCTCGCCCTCCTCCCCCGCCTCCGCCGCCGCCGCAGCCTCCAGAGCGCCCAGGTGCAATCCGTCCCTCATAACAACGCCGTCAGCGTCACCCGCGCTGCTGGCATACCCAACGGGAGGAGCAACAGGCAAGGACTGGGATGACCCGCACCCTGGGACCGTGCGGGATGATGACGTCACTGCCCCGCTCCTGCGGGGAGCCCCTCCGCCGTCTCCCTCCCATATCGCCCCTTGCGCTGTCAGCCATTGGAGGGCGGCGTCGCCGGCCGCAGCTGCCGCCGCCGCCGACACTGAAACAGAGCGACGCGGGGCGCCTCCCTGGAGCCCTGCCAGGTCCGCCAGGCCTGCATCTGCGATGCCACCCGAAGAACCCGGCCCCCGGCCTGGACCGGACTTTGGCTCCGAAACCGCACCGGCGGCATGCGCTGAACCCCCAGCCGCGCCGGGTCGGGACCGTACTTTGTGGGCCGCTGCAGCTCGGCGCGCCGACGCCAGTTGCCACAGCTGCAGCCACTGCCGCTGGCAGCGGCGTAACCGCCGCCGCAAAGCCCCGACACTGGCCCCTCTAGGATCCCCAGGCCCCTCCCCAGGCCCCGCACCCAACGGACGGGTTGGCGTCCCGCCGTCCCTGCGTCTGGAGTCGCTGCACCCCCCGCTACCCGGGAGCGCGTAGGTCTTGTCAATTTTGGCGACGATGCCGTTGCCCTCACTGCCAAGACCGCCACCACCGTCGGTTCCGGAGCACACTCCAGAGCCGCCGTCCGCCGCCTCACCATCGGCACCCGAGCTCGTGCCAGCCCGGCCGTTGGCCGCGTCCAGGGCCGCGCCCGCGCCGCAGCGCCCGTGGCCGCCGCCGCCCCCAGGGGCACTCCACGCCACCGCTGCTGCCGGGTCGTCGCCGGCGCGGTGCCGCTCGTGCATGTGCGCCCGCTGCAGCAGGTAGCTGATCAGCTGGGGGTAGGACTCCACTGGAACGGAAGCCGCGGTGGACTCGGCGGGGTTCCGCGCAGGTGCGGGTGTGGGTGTAGGTGACAGGACCGCATTACATGACAGGGAGGGCGCCCCTTCAACAGTCGGCCCCGCTGGGGGCCTTCCGGCTGGCTGAGGCGAGGCCAGCAGGCGTCGGTGCGGGAAGAGGCGGGGGAACACGCAGCACGGCACGACCGCGAAGGGTTTGTCGTACTCGAGCGCGAAGTCCAGGATGGCGTCCGTGGCCTGGTCAGGGTGCAGGCCCACCACCTGCAGTGCACAGCGCGGCAGGCACCGCACGCGCAGCACGCACCACGGGGCGGGCGGGCGCCGACAAGGAGCACACGCGAACATGTGGTCGGCGAGGTGGAAGGTGGAGGTGAGGTGAGGTGGAGGTGTGGTGGGATGAGGTGGAGTTGAGGTGGAGGTGAGGTGGCGATGAAGTGAGGTTGCGATGAAGTGGGGTTGCGGTGAAGTGAGTTGAGATGAGGAGCTCGGGTAAACACCCGGGGGGGACACTCCACTGCCTCACCACCGAGCAATCCGCCAGCAGCCGCCTTACGTCCGCCGCCTCCGCCGCCCCGGCGACGTCCGGCGCGTCCCCACCGTCGCCGCCAGAAGCCGCTTTGGCTTCGCCTCCACCGCCCCCACGGCCCACACCGGCGCCACCTCCCGCAGCCTCCGGGTCATCGCGCTTGGCCGCCGGCGCCCGGGCGCCACCTCGCCACAGCGCCGGCTCAAAGCACCGCCGCAGCTGCGGCAGCTGGCCCCCCTCCCGGTAACCTACCTTGGCCCCGGTCCCGGCCTCGGCCCCGGCCCCGCCCCCGTCCCCCGTTTCCACGTCATCACCGTCCTCGGCTGCTGCACCCGCCGCCGCCGTGGGGGGCTGCAGCCCCGCGGCCTCCAGCTCTCGGTGCTGGCTGCGGGACAGTCTGGCGGTCCGGGGCTCCACCAGCGTCGCCTTCACGCCGCAGCGGAACAGCAAGTGGAAGGTCAGCGCGCCGCGGCCGCCTGGGCCGGGGAGGACGCGAGGAGCAAAGGGGCGTGTGCCCGTTGGCCCCACCCGAAACGCTCGAACCCGGCCGGGCCCCGGGCGTGTTGTTGGGAGGCGCACCTCATTCAGAGGGGTCGCGATCTCGTGAACTCAATGTGATGGTGGGCGGTGAAGGGTCGCGAGGGCCGCATTGTGCGATGGTATTGGACAAATCGTGTCGTACACACCGAGGGCCAATCGGCGCCGAGTCCCTGGAGACGCACCGTGTAGCCACAGCCCCTACCAGTACCGTAGTGCGCCCCTTCCTTAAAAGTCCCTTTAATGCCAGGTGCTGGACCGAGAAACGCTTCGGCAGCATCCATCAAGGCGCCTGCTGATCGCGCCCAAGCCCTCTCTTTCATCGCGCCTGCCCATAGGGTGCGGTCTGTTGATGCTGGTCCGAGTCCGGGCGTCGTCACGATAACGATGTATGCGACCCATGCTGTCTTGGTCGTCAATCGACGTCATCCTACCCCGCCCTCAGCAGCTCCTTCACTAAAGACGCGCTACCGCATCCACTGTTACGCCGCCGCGGAGGGCCGTCGGGCCCCGCCCCGCCCCGCCCCCGCCCCGCCCCCGGCAGCAGCTCAGCATAAATATGTCTACCAATTTCCTATACTCCCCCGGCCCGCCCCATCCAACCTGCAACCCCAGTTGCCACCTTCCCCCGACCCGCCGCTTGCGGCCAGCACGGGGGGACTCGGGGCCACCCCACCTGCGACGTCCAACACGCCCGTTCCCGAGTTGAGGAACTCCCTGCCGTACGTTTGTACGAGCCAGTCGCCGAACACGGCGGCCCGGCGGCGTTTGGCGGCGTCGCTGGCCTCGTGCACGAAGCCCTGGTCCGCCGCCGCAGTCAGACGCTCCGCGCGCCTTTGGGAGCGGCCAGGGGCGGCGGGCGGTAAGACCGTGGGAGGCGCCAGGGGCGGCGGGCGTCGGGCGGCCATCCTCGCGAGGTAGGGGCTCAGTGAGCCTACACGCGGGAACTGGTGCCTCTGGAAAGCGGACGAGGAGGCACACGAGCTGGCGCCTCTTTACGCGGGCATCCTCAAAGAGACTGTGTCATGGTCGCGCGTGCTTGGCCAGGCTGCGCCCAGGCTGCCGTCACTGCAACCCCCTCGCTTTCAGCCTCACCCTTTCCCTACCTCCATTCATCCATGCCCCTCACCGAAGCTGTCATGGCGTACGCGCCTCCTGCCCCTTCCCCCCCGGCGATGCCGCCACCCACCTGCGCTTGACGTACACCTGTTGAGCCCCCGCGGCGCCGCCCCGCTCCGGTGGGTGGTCGTACCGACAGCTGCCGCCCTTGGGGCAGCGCCCCGTCGCCGCCCAGAACTTGCACAAAGGGGGCGAAGGCGGCTGCTTGCCAGTTCCGGCCGCTGCTGCAGCATCTCCACCATCGCCACCACCATCAGCCGTCGCCCGCGTGCTATTCGCGCCATCGCAGCTGCGGTCACGGGCCGTACTCGACGTACTCGCCGTACCATCGTCAAGAGCACCCGGGTCCAGTCGCCCGTCAACCCTACCCCCCGGCTCCGCCGTGCTTCCCTCGGTACCGCCCTCCGAAACACACATGGCTGGCCCAGGTCCCGGTCCCGGCCCCGGTCCCGCCCCTGGCCCCAACCCAGACCGCGGGCAAGCTGCCCCGCCCGGCGCCCCGCTACTGCTACTGCTGCCGCCGCCGCCGCCCACGGCTGCACCTCCCGGTGCGTCAGTGCTGTGGAGGCCCGCGCGCGCGCCCGGGCCGGCGGCGTCCCTGGCCGCACCCTCGCACGTGACCCCGCCCTCGTCATCAGCATCGGGGACTGCGGGCGCCGCCGCCGCAGCGCCCCCAAGTCGCTGGTGCTGCTGCGGCGGCGTGGGTCGTGGGCCGGGCTGTGGCTGGAAGGGCGTGTCCGGGTGCAGGTCCCGCCACCTGGCCACCACAGTCAGCCGCCGTACGACAAAGGTGTGACCGTTGGACCCCTCGTACGACCCTTCCGCGTGGACTGAGTCGCCGAGCCTGCGGGCGGACGAGTATGGGGGTACGGACTCCGGTCAACGGCGGGCGGTGCGGCGATCCACCCAGCCCGCAGACGAGGCATTTAACGCCTGCTGCCAAGGGAAGCAACCCGCGGCTGCGCCCTGAGAGCGTTGCATGGTGGGGTGGCCACATCATCATCATCATCATCATCATCATCATCATCATCATCATCATCATCATCATCATCATCATCATCATCATCATCATCATCATCATCATCATCATCATCCTCATCTTGATGGCCCTCATCCTCATCTTCCGCCTCGTTCTCCAAACGAGGCTGCGTCCATCACACTCCCAGCCGTCTCAGGTACCGGTGTTCACGAGGTGACGTGGCCGCAGGAGGTGGCTTGGGGTTTTAGCAATCCCCCCGCACCGACCGACCGACCGACCGACCGACATGGCAGGTGTGCGCGGGGCCAACCACCCGTCGGCTGGTGACGACGCGGTCTCTCACCCTGCGCCGTACAGTGCCGTACTCACTTGACGCTGTCCCGGATGTCACGGACGTCCTCTGGACTGAGCTCGCCGTCCTGCCGTACCGCGTGGGGTGGGGCGGGGTGGGGTGGGGTGGGGTGGGGTGGGGTGGGGTGGGGTGGGGTGGGTCGTGGGTGCCGTTTGTCAGGCGCGGGTTGTGAACGAGGAGGGGGTTGGAACATTGGCTGGGTTTCTGGCAATGCCCCATCTGTCCAGGGGCTGTGGTGTCCGGGCGCGGGGCGAGGGGCGGGGGGAGATCCCCATTGACCGCCCGCCCGTACTCAGTATGGGTGCGGAGGAACGGGGTCCCCCCTCAGGGTTCCCGGAGCGGCGGACCAGATACCGTTTGGGAGTGTGCCACGACGCCATGACGCGGGTGAAGGTGAAGGGCGGCTTGCATCGTAATCTAACAGAGCATTTCATCCGGCCGAGCGGGGAACGCTTACCGCCTTCACCAGCAGCTCCACCCACCGTGGTTGGTCATCATCTCTGATGGAATGCGTCAAGTCATAGAACAACTGCAGCACAGCCAGGAATGCCGTACATGTTGTAACTGTCAGAACTGTTGTGGCTCGCCCAATACTTGCACGGCATCCATCGTCTTACCAGGCGTTTGCTGAGCGGTCTGCGGAATGTCACTTGCCCATGCAGCACAGCTTCAATGCGCGGCGCCTCCATGACCGCGCTACTGGCTCGCCCGCTTTGTAAACTCAAGCGTTATTCATACGGTATGGAAATACATCCTGCAATTGTTGGTTGGGGCCACTCTCTCAAACCGGCTCCACGAGTTCGACCTCGCAGGATATTTTCACGAAGTGTCTTCTATAATATAAATAAGCCGCCTGTAGAACGGAATGATAACTTTACCTGAGGCCACAGGCCAGCCATTATGCCAGCCTTTCCGTCAGCTGTCGGCCAACGACCAACGGCAACCGTCAAAATTATTAATTACACATGACGCCTGCTGAGATGCTGCCAGCTCAGCGCCGAGGGCGCAAGAGCAGCCTCGACCATGGTATGGATTTGCCGGCTCACAAGGATAGCTGTCATAACGTTGAGGCTTTCGTAAGTCCACGGACCATTTCGAGTCAAAAGCTTCCGGCTTCACCTGCCTTGGCGACTACTCGGCATGGACACACTGCGGCAACCAAATCCAGCACAGCCTGCAAGCAAAGTCGCGAGCCTATACCTCGAGCAACCAAGTGCACTGGTAAGAGCCCGGTCAGACTGGAAGGGGCATGCGCGCATGCCCTTCACTACACCGTATCACGTGACATGGCCCCGGGCAAAATGTCGCTCTCGCTTTGCGACCACAACCCATGGCAAAACGGTCACGGTACGGCAGATGGCAGATGCATATAACGCATAGATTCTTACATTCAACAACAGTGAGAGTAGGTGCATGTTCTCCCCATCACCCGCATCCATCGAGCCTGGACCCGTGCCTACGCACCAAACGAGAGAGATGATCGCCTGGATAGCGCGCTGCCACCCACAGTAGTCGCCGAGCCCGGTTACCGCTACTCGCCGAGTCGGTCACGATGCTATCGCATGCCACCACCTTTCCTGCCATGCCACGCCTCGCACCGCCCTGCCGCCTTCCTATCCGAAACTCCCGCACCACATTTTGCTCCGGTGCCCCGACAATGCGTCAGTGCCCCGCATCGGAGACGCATTGTTGTTTGGGCATACGGACGGGCCCAACATCAGCAGCTCACATCCGCCCCAAGATGTATACCGTAACACGGTACATCGCGAGTGCCGTTCGTCCCCGCGGGAACGCACCTCCAAAGCCAGCAAGGCAAATCCAGGTCCGCCTGCCCCTTCAGTTGCCCCTGCCCCTCCCCTTGCCCCTGCCCCTCCCCCCTACCCCACCGCCTCCCCAGGATATTGGATATTGGCTTGGCCGCTGCTAATCCGCCGGACCGCGTCGTGTGCCTACGGACGCGGCGCCTGTCCCAGTGCCTGTTCGTGGACACGGACCTTGCCTCGCGGTGCCTGTCCAGCACTCCCCCCAGGCCCCGCACCCTTCCCTTCCACCCTCACCCCTTCCCCGCCAGTCCGCGAAGATGTCCTAACAGCCCGCCAGGACGTTCCCAGTGCCGTGCACCGACCGCGCACCACCCTAGAGCATTGGGGCGAGGGACAACGGCGCGCGCTAGGAATTACTAGCTGCTTGCGGCTGCGAGCAAGGGATGTGTCCCGGGTTGCGGTTCACGTGACCCCCTCCCCCGTGAATCGCTCGTCGGCGGAATGACCCTGCGGCGCCACCACGACTGCCGTACAGATCACCAAGATCCGGTCCTGCCGTACTCTGCCATTTTCTGCCACCAAGTTGCTTCGAGCCTCAACTAGTCCCGTCGATGGTCCCTATCTAGCGCATCAAGGAGAGGGGTGCCAGTACGCCCAATGTGTCGATTTCCGTATCCTGCACTCTACATGCGGGTCCCCTCGCGGTCGCTCAACCACCCACCCACAGGGAACGGGAAAGGTAAATACATCGCAGTGCCCGCCGTTCCATAAAAGTTGAGTCGCGACGTAAACGGGATATGCACACACACACACACGCAGCTGCAATTCTAAACACACGCAGCTGTTCTGCCTGCCTAAGAACACACACTGCCGCAGCTGTCGGGACCACCCATCCACCCACCACCACCACCACGATCATCACCACCATGGGAGGTGGTCATTCCACAGCCGGGCACCCGCCGCAGGTGTCGGGGGCTCTAATGGACGTGAGGGCCGCGGGCAACACCGCACATGATTGGCAGGACATCCCGAGCCCTGGGGCCGCCAACAGCCACCAGGCACGTACATTTACGAACACACACATACACACACACCCCATACGCACACATACATACATGGTCTCCTTATCAAATTCCAGTGGGTCCCTTCGAAGAGCTTCTCAGCACCTCAGCGCCCCCCCCCCGCACCGGTGCCTCAAAACGCTCAAGTAGGCCGCATGCCGACCCAACCGCTCTCCCCCGGCCCAGCAACACGAACGCGTCTGTGCGCTGGGCACGACGACGCACTCGCGGGCTGCGTCCCAACGCCCACACCCGCACACCAACACGCACACCCGCACACGGACTGCGGCCAGAAGGCCCCACACCAGCAACCACACCCGCACACGGATTCACCTGCTCCGAAGTTGAGGTAACTACCGGTGTCCCCTCATCCACCCACCCGCGTGCCCCTCCCGCATGCAGAAGCGTAAGCACCGTGTGCGCTTAAATAACAGCCGGCGGAGCTCCTGCCCCAACCGGCGGGCTGTCTCCGTGAGAACTCACTCCTCCCCCTTTCGGTGTCGAGTACAAGTGTCTCCGGACGCATCTTAGCTTGGCATGAACAAGCTGCGGCGCGCGCGCGTTGCCGCTGGTTGGCTGCTCCCCGCCACACGCCCCGGGTGTCCGCGGCCGCCTCCGCCGCCCCGGCCAGCTGCCCCTACCGCCGACGGAGAGCAACCGCCGGCCGCAGCCGCAGCCGGGGCTCATCATCCGCCCTTGCTACCCATCCACCACAGTGCCGGACAGAGAGCTATACCGGTATACGTATCGCCGCGGCGGCCGCTGCCGCTGGCATGGCTGACTCCGCAGGGCCTGTGCCTCTGTCTCTGCCCCTGGCGCCTGTCTGCCTCACACCCGAGACCCCTCCGCGAGCTGCCGGGTCTGATGGCTGTCGGAGCGGCCGTCCCCGCGGCTGAGCAGCGAGGACGACTCGCTGGGCAGCTGCAGCTGCAGCACGGACTCGTTGCGGGGACCGGGCCGCCGACCGAAGGGACGGAACCTGCCGCTCGGAACGGGAAGAGAGAGAGAGAGAGAGAGAGAGAGAGAGAGAGAGCACGGCGGGGCGGGGGTTAAATTGAAAAAAGAAATGAACCCGAAGAACGAACCAGGGCACACCCGGGGCGGGGGGTGAGAAGCCGCGTGTGGGGGAAAGTCTTTGGCCGGGACTCGGAAGTGGTGGTAGGTATGTCCAGACGTTGCCGCAAGGAGCTCCAGGGGCCCCCATTGGTCTCCGGCCACCCGCATGCAAGCAGCCGCCCCTGGGGGAGAGCTACGGAAGACGCCCAAAACACATTTGGGCGGTTCTGGGCGGGTTTCTCATTAAACACACTTGCGTCGCCGGGGCGCACCCGTCCCGTCTCGGCCTTCTCGTCCCTCACCCTCACCTGCTGAACCGCGACTGCGCCGGAGCCGGCGCAGCGTCGCCCTCCGCCGCCAGCGGGCGGAAGCCGTTGGCGCCTCCGCCCTCGCCTCCCCCACCTGCAGCCGCGTCATGGGCGTCCCCCGACCCCGCCCCTCGCTTCCGCCAGCCCATCAGCGCCAGACCCGACCGCCACACCGACCGCACCCCTCCGCCCTCTCCGCCGCCCTTCATCGCGACCCCCTTCCCCTTGCCCACGTCCACCCAGGCTGCCGGCGCCGTGGCGGCGGCGGCGCCGCCGGCCTCGGGCGACGGCGGCGGGTGGCTGCCCCCCGAGGGCGCCCCGGGCATGTGCGGGTAGTGGGCTGCGGAGGCCCGCGCCAGGCCCCCGGTGATCATGTGGCCCATGGAGCGCAGCATGCTCTGCATGAGGCCGCGCCGCGGGGCGGGGTCCATGATGGGGAAGTCCGCGTACAGCGCGGCGCGGTCCGCCGGGGGCAGCAGCGGGTTGGAGCCGGGGCCGGAGATGAAGGCGGCGTGCGCCACGGAGGCTGCGGTGGTCGGGGCGGGGTTGGAGGGGCGGGAGGGGCGGGAGGCGGCAACAGGTGGGAGGAAGTCGGCCAAGGCTTGCAGCCTGATAGCCACGACCGCCGGGGCCAGTTGGCCATGTGGTTGGCCACACGGTTGGGGATTATATACAGATCCGCCAAGGGACGGGGTCGTCCCCTTCGTTCTCGCGGCCCCATACGACACCGGCACTCACGTGCCACCGGCCACCCTGAGGCACCGATCATCGGCCGTTCTTTCCCAGGGCCCAAAACCATGTTAAGCCCCGCATCCGCGTCAAGCAGTTCTCATTCAGGATTCATTGCCCCTGCATTACCCTGCAGAAGTCTCCTGTTTGAACAGCGTCAGCATAATTCCTTATCTGCACAGCCATACGGTAGATGGACCTGCCGCCTCAACTACTTAGTTAAGCTCCCCCCCGCCCCGCCATGCCCGGGGCCGCGCACCCCCTCCCCCGCCGCCCCGCCCCGCCCGGCCCCCACCTGCCACCGGCTGCCTGGGTATCCCCAACATGTCCTGCAGCTCCGGCTGCACCGCCAGCATGTGCTCCAGCCCCTCCCGGTCCAGGGCGTACAGCTCGCAGCAGTTGCGAGCGATGACGGTGGCGGGCCACACGCCCCCGTGGAGCACACCCGCCTGGCCGAAGAAGTAGCGGGGCTTCAGGCGGCCCTGGGCGCCGCGGTGGGCAAAGAGGCACAGGCCAGGGGGTGGGGGCCGAGGAAACTTGTCTTTATTGAAGTCAAATTAAAGTGGCATAGAACGAGGCCAGGGGCATTGTGGAGATGATGGTGGGTTTGCGGCTAGGCAGTTTGTGTAACCGGAGTACAGTACAGTTCAGTCCCGCGCAGCACGATCCAATGCAGTACAGTGGAGTTCAGTGCAGTACCATGCCGTGATGTGGAAGACGGCCATGTAGCACTTCGCGCGCAGATACGGCATGCGGGCCATGGACTGCAGCATCCGGTAGGGACGGAGGGGGGCGCACCGACCCGTACCTCCGTCGTGTACGGCATGTGCCGCAGCTCGTCCTTGTGTACGGCTTCAAAGATGCGCCAGGGCTCCACATCGGCGGGGAACATGTACGTCCGGACCTGACAGGGTTCCGGAGCGTACGAGCGGGTTGCGAGGGAGCGCACGAGAACAAACCTTCTACCATCCGCCACAACACCTGTCCGACCAGAGATGACTCGGTGGGAGGAAATGGCGCGCGTCCGGGCGGGATACCCAAAGAGGGCGTGACCGCAGTCAACTTTCTATGCGGGGGCGCGAGCTGTGATGCAGAGGCACCTCAACACTGTGGATGATACGGTACGCCCGTGCCCATGCTGCCCCCCTATTTTCAATTTAGGCCCCGCCACCGCGCCACCAGCGCCGCCTTTCCCCGCCTCCAGCCCCCACCTCCAGCAGCCCCTCCGACACAATGTACAGCCCGTCCACGTAGTCCCCCTGCATCGCCACAATGTCGCCTGCAGGAAGAGGGTCGTGGAGGTCAGGGCGTCAAGGGGGGTAGGGAACGGGAGTACACAACCAATGAACTACGCTGACTGCCAAAGGAACGATCCGATGAAGGGTGTGTGTCAGGAGGTGGACAGAGCTAGGCGCCTTTTGGCATAGGTAGGTGGCGGATGTATGCGGGTGGGAACGAGGCGAGGGAGAGGGCGCAGCACCTGCAAGAGGATGCACCGCACCGCCCCCTGACCGGGCCATCTCAGTACCGCCGCCCGCCCTTCACAGCCCGCCCTTCACCGCCCGCCCTTCACACCCTGCCCTTCATCGCCCGCCCTTCACACCCTGCCCTTCACAGCCCGCCCTTCACACCCTGCCCTTCACAGCCCGCCCTTCACCGCCCGCCCTTCACACCCTACCCTTCACAGCCCGCCCTTCACACCCTGCCCTTCACAGCCCGCCCTTCACACCCTGCCCTTCACAGCCCGCCCTTCACACCCTGCCCTTCACAGCCCGCCCTTCACCGCCCGCCCTTCACACCCTGCCCTTCACCGCCCGCCCTTCACACCCTGCCCTTCACCGCCCGCCCTTCACACCCTGCCCTTCACAGCCCGCCCTTCACACCCTGCCCTTCACAGCCCGCCCTCCTCCACCTCAAGCTGCGGCTTGAACCCCACTCGCGGCCCCCCTACCTGGCTGGTCTGCCCGTGCGACAACCCCCTCCGCCTTGTGCTCTGTTCCAATCCCCTCCCAGAGCCCTCCTTTCTAGCTCGCTCTTATGTCGATCAAGGCAGCGAAACCGCAAGCTCCCCTTGCAGGCCCCCTCCCCGGCTCCCCTCGCGGGCGGGCTCCCTCCCCGGCCCCGCGCCCGGCCATGCGGTCCCGCCTACCGACCGCCCCAAGACGGGTCACGCGCGCCCCAACCCCCGAACCGTCCCACCTCCAACGATGCCCCCCCGGGGGCTCTCCCAACTCGCCCATCTCCCCCTCGGCACCTCCATCCCGCCACCCACCCTCCACAAAGTAGAAGGGTTTGAACTGCGACACCAGCTCGATGAGCACGTGGGGCGGTAGGCGGGAGACGCCGGGGATGCGCGACAGCATGTCGTTGTAGAAGGTCGTCAGAAGGCGGGCGCGCAGCTTGAAGGGCAGCTCCGCCAGCACCGCGGCCTCGTCGCGCTTGATCATCTTGCCTACAGGGCGGGTAGGGGACATGCGGTGGTGGAGGTGGCGGGTAATGAGAAGCCCACACATAACCGCCCACCCGGAGGTGGTGGTGGTGGTGGAATGGGAAGGCAATGGAGTGGGGAGGGCGTGGAGGGGGAATGGTCACGGCCACCGGGCGGACGAAGGCAAGGAGGAGCAGGGCTTCGTGAAGGGACGGTCGGGCGAGTCGTGGGAGGTGGAAACGGCAATTACAGGCTGGCGGGCTCATCCCCATCCGGATCCCCAACACGCTTCCCCAACCCTGACCCACATCCCCAACCCCGACCCACATCCCCAACCCTGACCCACATCCCCAACCCTGACCCACATCCCCAACCCTGACCCACATCCCCAACCCTGACCCACATCCCCAACCCTGACCCACATCCCCAACCCTGACCCGACACCCGAGGTTCAAGGCCCCTGATCACCCACTCGAGTAGTAGTCGAAGTAGTTGTAGACCCGCCGACTGAGCTCGGAAGGCACGGAGCGCGTCTTGAGCACATCCATGACCTGAGGGCAGGAAGGGGTCGCCAGGGGAAAGGAGTGGGCGGCGGAGGACCCGACCCGATCATGCCAACTTGTTGTGCCTCGCCCTTCCAAGGTGCTATCATACACGAGGCCTGTATGAGGCCTATATGAGGACGTCGTACCCCAAGTTGGACACGTCGGATCCGGATCCGGAACCGCACGGCCGCCGCGCCGCCATGCTCGGTCACATGTCCGACCTGGGAAAGACCGCACTGGCCTTCCGAATGATGCTCGGGACGTGGACCGGCCGATGGGCCGGACCCCGCTCACCATCTGTTTCTTGGCGGCTATGTTGGTCTGCTGGACGTTTTTGATGGCCATGATGTTGGTGATTGAGGAGGTGACGTAGCCCACCAGCGACACACCCAGGCACATGACGAAGATGGCCAGAATCTGGCGGAGGGGAGGGGGCGGGAGCGGATGTGCGCAGAGAGAAGGGGTGGAGGAGGGGACGAGGGCACGGGGGAGGGGAGGGGTCCGGACACTCGGACAGGGCTCCGGGGGGCGCTGCCCCAGCCCCCAAGCCTCGAGGCAGGTGGCATCTGCTATCCCAGCCGGCCCGCTGCGGGCATCCCTCCGCAGAACCGCGCCCGCCCCCGTTCCCGGGGCGATGGGGCCGCCCCACCCCCACGCTGACAGGGCCCCACCCGCCCTACCGCCGCAAGCGCCGGGCAACACCGTCGACCCCACCACGTCACCAGCTTTGCTTCAGAAACTGCCGCCCACTGTCCCGTGGCTCCCCGGACTCAACGCCCCCTTTTACGTCAATCAAGACAGCAAAAACCCGAAGCCTCAAAGGAGTCGCGGAGGTAGGCAGCGGTCGGCCGGGCGGCCGACGACGCACGTTGATGCCCCCATTGACGTCCTCCGCGCCTGCCGCCCTGCCCCTCACCTTCTCCTTGTCGGTCTTGGGGGTGATGTCGCCGTACCCCACCGTGGCGGTGGTGGTGAAGGCCCAGTAGAGCGAGGTCAGGTACTTGGTGGCCAGGTCTGGACCGGGTGGGACGGGAGGCGGGGAGGTAGCGTAAAACAAGCTCAGGTCGCATCCAACACTCCCGTGGGACGGGACGGGGGGTTAGGGGCCACGGAGCAGCAACGAACAAGGCCACTCGAGGGATCTGAGCGGCAAGGTCCTTCCCTATGAGGGGTTGGCGCGGGGCGGCGGTGGCGGGGGCATCTAGCAACCGTACGCTCGAGCCCAGGGTGCGACCCCTGCCCCGACCCCTGCCCCGACCCCTGCCCCGACCCCTGCCCCGACCCCTGCCCCGACCCCTGCCCCGACCCCTGCCCCGACGCCTGCCCCGACGCCTGCCCCGACCCCTGCCCCGACCCCTGCCCCGACCCCTGCCCCGACCCCTGCCCCGACCCCTGCCCCGACCCCTGCCCCGACCCCTGCCCCGACCCCTGCCCCAACCCCTACCCCGACCCCTGCCCCGACCCCTGCCCCGACCCCTGCCCCGACCCCTGCCCCGACCCCTGCCCCAACCCCTCCCCCGACCCCTGCCCCGACCCCTGCCCCGACCCCTCCCCCGACCCCTCCCCCGGGCTCACCCGCGTCCTGCACCCCGTAGGCCGCCACCCAGGTCTGCGGCCCCAGCCCGTCCAGGTAGGCCATGTAGTAGAAGACGCAGGCGGACAGGTGGGCCATCAGACACACCGACAGGATGAAGGCCATCACCTGCCCGAGCAAGGGGGAGGACAGGGGGGGGCGGGTACGGGGAGGAGGGCGGGGAGGGGTGGTGTAAACACGCGGCAGCGAGTGCAGCGCGGAAGCCCGCCCACCCCCTCCTCGCCGGCCCCTCAATGACCGCCTCTCCCCATCCCGGACCCCCGCCCCATCCGCTGCTCCTTGCCCTGCCCACAACCACCGCGCTTCCCCCCCGGCCACACACCGGGCACGGGCAGACTTTTGGGCGCCACTCGGCCCCTCGCATGTCACGCACTCCTGTTCTGCCTGCTTGAATACGGTAACACACACACACACACACACGCTCGACTTCGCTTCTCGCGGCTCCGTTTCCTTTTACGCACACGCATCGTTTACGCATACGCCCTCGGGTTCCCATCGCAACCGTCAGCCGTGCAGCGGCGGCTCCCCACCGCACCCCACCGCTCCGTACCTGCAGCGCTCCCCGGTCGATGAACATCTCCATGCGCTCCAGTATGCGCGGCAGCCGGATGACCCTCAGCAGGCGGTACATCCGGATCATGCGGATCACCTTGCCCACGCGCATGACGCGGAGGAGCTGCGGCGCGGGGGGGCGACATGGTGGGGAGGGGCGTAGGAAATGGGTAGACATGTTCATACGTGTGAAAGAGCAAGAGGTGGGGAGGGGGTCGATGGGGGTTCAACGGGGGCCCAATGAAGGACATAAGAAAGGCAAGCGGCGCGGGGAACAGCCAAGGACGCACCGCGCCAGGTCGGGGCAGGGGGCCGGCAAGCAGCAGCGTCGGGGTTTGCGGGTGCGGATAGGTCAGTAGGTGGGACGTCGAGCGGCATCCAGGTTGGGACTGCGCCGCCGCCAGTGAGTGGCCACCGCCAGGCCCACCTGGGGCCGGAACCCCGCAACTCAAGCCCACCACCCTTGATGGGCGCGATCGCCACCACCGCCACCTCGACCAACCACGAACCCCAACCCAGCACCGCCACCACCACGACCGCCACCACCGCCGCCGCCACCACCGCGGCCGCCACCACCACCATCATACCCGCTGCCGCACCCGCCACCACCACCACCACCACCACCATCATACCCGCTGCCGCACCCGCCGCCACCACCTCCCCTCGGCACCGTCCGCCCTCCCGTCCCCACCTTGAGCATGGACAGGAAGCCCATGGTGCCCGCAGTGATGAGGTCGTAGGGGATGATGCAGATGATGTCCAGCAGGAACCAGGTCTTGAAGTAGTGCCGGGCGATGCGCCACCGCTCCGTTACCAGGTGGCCCTTGCTGTCGTAGTAGGCGGTCCTGCGTGTGAGTGTGTAGTGTGTGTTTAGTGAGAAGCCCACCCGAACCACCCGTGAGTGTGCGTGTTATGAAAACAAACCCGCCCGACCGAAGTGTGTGTTTCTTAGGCAGGCAGAACAGGAGTGCGTGTGTGTATCTAACAATAAGCCCCACTCGTGTGTGTGTGTATGTGTTACGTATCTGACCGGGCGTGACGCCCCTTTTGTTCACCTGAAGTTGAGGTAGATGTCGAACAAGAAGGCCAGGTCCACGCACAGCTCCACGATGCCCGCCCAGTCTCCATCCAGCGTGTCACCCTGACCGGGGCGGCGGGGACGCACGGCAGGTTCTTGATTGTTCTCAGCGGGCAGTTCGGCTCAGCGGACCCACAGGAATGCGCGCGGGGCGGCGGGCCGGAGTATGGAGGACAGGCGGACAGGTTGGTCGGTCTGTCGACAGGTAAACAAGGACCGTGTTTTCTATTTTGACCCTCGCCATGATGCCGACCCACGCGGGTACCTACACACGAGCACATACCTCTCTAGACCCCGGTTGGCATCTACCCCCTTCGCGTCCGTGTGCCCCCATCCCACCACCCGGCCTGAGCGCTGAACCCCACCTCCCGTCCGTGACTTCTTCCTCCCCTTCCCGCGCACATTCGGCACACATAACAACCCACCTCGCCTTCCCGATGTCACCTTGCCCACCCCCGAGCCCTCCGGCCCCCCTCCGGCCCGGCCCCCCTCCTCCCCAACCCCTCGCATCCGATCGTGTCCACCAGTCCGCCCTCCCACTCCTCTCCATCCGGCCCACGGCCCCTCGCCCCTCCCGTTCAATCCATTGGATCCCAGCCATGCCGGCCCTCCTCCCCGCGCAGCATGAATACGGTGTCTCTATCAAGATGTCCTCCGCCCGCGCAGTATGAGTATGTCCACCAATGTCCTCCGCCCGCGCAGTATGAATGTGTCTACCAACGTCCCTCCCCTCCGCGCCCCGATCGCACCGAGAGTCCGAAGCAGATGATGACGGGCGAGCCGAACAGCACCCACACCAGCAGTATGAGGATAAAGAGGTCCCACTTGGTGCGCCCCTCGGGGCGGATGAGGCCCACGGTGTAGAGCTTGAGATAGTCCCACAGGGTCATGGGCCGGAAGTACTCCTCGTCGTCCCCTGCACCGGGAAGGCCAAACGGGATTGGGTTAGGGACAACCGATCAAGGCGCCGCCAGAGTAATTGGAGTTCTGACGAAGGCGCAATCCGTAGCCGGTTCTCCAGATGCGGAGGCGGCAGCGGGACGGCACAGGGCGCCACAAGGGGTGCGTCGGGCCGGTCGGTAGTTTTGTTCCATGAAACCCGGTGACACCGAGAAAATCCTCCTGCCGCGCACCTATCATGGGCGTGTGCTCGTAGTTGGTGTCCTGGGACAACCAGGGGTGCGGGTCGTCCGGTCCGCCCGCACCGCCGCCAGCCTCCTGGGACTTGCCGCTGCCGGCCCCCCCGCCGCCGTGCAGCAGCGACATGCGCGACGCGGCACCGCCGCCGGCGCCTGCCGCCGCCGACATCACCGACGACCGCATGAGACCCGTGGGTCGCTGCATCGCGTCGACGCTGCCGCGGCGGCTGGCGACCCGCAGCAGCTGCACCGAGTCCGTGTGCAGCGACCAGTGCGACTGCTCCGCCCGCTGGCGGTACAGTTCCACCAGCCGGGGCGGGATGCCCTTGAAGTGCCTGCGGGAGGGAGGGAGGCGTTCACAGAGGACGACGCGGCGGGAGCAGCGACCCACGGGTCAGTCGGCTGACGACTCCACATCATCTACCGCGTCTGCGGGCTGCGGCAACCCCATGCGCCGGGCTGCGTGTGTCTGGGGTGTTTTTGATCCAACCCCCAGAAGCATCCGACACGCCGCACGCACGCAACCCGCGCCGCTCCAATCGTCGTCGTGCATCTCCTGCCCCGCTGGGGTAGTGGCCTCCCCGGCCCCGCCCCAAACAAACCTGTCGGACCACCTACGGGGGACCTACGGCCAGACGGTCCTCTGCCCCCAGACCGCGGCCCACCCCCATACCCCACCTACTTGATGCTGGCGACCTCCGCCGGCTCGTGGTCCAGATCCGTACCGCTGGCTGACCGTACACTGCCACGCGCCAGGGAGGGCGCCCCGCCGCCGCCGCCGATCGACATCCTCGCCAGGTCCAGACCCCGGAGCCCGCCGAAGCCGCTGCTGGCGCCCGTGCCGCCGGTCGGACCCGACAGCGGCGGGGCGAAGTCGCCGACTGGCGACGGCTCCTCCCACGGCGGCAGCGGCGGCGAGGACGGCGCCCCGGCCGGCAGGTCGTCGGCGCTGCTGCTGCCGTGTCGGAGCGTAGGGAACAGCCTGCCGACCGCGCTGGAGGCGTGGTATGCACCGTGGGTGTGGTGGAAGGGCCGGCTGCCCAGGCTGTTGCTGTGTGCGTGATGGTGGTGGTGGTGCTGCTGTCCGTGGCCGAGGCTGTAGCTGTGGTGGATCAGGGTTTGCGGCTGTGGCGCGCCGCCGCTGCCCTGCGCCTGCGACCCCAGGCCCGCGCCGTTGACGATGCTGGAGCTGATGCTGAGGGAGGAGAGGTTCTGGGAGCCGTACGGCTCGGGCGCGGCGGCGACATCATCGCTGACGCCGCCGGGGGCGAGGGCGCGGCTGCCCGCGGCGGCGACCAAGCTCTCCGGTAACGTGGAGAACGAAGGCATGGTCTCCTACAGGCCGGCAGCGGAGCGCAAAGGCGCGGAGCCGGAGGCGGGGAAATGGAAACTTGGTCGACTTGAAAACGCAGTGTGACTGCCAGGACAACGTTCCGGGACGCGGAACGGAAAACCCGGGACGGGGAAAGGTGTACAGTAATTGATACACAACGATGAACTGCACCGGCCGTCAGGTCCGCGGCAGGGGGTTAGGAGCGGTGGGGGTCAGTCGGCCCACCGCGTCACCGCCATCCACGACCAACGGAACCCCACCTTGTCACGTGATGGACGACGCCCGTCACATCACGCGGATCGGGTCCGGCCTGCGGGGTGGGACCATGTCCTAAACGCATCGCAGGCGAGCGCGGTAGTCCGCGGCGCGGCGCATCCGCCGCGGCCAGCCGCGCCCAAGCAGTGCCGCACCAAGCCCACCGTCCCACGCAACACTCCCCAGCGCTGAGTGGCCGCCCAACGTCCCGCCCACCCACCCACGGGTTTGGTTTTTCTTTTCTTTCTAATCCCCATGGTTTTTCTTTTCTTTCTTATCCCTACGGTTTTTCTTTTCTTCCCAAACCCGGCTCCTTCCACCACGCCTCCCTTCACCGCACCTGCACAGCAATCGGCGCGTCCGCCGACCCCGACCGCAGCACCGCCGCACCCCGTCTCCGGGGGCGCCCGGGCTCTGCCGGTGCTGCTCCTGCAGGTGCCCCGACCGAGGTCCGAGAGCGGTCGCCAGCACCCCGGCCGGGGGCAGCGTTCCGTCCCGAGGCATCCATTTCCCGCACCGTGCGGGTCTGGGCGGCGGGCGCGGCGAACGCGGACGCCTGCTGGTCCCCGCCCTGCCCAACCCCAGCCTGACCGCCCTGCCCGTTCCTGCGAGAGGGACCAGCGCCTCTGCTGCCCCTGAGGTAGCGACGGGCAGCAGGGAAGGTTTTACTTTGTTCGGTTACGCTTCTTCTGTGTAATGGTTTGGGTTACACAAAAAAACACCCTCAGGCGCAACGGAGGCAGCGCGACGGCACGGGACACGGACAGGAAGAGGCGGGGCTGAAGGGAAGAGAGTTTCCCTGCTCTCCTAGCAATCAATTGCCGAGCAATCAGTTGCAGAGACAACCATCAAACCGAGTCCAAAGCTGATGGGGTTCCGCCTTTCCCTGCCAGAGCTGGAGCACTGCCCAACCAGACAGGCTCTGCGCCCATCCCAGAACAGGGCCACAAATCCGAGGGCAGCCAAGCAATCGGCACAGCAGCACCCGCCAGCACTACACCTCCCGCTGCCCGCCGTCAGGCGTCGCTGCTGCTGCCCGGCGCCGCCTCGCGCTGCGTTGGGTCCCACCTGGCTGACACGCCCAAGCGGAAGGACGGGTCGGCGCCCGGCTCCCCGCTTGACTCGTCCGAGGACAAGGAGGGGCGCCTGAAGCGCCGCCCCGGGCTGCCCGGGGACAAAGCCAGGCTGGGTTCCTCCGGGCTGCTGCCGCTGGGGCGGGTGCTGCCGCCGGCGTGGCTGAGGCCGCTGAGCTGCCGCGCGCCTTGGGTGCCCATGCCCGCTGACAGCAGGCTGACGCTGCCAAAGCCACCGCTGACCCCCTCCCGGGAGCTCCGCAGATTGTTGCATGTGAAGTCGAAGGAGGAGGACTTGAGAAGGGGCTCCGTGCCGCCGCCGGCGGACGCACGGGTGGCGGAGGCGGCTGAAGCCGCCGCTGCGGCAGCCGCATTCGCCGATGCAGCTGTGTGGGAGGGAGCCCAAGGTACAGTTGTGGCCAAGGGTTAGATTTTGACTGGCTGCTTTGGATCAGCGGACGAGCGTCAGGATAACATACAAATGGATTTGACGAAAGGTAAGACTCATGCGACTCGGGGTGTTGCCGTACGGCAAGCCTGGCAAGAAGTGTGGCAGGCGACGAAAGGCACTTACTTCTTCCGTTTTGACAGCACAATCGCGCCACAATAGAGTACGCGCAGCTGTCCAGATGTGGGGGAATAATCTGGGTTCAGGTGCTTGACACGACGGGTGGGTTGGGAGGGATTTGTGCAACTACAAAGCTTGCAGATGATGCGCACCTGCTGAAGAGGCTGATACCAGGAGAGCCGATGCCGATGTTGCCGCATCTTGAATTTTGCGGTCCAAGGCCTCCAGCCGTTCCTGGACCCTGACAGACATATGGGAATCATGACCACCAGTCTTACAGGTGACTAAGATAGCAAAGCACATGGAACCATGCTGCCTTACCATAATTTGTTTTCCTCGTCTTGCTTGCGCTGGTCGGCGAACTGCTTTAGCATCGTGTCCTGTTGTTTCCGCAGACCCTCCAACTCCTCATGAAGCTGTTGCATAAGGCGCTTCATGCTAACAACGGGAGAGTCTCCCTCATGGCGTTGTAGGAACGACTCCCGGCGAGCCGGACTCGCACCCTCCATACTTTTGTGTCCAAAAGTTTGGACTGCGCGTGCAGGTGTCACCTTTCCTCAATGATAATGCCTCTCCACTTAATCACGACGCACGTGCGCAGAATCTCAATCATCAGCAGCTTCTATAAAAACTAATTGCAGAGGCTTTCACGGTCAAAGCCGCCAGAAATTCAATCAAAGACAATTCTGCGTTACAACACGTGATCACATAAATTGGCCACACTGCAGCAGTGGTGCTGTGCACATCGCCGGCGCGATTCCGGTTGTACAGGACTGACGAATTCGGTTTGTACTGACACGACTTTCTGACCTGCGTTCTCGTCGAGCATTTTATTCTTGCACTCCATATCTCAGGCAGTTCTTGTTCCGCTTCGCTGATATGCTTGTGCACCAGCGATCCCTTCGTGTGCACCAACTCTTGAACGCCATATCATCTATTCTCTGCGGTAAGCCGAGGCCCACATGGCGCTCAAATTCAAATGGTATACTTACCGAGATCTTACAAGACTTTTCCTGTCGCACAGATGTGGCTGCGGGGTCCGACGCCGCAGCTGTCCATAGCGGGCGGGCGTCCACACAGCAAAGCGGAACTCCTGGCGCTTCTGTCAGGTATGAATAACGGCACTCATTTTTATCATCACTTGCCCTCCTCCGGAACCCATCGCGCACCTCCCTCGTCCCCTCCCGCCTCTCTTAACCCCCGCCGCAATATCCAGCGCTGCCCCGCGACGGCCGCCAGCACACACGCGCGCAGCGGTCTTGAATGGTGATGGGCCTCTCGACCCGCCATCATGGCTGGGACCACGCCGCGCCGTCGGCCTTGCGCCGGTACCCGCGGCCTCGCCTCCGCCGCCGGACGCTTACCTGTTGCCATCGCCCTTACAGCCGCTGCCGGCGCGACAACAGCACCACCACCACCACCGGCACCAGGTTAAGGAGCAGCAGCAGCGGCAGCAGCAGCAGCGGCAGCAGCAGCAGCGGCAGCTGCAGCAGCGGCAGCTGCAGCAGCGGCAGCTGCAGCTGCAGCGGGATCAGCAGCACCAAAACGTTCAGAAGCAACAGCAGCAGCGGGAAGAGCCGAACCAGCGGTCCCCCAGCAGCCCTTCCGACTTCACAGCCCACGGAGCGGTGCACCCATCAGTCAGCAGCAGCAGCAGCCTAATCTGCGCCGCAGCTACCCGTTCCGCGCCCCCGGGCGCCGTCCGGCTCTTCTCCAGCGGCGCTGGGGCGCCCCAGAGCCCGGGACCACCGCTCGAGCAGCCTCCCCCGGAGCCCCCGCCCCAGTCCCCGCCCCCGCCCCCGCAGGGGGGCCGCCAACAGGAACCGCTGGAGGCGCAGACTCAGCCGGACGGGACGCACCGAAAGGGGCGGTGGCACCACCGCCATAACCGACAGTATTACAAGCACCGCAAAAAGGAGGAGGGAGCCGGGTCGCAGGCCTATGTCCCCTCAGCCCGGGCGGACGGCGGGGAACCGCATGGCCGCACCGGGCACCGGGGACCATCCCCGTCAAGCCGGGGCGTTGGTCGGGCACAGCAGGATGAAGCGACTGCGGCAGCGGCAGCAGCAGCAGCAGCAGCCGGGCAATCGTCAAGAGCTTATCGGGCGGTGCAGCAGCGGCAGCACGAGGCACTGCTGCGGACGACCTCCCTGGACGAGCTCCTGCACTGGTTCCGTACAAATGGCGGCGGCGGGGGTAGTGGTGGCGGCGGCGGGGGTAGTGGCGGGGGCCCTTTCGATGGCCTGGCGGTGGGAGATGGGAGCCTGGAGTACGGCAGCAGTATCAGCAGCAGCGGCGGCGGCGGCGAGCTTCCGGACCCCGCTCCGGCGCGCATTCTGTGGGACGTGGATATCGCCCGGACCTTCCTGTCAAAACTGGCTGATGTGTACGAGCACATGCCGCATGTCGTACAGGCAAAACGGGACTTGCTGGCGGCGGCGGCGGCGCAGTGGCGGCAGCAAGGCGACGTCGACGACGCTCAGCGGCGGCTGCCGCTCCACGTGGCCCCGACGCCGTCGGCGGCGGCAGGCCTGCTGGCGCGCATGCGCGGTGCCGTACGCGGCGACCCCATCCGCGGCGACGGCACCGACGGCGCCGATGGCAGTTACCGCCCGGGTCGGGATCTTGTGATGGCTGTAGCAGCACCTGTCCTGCTGGGCGGTAGCAGCTACGGCAGCAACAGGGACGCCCCGCTGGCGGTGATCCGTCTTGCGACTGAGTTGGCCCGGGCGGGTGCGCTGCCGCCCATGATACAGCCCCCGCAACTACGGCCTGGGGCCATCGTCACAGCCACAATCTCTGGCGGCACCGACGGCAGGGAGCCCGACGGTCCATCAACCGGACCCGACGCTAGGCCCACTGCCGATGCCGCAACCGCCACCGCCGCTTCCGCCGATGCTGTTGCCGACGGCGTGGAGGCGGTTGCATTGTGGGCCCGCGTGCAAGACGTGCTCCGGAACCTGAGGTTGCGGAATCTGGAGGGCGCGGAGGGTCTAATGATGCAACACGTGCAGGCGGCGTCGTGGCTGCGCCTGGAGCTGGGCGTGGCGGTGGCGGAGGCGATGTATCGAGCGCAGGGACAGGGCCGGGCGCTGGCGGAACGTCATGCGCAGGGACAGGGGCTGACGCAGGCGCAGGCACAGGAGGAGGGACAGGGCGGCGCCGGGCCTGCCGCTGGGGCTGCCGCCTGCGCGGCGCCGCCACCGGGCACTCCCGTTGGCGCCGCGGCGGCCGCAGACGGTGCCGGCATCCCCGCATCGGATCGCGGGCCGCGGTGGTACGTCCATATGCCGCAGGAGATCAGCGAGGTGCTGCGGGCGGTGCGCTGGCAGACGGAGGGTGACAGGGCCGGGACGTACCTGGGGCCAGGGCAGCTGCTGCAGCTGGCGCGGCGTCTGGCGGCGGCGGAGGCGCGGGGCGAGCAGCTGCGGCGGAGCAGCCGGGGGCCGGCGGCGGCCGACGGCGGCGGTGGACCCGGCGGCGGCGGCGGGGGCCGGGAGCGCCGTGAGCTGTCCTGGGCGGAGAGGCGCGCGCAGAATTTCTACGGAAATGCACGGGTGCGTACGGAAACCACCTGTGGGGCTGGGAAACTGTCGTACGAATTGCGGAGGAAGGCGCGGGAGATGCGGTCGGGCGGCGGTTGTCGGCCGCCCGTCGGGGGCGACGAGGGAGGAACGGCGGGCGCGCTTTGTGGGGGCGCCACGATCCGGTCGGCGGGATCGAGGGCATGGCAGAGCGGCTTGTCGGCGGGGTGCGATTAGAGAGGCCCGCAACAAGCTCTGTCACTGCCAGGGCAGCCGCTGCTGCGCTGTAGGCCCCCCCCCCATGGAGCCGCCGCGACCCAAACGGAGCCGCGACCCACGCTTCGTCTGACTTTGTATTTCATCGATGGCCCTGCCCCGCAGGCCTGGCTGGAGGGCTTGGTGGTCGCCAGCGCCCGTCAGCATCTCCGACGGGTCAATGGGAACCCCCTCGAGCAGCGTGCCAGCGCCAGCCTCAGCGCCACTACCAGCTTGAATGCTGATGGCGACAGTAATTGTGACAGTGACAGTGTCAACGACAGAGACAGCGGCGATTCTTGGAGGCTGCGGGGCACAGCGCGCGGCGCGGTGTGGCCAGGGGCTACGGCTGGCGGCAGTGGCGGCGGGGGGCCCGTTGGCGCTGCATCGGCAGCCGAACGCGACGGCGGCCGCGGCGGCGACGCTGTGACCGCGGCGGCGGCGGCGGAATCATCACACGGCCTGGTTTCGGAGCTCCACTCGCTGGCGCTGGCCTGCCTGGCGCTGCAGAAACAGGTACGACAGGCGGGCGGCCCGATGCGGGCCCCGACGACGGATTACCGTATAAGGCGTGTCGCAATCGGACGGGTCGATCAGCAAGGCGACCACCACCATCTGCGGCACGGTGAACACCAGGAGGTTTAGAATTTTAGATAAGAGAACCGCCCGATCCAAACCAAGCACCAATGTACTTAACATATCAACCTGCGAATTGGAAGACATGAGAACCCCAGGGTGTGCATGTGCCACAACAGCGAAAACATGGCACATGCCAGCCAAGGGGGTTGGTTGTTGCTGCATCGATGTATTCGGTTTCCACACGCAGCTGAAGGACAGCAGCGCCTGATGAGTGACGCGGATGAAGGTCACGCCACGGCGGGCAGCCCATCGCGACGGCTCGGTGCGTGTATTTATGTGCGTTTCCCCGGCCCCAGCAGGCGCCATACAAGGACGGGGACATGGGGGCTGTGGCGGAGAGGGTACAGGTACGGAGGGGCCGTGTGGGAAGGTGTACGGCATGTCGTGGTCGAGGGGATGTGGTAACGGCAGCTGGGAAACCATGCCAAAGCCATGCGCGGCAATAGTGGCGATGGTTATGGTGATGGTGGTGGTGATACTACGGTGGTAACCGGATGTTACGGACCTGGGCTGAGTTGGGTTGGGTTCGACTGGGTGTTCCCTGAACTCGTGCAGGCCAGTTGGTTTTGTGTACTTGCGAAGAGGGTAGCACTTTGTGCTTTTCTCCTTCTCCTTCGCCTGCCTAGGAGTGGACACTTGGGTTCGGATTTGGTCCTTGGTTCCGCAACGCACCGTCCGGCGGCTTGACCCGCCGCGATGCCGCTCGGCCTCCCTCCTCCGCCTTCGTCTCCCTGCGCTCGAGTATATCCCGCAGGACGCCCTGGGTAACCTCTTGCTCCGAAACCAGTCCATCCGCGATCGGGCTGCCGACGAGCCCCGGCGCCGGCGGGAGGGCTGGCCGGAAAGGGAGCCACAGCTCCAAGCCGCACCGGAGCCGCCGCCGCTACTGCCGCTGGATGCCCTCCTCGAGCTGCTGCTACATCCCCACAACAGGGCTCCGCCGCTGGCGCTGCGCCGCGCCGCGGCGCGGCTGCTCGCGCCCGGCGGCGACGGCGGCGTCGCCTGGCGGCTCGTCCAACCAACGGAGTACGACATGCTGCTGCAGCGGCTGATGGGCCAACCGACGGAGTGGGCGTGGCCGCCGCCGCCGTGGCCCACGGCGCCGACAGCAGCGCCGTTGGAGGTGGCGGCGGCGGCGGCGCCGGCGCCGCCGCCGCCGCCGTCGGAGTTGCCGGAGGGTCTCGCGCCGCTGGTTTTGGGCGTCGAGCGGCTGCTGTCGGATGCGGAGGAGGGGCTCAGGTACGGCGGCGGCGGCGGCGGCGGAGGTGGTCTCTGGTGGGGCCGCAGCTCTGTAATGGGTACGGCAGAGACGCCGGCGGCAGAAACGCACTGGTCAGCGGATCCACCGCTCGAAGGATGGGCTGAGCGGCAGTCCGGTGAGACGGGCTCCGGAACCGGGCACGAGCAAGGCGGTCCGATGACCGACCCACGGGACGACCCGCCTGGGGACGTCGCGCGTGCTCGCCGACGCGATCACGGGGTGTCGTACGGTAATGAGTCGTACGGTGACGATGCGTTGCCGCGGCAGGGGCAGGCCGCCACGGATTGGGCCGCTGGTGACGTGGCGGAGCCAGAGGACCATCCTCAGGTCCGGTCCTCCGTACCGCCGGGTGTCGTATACGGCCTCATGCACTTGGCGGCCGCGCTGCTGCGGCGCTGCGCGCCGCCGGCGGGCGTAACACCATCAGCGCCGCCGCTGCCGTCGCCATCGCCGTTGACGGCGGCGGCGGCGGCGCCGCCGCCGCCGCCGTCAACATCTCCATCGGCGGAACTGGCGGACGCCGCGGCGGCGCTTCTGGACAGCAGCTCGCGCCTGATGACGCGACTCGTTTCCATCGATATGCCGTACGCGTATGCATTGGCCAATCTGTACGGCACTCACGGTCACGTGCCGCCGCACCCTGTCGTACTAGCGGCTATGGCTCGCGGCGCGGAGCTGGGCGCGGAAGACACGCTGGCAGCGCTCGACTGCCTGCTGGAGTGGCGGCCGCCGCTTCCACTGGCGCCGCCGCCGCTACAGCTGCCTCCATCGTCACCGTCATCGTCGCCGTCACCAACGCCACCTGCAATCCCGGCGCTGACGCCCGAGCGCTTGCAGACGGACACACCGTCGGAACTTAGGAGTTGCAGGCAGGCAGATCCGCCGCCGCCGCCGCCGCCAATGCCGACGGCGCAGAGGCAGCTGGAGCCGGCGGCGCCGCCACTGGCCCATGGGTCGCTGCCGCCGACGGCCGAAGCCCCTGCCAGGTGTTCTTCCACGCAGGACCACAGCCTGTTGAAACACGGCTGGCAACTGGCGGAGGACGTGGCGGAATTGGAGTCTCGGCTGGTCGGCCTGGAGGCGGCCTTGACAGCGGCGCAGCGGCAGGAGCTGGCTGCGGCGGCGGCGCACGACAGGGCGGTTTCGGAGCTGGCGGAGATGCAGCGGCAGCGGGCGGAGTTGGAGGAGCGCGAGCAGCGTCAGGCGCGGCGGCGGCCGCTCACCGTGACTGCTACGGCAGCCGCAGCCGCCGCCGCCGCGGGTCGTGCTACTGCCACCGCGGCTCGCTCCATGACGGCGGGTGTGGTGTCCGCTGATGATGCGGACGAGCTACAGCGTCTACGCGCGGCCCTGGCGGCGGCTCTGCATTCCGAGCATGGCGTGGTGCACCGGCTGCAGCAGCACGCGCAGGCTGTAGCAGACGCGCGCGACGCGGCCCAGCGGCTGCGCCGAAGCGTCGCGGCGACGCGGCGGCGCCTCGACAAGTACAGCAACCGGCTACTGCGCGCCACCACCTCGCGGATCAACGCAATGCGTGTGCCTGAGCTACAGCTTCAGGAGCGGCAGCAGCAACTGGCGGCTGTAGCAGAGGTCCTGGCCGAGCATTGGTACGAGCCGCCCGAGGGTGCCGGCGGGCGCGTCGGCGCCTGCCAGCTCGCGCAACGGCTGCAGGAGATCGTACGGCACCCCATACTGACGGCGGGATGTACGGATGTGGAGGTGTACGGCGATGCCACGGGGAATGCGGGCGCCGCCGCCGCCGCCGCTGGCGGTGGCCTGCTGGACCTTCGTTTCGCGTGCGCCGCCGCCTGGCTGTCGAGCATACCCTTGGCGACGGCGCGACTGCGGTCTGCGGCACTGCACGGCGGCGATGGCGAAGCAGGTGATGGGAGCGGCGGGTACGACAGGGCGTACGGCGAGGGCTCGCGCGGCGATACCGGCGGGGGATCAGTCCGGGCGGCTCTGGACGCGGCGGCGGCGACTTGGTTTACTGAGACGCAAGAGCTCCGGAACCAGGTGCTGGCGCTGGTGGAGCTGACGGAGGCGACTGTACGAACTCGGCTGGCGGCGGCCAGGTCTCCGCCAACGCCGACGGCGGCGGCGCCAGAACCCGATGATACGGAACTGCCGGCGGCGGCGGTGGCGCCGGCGATGACAGCTGCTGCGGCGGCGGCGCCGGCAGCGACGGCCAGCGACCGCGGCGGCGGCGCCGGCGGCGGTGGCGGTGGCGGGCTACCTGACGGCGAGCTTAGGGACAGCAGCCGCCGCCGCAGCAGCAGCAACAGTGGCGGCGTCCTCAGCCTCCGATCTGCCTACGCCTTGACCGCCGCTTGTTGGAACGTTGGCATCATGCCTCCGTCGCTTCGCAGCGCCATCGCGGCTGACATCCGGGCTGCCGCCGCCGCCGCCGCGGCCCCGGACCCTCCGACGGCGGCGAGGCGCCGCCGTACTGGCGGCGACGGCGGTCGCCGCCACGGCGCCTTGGATGCCATCGTGCTCAAGCTCTTCCGCCAGCACGTCCTGGGCACAGATCCCCAGCAGCGGCTGTACGACGCCAGCGGCCGCGATGGTACGACAACGCTTGCGCAGGTGCCGTACGAGGGCCGCATGCTGATGTCCATGCAGCTGCTGGACATGGGTGTGGTTTCGGCGCTGGATGTGGTGGAGATGCTGAGGGACGCGATGGGGGAGGTGCTGCCGCGGCTCCGAGACCCGGAGCGGTTAACACAGTTGGTGAGGCTGATGGTGGGGCCTGACGTGGCGGCCGCCGCTGCCGCCGCCGCCGCCAGCGCTGCAGGACCTGGCGTCGGGTCAGGATGGGTGCCGACGAATGCGGGCGCGGCGTCCGCGGCAGTGGCAGCTGGCGACGAAAGAGTCGGAGATGGGGGAGATGGCGGTGGCGCCGCCCCCGCCCAGGCGGCGGCGGCGACGGCGGCGGCGGCGCGCGCACGCACGCGTGTGGCCGTACTGGTTTCGGCACTGCCAGCACTTGCCGCCAACCCCGGGGTGCCGCTGGAGGTGCTGCGGGTCATCTGTGCAGGAGTGTACGGCACTCAGGTACGAATTGTCACTGGACGGCAAGCCTTTCCCCTGCCCCGTGACCAAAGGCCCCCCGACTGCGCACGGGCTGGCTGCACTCCGCGCCTGGAGGCTTCATTCTTGGTCAGGTACCATGCGGCCGTGACCCGATGGCGTGCGTCCTCTTGGGTCATGTCCACTGGCCCCGCACTACCAACCCCTACTTAAAAACATTACCCCTCCGACCCGATTCGCACTGCGAAGTACGACATATTGTACGGTATGTCACGGACGGTGTGTTGGTGCCCCCGCAGACGACGCTGTCGGAAGCCGCCCTGGCGGCCCTCACCGCCCGGCTATACAGGGAGCTTACCCGGAACCGGGCGGCGGGCCCTGCGACCCGTGGGTCATCCCCGGTGCCGCCGCCGGCGGCGCCCGACGGCTGTCCCGCCGCCGCCGCGGCCTCGTCCTCCACCGCCGCCACCGGGGATGACCCACGGGTCGCAGGTCGACCCGCCGTCACACTGGCCGAGCTGGCCGCCGCGTCCCACGACGTCGAGCGCGACGCGCTGATCGACCAGGTGGCGCTGGTGTGGCTGCAGCAGACCCGGCGGCGGCAGCAGCTGCTACAGGCCCGACTCAGGCAGCAGCTGCTGGCATCATGGTCCGGCCTGTCCGCCGCAGGCTCCGGCTCCGGCTCCGGCGCCGAGGGCGACGCGGCGCGGGCGAGCGGCGGGGACGCGCCTGCTGAGGACGAGCTGCTGGAGGGGAGGACGGGCCAGGAGGGCGGCGGGGAAGCGGACCCGTGGGTCGTTGGCGGAGATACGGCGCAGGTACGACGCGAGAGTTTGGCGGCTTGGCACTCGCCAAGCCCCGTACGGTTGTGCAGTATGCTGGCGGTGTAGGGCAGTCGTGGTGGCGGCTGTGGGGGTATGAGCAGGACTTGGGCGGAACCCGCTGCTGATTTTGTGATATGAGGTACGGCTCCTTACCTCCGATGAGGTGAGCATGGAGGGGCAGGGGCAGGGACGGACCAGGGCACACACGGGCCCTGTCCCCAGTGAGGGTGACCAGAGGCCCGGTATATACCGCCATCACGGGCCTAGAGGGCAGCGCTCAGGGCTCCCCAGTCGGGGACTGACCCGCGGGCTGAGCTGCTCGTACCGTATGCCGTATGCCGTAAGTGCAGCATATTGGTACGGCATGCGCGTGTGCCCATATGTGTACCGACCGTATTCCCGTCCACACCCGCCGAACCGTGTGCGTGTACTCGTGTGTAAACATAACTGACCGTGTACCTGTGTGTGTGTGTGTGTGTGTGTGTGTGTGTGTGTGTGTGTGTGTGTGTGTGTGTGTGTGTGTGTGTGTGTGCGTGCGTGCCCTCCTCGCAGGTGGCGCAGGTGCTGGCGGCCCTGCTGGCCCGCGCTGCAGCCCGCGCGCCGCCGCCCCTCTCGGGCCACCGACTGGACCTGGTGCAGGGGGCGGTGGAGGTGGCGCTGGGGGCAGGTGGGGGTTGGGAGGGGCTGGGGTGGGGAGGGGAGGGGTGGGGTGGGTCGTGTTGGGGAGGTTGGGGAGGGTGCGAGGGTAGGATTGGCAGTGAGCGAGTGAGGGCAGGGTTCAAGGGTAGGCTTGGCCGTTGACGGTTAGGGCCCAGTCAGGTCAGGGCGGTCCGGCTGGAGCCCCGTGCCTCGGCGCCGCGACTAGCGGTACGGCATGCCAGGTGCCGTACGCGTATGATAATTTCTCGATCTCTCTCTCTCCCCCTATCGGTGCGCTGCGCCTCCGTCCCTCCCCTCGCTGCTGCATGGTGCACCTGGCGTCTTAATTTTCCCTCCCCTCGCTGGCATGCGCTCATCCAATTCCCCCTAACTAAGTAACTAACTAACTACTAACTAGCTAACTAACTACTAAGCCCCCCTTCCCGCTGGTCGCCCATTCCCAGGACTGACCCCGGCGGACCACCGCCACCTGGCGGCCCAGCTGCTGCCGCTGGTGTCGCCGCCGCCACCGCTGCCGCCCGAGATCAGTCCGCCATCGCCTCAACCGCCTCCGCATTGCACCCGGGAGGTCCGGGGGGACGACGGCGCGCAGCTGCCCCTGCGCCTGTCTTCCCAGTCGCCGGCTTCGGCTTCGGCTTCCGCGTCGGCCCCGCCGCCACTCGAGGCCCTCGAGCCGAATGACCTCCCCACGAAGGACGTGCAGCGGCGGCAGCCGACGACGGAACCGCCGCCGCATCCGACGGCGGAGGCGGAGGCGCCGCCTCCGCCAGCTCTCGTCTCAGATTCGTCATCCCCACACTGGACGACGGCGCAGCCGACGGCGGCGTCACGATTGTGGCCGCCGCCGCTGCCGCCGCCGCAATCGCCTTTGCCGCCGCCGCAGCAGCAGCCGTCGTCAGAGCCGCATCTGCTGCTGCCGCCACTGGCGGCTGCGCGGCTGCTGACGACGCTGCTGCTCACCCCCCAGGCGCCGGCGGTGCAGTCCAGCTGGTGCCCCACCCTGGAGGGACTGCTTGGGGCGCTGGGGGCGCACTCCGACATGGCGGCCCGGGAGCTGGTTTCGGAGCACCTGGCGACGGCCCCCGGCGGCGGCGGCGATGACGAGGGCGACGGCGGCGGCGTCCGGTCACAAGCGCCTGTCGCCTCGCGGCGGCTGGACCCCGTACTGCCGTCTCAGTCGCCGCTGTCGCCGCCGCCGCCGGCAGCGACGACGACGACGACGACGACGCCGGCGAGCCCGCCGCACTCGGTCCTGGCCGCCCTGCTGGCAGCTCCCTTCTCCCAAGCCCTGAGCTTACCGGTGCCCGCCGCGGATCTCTTCCGTACGGTACAGCGATCAGCCGATCAGCTGGGGCCGCCGCCGGCGGCGGCCGCGGCGGCGGCAGCCGCGGTGGCCCCAGCGGGCTTCCGCCCCGCCGTCGCCGCCGTCGCCGCCGCCGCCGCCACGGCCGGCGACGACGGCCTGCCGCCGCCGGTGCCGCCGTACGGCGCGTCTATGGCGCGGCACTTCCGCGACGGCGCTCTGCAGCAGCTGCTGTCGAGCGTGATGCGAGAGGCGGCGGCGGCGGATCCTTCGGCCGCCGCGTCCTCGGAGGGTCACCTCCGACGTCGGATGCTGCTGCTGCTGGACGCCGTACGGGCATCTGCGCAGCTGCAGCGGGCGGTCTCGGTGTCCGCCGGCAGCATCAGCGGGGACGCCGTCGCCAATCGGGAGGGGCCTTCCCTGGAGGACGCGGGGGAGGGCCCGGCGCAGGGGCAGGCGCAGGGGCAGGCGCAGGGGCAGGCGCGGGCGGCGGCACATGGAAAGCCAACGGGGCAGGAAGAGGGTGCGGGAGAGGGTGAGGCGCCGTTGGGTGCGGGGCCAGCGGCCTCCGGGGACGCCCTCCAGGCCGCCGCTGCCGGTGGCGCCGGCGGTTATGAAGTCCACGTGGCAGATACGGTCCGTGTTCCCGCCACCGTTTACGGCAGTACGACAGGCGCCGTACTGTTGCAGCCACAGCTGCAGCAGGGGCAGGGGCAGCAACGGCACCCGCACCACCGGCTGTTGGCGCCCGGGCTGGCGGCCGTACACTCCTTCGTGTCGTACCACTGGACCCAGGCCCCCCTGGACCGTCTGCTGCAGTACGAGTACGATGTACGGGCGCTGGGTGGGGACGTCCCACGGGTCGTCTGGCTGCTGCGTTGCGCGGCGCTGCTGCCGGGACTGCGGGAGGCACAGGAGGGGATGGAGGTGAGGGGAGGGGAGCGGAGGGCCAGGGTTTCGGAGCCACAAGGGGAGGTGGCCAACGAGGGACGATGCCATCCCAGGACGCGGGGAACGTGATGAGGCGGGTGCCGAGCTCAGCCCCCTACATCTGCATGTATAATTACTACGTCCTACTTCGACGGCGGCGTCCGTCAACCGGACAACTACTACGCAATCGGTGATTGTTTCGCGATTTCGCTGTCTTTATTGACAAAAAAGGGGCCGAGCTCAGCACCGCCTAACGAGAATTCGGGCTGAGGTTGCGGTGTGTTCGTAGGCAGGCAGAACAAGAGTGTGTGACATGCGGTTAGAGGTTACGGTGTGTTACCGTCCGGGTCCCCATCAATCGCGCACCCTTCCTATCCATATCCATGTCGTCGTCGTACTCCCAGTTCCGTCTTGTTACCTACCCAACGCACCCGGGTTTGTTTCTGGGATTGGATTTTGTTTTCTTACTAACCCAACCCACCCCGCCCTCATGGGCGTGGCTTTCTCTTGACCCATCCCCACTCCCCCACTCCCGTCCCTCCTCCTCCTCCTCCTCCTCCTCCTCCTCCTCCTCCTCCGCAGCACATCCAGACTTCGCTGCGGCGGCTGCGGGACCTCTCCTCGGCAGCCGCCGAGCGCCAGGCCCTGGCCAGACAGCAGCTGCAGGCGCTGAGTCAGAAGCAGCCGCGGCGGCAGCAGCAGGCGCAGCAGGGGGCACAGCAGCAGGCGCAGCAGGATGACGAGGGGGAGCAGGCGGGGGCCGGACCGGGGCTGGAGCAGCAGCAGCCGCAGCAGCAGCAGCAGCAGCAGTTGGAGGAGGAGGTGGCGGCGTCGGACGCGGCCGTGGCGGCGGTGCAGGAGCGGTCGCGGTCGCTGGGGCCGTTCTGGCGGCAGCAGTGGCGGGGGCTGCTGCAGTCCATGCGACATGTAGGAGGGGGGGACGGGGATGGGGGGAGGAGGGTGTGTGGAGAGGTTGCGGAAGGGATGAATGGAATCGTGAGTGGGGCGGGGGCGACCAAGGGGCTGATCCGGAGAGCAGAGGTGAGTTTTACAAGATAAGATTAACCAACCCCGAAGCAAACCCGGGCACAACCAAAAGATGAGGCGCGCTCGGCCGTCTCAGCGCTGTTGCTGGCAGCAGAGTGTAGTGCCGTGGCGGCGGAAGAGCAGCGTGGAATCACTCGGAAGAGAAGGAGGAGGAGGCGGCGGAAGAGGAAGAGAAGGAGGGGAAAGAAGAAGAGGAGGAGGAGGAGCGAGAAGATGAAACACGCTTGGGTCGTGGTACATGCCGTACAGACCTGCCGGGCCATCCTGCTTTCTCTGCTTCCTGCGGTGGGGCGGATTTCTTCTCTGTCTGAACACTCACGTCCACACACCGGCCCCCGCAGGCTGTTGCGGCGATGGAGTCGGGCCCGCCAGCGTCCACGTCGCGGCCACCGTCGCCGCCGCCGCCGCCGCCACCGATGCCGTACGGCGTCGGGCCCGGTGCCGCTGCCGCCGCCGCCGCGGGTGCGCGGGTGGAGGACCGCAATCTGGCCGCAGTTGCCGGCCGTGGCATGGTGCCCCTGGGCTCTGGCTGCTGGGGTGACAGGGCGGGGCAGCCGAGTCAGCGGCCGAGTCAGCGGCCGAGTCAGGGTCTGAGTCAGGGGCCGAGTCAGGGGCCGGATCAGGGGCCGAGTCAGGTCCAGGGCCAGGCCCAGGGTCCGGGTCAGGGGCCGAGTCAGGGGCCGAGTCAGGTCCAGGGCCAGGGCCAGGGGCACCTGGAGGATCACCTGGGTCAGCTGCGCCTCTTACAGGTGTGGTGGGGTTGGGCTGGGTTGGGCTGGGTTGAGCCATCGGTATCCCCCGGTGTGTGTGGGAGGGGGGTGAGCGAGGTGCAGGGCCGGGCACGCGGGCAAGGGGTCCACAGGCCGCAGTCCACTCCCCTCCACTCCGTGAGGCGGGCAGGCGGGCTGGGATCTGGCCGTACCGCTGACCCCGCCGCCGACGCCGCTGCTCGCAGGCCCCCGCGGAGGTCCTGCGCCTCGCCGCGGGCGCCATGGTTTCGTACGAGGGTGCGAGGCTGGCGATGTACCGCTGGGCGGTGTCGTACGAGTCGGGCCGGCGGGGCGAGCGGCAGCTGCCGGCGTCGCGGAGCAGCGGGGCAGCAGCACCCGGGTCGCTTTGGGGGGTGGCCTCCTCCGCGCCGTCGGGTGAGGGGAGCACCGCGCCAGATGACCTGGTGTTGTCGGGTAGGTCGTTACGGCCGTTGTCAGTTGACGGTTAAAAATCGCGCGTCCCCTGTTATGAACCTGAGAACCTCCACGTCGGGAGGAGGCCGGGGGGTCCGGGAGGCACGACGTGCGTTGTGTGCTTTTGTCGATTGCGCGGGGAGGCGCGTGCCTCCCCAGGGATGGGTACGGCACTGTACGGAGGCTGCACGGGGACTGTACGACGATTGCGCACGAGACTGCACTCGGTTTTACCGTGCACGAGCCACGGCATGGGTACCGTGCCGGGGAAATCTAACAGAACTGTACTGGGCTAGGCACTGTAATGCAAACGTGGGCTGCACGTGAGTGCCGTACTCTCTCCTCTGTCGTAACCTGCAACTCCCTAAACGCGCACTGTGCAGCGGAGCTGTTGGGCGCACAGCGGGATGCGCTACAGACCTGTCGGCGCCGGCTACTGCCGCTCCTGGCGGAGGAGCTGGCAGCGACGCTGGAGACGACAGCGGCGGCGGTGACGGTACGGCCGGCGGCGGAGTCCGCAGCGGCGGCGCCAGTTCGGCGTCTGGCCAACGGCCCTGATGCCGGCATCGCGGCTGTGTGTACGGCATTGGCTCAGCTTCTCTCCCTGCACCTGCCCGCCGCACCTGTGCCGTACGCCCGCGGTGGGGAGGTGCCGTACAGTGCCTTGAGCAGGTTCGGCCTGGCGTTGCGCGGCTGCGAGCTGCTGGCTCGACGCGGGTTCGTGCATGATGGTCTGTCGAACATCGCGATGCGGATGGCGGGCGAGGCCTTCCGGGAGGCGGCTTCGACGGCGACGGCGTTCGACGGCGGCTACGGTGACGGCGCCGCGCGCCAAGACGGCGCGGCTGCTGCGGCGGCTGCGGCGGCAGCAGCGGCGGCGGCGTTGCGCGGGGTGGCGCTGCCAGTCCTCAGTCTGTACTGCAAAGCTGGCGGTGTCATGGGGACGTCGACGCCAGGCTTGTACGGCAGCGGCGGCGGCGACGACGCGCTGGTGTACGACCACCCGCTCATACCGCTGCTGGCTGCTCTGGAAGATCAGGCCAAGGGAATCCTGGAGCTAACGTTCCCGCCCGCGCGCAGGCAAACGCAGTTGCCAAGGGACGCTCCGAAACCGCCTTTCGGCGTCGGCGACGGCGACGGCGTCGCCCCTCCTGCGGCTGCCACGACCTGGCAACTGCCCGTTGAGCTGTTCCTCGCGCTTCTCAGCGCCGGGTACGTGCACGGCCGTCTGCCGTACGCCTTAGCCGACGTCGTGATCGACCTCTTGGACGAGCGGGCGCGGCGCGGCGGCGATGACGACCCATGGGTCGAGTCCCCGCCGCGAGTCCAACTGCCGGACTCGCAGCTGGAGGCGCTGCTTCTGGCCGCCACTGCCGTACTCCAAGTGGACCTTGGGACGGCCGGCGGCCGGAGTGCGCCTGGCGGCACCGGCGGCGGCGGCGGCGCTGCGCCGACCCATGGGCCAACGCAGGGCTTCCGGCTGCTCACCGAACTAGCCGACATGTTGTCGAAGAGCGGCGCCGTCATTGTACGGCACGCGACCTCCATTGATGCAGCCACAGGGGCAAGAATCGGCGGCGGCAGCAGCGGCGGGAGCGGCGGCGGCGGCAGTGGCGGCAGTGGCGGCGGCAGTGGCGGCGGCAGCAGCCCCCGTGTGTCGCGTCTGTCGCTCTGCTGCCTGGCGCACGCATTGTCGCGCCGCCACCACCGCGACGGCGCCTTCCTGCCGTACACAACCTGGCTGTACGGGCAGTTGTACGGCCAGCTGGTTGACGAGATGCAGGCGGAAGCGCACCGCGACACGGATCAGCCTTGGAGCCACGGACCGGGACCGGGACCAGGCCCCGCGGTGGTGGAGCCTGACGCGGGGGCGGAGGGCGCGGGAGCTGAGGCGCAGGTGGTGGCCACCCTGGAGCTGCTGCGCCTCGCCGCCAGCGGCCGGAACCGGGGCGACGCGGCGCTAGAGTCGCTCGCGATGCAACGCCTGCGGGCGCTGCTGCGCCGAGCCGCCGGTAGGGACAGGGTCGGCGAGACCACCTGGGCTGAGGTGTGGGTGTGCGTGTGGGTATTGGGTGTGGGTGTGGGTGTGCGTGTGGGTATTGGGTGTCGGTGTGGGTATTGGGTGTGGGTGTGGGTGCGGGTGTAGGTGTGGGTGTGGGTGTGGGTGTGGGTGTGGGTGTGGGTAGTGTGTTGCCCACGCCCCCTGTACGGTACCCGCGGGCCGAGGGGTCGCCAACGTGTTCCCCTTAGGTCAGTACCAGTACACGGTACGAGTACGGCACCACTACGATACCTGTACGGCACCAGTGCATCGGTACCCACGGTAGCTGGGTGTGATTTGCGGTAGACGCGGCGTGAAGGCGTTTCCCCGCTACCTGGTCTCGGGTCGGCCTCGTACCCGTGCGGCCTCTGCTCTCCATCCGCCGCCCACCTCCGCCCGCTTGACCGCAGCCCGGGGTGACTCACGGGTCTGCGCCCGCCTCATCTCGGCTCTCGATGACGTGGTCTGGGAGGGCGAGGCCCTGTTCGCTCTCGGGACGGCCCCGGTGGCGTCCACGTCGGCGGACAAATCCGCCGCCAGCGGCCTGCCTGTACGACACTCGCGGCGCCGGGGCGGCGGCGGCGGCGCCGCCGCCGCCGCCAACAGCACCATGCGGCCGATGCTGTACGGCGTCGGCAGCACGCCGGCGATGGACGTGATCTCGGTCCTCGTAGGCGCCGGCGGGCTTCTCAACGCTGAAGGCGGCACCGTAGATGGCGGCAGCAGCGGCGGCGGCGGCGGCGGTGGCAGCAGCCTGGAGGATGTGGTTTCGGAGTTGATCCTCCTGGCGGTTCCGGAGCTGCCCGGCCCCCGCATGGCGCGAGTGCTTATCTGGGCGTCGATGGGTCCCGCCACTGCGGCGGCCACGTCAGCGCCCGACATGGCGGCGGCGGCGGCGGCGATGGCGGCGGCGATGGCGGCGGCGGAGCCGGCGGCGGCAGCTGCAGCGGATGCGAGCCAGCATCGGGTCTGCCGCCGCCTCGCCGAGGTCTGGCACCTAGCAGTCAATCAGTGGCTGACGGGGGTGCACGCCTGCGGCGGCGCCGCGGGCAGTACGACGTATAGTGTACGGCAGCCGGTGGTGTATGATGCCTCCGCTGCCTCCGCTGGGGCGAGCCTAGCCGGTCCCGCTGGGATCCAGTCAGCCACTGGAGACGGTCAGTGTAGGAACGCTGTTTGGGGTTATGAGGCAGCATCACGGGCGCCGGGCATCATTGCGGCTTCGTCGGCGACGGCGCTCGATGATTATTATCACGGTGACGACGTCGATGTTGACGATGGTAACGATGTGGATGTGCGGGCGGCGGTGCAGCTGATGCTGAGCGGCGAGCGGTTGGCGGTTGGCGACCCACGGGTCACTCAGGCGCTGTCGCGGGTGCTGGAGAGGGCGCTGCTGGAGGCGGAGCGGGGGCCGGGAGGGCCTGGGCAGGGGGAGCAGTCGGGTGTTGAGGAGGCACTGGACTGACGAGCGAAGTGCGGAGCTGCAGCAGACGACGCTGAGAACCTGAAAAGCTGAAATGCAGCCGCTCTTACGAACCAAGCAAGTCAGACGTGCGTACGTAACAGGTAAGAAAGGGGGATTACTAGGGTAGGAAGGTTCATAGGCCGGGCGGGGCACAGCAGGACTTCGGCACGCAGAGCGGAAGGCCTCTGTCTGTTGCCGCCGCGTCGTACAACAGGGTCGTCCGGACGAGCATGCATCGCAAGATTGCATGCGGGTTGGTCATCAACACGCGCGCGTTGATGGCAGTCGCCCGCCGTTGCAGCGTTATGTTAGTTCGTCACCCCCTCTGCTGTCTACTTGTAAATAAGATGTCAGTTGTCAACGAATGCGGATAGATGGGTGGCTGCTAGTTGGCCTCAAATGTGTCTGCTATCAGCCCACGCCGTTACTACAAGCCTCGTCACCGGTAACCAACCAACAACTTGCTGGATAGGTAGCTAGCTAAATTCGTCATACATACCTTGGATGAAGGAAAGTGTATGTAGGATGCAAATAAATGAAGGCTTACCGGATGGTTGGGAACCCATTTGGGTTCCTTACAGTGTGAGAATCTTGAACGGCTCTTTGCCGTACCGCGCGGCTTACAGCCTTACACTTCGTAACCCGGGATGGCTCGGGGCTGTAAGCCTGGATTACACGCACGGCCCTCCTTAGAACCGAGGCGTGCGTTCGTCCTCAAGCAATGTGCGTACACTACTGGTGGCTGGCGCGCGCGGTAGGTGCGTGCAGCAGTATGTAGCTAGCGGCAGCATGCAGGCATGCATGGCAGCAGGCAGATCGCCGCTAGCTTCTGCTGCCGCCGCCGCCTGTCCAGGCCATACTCGCTCGTCCCAGCTCGTCTTGATATATACTTTTTACAGGAATGCGCGACATACAGATAATAATCACGTGTGCGTGCGTGGCTACGTGCGGTGCCTACCTATCTATCTGCTACGTCCTACAGGATATCTTGGCGGCACTTGTCTTGGATTCAGCCCCGCGCGGTCTATGTGTGTCCTGGAGTGACGAACTTCCAGGTCGACCCGGCCACAACCGCGGCACGTGTAGGCTTAAGTGCGGCCGCCTTCGCCTCCAGCTCGGTGGTCGGTGCGCGCCTAGAGTTCAACAGTACTGCTGCGTGTGGACTACGTATCAGACCTGCCCGCAGTGGCCGCTGTTGCCTTGACTACTCTCGCGTAGAATTTCATACGTACGTGCGTGCGTGTTTGAAATTCACCTGCTTCACATCGATGACGGAAATGACTAGTGGGACGTCTTCGCAGCAGCGCGGCACTCGCCCGTCTAACTGAAGCCGCAGCACGGCGGCAAGCCGTCGACGAGCGGCGATCGAGGCGCGCGCGGCAGCCAACCAGCCAGCTAGGCTACCTCCGCCGTCGGTCTCCCAACAGGTTACGCTGAAGCATGTACAATCTTTCCAAGGAAGGATAATAGGTTTGATGGATTCTCACGCACGTACCACGAGTACGGCACCTACCGTAGGACGACGGGAAAATACGACAATGACCGGGAGGAAACGCGAGGCCGACGGCGCCCTGTTAGGGCTGGCGCGCCGCGTCTCTCTTCGAGTAAAATTACATCCACACATCCAGTGATCCTGGAAAGGACCAGTCCAGACGGCGAGGAAGGGAGCAAGCACCCATCCAAGCACGCCCCGGGGGACGTCGACGCCAACTCCGTCATCGCAGTGTAGGAACTAGGAAGTGGTGTACCGGTAATAACGAGGTAGTAGTGTCCGCGTCCATGTCACAGTAGGCGCGATCGAACACCACCCACCATAGCCACCGGGGAACCCGAATCTCTTTGCCTCAGCGCCTCTATCTCTACTCACCCGCTCCCCAACACTGCCACCGCCACCGTTAAGTCTTGTCCCCACGCACCGGGCCGCAGCCTCATTCGGGTAGCGGAACGTGTCGACCAGCCAGCCCCCCAGCCAGCCACATTCCCCATAGTGCCAAGACCCGGCCGTAATTAACACGGTGTTGCGCGCCAGCAGACCCTATCACGTGATTAAGCATATCACCACCACGTACGCACGCGCGAATACGCATTTAACTAGCGAGGAAACCTGCACATGTCTGTGTTGAGCCCGAAGCGCCGAGGCCCATGATGCTTACAGCAGTGTGTATGAGTATAAGAAAACAGAGCCGCGAGGAACGAAGAGTCCAGCTCGACCGTCGATGTACATGACACCGCCCGCGTGCGTGTTCCCAGCAACCCCATCTGGTCCCGCCGTACCACATGACGGGGACACCCAATGCAATCGCACGGGCCTGCGCGCACGCACAACTGCTGCTCATCTCCGCATCCACGGCGCAATTCTTCTCATTCCATATCCACCAGCAATACTACGTGCTTGCAACCGTCGTATCCGTTTGTACCAGCCAGCAGCATGAAACAGATAGATGAAGCTTAATTATTACCGATATTATTCCTACCTAGACAGGACTTCTCCCGTTACCCCCGTCCATTGATTGCCTGCTTGCTTGGTCAAACGAACGTCACGTGGTTAGAGTAGTTAGAGGCATGCGCGACACGTACGCGACGCACAAGAATACTGCGCGCATGCCTTGCTGGCTTGGTTGCTTGCCGTGCACCTGATGAGCTCCATTAATCGATTATATATCATCTATCAGCAGTTCCTGCGTGTATGTATGTCCGTCTAACAACAAAATAATATCTCGTTACCTAGCTGCTGCTGCATGCGGCGTTGCAGCTTTCTTTGCATGCACTGATCACCGTCTCTTCCTCGAATGTGTCAGGGTCTGTGACCATGTAGATGCTCGCGCAGTAGCCCTCGTCCCTCCACTGCTCGCATTCAAGGTACTTGTCGAAGCTGCGAACCGCCGGCGCACATACACAAGCAAGCAAGGGAGCAAACAAGCAAGCAAGGGAGCAAGCAAGCAAGCAAGCAAGATGTATGAAAATACGGTGCACGCACGGCGATATATATGTGCACAGCAGAGCGCAGTGTGCAGCTAGTGCAGCGAGCGTGTAATGGCCGCCGGGGTGCATTTACCTAATTTATCTGGTAGCTAGGTGGTCGTGCGTATGATATAATTGGTGAACGGAAGAAATAAAACGACAAGCGAATGCAGCCAGCGGCGGCATGTATGCATGTATGCATGGGGGGCGCTCTAAGGGCGGGGCGCTCTATGGGGGCGCTCTATGGGCGGGGCGGCCATATATAGCGACGAACCGATCAAAGGGCGTATGCATGCGTGGTTGGTTTCAGGCCGCAATGCATAATAAATAACAGTGTTGCTATCTTCCAAAACGGGGAAATAGAATTCCGCAGGTTTCCGGCCTGTCGCCAGTAGCCAAAAAACCTTTGGCAGGGCAGATTTTGGGGGGCTTCCTAGGTGCCAGGAAATAAAAACCTCCGAGGCAGGGCGGAAATATTTCTGCGTGTTTCGACAGCAGGGCCACTGTTACCACAGCGACGACAGGGATTCTAAGTCCATGGAGGCCTGAAGCGCGCTTTCCTTGCGTCTCGGATGCATATGGGAGGGTAACCAGGAGTTGGGGACACGGCATTCGAGTGTGTTTTGGCGGTAGACAGGTGTACGATGCAGGATCTTTCCCTGCGCCTGCAGATTTCCAGGCCTTTCCGGTAGTCTGGAAAATAGTTGGCAGGGCAGATTTCCGGCTCTCCACAGCGTCAAATAAATTGAAATCTCGCAGGTTTCTTGGGGGTCCGGGAAATAGAAAATGTCCGGCTTTTTTTGCCCGTAAATATTTCGTTTAATTTAAGATAGCAACACTGATAAATAATGGCAGCTGAACGATAAAGCAGATGGATTATTGTTGCGAACAGCAAGGAACGAGCGAACCCAGTAGTGGATACATACGACAAGGTTTGATTTCATCGCAGGTTCGTTGTGCGCCGCCGCGCGCCGGCAACAAGAATGGCGTACTGTCCACGTTTTTTTACATTACATAACACAACGAACCTGCCATCACCTGGTGATCCCGGATGGAGGTGGCTGAATTATATATTACGCACGGCATTCTAGGCATTCTTAAACAGCGGCTTGCTTGGCGGCTGCCTTATTACAGCGGCCGGCAGTATACGTACAAGCAAGTAGCGCTAGTGTACACTCGCAACTGAAAACGAGCAAGTGAGCGTGCCTCGCGTGCGCAGACACCCACCAGCAAACGCCGCAGGCGCGGGGGCACACGTCCATCACAGGAAGGTCCGGGCCACCCTCGGGGGATGGCACCACGAAGTCCGGCTCACAAAAATCCACGTCAGGGACCTCCATCCATGCTGTACAGTTGTAGACAGTCTCGTCGGGGTAGTCTTCACAGGGTCTGCGGGGAAGGGTGGGGGAGGGGGCAGGTAGGGCCGGGAGACTCAATCGCACACACGCACATGCGCGCACACAAACACAAAAGGCAGCCGACCCGCACCAGCTGGTAGTCTTCCGCGCCAAAAGCGCGCCAAAAACTGACAGCACTCTTCCGACACCACAGCCTTCTATTATTCATTATACGGGCCGGGCAATGGGTATATTTTATGCACATACGGGCAAACTATTGGCCGCCACTCGGCCCCTCGCATGTCACGCACTCCTGTTCTGCCTGCTTAAATAACACACACACACGTGTATATATAATATAAATGTCATCACGCACACCTGTTCTGCCCGCCTGAGAACAGATACACATATATATGTATATATATGAGGAGGATACCAATACTGCCTATGAGCCTTGATGCCAGTAATCCGAGGGTGGGCGAGTCCTCAGATAGCGGTATAGCGAAGATAATTGGTGGTGGTCTTGCAGCAGATGAAAGGAAGCATAAGAGCTGGTTACAAGCTAATATTTCGCAAAAGGCTATTATAATTATTGTCAGTTGTAATATGATACACTATATCATTAATAATTTATATAACACTAAACCTTAAACCTCTCTATATATATGTTATATAATATTATATATTATTATATATTATATTATATTATATATATTATATATTATATTATATTATATAATGCTCTGACGATAGGTCCTGTCCGACCGAGTTGACCCGCCAGAAGGCATTGGTCGAATCGCATAGATGTACTCACATCGCTGAGAGCCGGCGAACGAAGGAAGGGTCACCGGCGTGTGTAAATTATTGCCGACGGTCGTTAAAAAGACAGACGGAGTTGGCATTGAAAACACACTTGTTAGTGTTAATGCCGGAAAAGAGGACACGCACGGGCGGTGTAAAAAAACAAGAATCACCGTTTCGGCAGCTATGCAAAAGGGCGGTTATGTAGCAATTACGGTGTTATGGCAAACATATGTCCATCCCTAATCGCGCGACTGATTTGCGCGGATCGACATGCATGCATGTATGTATGCAAGTAGTGTGCATACATAGTGCATATGTGCGGAGCATCGCCCCTGCAGCAAGCTTACTTGCTATGGTACGTACGTGGACATGTATGTCTATGTTGGTATTTCTCCATGTATGGTGCGTGCCAACTAGTGCTATGTATATTATTGATGTGCGTTGTGAACCGTACGTGGTGGCGGCGGGGGCGGCGACGGCGGTGTGTCCGGTGTGACGGGGCCTGCACATGAAATAAGTAGAAAGACACATGACGGTGGCAAAAGGCGCATGGTCATCAAGCAAGGACACCTACTCACTGCTGTGAATGGTCATGTTACGAGTTCATTCAACGGCTGGAGTAAATGGCTGGCAGCTCGTGGCTTGCTTGTTTGCTTGTGATGTGCGTGAGCACATCCATACGACGAACGAGCCGCATGCGTGGCGAACTTCATGACTGCTTGCGGCCCGTCTATAAATAAATAAATAAATAAATAAATAAATAAATAAATAAATAAATAAATAAATAAATAAATAAATATATATATATATATATATATATATATATATATATATATATATATATATATATATATATTATGGGTTTATATGTGATGACTGGACGCGGTCCATTAGTAGGTTTGCTACCTACCATGCAGCCATGCAACCCTTTGCGAGTCGTTGTATGTATCAATCTGGAATTTCTGCTACAGCCGACCTTACGTATCTGCATTTATTAGCAAGTCTTACCTTGGGGTGGAGACATGTAGTCAACGCCATCAAACGGAGGAGCGAAACTAGTTCTGTCCAATGTGGGTGATGGTGGTAGTAGTGGCTTCTGTGGTGAGAGTGGTGATGGCGAGGGGGGACGGGATGGTACACGGGGTAGCCCTGCTGGCAAATGCAGCAAAGGCGGTGTTGATGAGGGAGGTGATGGTAGGGGCGGGGGCGAAGACGAGCGGACTGGGGGGCTAAACCCAGGCAACGGCGAAGGTATCATTGATGTGGTAATAGGAGAACCAGGAGGCGGCGTCTTGGGGGGAGCTGTCCGCTGGGAGGATGGTAGCGGAACACGGCCAACTGGCACAGGAATCTGTGGCGACGGGTGAGCGGGCGCCCTCTTGCGCCACAGTTCAGGTGGCGGGGGCGGCGTAGGTGACGGGGGCTCTGCGCGCGGGCGGGGACCAGAACTCCAGAAGTAGTTTAGACTGAACAGTTTCAAACGTTTCAGTGGTAGTAACAGGCGCACTTTATTAATTTAACCAGCACATCGATGCAGAAGTTGCAGAAGCCTGCGTTGCAGGACTGAGTCAATCAACACTGATGGCTATCTATGAGGGATACAAGCAACTATTTATGTAGATTTCAGCATAAACGCGAGCGACCCCTCTGCTGCTATTAAATCAAGCAACAACCAATCCTTGCTGCCGTGCGTGGCTGCCCAGCAGTCGGCCCGCTCTCTCGTATCCATCCCAAGTTCCAACACACCTGGAACTGTTGGAGGAAGGGCCGAAGGCACGGGGGTAGCCTTAGCAGCTGCCACCAGGAGCTGCAACCAGACCTCTGCTGTCCCGTCGTCAAAGGTGGCCCCGAGCCACACCACACGGCCGCGTCCCAACTTCCACACGAACGCTGAACCAACAACGGTGGACGACGCAGAGGGCGCGCCGGCTAATGCCACGTAATCTGCTGCGGGATCCTCATGAACCCATGGTGCTGCGCCAACGCTCACGCCGTCTCCCACAGTGCACCGCAGCATCCCCACTCCACCGGGCTCTCCACCAGCACCTCCACGCGACACGAATACCTCCTTTGGCCACTCAAGCATGGGAAGCAAATATGATCCCCAACCGGTCGGCTGGTGTATCAGGTGGCGTGATACGGCGGCCACGCAGCCGTGCGGCCTCTGCAGCACAGCCGAGATCAGCTCCAGCGCCCGTTCCTGGTCTGTGTTGCCCAGCAGGATTAGGTTGCCACCCGCGCCCACGAAGGAGCGCAGAGCAGCAGCAGGCATGGCAATGCCACTACTACTGCGTTGGGTTGCGCCCTCAGCCGATGCATAGGACTGCTTGCCTGGTCCCTGAAACGGTATGATGTAGGCGGCCGAGGTTAAGGGCCCGGAACCCTGGAGGACAAGTGACGCCAGTTCCGGGGGCTGGGTGTTGGTAACCCGTCGCCAGCTGCTTGCAGTTGCACCCGCATCATCACTACTACTGGTGCTAAACGTCGGTAAGCGCTCTCGAAAAGCCTCCAGCAGAAGCTCCGGAACCGCCGGATCTTGCACGACATTGGGATTGCCGTACACAATTACTCCAGGGTATCCCCTGCCCACAGCCGCGGCGCCTGTTTGTAAGCCTGCGTGCATACATATGTTTCGTTCTGAAAGGGTGCCGTCGTGCGTCTTCAGGTGGAGATACGGTGGACAGCGGATGGATAGATGGAGCAATCAACGAGCAAGTCAAGCAGGCCGGTGCGCACGCACAGCGATATCCATCGAGGCGTAGAAGAGTACGTGTGTAAGGGTGTAAAGGTGCTAGTTACTGTAATGACTGCCCTCGCTCGTCATGCCGTACATGCAGCAGGACGACCTTCGTCATCCATTTACCTGATGGGCCTGCCGTCATCAACAGAGCGTCTGCGCTCACTGAATCTGCATATGACCTTATTAGCAGCAGGGTAACGATAACGATGAAGGAGACCTGGATGCCCGGTTGAGGACCAATATTATGCACCGCCGCTAGCATCGCTCACGAATCCTGGCGCAACTAATATAGCGCAACACGTCAGTGAGGTGAATTGTATTGTATAAAGTAAAGGTCAACCCTTCAATGTGGAAGCGCCTGCTCGCTGCAGTTGCCGGTGAATGCGCCACTACTGCTAAAAAGCAAAGTCGTAAATGTATGTATGACTGCTGAATACAAGATGCCGAATATTCAGTCAACGCTATATATATTATGCTGCTATTATTAAAAAATATTATCACAATGCAATTCGTTTTATTGAGGGATGGATTAGTGGCGAACAAACGAACCCGTGTTACGGATTAACGGGCACGCACTCATCATCATATTTAATAAGCCCAACCAATCAATCCATAAACTGTTTGTGCGCCCTTGATGTTGTGAATTGTTTGCTTAGTTGTAACGCGAGACCGACTTTAAAGTTACAGAGAGCGAGTGCGGAGTACATCACGAAGGTCATCACGAACATCACGAACCTCGTGTGTAGCTAGGATGCATGCATGGTTCGTTCGGCTTATATAAGGTTCGTGATGTTCGTGATGTTCATGATGTTCGTGATGTTCGTGACCTTCGTGATTTATTTTCGTGACATACATTTGCGACCTTCGTTATCTTCGTGACCTTCGTGACCTTCGTGACCCTTCGTGACCTTCGTGACACTTCGTGACACTTCGTGACCTTGCTTCGTGACCTTCGTGACCTTCGTGACCCTTCGTGACCTTGCTTCGTGACCTTCGTGACCTTCGTGACCCTTCGATCGTGACCTTCGTACGTAACCCTTCGATCGTGACCTTCGTGACCTTGCTTCGTGACCTTCGTGACCCTTCGTGACCTTCGTGACCCTTCGCGACCTTGCTTCGTTCGTTCGTTCATAAAAGATGCCGTATCATGGCTCAGGAGGTTGCTTTGGTTCCTCTCGCTCCTAACTCAATCCGGAAAGAACGGTGACCTCCTGAGCACGCAATTCCATAATCTGGGATGGGTGATGATGAGCATGATTACATATGCATCTGCTAACTAGCCAAGGTAGGACGTACGTCGGTCACGACGGAACTAAACCCGTGCTTGCTTCGTACACCATTGCCCCAACAAACGTAACGAATGCGGCCTGTGCGTGGGGCAAACATGCATGACACATACAGTGAATGGCGACCAAGCAAGGCGTTTCTAGCTCTTCATTAATGTGTTAGTTGCGACAGCAGCGAGCGAGGAGCGTGCGCAACCTTTCTTGGGACGGCGTCTTATTTACTCTATTTTGAACTGCAAGTAAGTAAGGTCGGTGGGCATTCGTTGATGGAAACCCTAGAGTCCGTCATTGCTGGTGGCGGCGGCGTATAGGCTCTTATTATACATCTCACCCTTAATACACGCCAGGGGTATGCCCGGCGTAATGTGATTACTATTTATTTATTACAATTATTGTTATAATACTGTTTTTTTATGTATTTTATTATTAGGATGTTACAGCGGACCCCGCGGGTCATCGGTGACAGCCCCGGCGACACGTATAATCCATCGATTATTGCTTGTTACGATGCATGCATGCTGGTCTTTCAACACATGCATGGTAGGTAGATAGGTATCAGTCAACAAGGACAGTCATCACGCAGCAGCTGGTTGCAGTATGCGCGCAATGCCAAGCGGAGTTATTACATCGGTCTACGCCGCCGTGCTGCTGATGATTGCGGTCGCGCTGCGGCAGCGGGCTGATGCCGTGGAGGTACTGCAGTGGAGTATCCAAGGTCGGTGCGTGGCTCTACGCACGTCAGGATAAACAATAAGGGAATTGCGGTCCTGCCTCCTTGTGATGGGCATATATAATATGCGTACCTTGTATGTCTAACGAACTCCACTGAAAGCAAGACTAACGAACATGCGTGCACTGCCGACTGTTTGCATGCACGCACCCTTTGAAGCACCTTACCTTCATCTCATCCGTCGATGTCGCACGCAGAGCAAGGAAGCGGACGTGAAAGCCGCCGAAATAATTTCAGGAGCACTGTGTCCCTCGTCATGCCCGTCCGCCAACCAGCAGCAACCATGAATAATGCCGAGGACGCTGATGGCAACAACAGCAGTAGTGGGTTCCCTGCTGGAGTGATGCATGCCCACCAGCAGGCATCGTCATCGCAGCGTCACGGGCGAGGCTTACTTGGCCGCGGCAGCAGCAGTAGTAGCAGCAGCAGCAGCAGCAGCAGCAGCAAAGGCAAAAAAGCAGCGAATCAGGATCCCTGGGCCAGGCGGACTCCACTGAAGGCCGACTGGCAGGTAGAATGGATGGAAACGATTGCTTGCTTCGCATGCGCGGACTTCTATCTTAGGTGCTTACAGCGGCACCTGTATGCCGTAGCTAGGCCGTGTATGTATACTGAAGCCAGTGCGTGGCACGACGGTGCACGTACGTGGACGCACGTGCACAGTACGTACGGACACGCACGCACGCACTACGGCCTAAAGGCACCTACCCCGAGCGATAGCCAGACTAATACCTATGTTATCCGAGGTTGTACGTATTAATGGCGGTCGAATGTATCCGCGCCGGCGTGTGCATTGCGAGCGAGGGCCCTCTAAATATCTACTCTTATTATCATGTGCTTAGCCCGCTGTATGTGCGCCTCTGTAGGGCGTTGGAAGTGTATATATATATATATATATAGAAGTGAAGTGTATATATTGTGTATATATTGTGTATATATGTATATGTATATATATATACATATACATATATATATAATGTGTTTCTAGCTAGGCGAACTTCCTTGCCTATTTGATAAGTTTTGTGTAACGATTCTATTTTTACACTCTGAGGCGCAACATAATTTATTTCAAGGTGCTGTGCTCGATCGAGCACAAGGATTACCGGCATGGGCACTGTGCTCGAGCGAGCGCGCACACGCACGGATTACGTACCGGGCGGTTCATGCGCTGAATCCAAGCTGTGTCACCTGCGGCGTCAGCAATGTGCAATTATATGATTGTTGACCAGCAGGCGTTGGAAAGCAAGCATCGCCAGGAGCTTACACGTTCACATTTTGCTGCACGCATGCCCATCCAATCGTCCGAATGTATGCAGGAACCACAACTGATTAAAAGTGGAGTTAAGGACCCGAAAAGCGTCCGTGCGATTGCTGATGATTTCAGCAAGGTTATTGAACAACTTGCGCCAAGTACAGATGCGAAGGGCAAGACCACAGCGGGAGCGTGGTCTGGCCAAGTTGATTATGGTGGCAGTTCGGGTTCCATCGTCGAGAATAAGGTCAAAGGCAAGCCGCATCTCGACATACAGCAAACGTTTACCATTCCTAATATGATGATTCGACACCCGAAACAGTTCAGTGCTGAAAAGGTACGTGGGTACATGGAATCAGTAGTAACCGGCTGTATGTATGTGTATATATAAAATATCCGGCTTTATGATTGATTATATATATATGGTACTTGAGGTTGCATACTTGCATGTATGTATGTGTGCAGGTACCGCTGGTGTTTGCTTCGATTAATTTTCAAACGGGATACGGCCGCGAAGATAGCGTCAGCTTTGCACGTGTATTTGTGCCGGCGGGGTATAAAGTGTCAGATACGGTGAGTACATTTATATATACCGACGGACAGCGTGTGTTCTGCATGCATGAAGCCCTACCTGCCACGCACCGCGGCCGCGCGCTCGCTTCATTATTTCGTCGCACGCACTACTGCTGCTGCTTACTTGCTGTTGGAGTTGTAGTGTGAGCATCTCTCATGTACCCAGAGGAGTACATACCTGATAAGTAGCAGTTGTAGGACCGACGGCCCGTGGTGGGGTCCGGCGCTTTAATTGCTTAGGTTCGCACGCGCTTACTTGAGTTGTGTACATATAGCTTATTATATGTATGTCTGCTCGGTCGGTATATATGGCGTACGCACATGTATGTATATATGCATGCCTACATACAGGTTTTAATAAGAGCCCTGGAGCAGAGCTTTCATTCACAGCGCTCTATTACGCTCATGCCTCCAATAAAGAAGGTCACCGCAGACAAGGTGGAGTTCGAGTCATTTTCAAAGGTAAGACGGACCTAGGTCGTGTGGTTGTCTAGGGTGTCTCGATCGCGTGCAGGGTCGTTACATAGCGCGTGTTGTGCATTACACCCAGCCAAGCTATTATGTCGGTGGGTGTGTATACGCAAGAAATTTCAGCCGCGAAAACTGAGCCGTGTAATGTGTGCCGGTGTGCATATTACCTAGTTGGGAGAGAATGCATTACCACGCGCGCGAGGCTGGATAGCAGACATACATCGCACACCGAGTATAGGCTTGCTGTACTTGCTGCTGTTGCAATGTGCCCGCACGCCCACGCACGCCCGCCGCCGTCCCCGCCCATCCCTTGTCTATATACCTATTCTTCGCACCCTGACGTCTCGTGAGTGGTCCGTCCACTTGCCACCGTTATTAGCTGGCTGTACGTCTCTACAACCGCGTAACCCCGGGCCGTGCGTGCACTGTCTGTCGCATCATGCCTGCTGCACGTACGACCGAACAAGTTTATGAATTGTGTGCGTAATTATACAATTCTTATGAATATGTTTTACGACAGAATCTTGCTGGGCGCCTGCTACCGGGGATTCTGTTGGAACGGTGACGTAGATAGACTACGTAGACATGTCTCTCACATTTTCAATACCTTGTTTGTCAATGATGGGCTAAACGAACGTACTGCGTTACAAGTTGTGGACCTAGATGACCGACCCCATCCAATCGGCGAAGTCCACGGGGCCAGATAGATAGATATATAGCTCCGTCGTCGTATTCTAATTATCCTAAATTATTCTATCCTTCCCCAATTGCCCAATAACTGCAGTACGAGGCAGGAAATTCTGTACCTTGGACGCTAGTGGAAGGGAATGTGGATTCCAACGGTAACCCATCCGATGAGACCTTCAATGCAGCCAACTACTTGGTCTTCCCAGAGGTTGACGGAACCCCAATCACCATGCGACATCCCCGAGATGGTAGAATTGCAATCGCAAAACTCAATGAAGCTGGCACTGACATAGAGCCAGTATCCATAGACATGGGGGATGGAGACAAACAGTCGTTCTGGGCCGGATCTTCAGCGTGCAGCCGCAAGCGCGGAAGGATGTTGCAGCAGGGTGGAAGCTGTGGTGGGGGTGGCGGATCCGCGGCATCAGGCGCCAACACAGACGGTGAGATCGACCCCGCCAACGGAGACCAAGGGGGTGGCCGGGACTGCAAATATCGCTACTACAAGGACCCGAGGACTGGCAGGAGGGTGCGGCGCAGATTCTGTACTGGGTCCGGAAGGTAACTGGCGGCGAATGAGATCGGCAAGCTTTCACCACATTTATACATGCAAGCAAGCGATGACACCCATCCATGTAGGCAGCAGCAGTGCGTGACGCAGGCTATATATGGCAGCAGGCAGGCAGGCTGCATTCCCCCTCTATCGATCTGTAGGTATGTGGAGGGCGATGTACGGCCGAATGCAGTAGTCGATGGGCGATAAATGAAGGCAGAGAGACGCCAGCGGCGGCCTACCTGTGCTGCCTTGCACGGCACGCAATAATAATTTACTATATGTCGTACTGCTGGCAGTGCTTGCTCGAGCAAGGAGCCTCGCTCTCCTTCGCTTAATACCATCCAGCAGCGGGCTACGTAGCTATATACCTCTTATTATGAAGGCGACTTCGCTAGCTAGCTAGACTTGCTTGCGCGCTGCATGCATGTGTGTACGGGCGGGATCTGCTGCACCTGACATACATGTACGTATGTACGTACGCGCCCTACTACTAGCCCTGCGCCCCGCAGGAAGGGTACATTATTGTTAATGTCACCGAGCGAGGTCTCTACTCTCTCGCTCCGCTCCGTTGCGTGTTTCCCATCCTCACCACTGTTGTTGTTGTTCAATTATTTGTTCGTCGATGAGGCAGCAGGCAGGACGGATACTATCTATCGCTCGGGGTCTATATATCTACTTGTCGTTAGTTGATGCGCTGGTTGATCGTAGGCACCAAGCTAGCTAATTCGTGCGTAGTACTAACCGAGGTATGTAGGGTATGCGACTGTGCAATTATTATTGGCTAGCGAGGTTTATTTACATACTCGGTCGCGTACCCGGGGAATCACGCACGACCATCCTACCCAAAGCTACCCACAGCGGCCTGATGTAACCATCCGGCCTATCTAGCTATATATGCATGCACAACGACACCTCTGCTGCTGGGAAGAGGCCGGCATCAATATGACCCTGCCCGCGTGCCAGCAATATGACCCTCACACCGGAAGGACGATACCAGCCACATTTTGCTTGTATGTAACGCGTGCGTGTTTATTTGATTACAAATAATAGAGACAACTCTGGCACGCTGGCCCCGTCGCAAGATATGGTAAACCCTCGCAGGGGGAGAAATAGACCGACGGCCCTCCTTTCCTGACACACCCGCGCGGCGGGCACCCACAGAAGCCTACCTCCGCTGCCCCGTGCCCGCTATATATATGTGGACTGCCTGAATCCGGAAGCCACATCCTTGGGGGCGGCCGCGAAAGCAATATGCACGCACTGCTGCATGTTTGTACTATTTGTACATCCAGCTATCTAGCGCCACAATAATGCAGCCGTCATCATCGATCATCACGGCCATTGCTGACGACGCGATACATAAAGGAAAACACGGTGGATGCTACACTGTCATGGGTGCCTGTGCAGAAGCAGCTAGCCTCGAATGCTCCGCAGGAACCCGGCTGCCTGCGTGGCTGCTCGAACACACTAGCTTGCGGAAGATCGGACGACGGAAGAAAATGCGACCCAATTTGCTCATCATCCCCGCCCGCCCATGCAACCGCAATTAGACACACTTAGCGCGCACAGATCGTTACATTTGGCCACGCAATCATGCAAAGCACAACGTCTCTATCCTGGTAGTAATAGGGTACACTGGCGATTCCAGACACGATGCGAAAAACGCGCAGAAAACACCCAGAGCAGCACGAACAGCTCCATGGAAGGTCCGCGTGACAGACCTCGGAGACGGTGGAACCATCCGCTCAGACCTCAAAACCTTACTGACTGAACTCGGTGTCACGCCTGACCGAGCAACACAATGTATGCTGCGCTTGACTACACGACCACGCCATCCGCTGCCTAATAGACGACATCGTAAAACGCCGTCGTCGGTTGCTGGAGTAAAGCCCCACGTGCACCCCCGCACACCACTATCCACTAACGAACGCAACGGGTTGGTCTAACAGGGAATGAAATCTGGGAATCAGGGTTGGTGGCGGCGGCGTATAGGCTCTAGCTAATGATGAGCCTCATCGTCTCTGCCCCCTGAACACACGCCAGCGTGAAATACCGTACCCACTTGATTGATATCACCGCTAGTAATTATAGTCAGTAACTACCCATTAGGAAAATCATGCAGCTTTATTTATTTATTTATGTATTTATCATTTTATATATTTATTATTTCTTTATTTCGTTATGTATTTATGTTATATTAAGAAAATACATGCAGCCGGCCTGCGCGAACAAAAAAATAAATACCCCAACAGGACGGAGTGCGTGAAACTGCAAATAAACCTGCCTGCCTTGCCCGCGCCCAACGCGCAAAGCGCTACCCTTATTCGTCGTTTGAAGTAAGTTGCTGCACATACATCGGGTAAGAGACAGATCGCGGATTATCGCAAAAACCCTCGTAATAACGCTAGCCCACGCAGAATGGCGATTTGGGGTAACGCACGCTTGTATGTGTCACTGCGCGAACCTAATAGAAATACCCGACGACCGTGCGCGAACTGTGAAATAACAACGAACGAATGTCTCAAGAGGTCTGCGCGAACTGAAAAATAATTCTAGGTTTCTAGCGTTCTGCTTTGCACGGTGATCAGGCGCGCGTACGGTAAAAACTTTTAGCAATTCGCACACCTAATGCCAGGAGATGTATTTTATTTGCGCGACTTTCAGTCATTTCCCGGAATAAATATTGTTTCTGCGCGACGGCCGCGATACCCTGGAGTACGGTACATACAACCCACCCAGACGGCCGATGACAGCAGCCAACCCTAAACAAATGATTAAAGGGAGAATCCATTTCGCCAGTTGCCTCGATCGGGAAAGCACTTTGCCAAGAGGAACGTGCGCTCTCACAGAGATTTATTTAGGTAGGTTTTGAAGTGAGCAACACGCACATATATACCGGCGACGTGAGATAGAGAGTATTAATAGGGCCAGTGCGTGCAGGGTCCGGCGCTTTGCTAATAACAACAATAGGCCCAAGCTGCAACTGTTGCGACAGCAACTGGAAGCAGCAGCTATATATACCCCTGGTCCCTTCGGGTAACGCAACAGGCCAGAAGCAGCAGGGCGCGGGGTAGGCCGAATTTCCAAGGCCGGGATAATTGTTAATGCGACACACAGAACCTGCCGTTGAGCCAATGGCGCCAATGCAGATGGAGCCACGGCCCGGGAGCCGTCGACCATACATCCGCAAGAACGGATGCGAGGCGGCGGGACCAGCCCCAACCGCGGTAGCTAGGCCCAGGGCCGCAACCAACGTACGTCCCGAGCCAGAAGTCGACTATCACGCAATCCGCCACGCAGCATACAAGTGTGGCTACGGCCCCCCCCCCCAGTTCCCCACCTCCTTAACATGCATATGCCAGTAATGCCAGCAGGCGCCGGCCGCCGGCGTACTCTTGGCACTATGATATATTGGCCCCCTCGATTGCTTGAGGGTCGGTAAGATGTATGGTCTCGCCCGCGGGCCGTCGCCATCGTTCGTTCGCGCGATGGTCTGCTGGGTGGCGGCAGCAGTAGTGCGTGGCAGCTGCCCGGCCGGCGCCGGCTACACCGGCGGCGGGGTCCCGTGCGTGTGTGCGCATAGCAGGAGGCGTACGTTCCGGCAGAGTTACATAGGGGGCAGTTTCGACCATGCGGATATCCGATGATTGGTTCGTTGGACGCCTTTGGTGGTAACAAAATTGGCTAGATTGGCCAACGAACGGCGGCCTCGCTCTATCTGTTTGCGGGAGTACGTACTGGGTGTGTGTGTTGGTCGTGATCTTTTTACACATGTACCGCATTCAGTTGCAACACTTGAAGGCATAACATTATATGCGAGCTTGATTGCCCAGTTACTTTGCTACTGCTGTAGCCTGCCTTGCTTCCCCATCCACCGCCTTCATCATCGCATTGCTTGTTCCCCATCCCCCATCCACCGTGACGCACCGCCGCACGCCGGCACGCCGCCGCCAGGCCCATTCAGCACAATCATAGATTTAATCACCGGGAACGGACATGGCAGGTAGGGAACATGCGTGTGTGCATTGGCGCTCGAAACCCATGCATTACATGCGTGCATGCATGAAATCCGATACGACTACATCTGCTATGAACGAACACACGTGCGTACATTATGTGTACGCATCCGTCGTTACGCCGGGAGTGGTACTACCCTGCCTCGACCGAGCGAGGACGGAGTTAAAGGAATTTTAGATCAACCGACCAGCAGCACGAAGCTAATTTTATTATTAAGGATGTTACAGCGGACCCCGCGGGTCATCGGTGACAGCAGCCACCATGGCGCACCGTACAGGCTCCACAAGTGCACCGAAACATTCCCCGGGCCCTCACTACCAGCAGGGAACCACCCCGTTCCTGAGAACCAACCATGGCAAGGGATAAAGCCCACTCATCAGGGGGACGGAGTTATTAGCCACGCACGCACCAGGGCGCCCCTATTAGCGAACCACCACCCCAACCAAGGGGTCACTTCTCCAGCGGTGGCCCGTAGTAGTCTTCGTTGGAGAGCCACGGGGGCTCGCGAGTCACCATCAAGGGCCTGCCCGTACGGTCCCACCGGGCCGAAAAATTCGCCCAAACCTATCGACAGCTCCACCGGGCGTCAGTGCCCTGTCCACCCGCGGCCCACTACTGAACGCCCACAGGGCTTCGGTTAAGAAACCTGGCCTGACGGAACCGGGCCACGGCACACAAGACGACCATCCTGCACCTTCAAGATGGCTGGGGTGTGTAGCTAATTTATAAAAACGCCGCAACATACACACGTGCGTCCGTACCACCCGCCCTACTGCCGATGGTACCCGATCGACCAGTCACGCACCAACAGCAGGCTAGCTACTGCACTTATTATATTACTACCGCAGTTTACGCAGTTACTACCGCAGTTGCGCACATTTTCTGAGGCATGTCGCCATGCTTCTCCGCCACGCCCGTGTCCGGATCCGTCACCGCAATAAAAAATACGTGCAGTAGCCGTCTTAGTCGCCTATTCTGCTGGTTGTAGACGGTTCGTTCCTCCACAGATAATGTGAATCGTCTATAGTGCATCGTCTTTTGCGCCGTGTTTAGCCGTTCGTGAGTGAATATATAGTAATACCATTACATTCCTTGTGTTCCTTGTTCTCAGCAAGGCCCCACTGGCCCGAGGCCCCACTGGTCCGAGGCCCCACTGGCCCAAGGCCCCAGCCACTGGCCCAAGGCCCCAGCCACTGGCCCAGGGCCCTACTAGCAAGGCCCACTGCTTGACCCAATGCGCGGTGCTTCACGCTGTACGTAACGCGCCGTTATCCCAAGAGGACTTACCCCATCGCAAGGTCCCTTGTTCGTAAACTGATCGAAGCAAAAGTAAGTCCCAATGAATACAAACTTATGAAATACAATATATATAATATTGAGTAATGATGACGACATCCGTCTCTACTGAAGCAAATCTCTCCCGTGATGCAATGTCACGAAGACTGCATGCCTCTGCTGCATGTCACGAACAACGATGTTTCAAAAACCTAATCGAAGCACAAGCATACTACATAAAATATAAGACCCTTTATGTAGTATTGGAATATGAATGGCGGCATCCGTTTCTGCTGCTGAAGCGAAGTAAGGCAGGGTACGGTTGTACTGTGTGTCACGAGCGCTTGCTTATGGCCGAAATATGCGCTTGTATTAAAAGTTTGCAACATAGGGCATGCGAGCATATATATACAGGACACTTTAATGCGTTGTTTGCAAGTGCCCTTGTTCGTTGTGCGTACGTCAATATAAGTAATAATTTGCATGTGAGTACCGCTCCATCCAGCCAGTCGCACTATTGTCTTTTGATATCTTATTTCAACCAACAACTATATATACAGCTGCAGCTAACGACCGTCACCGTTTGCAATAAGGGCCGGAAATGCAAATGTAAATAGACTTCATCGATCGTTATCTTCCAACGCACAGCAACATGGTAAATAAGGATACTTCATCATATGTGCTGAGGAACATGCGTGCGTGGGAATTGACTTTGTTTGTCTCCTAACTCACAATTGAGCGATAGGGTGTTATTCGTTGCCCGCCGCGCGATACCAGTCATCACGCACTGCCGGCCTGCTTCTGCTGGCTGGCCAGCGAGACCTCACATCAGTACCCTGCTATCAGTGTTATTATCGCGAACACAAATATAACCGTTACAAGGTGCCCCTCTCCCCCCCCCCCGCACACACACACACACACATATATGTGCTTATTAGCCTACCTCTAACGCGAGCCGCACGCGCACGCCTCCGTCCGCGCGTTGTTTTTGCCAATCCGATGGCAAGGCCCGTCGTCCCCGCGCAGTCAGCTAGCTACGTAGCTGGCCGTCTGCTGACATCATCCGTTATTTAATACGTAGCTCGACCGCGCGCGTACACGCAACAACTACTGTCGCAGGTCATGATGGAAAGGGCCGTGTCCGCAAAGCACGGCAAGCGCTTTATTTCATCAGGGCGTATACCGCTCGCACTGGCGGCGGTGGCAGCCGTTGCCGCGGCACTCTCCTACCTTCCTCGTTTGGCTGATGCCTACGTGGACTGTAACAAGTGGTATGGCCAGTGGAGCAACAGCAAGCCCACTGATCCGGGAGTGGAGCTTCACGACAAGTACTGGATCACTTTTGGTCCCGCGGGAGACGTTTCGCCAGTCGAGGTGAAGTCTGCTTACAGGGATTGGACCCATTGTGGCCCTGCGTTTCCGGACGTAGTGAGCAGGTGAGCACCTAAAGGCTATAATGGCTCGCAGCGTGTATGCATTATTGGGGGAATGATTCCCGCCCGCCGTCCCCTGCCTGCATTGTACCATACCGTCTCATTTGCATGTACTGCGTGCCAAGCGAGCGAGCGTGTAGACGTACGGAGAGTGTCCACTGCTGGCCACAGCATCGATCCAAGCACGCATGCATCGAGCGAGCAGTCACGGGATAGGATGATTACGACATCGCACCTGCTGTGTGTATGCCTTATATAAGCTCGTAGCAGCAGTCACAACCTCTACGCGGTAAGAATCTTACCTACCTTACCCGCATTCATGACATACACACAGAATAAGCATAATCTCGCGAGACACATATCTGGAGTCACGGCTGTGCAAGGTGGATGTTCGTACACGTGGTGGCCAATCCTACTCGTTTGGCGAGCACTGCGTGGGCGGCCTGCCACAGACTTTGGAATTATACCCTGGTGGGTGCGTGTGGGACGAACGAAAGCAGTGCGTGTGTGTATCGTTAAGCATACGACGGCATGACGTCGGGCGACTGTACTGCATGCGTGCCATACATGTGTTGCATGTTTGTTGTCGCGCGCACATGCGCAGCATCCCTGCACGTGTGTCATATATAGCTCGTTCGTTCAGCGGCTGTCGTTATTAACACCGTCGGTATTTACCATTTTATAGGCAGCGTATATATATATATACGTATTCCCGCTGATTCGTTATCGAATTATTCATTCCCTCAACACCGACAGCCCGCCGAAAGCCCACCGAAAGCCCTCATTCCCTCAACACCGACAGACCTGGCGAATAACGCGGCATCGTGTTGGTCACACTAGTCACTCTCACAAGCACGCACAATGGACGTGGCCGTCGTGGATCATCAATCTATCTATTACTATTACATACATCACAGCCTTCAACCTTCACGTACGTCCCCGCAGGCGAACGCCTTCTGTCCGGCACGCTCATCTTCCGACCACGTCTCCGAACCGCTCGGAGTGAACTGGCCCTCTCTGGCAACGACACGTTTGTGGATTCGGTGATGTGCCTAAAGACTTCGTACGGTGACCAGCTTGCCAGTGGTTTCAACGCCTGCATTGGAACCGAACCGCTGCTACCCAGCAACAGCTCGGGCATCTTGGCAGGCATTGGTGGAAGCGTAGCCTTGGACGATAAAGGTATGCTGGATGGTAGACCGTTTATTCAACCGAATACATACTGCACGGTATCTATATACATAAACATAAATATGTATATATACATATATGCTGGTGCGTGATGAGGTCGCGGATCTGGACGGCGTGGTCGTATATATATATATATATATATATATATATATATATATATATATATATATATATATATATATATATATATATATATATATATACGATCACGCCGTCTATATATAGACCACTAGACCACTGCCATGCATGCTCTTAAATAGGGGGTGGCTGGGGCAGCTGTAGTGTCCGCCGAGCCCACACGCATCCCCCGTTCCAACTCTTTAAGGATCACGCCTGCTATGTGCTCATCCGAATGTATATATATATGCTTGTTAACAACGAACTGGCAACGATGTGCAGTGTGCTCATTCGCCAAACTCGCCCCACTGTAGGTTCCGAGTACATTACTTCGCTTTACCTCATTTTTCACCCATGGCCCAAGAAATTTTCTTACCTGATTGACTCCTTCAAGCTCCTTGATCCACCAACCACTCAGCACCGCTCGCTCAGCTACTGTGAAGGTGCGTGGGTGTTTGAGCTATTTGCGTGAGCTATGCATATGCCGGTTACGTATATATATATATATGAATGAATGAATGTATGAATGAATAAATGTTATTACAGCGGACGCCGAAAGGGATCAATCAACGGTGTATACCAGCCTATATAACCCTATACAACCCACCACTAGCAGCCACTGAACGCACAGACAGTGCGTTATACTGGGCCACGCAATCGTGCAAAGCATTCTGCCTTTATATATCCGTGATCTCAGACACGCACGATGAGAAAAACGCGCAGAAAAGGAGAGCGAGCAGCACTGGGGCCCGACGTGTTCATAAAAACTATTTTAATCACGTCCCTGGGCCACGTGGTAGGTTTACAGTTGCTTATCATTATTGTGTTCTTTAAATGGATGTTTGTCGCTCGCTCGGTGCACGCAGGCAAGCGTGGCTACTGCACGATGCGTGACACTGATGTGCTTGCCACCTGCCAGCTCACGGTCGAATTCAGTGAAACCTTCTCCGTCACTACTTCAGACTCAGTCAGTTTGACGTTGGGCATGTCAAGTAGTGACTCGTTGTCCTTGTCATCAACGAATGGAACGGAGAGCTCTCGCAATATTGAGGTTAGTGACATAAATACGTTTGCTGCCTTATTAGCCTTATCAGCATTATATATGCGTGCCCGAGTTGTGTGATGAACAAATTTAGGGTTAGCGAGGCACAGCAGCTTCATGCCTTAAAACCTAGATGGCTGTTTGCATTGATACACGGAACATGCACTTAATTTGTGAAGTGCGTGAACTTGCAGCATGCCGCATGTATATATGCACGCGTGCTCAATCAGACATATTAGCCACCGCAAACCACATATATGAAAGTATTGCTGGCGCGGTTGTGGATGTGTATGTATATATGTGTTGTTTACGTATTTGGCGGTACGTAGGTAATAATACTAATAATATTGTGCGTTTCGTTGGATTTCCAGCAAGGCCAGTACGTCCCTGAGTGCGTTGGTCTAGTTTGTAACGTGCACGCCGTGCACGGGTGCCTGCGTTATGCGTTCGTTACAGTGGTAGGTATCGAGGTTGCGGGTTCGACCCCTCGGGGGTGCGTTCCGATGCGTTGCGTTGCGGTTGCGGTTACTTCTTGGCTGCCCTGTCGGATGTCTCGCGAGTGTGGAGCTCGCGGGGACGTACGCTCGCGATTAAGGGGGGGAAGAATGTAACGTGCACGCCGTGCACGGGTGCCTGCGTTATGCGTTCGTTACATAGTTGGTCTGACGACCGCTGCTGGCTGATCTATCTGCGTGCACGCTTTGCTTCGCTCCTACATTTCCCACCCATTCTATTTAATAGAATTTATATAGAATTTCTATATATCTGACATACATACGTAAACACTGGTATGTATGTATGTCGTCCATGTATGTCGCCCGCGCGCCACATACAGGTCTCGCTCGAGCGCTCCAGTTCCACGGGCCAGTCCACGGGAATTGCCGTCAGCCAAGGAACATCCAATGGCACCGAGGTGGGGAAGGGGCTGTCTGTGAGCAAGCAACGCAGCGAGAGCTCACAGAACAGTGCAGGCACCTCGGAGGCTTCCACCTGGTCTGACGCGCAGACATCTGGCCAGACGGACGCTTACTCACGTCAGGTGCGTGGGTGCGTGATGATGAATGGACGCACGGCGGGTGAATGTACGGGCGGGCACATCATTATTAGCGGGCGGCACGGTACCCTGCGCTGCGGTCATTAATGATAAGGTAATAAAGCAGAAAAAGGTACCCGTGTCGAGCTAGGCTGACGGACCAGCTTCGGCCCGGATACCCGGTCGCGGAGAACAACATTAATAACGCTATTAATAACGCTATTAATAACGCTATTAATAACGATATTAACAATAATGTTAGGGGCCCCCCCTCCGCGGGTGATGGAGAATTGGTGCGCAGTCCTTGGTAGGGGTTGATTAGATGAGGCGCCTTCGAGCTATCTGGGCCCTTTGGACCCGAGGCGAACGGGTCCATCTCTGAGTCTCAGGCCTCCGCCAGCGGCGCCCCCGGCCGTCGGCGGATCCAGCAGCGTGCCACGGACGCCGCGGGCTGCGCTGAGTGCGGCGGGACTGACTGCAGGGAGGGTGCGAGCCGGGCGGCGGCTCGTGCAAAGGGTGGGGAGAAAAGTAGTCTCTCACATATAGCGGTGTGAGTGCTCTCTAGTGACGGCAGAATTAGCCTGAAAGTAGAAAGAGACCAGCAATGAGCTTCAGCACCCTTGCTTGTCGCACCGCATCAATCGTGCGTTTAAATATTCATAATCATAAAAAATATAATAATTTTTTGATATTTACGTCAGTAGGGCGTCTGAACGATTTTGTTTTACGCATGTCTTGCGTTGCTGACCATGCATCTGCAGGAATCACTGGAGGACACAGTCAGCACAGAGAAAGGTCGAACTCTGGAGACGGGCCGTGGAACGTCCACTTCTTCGTCCGAGAGCAACGGGGACACGGCCACCTCTGAAGTGCGAAAACAACGTTTCCTTGCGAACCCAATTAACCCGACCGATCGCACAAATTCGTGTGCTTATTCGAGAGATGTTACGTACGGCGTCCTCGGAGGCAAACTACATGCCGGATAGATCGTCGCCTTTTTAATTTATAGTAGTAATGAATTGTTCTTTTAGTGTTCTCGACCTTGCTCAATGAGTCTATCTCCCAGTCGCTCATTATGTCAATGAAGCAAGCTGCCTCAGTGTCCCTGCTTTCTTAGACGTACGCGCACTTGACTCTTTGACTGGCAGGACGGGGGCTCCGAGACCAGGGGCACGACGTCCAGCAACGCTATGAGCTCGAGCTTGATGACTGGTACGGAAACAGGAACGAGCAATTCGCTGACAAGATCTCAGTCTTCTACGCACAACGACGCAACAACCAACACTAACGAGCTTGGCGGAGAGGTTCAGGTGCGCCTATTGCTTGCTGTATTTGATTGCTGAACAGCAGGCAGCGAAGAACCAACAGGTCGTCCGTGTTTTTGTGGACAAGCAACAAGACAGCAGCAGTGCCTTTAATTTGTGACTTGCACTTCGATACATGCTCATCATCACCTACCTACCCGCCCGTTCTGCATGGATGGAGTACGTAGCCCACCTACCGCAATCCATGACTACTTGCTTGCTTCGATCGCGGGATTTGCGGTATCTGCCCTGCCTGCCTTGCTGTGAATGCAACCAAGCAAGAGCACGAAGGCACCTGCCGAACATACAGGGGGTTGCATAGCTATAATACAAACATACAGGATGGAGGTGGCGGATGGTTGCGTAATCCTTCGGGTATTACAGTCAATAATATGTATATACATGTGGATAAGTGTATATATGGGATCTGTTTGTTGAATGAAGCTAGCAGCTGCTTGCTAGATTAAGCAGGGATTTAGATGTATTGGATCCTATTTTCTTAATAAATGATGAAGCTAATTGGACCCGTTGAAACGATGTATGGGCCGCCCCGGCTGTCGCAAGGGTCCTCGCACCAATCTTAAGCATACAACTTATTCTACACGCGCATACGAATCGGTTGGCTGTTATGGCACAATACATGTATCCCTGGAACTTTAGGATTGACCCTGCCTAACTGTGAGCGTGATGAATTAGGCTCTCTATTTGTTAGGGGCGGAGTATGTCGATGGACGGACTGAGACTGACACTGAGACATGTGTACAAAAAAAATAAAAATATGATAAATATATAATACGCCCATTCAGTCAGTGACTGTAGTATGTGCTAATGGGGCAGGAGTGATGAGGCTATGGGTTTCCCCTTGCCACCACCCACCACCGCTACTGTGGAATCAAGAGGTACAATAATGTGCTACATGTGTACACAATTATAGTGGCCACGTGCGTGCGAATATATTTATATATAACTGTTATGTTTGATTCGCAGGTCGGCTATAAGGGTGTGGCATGGAATTTTGAGGCGAGCGTACGCTACTCTCATACTTGGGCTCACGAGGTCTCCGACTCAAACACGCAAGGCACCGACGTGCAGACATCGTCGAGCCAATCAAGCTCACGACAGAACACAGTGGTATGTGTGTGCGTGCGTGTGGCTTTGTGATGTTCCAAACTCGGTTGCTGAGTGATTGGCTATGTAGGGCGCTCGTGCCTAGTAGTTCTACAGACGGACGGATGCAGTAGTGGTTTTAGCACTTGCGTGCATGGGCAGTTAAGGTCCCCTGGCTACCCTGCTGGCTCTGCACAATGCTTCCATCCCGCACTCGGGGGAAGGCACAGTCATGAACACGGTTTTGGAGGACGTTCCGGTACTGACACCCGTACCCATACTCATATCAATCGATGATAATACTAACTATAGTATTAAAAAATATTTTACAACAATAATAATAGTATTATAGCAACAAGATAATAATAGTAATATTAATAACAATAATGATGATGATGATGTATATCGCAGGGCACTGAAAGAACTACGGGCACCACCGCGGAAGCAGCACGTACCTGGTCCACCGCACAGACGAGTAGCAGGGAGCGCACGACTGGAGATGAGGTCTCAGAAACACAGAGCGAGGCTAACACGCTTACACAGGTGTGGAAGCTTCATTATTTGTGCATATTCATGCATGAGGTTTGGCTACCTAAAGTATACTTTTATTTGCTGAGGTCGGTCCTGGTTGAACGAAGTAAGCCTGCTGCTGTGAGCAAAGGTTAAAAGCTTGATTGGTGCTTTGTTCATGCGTTGATCGTTACAAGTCTCGCCGGGTCTGATGCTGACCGGGGCAGCTACCTAGCAAAAATGTGTTGTAAGGAGTATGGTCTCAAGCACCTTATGGCTGACCTCGGGCCCTCCGTATGTGTTAAATTGCGCGATCATCATCAACGATAATCGCGCGTGCACGGATAATATAGCATGCATGGCTCGCCTCATTACCTTCTAAAGTCGCCCTTATTACAGCACCGCACCAGGGCGTGTGCCTCCCCGGAGGCGCACCCCGCCCAGCAACGAACGAGGCCTGTGCCCGTGTACACATGTATGTGTCTGTGTGTGTGCACCGCTTATTTCTAATCAGCTCCGTCCTGCTTGATTATTGCCGCACGATATGGGGCTTGATGATAACCAACGAATATTGCGCGCCAATCAAAATGATGCATTTCCCCATCCATATGTACATTACGTTACTCATCATCTAGGGCTACAACCAGGCACGAGGCAACGTCCTTGGCGAGGACAAGACCTTCTCAACGGAGCAGACCAGCGATCGGGGTGGCTCCAGGGAAGCGAGCCGTGAAAACACCTACGGCGTAGATTTCTCTGAAGGTAAAGATCAGCAGTATATTTGCAAGTTGGTACGGAAGATTCTGGGGGTACTGGGGGCCGCCTGAAAGGTCCCGGATCTTGGCATGTAATAATAGTTGTTAATTAGTTGAAGGCAGCAAGCTAGCATACTGATATGAGCCGGCTATGCATCAAAACATGTCGCGAGCGTACAACAGCTGTTACGTAACAAGTGCATCCATTTTCTAGCTATTCCGCTTTAGCCGCTCACTAGTGCAACTTCCCCATCTTACGTCTGTAATTTTGGAGGCCGGGTATATCCTGTAAGTCCGTGTATTACACGGTCTTGTGTCTGACACTGAGTATACACGAGAGGTGTTTACACGGCTAACACGGTATGTGTCAACACGGCTCCGGCTTGACACGGCAGTGTCAACACGTCACCGGCTTGACACGACGGTATCAACACTGCAAACGAAGCAACGAACGCATATGCGTGGAGGGTGCACATGGGGTCCGCCCGCCATGGACCGGGTACACCTTGCTACCAGTTGCTGGTGCACGAGTGGACAACAAACGAAGAGAGGGCTCCCATTGTAACGACTCGTGTCCTTTCATCATTTTTACACCGCAAGCTATAACTCCGCAGTGTTTACATGAGGTGTATAGCCCGGCCGTGTAAACACGCCTAGTGTATAGCCCGGCCCGTGTAAACACGCCTAGTGTATAGCCCGGCCCGTGTAAACACGCCTAGTGTATATCCAGGCCATGTTGACACGGCCAGTGTATATCCAGGCCATGTGAACACGGCCCGTGTATATCCATGCCATGTTGACACGATGGGATATATCCTAGTGTCAACACGCACCGGATATATTCGACCGTGTCTACACCCTCGGATAATAGCCTATCCGGGTATTTTTGCATACACGGCCGTGTGATACACAGTCGTGACACTGAGTATACACGGCCTCCAAAATTACAGACGTAGTATATATGCCCCTGATCCACGCACTCAGTATTATCTTCGGGTATTATCCATCCACCGAACTTGGCCATTCCCTAAGGCATCGAGTCTGTGACCGTGAGGTTCGATCCAGGTCGGGACAAACTGGTTGAGAATTGGGGAGTCCCTAACATCGGCGGCCCCCATAGCACACGCTTACTAGGGCTTATCGGTCCAAGAGTAACCTTTATTTTTCTTCCTTTCCTTCATACGACCTTTAGCTGCAGTAAGTAGGATCACGAAGTGTTCCGCAAGTGACACCCCTACCTACGAAGTTAATTGAATATAAAGTAACAACTTGACATACAACAATTGCTGCAGAAAACAACTTTCCAAGGCATGGAACAACTTGTTGTAGCAGCCATCTGTCAGGATTTGAAGTAAGAATTCGAACGACAGTGAATCCAGTCGACCTGAGCCAGTCCTCACATTAAACTTGCAAAACAAGCTGTCCTTAAATGTTATACTTTGGAATCCTCAAAGAGCCTATAGGATGTTATTTGTAACGAAAGTTTGCATGTTTGCACTGACTGGCCAGCGACACAAACTGGACACACGCAATGAGTACACGTTTACTTTTAGATAGCATTCTTTTGCTTGACCAAGACCAATTGGGAAAGCAAACTGCGTATTCCACGCGCATGGTAACTGCGAGTGCAGCCGTTGCTCATCACAACTAGACCACCGGCGTGACGCAACATGAAATGCAAATTTCCCTATATATTTAATATAAGGGAGACTTCGGTGGATGGACGAAGAGGAAAGCAAACCAGCACCTCATCACGGAGCTAAGGGGTTCGTAGGGAAGTACCGTGGCGGCCAAGCGTTCGGCAGCACTACGACATATTTCTTTTATGATTTTTTGGGAGGGCGCTCAAGCAGACGGACTTCGAGCCTTGACGCGCGCTAGCCGGTTTGTAGCGTGCAGACCTGCATCGGGTTGGCCCGGCGGCACTAGCGGCACCAACATTACTATTGCCGGACCACGATGGCGAGTGCCAGGGGAACGTCGGCACTGTAGGGGGTTTGGAAAGACGCAGCCTAGCCCAAAAGGGATATAGTAATATGCATAGGAAACTGCACGCGCAGTGCTCGCTGCCGCGGCTGATCTGGCTGATCCGTCGGCAGGGGTGCGTGGGGAATGGACATGAAGCAAGGACCCTGGCTTTTCCTTGACCGCGAGCCAGTGTTATGTTGTGTGAACTGAATGCGAACTATATATGCGAGCACATACAACTGACGGTGTCATTACACAGCCGGAGGAGGAGAAGTGATAGACGGTGCTGCTGCTGTACCGGGCGGTCACAGTGTTGACCGGCCACGGTCGCTCATGGATGGTCGATCAACACCCATGGAGCGAGCGAGGCGCCGAGATGATGGACGTCGACGAGACGACCCGTGGCTGGACGAGCAGCCGCTTACGTATCGATGTTTTTAACTTGTTACCTGCTTGATATTGACGTGCATGCATCCGCGTCCATCTGTCCCCATATATACTGGCGTCCCTTGCATCCTCACGCATGCAGGCCAGACGTCAGAGTCCAGTCGCAGTCGTAGCCTGGTCTCCACAAGTGAGCTTAGTGAAACATCGGAGCTCAGTCGCCAGCTTAGCGAGAGTGTCAGTCAAGGCCAGACGAATTCCGATTCCAGCTTCCAGCAGGTAAAGTGCAATCTCATACATATGACGGCTGGACGAAACCTACCTGCGTGCTGTGTATGTCCCAAATGAACTTTGCACGGCGAACTGCGGATCAGTTGCTCGCTTTTTTTTGCGCGCTCCATCACAGAAGTCATAGTTACCGGGTCAAGCTGGCGACTGAGCAAAGCGTGTATAATACGAGCGCACGGCATTTATGAATGCGTGGGCGAACGCATCCGTCGCTGGGTGGCAGTGTTCGTTAGTTGGGACATACGTACGCTGTGACATATGTTATTATTAGGGATGATGAACTATTGTTGCAGTTCATCAGATAGACCTAATAACGGCGGGTCGGTGATGACTCAGATGCACACAACCATTTATCTCTATCTGTGGACAAACATTTTTATTAGAATCGATCGGCAACGAACATCGATATAGATAGACTACCATCGATAGTATAGTAATATATATATAACATATAATTTATATATACCGAGATATATGTATATATAATACCGATATATTATATCGATAATTTTATATTTATCGGCAACCTATATATATATATATACGTATATATACGTATATATGTCCATACGTAAAGCCTGTACGCCGCCGCCACGCACCTGCCCTGCTGCCTAATGACACCGCGACGTGACCCGATGTGCATGTGTAGGTCATGACCGAAAAATCGAAGACCATATCTCAGGACGTCAACAAAGGCACAGAAACGCTCAGAGGGACGGAATTCAGCTACACAATCAGCACGGTAAAAAGTATTTGGCGAGGGCGTTGCAAGGCATTTAATATATTGAGCTTCCCCACACAATCGAACGAATAGGTAGTACACATGCAAGTACAACAGGCGACCAAGGTACTCACGCACCATGCATTCTTTTGCGTGTGAGGCAGCGGTTTACTTTTGCGTAGGCATGTATGCTTGTATGTCTGTGTCAGCGACAACAAGCAGTATATATCGATGTTCCACGCACTACTACAGCACCGCCAGGGTATCCTCGCGAACCCCTGCGAAGTGTAATTGATAGTTTTCAAAGTCTCCGTTGCAACCCTCAAACATCTGGAATAAATTTGCTTGATCTCGCGCAGGGGTTCTGGGAGCGCAGCCCGTCGGGAAAGCATTGTCGGCATGCATTCTGCTGTTCAGAAGCCCATGCTGGGTTTGCAATAAGCAAGCCCACGCTGGGTTTCCAATCAGCGCGGGGAAGATTCGGCAGATACGCAGAGTTGCATCAGCGTATAATAAGAATTTAGCTCCGAACGAAGCGCCGTGGTCCCGGAGGAAAGGCGGGAAAAGACGTTTTTGAAGACTCGCTCGCGCAGATCCTCTTACAATTAATATAGATAGCAGCTCGCGCAACTATCACCGCAAATATTTATTCTGCGTGACTTTCAGTCATTCTTCTAATACATATTTATTTGTGCGCGACTGTACCCTCGAGCAAGGCACGGTACATACGCACTTAGTACGCCAGGACCGCGGTCCTTGCGTGTGCGGACGTTCTACAACACCTGCAGACGTTTGGGGCGGAGGTATCTTTCAACCCCGACAAGCTGGCGATGGGTCTCTTCATGAATATCGATCAGTACAAGGACGCGCGCTACACGGCGTTGGTCGAAATTACCACGGAGGTGCGTGAGCCTTTACATCGGATAATTCGAAGCGCGTAATTTGGGAGGTGCATTCAAAAAATCTGTATCTATCCATGTGTATATTGTGAAATATACCGAACTTGGCCATTCCCTGAGGATCGAGTCTGTGACCGTGAGGTTGCAAGGTCGATCCGGGTCGGGACAAAACAGACAAAATGATTAAGAATTAGGGAGCCCCGCTTGGACAGCCCAGCTCTGCAGTTGGGTCCGAGTCCGCCCCCGGTGTCAATGGCCATGTGCCCCAGTTAAAGGGATCTAGCCTGAAAAAAACAATATATATATACACACATATATATACACATATATATATGTGTGTGTGTGTGTATATATATACCAGGAAATGGTTTCGGGAGCCTGGTAACACGCACGAGTCAGCGCATGAATCGGCGAGCCGTTAATCCGTGTGCTTGAGTACAGTGCCCACTAAATTTTGTATAGCGATTTACTTTGTATGCTTTAAGAGGCAATACGACTACTTTTAAGGTGATGTGCTCGAGCACACGAATTACCGGCATGCCGGTATTTATTTTATTTATGCGTCAGCCTTTGATTGGAAGCGCGTATACAGGGAAATGCATTTAAACCATCTGCACATCTACCTATGTGTTAATTATACATGCGTTCCTGTATATGCCGGCGTTCTGGCACGACAGTTGTGGCAGTTTACATTATTCGCTCACCAGCCAATAGTATAAGCTTCGTGCGAGATACGTAGATATACGTAGTAAGGCTAAAGCCAGCACCTTCTGATAACGCATGTATTGTGTATAAAACGATATCATGCCGCCGGCTGATGAACGCAGGGGTTCGGTGGCAGTCTTGTTATGCCCGTGTCGGGGGTGATGAACGGGGTGTTCTCAAACGCCGTGACGACCATAGACGATAACCTGGACATTGATTGTGGCGGCCCAAAACCCTGGGAGCTGCTGGCGCAAGGTATGTATGTCTAGTTCATAGGAAAAAAACTGCATGTAATTATGCTTGCAGCGGACAGTAATAATAAGGCTGCGTGCGTGGTGAGTAAATGTATGGTTCCAACGAAGCAAATGGCTGGTTGCCTGCTGCGTGGTTGCCGAGCGAGGGCGTGTCATGCATGTATGCGCCGGCGACCGCCGGCGGCATCAAGATTAAGATGAATATATAATAAGTAATCGCACTGCGTGCCCACCCGTAGTTGCAACCAAGCTAGCTAGCGTCTCCCATTAGCAGCCTTAAGTTGAGGTGTAGAGGGAGATGAGCGTAGTGAGCGAAGGTAGATAGCACGCAAACGCTTCTCGAGATGCTGGGATCGTGCTACGTACGCGCTCGATTTGTGGGCGGGTGAAGTTCTGCAATGCTAGCCCTGACTTTACCAATAAAGTAGTCAAGGTAATTTAGCCATGCCGACGTCGTATTCACACACGCACCCCTCACAGGCATGGATGTTGTCTACGAGGACCCAAATATTCAGCTGTTGCTGAGTCGGGCGAGGACAAGCTACCGCAACGCCCATGAGACGTGCAAATGGTTCGGCGGTGTGCTGGTCAGCCTCAGTAGCCGCGAGAAGCAGAATCGCGCGCTGCAGGTGTGTACAAGTTTGCATGGTAAAAGTGTGTACGCCCGCGCGGTGTGTATATAACACGCGTAGGCTTCACTGCGAAACGAATGCATATGGCCTCATCATCATGAAGCAGGAAGGGTGCACACGCATATGCAATATTCGAAAATTTCTGAACGGATAATATATAGGACGCATCGAATTGTTATCAGTGATGGACAACGTGGGTTACATAGGACTAATTGTTTGGGAAGAGCGAGATCCGCAATCAACCACGCACGCACAAGCAGGACTCGATCTTTTATTTGCGTGGGTATGTATGTGCAGGCGCTGTCTGCTGCACCACAAGCGTCGAGCCTATCCGATTTCCTGTGGTGCGGAGCCTATTCCGCTGCGCCCTCAGTTGGAAAAGCCCCGGCGTGGCAATGGTCTAGCGGTGATACTTTCATCGGGTATGTAGATACAGGGTGGCTATCTTGAGATATAAATATGTATTCGGCCGAAAACCTTGCGTTTTGATAGATACTTTCCCTCGGTGGGGAAATGGGGTTTTAGATACTCATGGCCTCTCGCACGGGGAAAAGCCCCCTTTGAGTAGATAAAATGCCGGCAAAAGCTCCCTCCGACAGATACTTTCAGCACGATTGGGCAAGGATCTGCAAAATAAGATAGCCACCCTGTGTAGATAGGAAAACCACATTATATTACCAACTATTAACACGTGCATACTTGCGTAAACATTACTCCTTTGCCGTTCGTTGTTATAATAAGCTTGTCAGTGACAGGATTTGATGAGGTCTATCTGTACATCTTTTGATAAGGGAGGGCACGTGTAACGCCGGGTTACAGTATAATAAGTCCCTACAATAGACCCTGCACAGCATCTTGAGAAGCCTTTGGTCGAGCCGTGTTATTACAGCACGCGCCTTGATCGACGCTGCTGGTTCACTCACTCATACACAGCGTTACCAGCCAGCAGCAGCACCCTGGTGCGTGCGTGCGTGCGTGGAACTATCCGACCTGACCTGAACACCTGTTGCACGCTCGAGCTGAGCTCGGCCGAGCGGGGCGGGGCGGGTTGCGCCTAAAAAAGCGTCCTGAATTGCGCACAAATTTGTTCGTATCCGCTATATATACCCGCAGTGTCCGATATATAATGAACGAACACGTACGCCTGCAGCCCAGCAGGCTTATTAATAACGCTAAGCAAGACACTTGTAAGCTGGCACCGAGGTTAAGATAGACTGGCTTGCCGCTTCTTGTTCAAATCTCATTTCATGCAGGTTTACGGATTGGGTGCGTGATGTCCGGTACCAAGGCCGCTCAAGCTGCATGTCATTTCGGCGGCTTAATGACACCGTGGGACGCTGGTCTACTAAAGCCGATTGTCATGACTCGCTCAGCTTCGTCTGCCAAATCACTACCCTGATATCTGGTGAGCGCATTATTGTTGATTGCAAATGAACGATAAGAACGTGCTTGCATGGTAAGTAAGCTGGTGCCATGATAGATCAGTTGCGTGCAGTAGTCCGTATATCTAGAGCCCGTCCTGCTGCTCGTCGTTGCGCCTCTCTGTAGAGTGCCCCCGGGGCTGGGCTGGCGAACCTCCGACTTGCGAGCCTTGCCTGGACGACTACTTCAGCGATGTGCCTGGGCTGAGTCAGTGCAAACAGTGAGTAACAATGGCCGCGGCGGCCAAATGGCCGGCGGACAGCATTTTTTCTGGATGGACTGCTTATATTACAATTGCACCGCCCGGTAGCAGACCCCATGGCTTTGGCTGCTGGCATGCATGGACGGATGGCACCGTGCGCATGAGAGCAGTGTCCGCTACTAATAATATGACGTGCTTATATGTGTACTTCATCAGGTACTGATGAGTTGGCACTCCGTCATCTACGTACATCCATCCGCCCGCTACATTTATACATGGCGGGGAAAGGAGACAATACGGTGTCAACGTTTTTTTTCCATGAACGGTTTTTTCCCATGGTTTCATTCATCTGATCACGAGTAGCAGCATGCCGCAGCCTGGTCCACATCTCGCTTATTGCTTGCCTATGCTGTTTTATTTCACGCACGGCAGTCCCGCCATCATACTTCATAGCGTAACCCGTCACAGCAGGGTTGAATATATAGTTGAATGGGCTACATAAGAGTCATTCAGTCGCCGCCGTGATTGCCTCGCTCCCTGCTGCCCACTTCGTTGGCTGTCATGTATGTAGGTGCCCGTTTGTGGTCGCCGATGTGGATAGAAACGGCTACAACGACGACTGTCTATGCGACAAGGGCATGGCAGGTCGGTGCGCGTCGAATATAAAACGGGGCGACCTCGCACGGGTGGGCATGAAATGCTTACAACGGGCGGGCGGGGATGGATAGATTGTGCGAGTGTGGTCGTTCGTTATTACATATCTGGCCGGGTCTGACGCTGACTGGGGCAGCTCCTCAAGCACGCCTCAATTCTGCATATATTCTACGTGTATATATATGGAGTGCTATGCTATGTACCTACCGACGTTTGAAATTCCTTGAGCATGTTCGGGTTGAATAACGAAATTTGCAAACGTAAATCTGTCCGCCGCGCGTGTTGGGATCAGATTTGGGAGTGCCTAGAGTACCGCTTGCTTGGACAGCCCGCCGGCTCTTGAGCCAGGTCCGAGCAGTCCGTCCAGCCCTTATGTTTGTGATGAAGTAGCGTCCGGTCTTGTACGTACTCATCAAAGTCGATTTCTTGCTTTGCCATGCAATGGGATGCGTGATAAAGACATCTATCTATCTATCTATCTATCTATCTATCTATCTATCTATCTATCCATCTATCCATCTATCCATCTATCCATCTATATCTATATATATTTATTTGTATATATATACCTTTGTATCCCGCTGCACATAAAATACGGAGCGAGACCGATGTTCACGCCCCACCTCCGCCAACGACTTCTGGCTTGTGTGTTCTGCATTTTTTGGCGGCGAGTTCAGTGTAAAACAAAGTGCCCCCGCCGTTGCTATTTCCGATCTGCTCCTGACAAGCCAAGCACACTTACAGAGACGAGTGTGTGAGAAGACGTACGTCTGTATGTTACACCAGTCGGTGATGGAAGCAGTGTTCACGCACTGCGTACCGTAGTTGTATTTGAGCTGGATCTATCACCCAAGTTTATTATATATACTGTCTATATATAAGCTCTGTCTGTATGAATGCGGACTCGTTTGCAGGTGGTTACGCAACTGGATGCAAGCCTTGCCTCGACAACACGTACGCGAACGTCGCCGGCATGCGTACCTGCAGCGTGTGCAACGGCACGGCGGTGCGGCGCCGCAGCATTGACATCGGAAACACAGACTGCATAGAGAGTCCGTCTTCTCCACCATCTCCACCGCCAGCGCTGTCCGCAACCGCCGGACGCCGCCGAGCGCAGGCATATCGTGATGAGACGGGGTTCGGAGAGGAAGCTCTGGTGTTTACAAGCACAAGCAGCCGTGGTTCCGTCGTCGCTCATTACAGGCGGTGATCCTTCCACAGCGCAGGTCTCCGCCTCCTCCGGCAGGCCAGTCCCCAGAGGACAGCAGCGCACCCACCGCGCAGGCGGCGGCAGCTCCTCCGCTGCCTCCTTCTACACCTTCACCGTCGCCGAAGCCTCCGTCACCGCTGCCTCCACAACCTATCTCACCCCAAACCCCACAGCATGCACCCGACCTCCACCCGCCATCTCCTCGACCATCCGCAGCGCCGAGTCCAATACCTTTGTTACCGGCATCCGTATCACCCGTGCAGCCGATGCAAAGCCATCAGTTCCCGCCGTCACCGCACCTACAAACACCGTCCCAGCCGCCCAGCCCGGCACCACCTGTACCACCCCTGCCGCCCAGCCCGGCACCAACTGCCCTGCAACTGCTGCGTCCTCCAGCGCCCCCTAGACCCCGGCCTACCTCACCGTCGCCTCCTCCCAGACCGCCTCCGACCCCCCCAATGTCGCCGAGCCAATCAGTTCTCTGCACGTTGCAGTGGGACAAGCTGAATGCGTTGAAGGACCCTGGCAGCGGCAGCAGTTGTGGGGAAATTATTGACAACAACAACTTGATTCCGAACGTTGTAAATGCGACCCTGGAGGACTGCGTGTCTAATAACACGGTGACCACGTGCATCAAGGTACGGAGAGCACGCACCGTACTGAAGCAATCACCAGTAATTATTATTAGGCACATACAGATACACACTACTGCAAGCAAGCATTTAAGCATCATTGTCGGCGACCCTGGTTTTTCTTGATACCATGTGTGTACTACGCACGGCAAAGAGTTTATTTTACACGCATACGATTGCTGCAATGGCTTTGCTTAATTTGCCATGACTAGCTATCTATGAGCTGACATGGATAATATGTAATATAAAGCATATCCAAACACTGATCAGCGACGCCCTCATTCTTTCAGGAGCTGCGACCGATCGTGGATGCACTGGTGGCATCGTCTTGCTGCGATCATCTCTCCAAACTGGTCGAATCCTTCCGGCCACAGCGCGCGCTCTGCATCATGCGTAACTTTGCGCCCATAAGGTCCGTGTGTGAGGCCGCGGATCGAGCGATGTATGCCAGCGTGCTTGGTACATCGAGCGACAGATTGATAGATTGATATATAGATACATAGAGCGCTAATGTCCTTTATCGATCGCCAGTACCTACATACGTTTCTGCTTTTATTTGTGTTTTTGTGTCATTTTGCTGACGATCGGCTGCGGCCGGTATTTTATTTGCAGATCTGCCTTTGGCTCCTATCAGGACGTCGCAAGGTGTGATGGTCATGTACGACTGGTGAACGGCTGGCCGGACGGTAGTAGTGGCAGGTGAGGCGCACTCGAGAGAAGGTTCAGTCATCATAAAGTCATTCATATACATAGCAGCACATGCGAGTCCTTAACTCCGGCGCGGCCGACAACTTCGCGAAGTTGGGCCGATCGGGGTACTACTGAAAATGAGGTGGTCCATTACCCCAAAATAAATAGCTATTAAGAACACTTAGGTACGTGAGAGCTGTATAACGCATGTCGGGATGCTGGCAGTTAGAGCGTTTTGCACCTCAAATTATGGATGGGTGAGGCAGGGCCGTACACTGCAAGATATCTACTGCAAGCAGGCCTTAATGTCGTCCGTCAGCCTAAGACCTGCAAACTGTAAACGTAAAGGCTTACTCGGATGCCAGGCAAGCACGCGCGCACACATGTTCCCTTGATGTATGTATACGTACTCTTACGCATGTCAGTCCCGGCCCCGCCGCCTATTGTTCGGTAAACGAATCTTTTTCCGCATAATTTGGCTGCAGAGTGGAAATTTACCACGATGGGCGCTTCGGAACCGTGTGTGACGATGGCTGGGACGATGACGACGCGACAGTTGTGTGCAAGCAGCTGGGCTTCGACGGTGGCTACGGCGAGTGGGGCGGCGCATTCGGTCCTGGGCTGGAGTGGCAACCAATCTGGCTTCACAGGTAGATGAATGAATGAATGAATGTTACAGCGGACCCCAAAGGGATCAACGGTGTATACCAGCGAGGGCCAGATGTGGCGTTGCTATCTTGGATATGTAATACCGACAGTATACAGAAGACAACTACGTACTTCACCCCGCAGCCATTGCTTGAAACTGACCCCGCCCCTCGGACCGGCCGGATGTTTAATAACGAACGACCCCGCCCCTCGGAACCCTAAACGACCTGATGACCCGGAATCGGTCGGCAATCGGGACATGCAAGTATTTCTTGCAACCGTTACAAGGTGGACCCTTAGTCCGACCGGGTGATCCAACGGGCCCAGATAGATAGCTTTGTAGGTACCATAGGCTCATCATACCATCAACCCCACAAAGGACTGCGCACTCATCCACCACACCCGCGGGGAGAGCCATACCGGCCAACACACCGGATGACTGACGGACGCGCCAGGATGATGACCTCTCCGATAGATCAAATCCACCGAGTCACTTGGCGGCGGGGAGGGAGCCGGTATCGAACCGCGGATCTGTCTCTATCTGGACAGAATGCCAGTAGTGTCTCTTGATAAGGGGGGCAATGTGGATACGACGCTTGCCTACCGGGGGGGGATTTTGAATAGAAACCTGTACCACCTGGAGTAATGCGTCCAACGCTCGAGAGTCGGAGTCTCCATTGCTATATATTTCTTGAAGTACCTGATGTCTACCATTATCGAATAAACGAAATATTCTGAGCCGGTTCCTACGCGCGCACTCCGTTATTACATCAACCCATGCACACGCATCGCAGGGTTGCCTGCAACGGCAGCGAGGCAAGCCTGGCGGAGTGCGGGCGCTGGGGCGGCCTGACGAGTTGGGGTAACCATACATGCAGCCATTGGGAGGACGCAGGCGTCACCTGCTTCAACTGTCCTGGCTGCCCTGCACAACACTCGTTGCGGCTTGCGGATAACACCACAGGGGCCACCCGTGCTGGAACGACCTGGACCGAGGGCAGGTGAGTGCGGTTGTTTTACACTGTCCAACCACGTCTACTTGCTGCGAGGTTTTTTGAAATATTTTCAAAGGAATCAATGATCATGATGACAATAATAAACACAATGACAATAAATATAACATATATAAATAGTATATAACATATAATATATGTTATTATTACATCATATTATAATTTCATTAATATATATGATAACGATAATAAAACTGGGCCCTAACTACGTACGTTTCCATGCTGTTTCCATTTGAATGTATACATCAGGCTGGAGATCTGGCACAATTTAAACTGGGGCACGGTCTGCTCCGACTGGTTCCATCGAGTTAACGCTGAAGTGGCCTGCCGCCTCATGGGATTCCACACTGGAGAAATGCTCGCTGGGGAGCTGGCAGAGCCCTACCGCACCAACCTGGCTAGGGTGAGAGCGAACGCATCGTACTGGCGGCCAACCTAGGCTGCCCCGCCTCGACGAAATGCCCTAGACAAATGTAGAGTTACAGTTTATTAGCTAGGCACGCAGTGTATATACCGACAGCGCGTCAGAAATAAATAAGTATAGCCCCCCGCGTTCTATCCGCTCCGGAATGATGAAGGGCAGCAGTGACGTCCGTCCTGCCGCCGACGTTCAAAGCAAGCTTGAAACACCGAAGGGCAGCAACCCCAGCTCACCTAGTTACCAGTATTTTCGTCGATATTGTCCACGATCCATAGGCAGAGTCACCTGTACATTTTATTTTGTTTCATGTGCGTACATACAGCTGTACGTACTGCAGTAACTGCAGTAACTGCAGTACGTGCGTTCACCAACCAGACCCGCGACCTTCCCCCCAACACTACCAACACCAGGTTTCGCCCAGCGCTCGGCCGCCGATACAACTCGATAACTTAGATTGCCTGGGCGACGAGACCTCGCTGGCGGACTGCCCCCGCAACCCCTGGGGCTTCCACGATTGCACGCATGCGCAGGACGTCGTGCTGCGGTGCAGTAAGGAGTTTCAAGGTACGCAAACGTGATCAGGCAGGAGACCGTGTGCGCAAATAAATTAAGGTATTTTTTCTAAGGAAGAAGGACGGAAGCGCCCGACTGAAATAGGGGAAACGATAGGTTTATTGCGGTGCGACAAGTAAGGCTGATGAAGCTTATTGCGGGTCTCTCTCTCTCTCTCTTTTCCTCTCTCTCTCTCTCTCTCTCTCTCTCTCTCTCTCTCTCTCTCTCTCTCTCTCTCTCTCTCTCTCTCTCTCTCTCTCTCTCTGGTTCATAAACTCGCGGCAAAAGGGGCGGCGCTGCGCCATCCATCAGTGCGACGAAGGAAAACGTGTTATTGATCGCTCTCATCATTCGGTGTCGGGTGTATTTTCTGACGTAGGAACCGTACGGCTGGTGGATGGCTGGCCTGAAAAGCAGCGTCCTGGCGTAAGGATTTCTGGGCGTCTGGAGGTGCTGGTCGGGGACCGCTTTGGCGGTGTGTGCGCTGCAGGCTTCGACCAAGATACGGATGGCCTTGTGGCGTGCTGGCAGCTGGGGTAAGATTTGGATAATTACCACGCATGTTTGCTATGCATTGTTACTAATATCTAATACGTATGCGATGTACGTACTTGCTCGCCCATGTCTATCTTGCCGATAATTTGGGACGATTGGCTACAGGATGGAGACTGGGCAGGACTGCGTGAGAAACCAGCAGTGTGTGACCGGGATGCAGCTGGGACCAGAACGTCATGGTGTTAGCCTTTGCTGATTAGCTGACGGACGTCACCTGGCCATAAAAATAACACGGTGTATATGTCATATATATTTCGTATCCGTTTATTACGGATGTACTGCCATACATCTGTCTCGTAGGTATGTAGGTGTGGCTCGGCGTGTTCGTGAGACTGGCGATAGTCGATATATAATACCTTATAAAGAACCGGTGAAGCTGACACATGAAAACGCATATAAAGAATAAAAGACATGGCAACGCGCTATGAGTTATTACGCAATCTAATCATGCATGCTTACCCTCCGGCCCTCAGCCGAGGACGAGCCGTAAACGTAGGGGCATGGACGGACAAGCGGAATTCCATTGACAATTACATCTGACAATTATGCCTGTTAACAACTCGTACGGTTTCCTAATTGCCGGCGACCGGTACTTGAATGACGCTTTGTCTTCTGCTGTACGTCAAAGCGTACGGCATAACATGTTTGCTGGTTTGCTTCCCAGACGCTGCAAAACGCCTAACCGTCGCCTTCACGTTTACGCAATTATATAGAGTGTATGTGCGCTGCTGTGCGCGAACCCGCGGCCTCCAACGTCCTTGGCTCTGCTCCGATTCCCGCTGCTTTTTTTATATATGCTTGGACTTGACAGTAATGGTTTTCGGCTCAAAAGGCAGGAAACGGTTTCGGGTCAAACATTATTAATAGCGCTGCAACATTTTGCGTCTTTATTTGGAGGTAGGGGAACGGAATCCACGTTAACCATATTGCTGTGGTCAGGTTCATGAAACCGTAAAATATATGCCGAACACAATCGGCGTCGTCAACAGACGGCGCCGACGATTACTGGTAGGCGATCAATAGATCTCTCTTGAATCAAGAGACAAGATGTTCGCTGATGATGAAACCACAACAATTAGGCGACCGCGCGGCATTCCAAGGCGCAGTGCTGCATCCTTGAATGTTACTACCCAAGCTCGATTGAGGACGGAAGCACACGCCCTGCCTACTTGATTAACACATCGTCTTATAACGTAACAATCAACAGGTACGCGGCGGCTCTGGTCTCCGCGGCAGGCAATGATTCGCAGTGGGCCCCGCCGCTTGGCCAGCCGGCAGTGATGGCAAATGTGTCATGTCCGCCTGGCGAGATGCAGCTGTCTCGTTGCGCAATCAGCAAGTCGCCGCCTACATGTCCGAGAGAGCAATATGTCAACATGTCATGTTACAGTAAGCGTGCTCCTCTGTTTGTTTGTGGTATTGCCCATCTGTGCTTTGGGTGATTGCGTGGCGGAAACCCTGTATATATCACATCACATCATATCGTATCATATTTTCGTTTCTTATCTTTTCGTATCTTATCTTATTTATTTTATTTTATATTATATATTTTATTTTATTATACATATCATATCGTTTTATTTTATATTATAGATGACATGATGTTGCTGAATGTAATTAATTGTAAATATGTATTATCTTTGACAATGTGTTAAACAACTCGCGATTTGGGATTTTTTGTAACTTCACCTCTTATGTTTCTGGACGCCTACTTGCTTGCAGATCCATCACCGCCGTTGCCTCCTAGCCCGGCCCCACCCAGCCCACTGCCACCGGGCCCGCCACCTAGCCCACTGCCGCCAAGCCCAGATCCGCCCAGTCCACCACAGCCTAGCCCGCAACCTCCCAGCCCCCGACCGCCCGGCCCCCGACCTCCCAGGCCGCGACCGCCCAGCCCACCACCACCGAGGCCGCCGCCGCCACCCCCTCCTCCGCCTCCAACCCCCCCCGCCATCCGTCCGCCGCCCCAAGCCTCCACCCCCGCCGCCGCCATCCCCTCCACCTCCGAACCCTCCACCACCCAGCCCCCAACCTCCGAGGCCGCTGACCCCTAGGCCATCCCCGCCTCCGACGCCTAGAACACCTAGAACACCTAGAATTCCGAGCCTACCGCAACCCAGCTTTCCGCCTCCGACACTGCCTCGTCCTCCACCGCCGAGACCGTCGCCACCAAAACCAGCTCCGCCACCACCACCAGGTAAGAGGTAGCCTCAGGTTCTTGTACTTGCTGTCATTCATCTTGTTGTACTACAGGGTTCTGTATTACGTGTGTGTGTATAACATACGCGTAGCACGAATGTAATGTACATATATATTTATGTATATGCACGTCACAATATAACTATATACACATATATAGTTATATTCGTTGTGACGTGCATATACAGAAATATACATGTACGTCATAAATATATATATGTAAATATACGTATGTATATATATGTATATGTACATGCACGTCACAACACACTCATGCATACAAGAGCAAGGCACGTCATGCGCCTCCATACGATACTCGTGGTTACTTTTGCTAATGGAGGGAGATGAAATGATTCCTGAAGGTTTTAAGATACAGACGGGTATGCATTCATCTATTGTGTATTCGCGCTGTGATGAGCGTGTAGGCTTGCTTCGTTGCTTGCACATTTTTATCAATTTCGGCTACGGGGCCGCGTGATACGTATTTCCCTGCTGCGAATGTGCGCACGCAGTCAACTTCTGTGCACGGATGCCATGCGGAGACACAGCCTGCGTTAACCGAGAAAACACCTGGACTTGCGGTGACTGCCCGCTGTTTACGTACCCCACAACCTCCACTGTCCTGGGGGCGCAGGGGCCTATCTGCCAAGGTAACGTAGGGCCCTGCTAGATAATATCTAATAGCTAGTAGATGCTAATCATGCATCACGTACCTGCCTACCTTGCACGGCGCTCGCGAAGGCGCACGCTCAGTGTAACAATATCGAATTATAAATTTTATTATTGTACCTGGCCCATTTGCGATCTATCTATCTACGAATGCCGAGGCGCTCCATGCAAATGAAATGCGTGTACGGATTATTGCTAGTTATTACCATCGGTCGATCACCACCATGCTTTTTGAGAGCGGTTTACGTCAACTGAAAAGCAATGCTGGCAAGCAACTGGTGGAGCCTGAAGTAAAACGACGGAAACCATGATAAATAGATAGGTACCGCTGAAAAGGTATGGTGACAATAGTACGAAGTGTTAAGGGAGCGACTGTTGTGGGCAAGGCTGTGTATGTCCAGTTAGTACAGTACGTAATTATTCATTCATGGCTATCCGTCGTTCACGGATGTATGCAGAATCGTTTTTGTTGATGTTTACGTAATAGGACAACCTACATATTCCCAAGGGATATGATTTTTTATGAGGAATAAAGTTTTCTGTGTCTGCGCTGCGACTTATCATGTGTGCGCGCAGGTTACGACGCCGGCTACTACCTAGGATGCTTCGTAGATACCTCAGACCGTGATTTGCTGGATCAATTGCTTTCCAAGACACCGGACATGACGCCCAGGCGGTGTGCGGCCCTCGCTCGTGACTCCGGTAGGCAAGCTGCTGTCTTTGGCAGGGCTGCTGTTTTGTTTGCGGCCTCATTCGCTTTATGTGTTTCTAACGAATGATTTAACGGATGAGTTACTAGAGTTACGAATTGTCTCCACAACGAAGCCCTCTAAAACGAAGCAGTAATGGACAAGTTACGAATGAAGTGCTGTGCGGTTTCATAATAATTAGGGAGTTTGCTAGAGTTTGCCTGTGAGAACTGCATGGTGATGAGAACCACCTGTATGTTCGCTTTCCAGCCAGTGCTTAGATGTGCATACGCACTTACCCTTGAGCAACCCCAGCATGCACCCTACATACCATATATATATATATATACAAACATGCAGAGGGCGGCAACCCGCACCGGCGGAGTGTGTTGCCCACATGCGTGTGTGGGTTGCGTGGGTGTAGTGCATGTGTGGGTTTGTCAACCTTGCTTCTGAAACACTGTATTGTCTACTCTGCCAGCTATCTCATATGTACAGCCATCCCGAAGTAAGGTCCCTACGTAAGGTCAAAATGTTCAGCATGCATTGACGTTAATACGGGCTACACAGTATGCATGCCAGCACTCCCGATCTAAGTAATCTGCGTTATCTGCGTGTGCGCGCGGCGAGGCTCGCTACTGATGCATGCATGCATGTGTGGCGTTATGCATGTGCATGCACTTATTTGCGCAGATTACAAAATCTACGGCGTGCGGAATGGTTCGCTCTGCTTCGCTGGATCTGACGTCAAGCAGGCTGTGAGTATGGGGCAAAGCAACGAGTGTGATATGCCGTGTGCGGGAGACCCGTCCAAGATATGTGGAGGTTCACAGGCGAACAGCCTTTATACACTAGGTAAGCTAACTGTCCTTTGCACGTAACTGCGTGTATGATGGTGGACTGAAATGAATGCTCTGTCGAGCAGTCGACCGACAACGTATCGTACATGTGTCTAGTCGGTGTTGCTGTTAACCAAATACATATGTATGCTTTGCAGGACCTGCGCACTTTAAGCTCCCAAGCAAGAGGAACCCTGCAATCCAACTGCTTGCGATAATTACTATTATTACTTCGATAATAATCGTTCGGCGGAGCGGTTATGAGCCCCATCTAGCACGTAACACACAGCGAGAAACCCCGCACCTACCTACCGTGGATATAGATACTGCCGGCCACATGAGATTGTGTATACTTTTGCAAACAAGGTGTATCCACATACAATCATTTATTTGCATGGAAAGTTATTGTCCCTTGCTGGAATAGTAATATACAAAAGTGAGCAATGAGATTGTCCTACACATGTTCGTTACGGATTTTGCAGACACCGATATTGGCTGCTTTTGGGATTACGGAGATGCGCGAAAGCTGCCAATCAGGCTGGACAACCCGGGCGAAACCAGCATGACTCCTCAACTTTGTGCTTCCCGTGCCCGCGCCCGTGGTAAGTGCGTTGAACGTTGAAACACTGCAACCCCGCAAAATGTCGGCACGTGCCTACGCAAAATTCTCCGATATATCCCAGGAACAGGTAGTAGTAATAATAGTAATAATATACTAAAAATGAGACAGATAATAATATAATATTAATAATATTAATATAAGTGTATGGCAGTACCCGGCGCTCCAGGGCGGTTGCAGCTCGAGGCTACCGCAACGCACTTCTGTATGTCCACTTGCAGGCCTGGAGTTCTATGGCGTCCAGAATAGTTATGGATGCTTTGGCGGGAGCGACCTCGTGATGGCAACATCCCTGGACCCTGGAAATTGCAACATGCCTTGCCAGGGTGACAAAAACCAGACCTGCGGCGCGTGGTCGGTGTCAAATATCGGCCTGACAGGTAAAATAATGTAGTCATTTGTAAAAGCAGTCAAGGAGGCAGCATTCATTGCCAGTATTTTATTACGTAACGTGCGCCAACAAATGCATGCTGTGTCGTTGCATGCGGCTCCAATTGCTCGGTGAGACACGAAACAGAATTAGCCCACCTGTGCCCTCGTCAACGATTTGCCAATTGAAGCAGCCTAATAATTGCCGACCGCTGCATCAATCAAACGACGAAGTCCGGGCACGCAAGCAAAGCATCGTCCATTACCGACCCCATTGCCTCTGGGAGACCAGACCGCGCACACACGCACACGCACACACATATACATACATATATAGCAGGATATAACGTACGTGCCATGGTGTGCGACACCAGCCATGAAATCGGATGTCATGATTGGCGGCGGGGTATTACGTACATCGACACAGTGAGCTCCAGCGCCATGCTGCCATCGCGTACCCGCCTCACAGATGGTTTGCTTGCTGCTGTCGGTTCCCTCCGGTCAGCTGTTGATTGCACGCACCTCACAGAGGATCTCGGATTCAGTTCAAATTCAGAAGACGTCCGTTCGTGCGCTGACGACTGTTGGTGTCAAAACACGTTCATTTTTTTCTCGGCGGTCTAGATAGACAACATTGCGGTGCCAAAAAAATTGATATACGCCCCGCCCCGCCCTGCCCTCTTGTGTGTCCTCCTTTATCCGTCCGTTACCTTACATGCAGCTTTGGCGCCGATCGACGGCCTGCCAAACATTGCGCTCGGGCGACCAGCATTCGCTTCATCGGTGTATATGTGGGGCTCAATACCCCTCAGCCCTTCGAATGCAGTCGACGGGGAGAAGCAGTACTTCACCGGTATCAGCGCATCAAACATGCACATCTTCCAATCTTATGTCGAAGGGGGCAAGGCGTGGTTCTCGGTTGATCTCGGGGCGCCTGCTACAATCGTCAGCGTCGTCATTTGGGGTCGCTGTGATTGCTGCCAGGATCGCGTGCAAAATGCGGAGCTTCGCATTGGTAACACCAGCATTACCCGGTCAACCGACACCCCGAGGATCGGTAATAACCCATTGGTGTGGAAACAGGTCGATAACCTGAACTTGTGTGCGCCCCAAGTCGTAACGTTAAAAAACCCTGTTGTTGGCCGCTGGGTCACGCTCCAGAATGGAAATCCAGCTTCTGATGCGTATCTGCAGCTGACAGAGCTTGAGGTCATGGGCATGTATTAAATGATGATACGTAAGTAGATGATTGCGCGGGAGGTCCCGTACATGTGGCCGGCTGCTGATATGGATGTTTTGTGTTTAGTGTGTTAATTTGGGATTTATTGTCTGTCTAGGACACAATAGTCTTCGTGTACGTGAAGTGGACAGCACCTGCTGAACATTGTAAGGTATACGTAGAGAGCAGCGGCCATGCTGCTGGATCACGTACGTATTTGGATGAGGTAGCCGTACGTGTGCACATACACGCACGAGGCACGCAACTCCTCCGCTTACAAAACGTGTATAATTCGCAGCAGCTAGCTGCGCTGGTGCATGTATGCGATTGTCGAGCGAACCATTATTACCTGTTGGCTGCCATGCGTCGATCAGATGTGTAAACGCAAGCCCACGCTGCGCTGAATGGTTTTGGCGGTATGTAGACACGTAAGACACGCAGGTGTGCGATGCATCAATCGCGCGCGCCTGCGGATTCCAGCAGGCCCTTGTCGTAGTCTGAAGAATAGTTGGCAGCAGAAGATTTCCGAATCTCTACAGCGTGAAGTAAATCAAATCTCGCAGGGTTTTTCGTTGCGAGTCGGGGAAATAAATACCGTGTTTACCGCATTTTGGGCCAGTCAGAATTGTTTTAGGTAGCAACGCTGTTGCTTGTGCAGGTGTCCCGCCCCAAATACACACCGGTCCGCTCGCCCTTCAAGATTCGTACCCTGGTCAAACTAACGAACATAATAACAACGAAACCTAAGGACTTATGGAGCCCAGCCACGTGCACGCACTGCCGTGAAAGTCTTGCCGCCGCTTACTTGAGCGCGTCCAGAACGTAGTTTCATTTGGGCAGTTGCATGCCTGGAGGTCGTGGTAAAGGACTCTATCTTACTTACTTGGTCTGAACGATTCGTTCGTTGATGCACACGCACAGTTTATGTACACTACGGACCTGATAGATGGCACGGTCAGAAAAGAAATGAAGAATCTATGACCCTTCCATATCGAAATCGGAGCAGGTCCCGAGGAACGAAGTCCATCGATGCTGCTGCATAACCACGCTAGTACGTAGAACCCTCAACGACATTCACCCAGTCATGGACCCAGTCATGAGACCGACCAGTAGTCGCAGTCATCACAAACGTCTGTACTTTTGTAGGCCGGGTATATACTGTAAGCCCGTGTATTACACGGTCTTGTGTCTGACACTGAGCATACACGAGAGGTGTTAACACGGCTAACACGGTAGGTGTGAAGACAGCTAGCCCATGCACGCATCTGGGTGGTAGGTGGGAGGTCGCAGAGGTGGCCATGGCACCAAGGAAGGCGACCCCTCCTGGGGCAGAGGCGAGGAGGTCACGGATTGTTGTGCTGTTAAAGCGATACCGAACCCTAAGTGCAGAGGATAATTTCAAGGGTGGCGGAAAACATGCAGAGGATGTAGAAAATGGGAAAATGCCAATAAAGAGGCGTATTGGTGACTGGCGGTTGCTTGATGGGAATAAAATTAAAATGTTACGCTGGGCAATCAAGCCCTAGCGTGGCTTTTGGATGGGGGCAGGGGCGGAGAGGTTCGATCGCTGAGCCTATACACCGTTACCACCGGGGAGTCTGAACATATATTCCTCACACACACACACACACACACACACACACACACACACACACACACACACACACACACACACACACACACACACACACACACACACACACACACACACACACACACACACACACACACACACACACACACACACACACACACACACACACACACACACACACACACACACACACACACACACACACACACACACACACACACACACACACACACACACACACACACACGCTGGCACCATAATCTCGACGTTCCTCCCCAGCTGCATCTCCAGCAACCGGTTTGACCTCGGGCTGGGTCGGGTCCTGCCGTCCCTTGCATGTCCGTCGCCGCCCCGCGTAAGCCGCCCGCACAGCCGCGACTATCCATTACGGGGACACAATGTCTTTGCTTCTGCTTTATCGCATGTCGCCCCTCTTTTCTATATACACGTCCCCGGCCTGTCGGCCATGCGCAGCCAACGGCCTCACTCGTCCGCGTGCACAATTCGGGTCCTCGCAAGTCGTGTCTCTCGGTTTATTTTAACACACACACACACATATATATATATATAGGGGTATATATATATATATATTGCCGTCAGAGTAGTCGGAGGTTAGTTGTCATCCCGCCGCCCCCCGACTCGCTTGCGTGCGTGCTCAAGCACACTGCGGCTCATCAGCACGATGTCGTCGTTGATGATGAGGGTGGTGACCGACAGCGTGTGTGGTCGTGCGTCATGTAGATTTGTGCAGCAGCAGCGATAGATAGGCTTCCTCGCTCGGAGGGGTCGTCGTAGGTCCTTCCTCGAGCTCGCTGATCGTGCGTGCCACCTTCCGCAGCCCCGGGTGATGCATGTATGGCTTCTGAGTTGGTGTATGTACCTGATGACGCGCCATCGATCTATCCGTGTCGTGCCAGGTGTTCAACTAGTTGCTTATGTTGCTGGGTTTCGTCGGCGCTTTCCTCATCGTGTCATAAATCACCTGCTGCACCTGCTGCTGTATGTGTCCCCGATCAAAGAAATGTACACTGTGTGCTTCGACCGGTCTGAGGGCCCACTGTAGGGCTTCGAATTCGACCTGGCGACTTCAGTGTTCGCGAGTGGTAGGTAGTGTCGGGATGAGTAGATCGATCCGGTGTCATCTTTCGGAGCATGTCGTCGGGTATTGTTATTATGGGTGTTATAGCATAGGGGACCCCGCGGGGTCAAAGCTTCCTCACCAAACACTGCATAAATGAAGCTGCGCCACCAACCACAGCCAGGGATAAAGCCCGCTCAGGGGGAGTTAGCCACTAGGGCGCCCCTACTAACGAACCACCACCCCTGTACCCCAGCCAAGGCGGGCTCACGTCTCCGGCAGCGGCCCGTGGTCTTGGAAGGCAACGGGGGTAAGGGGCTCGCGAACCACCATCAGGGGACTGCCCGTACGGTCCCACCGGGTCGACCTCCCTACCCGATCACGGGCGCCAATGGCCCATGTATAGCGCGCACAGTCGCCCCGTCCACCCGCGACCCACTACTCAGCGCCCACCGGGCTTCGGCAAAGTACCCTGCAGTGGGTAATCTCCTTGATGAGCGAGCTTTATCCGCTTTCGACGCGCACTTATTGTGCCGCTCGCTCTTCCCAGGCAGGGGCTTCATCACGCATACGTGCATGTAAGGGCCCTTGGTAGTAGTGCCGCCCTGCCCGCTCGCGGCCCCAGCGTCTTAGTAAGGTACCTGTTGCTCAGCAGTTTGCTGCTGTCAGCAGCAGGTAGGGGGTTGCTTCTATATATGTCATGATTTGCACAGAGTATGATTCCTACCTTAGGCGGCCTGACGTATTAATAATTGATTTTCACGATTTTGCAACTTGACTTAGTTGCTGCTTAAAAGGTATGTATTGAAGAAGGGCCGATATGCTTCACGTGAGCTGCTAGAGCTGCCCAACTTGTTGAAGCAACGCGCACATATCACTTTGCCGTCAGCGTGCACGACTACATCGGTTCTTCCAATACTACGAGGCCACATATACTCTTCCATTGTGGCTTGGTGAGCAAAAGAATAGGATAGGGTCAGCTAGCTAGGCCAACTGAGAATGTGCCTACTTAGTGGCGGGCAACGACCGACTCATGCTTCCTGTCATATCATGATTGTCCATATATAGACTAATTTAGAAAGCAGTTGACCGTTTCAATGGCGAAAACTATGGGTGGAAGATGTGGACCAACCTTGCAGATCCTGCGGAGTGGATTTCTTTGGTTCCGTTCAAATAATGTGACAGGTAACAAAAACAAAAAGATTGTTACAGTGCATTCATAGCATCATTTTCATGTTCTTTTATGTCTTCTTCATATGCCTTTCCTCTTCGTAGGAAGTAAAATTATGAAGCGCTTTGCGGGCGTATGAACTGCGCATGAACAATCTATGAAGATGTCATGAAGAGGTTATGAAGATACGAAGTGGCTTATGAAGTAAGATAGGTCCGTTCCACGAGTGTGCGGCGCGAGCATGCAAGTATGCGGTCTTGAAGCGACGATGGCGTATCGTGTGCATTTGAAGCACGCGCGGCTGCGTGCTTAGGTTGCTTGGACGAGCACAAGGAAGAGTCCAGTGTAATGTTAATTCATTCATTCAAGTGTCGTAGAACGACGGAATACGGTTATATATATATATATATATAACCGTATATAACCATATATATATATATATATATATATATATATATATATATATATATATATATATATATATATATATATATATATATATATATATATATATATATCAAACGACTCGCTCTATCTGCCTCCCAGCTAGTATATATATATGTGGATATATATAGTGGAAAGATTAGGAAAAACCGGTTGCTTTCAGCAGCTTTTGCGTTCATACATCGGTCGACACATGCATGTATACGTACAGGCGGGCCTCATCGTACGGGCGTCCTATTCCACCTCTATCTACGGGCCTGGATGGAGGCCAGCCAATTTTATCCATCCATCCAGATAACATTTCCGATATATTACGTATTAAGGATGTTACAGCGGTGTCATCGGTGACAGCCAACGGCGACAGCCGAGGCTTCCTCACCAGCCATACATACACTGCCTAAACGAACTGGCGCCACCATGGCGCTCCGGACAGGCTCCACATACAAGTGCACCGAAACCCCGGGCCCACACTACCAGGGAACCACCCCGTTCCTGAGAACCAACCATGGCAAGGGATATATACCCGACACAGACCCGAGCCGTCATCTGTACCCAAGCTCGCGTTACTGATGCGTGACTGCAACCGTCACCGACACTTGTGCACTTGCTTGTAATAATTGAAACAAGCAACCTGCAACTAACTGCGGATGCACATCATTGATACCAGCCACCTCAGGCATAACAAATACAAAGCAGAGGTACGTGAACACCCGCGCCGAATATCTAAAACATCTTTATATTTATGCGTGTTTCGTCAGTAAGCGCCGCAATCACCACCACCTTGATCGCATGTAGCCCGGTTATAGTTGGGAAATTGGCAATCCCAGCTGGCAGGGTCATTGCAGGACACAACCCAGCCGTCGCAGGTCCAGGCACCCTTATATCTGCAGTGGCAAGCAGTGCCCGGGCTTTGCAACCATCCAATCTGCGGTACACATGTGAGCACCGGGGCGGGAAACATACATCTGTTAGTCACGCATTACTGCGCAAATCAAAGCACGCATCCGCCGTTCGTTTATTCCATGTATGCCGCCAACCGGATGTATGGATAGACACATCGTGGATAAACCAGCAGTAATAGTTGATGAGGCCCCACTCACTATCCACTCGTGGCGCGCGGGCCGCGATTCACTAGTTGTGAGCTAGCGAGGCCGCGAATAGTCAACCCACGCAGCTACCTGAGCGATCTATCCGTCGTCCGTACCAGCGTGCGTGTAGTGCGTGGGTTGTCATGCATGGTTGATGGCAGCACCAAATAAATAAATCCAATGCATGATTCCTATCGTATTCCTGCTATCTGTGTAATGCGATAGCTAGCGTATGCAGCTAATAATCTGCTCGATTCATCAGAAGAAATTGGTTGGCTGCCCGCTAAGCAACCGGCTCTGCTAGATAGCACACCCTGCGCATAATGACAGCTAGTATATATTATATATATGCTAGCTTACATATGCGAGCTTATATACGCTTAGCTTATATATGTGTGTGTGTATATATATATACACCGCGTCGTGCCTATGCATCAATACTTACGCTGCAACCCCCCTTGTGGTAGTCGCAGTCGCAGCCATGTGCATCCTCGGTGGAGACCGCCCACGAGGCATCTGACCACGCCATCGGTTGACCGCTGGCGTCATCCATGATACCAATCACAGCTCCGGCTGGACCGCCGCCGGAGTTTTGGCCACGGATTACGATCCGGTTCAAGCCGGGCCCCAGCCACGTTTTAATTTCCTTGCGTGGGTTCGGCCCCCACCTGCCGACGAGACCGAGCGAGCCAAGCGAGGTAGGTGTCACGTACGTGCTTAGACATTCAGTCGGATCTGGGCTCAAAGGATGGAGGGGAGCCGGTCTTGGCCGTGGAGGCCGTAGTGCTTGCGAGCGAGGTGGTTCGCTAATAGGGCCGCCCCGGTGGCACATACACTTCCCCTTTATTTGCTAGGGGGACCAGCCCCATAATAAACGGGGTGGCTCACTGGTAGAGTGGGTGCGTCGTGTGCTTCGATTCGCTTGTGGAGCCTGTCCGGTGCGCCTTAGTGCGTGGCGCGGTTTCGTTATTGCAGTGTATGGTGAGCGAGGGGGCTACGGCTGTCACCGATGATAATGATAATGCTGATGATAATGATAATGATGATAATAATAATAGTAATGATGAATAGATGGGTTATAAAAAGATAGATTCTTAAGGAACGCCTAACTGCAACCGGTTTGTCTCACCCGTTGCTCGCGATACCCAACACAGTATCATTTCTGTAAATTGCAGCAACGTCGTCGACGACGATGTGCAGCGTGACGGACGTGTTTGACGCCACAGAAATTGCTTTCTTCAGGTAGGTCATCCGCCAGGAGCCACCGGCATCGCCCGCCCAGATCCACCGCGCGTTCATGACGGGGAAATAATTCAGGCTGTACGGAGCCATGTACCAAGGGCCGAGGTCCGTGCAGGCAGCTACACGCGGCGGCAGGTACGTATACACAACGGCAACAACAAGGTGCGCACGCAGCAAGGTCAGTTATAAGCAAGGAGGCTTACATGCATGGGCAGCCGCCGCCAACATACATCACCACAGTTGCTTGCGCCAGACATCCCATGTATGGATCGTTGTGATTGGGCTCGCCCGCGCGCGGGCCACCGGTGAAAGCCGAAGCCAACCACACACGCACACGCGTGCATGCGCGCGTGGTGGCTAGGCAAAGAAAAGGAAACCGTGCTACCAGGACGGACGCAGCAGACAGGCGTCATATTCGTGCATGCACTTACATGCCCCGGACGGACCGATTCCACCCCGGAACCATACATGCACTACACGCACCCCGTCCATCTGCATGCTGCCGGGAATACGTATTTGATAGGTCGGTACGTATAGCTTTTGTACCAGGTGAGTCCGGCCAGCCCGCTAAATTCCGGATCGTTGCGTCGCACATCTTGATGATGAATAGATCGACGGACGGACCAGCGGTCCGACCGCCGCCGGTAGGTAGGTCTGGAAATGGTAGCAGCTCGTCTAGCTGCTGAATGGATTACCACAGACGCCTGGCCCCTGCTGGTTTGGAGGCCTATGTTAAGGGAGGTTCCGGGTTCAAATCCCCCTGCTGTGAGCCCCAAAGGTGTCTGGGGAGTTGAGCTGACCGATGTAGACGAAACTCGCCGAGCGAGTTGTCGTGGATCGAGGCGGATGGATGCTACGTGCTGCTGGGTGCTGGTGGTGAGCGTGGAACCCTCGCAGACGGCGTAGGAGTTGAATGGTGTGGTGGTGCACCCCTCCTCAATAGAGGAGGTGATGAGGAGTGCTTCGGTGGTCTCCCCGCCGATAAGCAAGGAAGGGTATCTGTATGTCCCGGTCCGTGCCAGACCAGCCCGACGAGATATGCAACAATAATTACACGAATGCCAGAGTATGCTCACTAGGGGCAGTGTTTAATTTTCCTTTCTATCATCGGTACAGTGGACCAAAAACGAGTAGTGCCGCATATATACTAATACTCCCGTACCGCGGGACATACACTAGCTACTGCTGCTACATACATAATGTCCTGGATACTGATAGATCGACAGCACATCAGTCGAAAACGTACGAATGTGTTTGTTATTTTCGCACGCTCGCGTTGCTAACGATTGCCCTCACGCCTGACTTACCGTCAGAACTGAATGGCGAATCGCCTCTGGCGTGACGGAGCGAGGTGAAAGGCAAAACAAAGCAGGCGGCGGGGTGAGGCGGTAAGCATACATTTAATACATTGCAAGCATACACTGCGTATATATAACGAGCACGCACTGAAAAAAAGTTTCAACATACGCGATGAGTCATTGGAAAGTGAACTAACTTCAACATACAAATCCATCCAATCATACCAAGACCGTCCATTGGAAGTACAACCTGAAACACACCGAACGAAACCTGCACCTCGCTCACTTTGGATGTGAGTAGAAATAAGGCGGCGGAGGGGGAGGCGGCGGCGGTGAGGGTGGGGGCGGTCTTGGCGGTGGCGGCGACGGCGGTGATGGGGATGGCGGTTCGGGTGACGGGGGCGGCGGTCGTGGAGGCGGTGGAGGTGAGGGCGGTGGAGGAGATGGCGGCGACGGCGGCGGTGGGGGCGGCGGCGGTGATGGAGGAGGTGGAGGAGGCGATGGGGGCGGAGGAGATGGCGGTGGCGAGGGGGCCACTGGTGGGGAGGGTGCTGGCGGCGTCGGCGGCGGCGGTGGTTTTGGTGCTCGTGGACGAGGCATAGGACGCGGTGCGGCGGGTGATGGGGGTCCTGGCGACGGTGGATTAGGCGGTAAGTTTGGCACCTGCGCACAGAACAGCATAACTACTACACGTTGGGAATTCAGGGAATTCGGCTGTCATGTAATTAGGTAATTTAGAGCTAGCGCGACGTCATCCTATTTTAGCGAGCAGCGATGTGGTCAATGGGCCCCTATTTATCGATCACCGCTAATAGGCGAGTAATTATCAGAAAAACAACCTGCACTTGCGCGCAGGATGAATAAGTGCCTAGCCGGCCTGCGCGAACGTACAAACTAATACATACCCCAACAGCTGTGGACGAAACTGCTGCAAATAAACCCTACCCTGCCTTGCCACCCACGCCCCGAAGCGCAAAGCTCTAGCCTGATGCATCGTTTGGAATACATCGCTGCACATGCTATCTTACTCGAGGTGGGAGCAAGTGGGTAGGAGATGGCGGATGTTCGTGAATGCTATGCCCTCGCTCGTTATGCTAGCCCAGCAGAAGGGCGATTTGGGGTAGCGTACGTGCCGCTAACGCAATCGCGTATTTGCACTGCGAGAACCTAAAATAAATACCAGATGACTTTGCTTTTGCTAACTGGGAAATAAAATCTCAAGAGGTCTGCGCGAACTGAAGTGCGCGGTGATCAGGTGCGGGTGTGTACAGTACGCAACATACGGTTCCTTGCTTGAATCCCGAAAATGTGGACGGGGCCCGGAAACAGTGTTCGGAGGTGCAAGAGGTGAACTAGATAATGAGCGACCGCAGTTGATACTCCATTCTTGCCCGAAAGCAAGCATTTCCCGTAAAACGAGGCTAGGGCATGTTTACGTACGGCGGACGGCTGAACCAAGCACGCAAGACTGCAGTCATTGTACTCGATCACCACTCGAATATATGAGGTATCAAAATTCCGTTTTCAGACGCTGCTGAGTCACATTGAATGCGTCAATTGGAGTCCCCGCGATTCGAGGCCGGGGTCCCCTTATTATTATGTGCCCAGGGTTCCCGTAATACGTGTATGGTGTCCCCGTACGTATGTAAAATGAGGTCGGTGGGAGACATTGTCCGTCTTTCAAGGTCCGAGGTCCGAATATATTTATTCCTTTTCGTAAACTCAGTCCGTTTTCGTGCTCCGCGCATGTCGCGCTTTACGGCAGGGTCGTCTCCGTAAAGCCGCCGCCCCCATTTTACGGTTTATTTATTTATGGTATATCCAACCCTGCTGGCTGGGTCTTTCCCCGAGTGGGTGGCTGCGGCACGCACGGAAACGCATGACCACGCTGATGAGGCGACTACTTCAACCTTGACTTCCTTGACGGGTTGACAGGGGTGATAGGGAAAAAGGGCACCCTCGCTGCTTCGCTCATCAGATCGATGGATGGCAGTGCGTGGCGCGCGATACACACATGAACGCCTTCACTCCTTACGCCGCACACAAGGGACAATGCACTCCTCACGCCGCACACAAGGGACAACCCACCCACGCCATACAGTACCAGTATGTACTCCATGAGCAAGCGCGCGGGTGAGCCTACCTGGTAGCCGCTCAGTCTAGACTCCAACGTGTCCACGCGGGTAACCATGTCCCTGATCAACTGCCCGGCTGCCTTGATGCGACTCATGACATCGACGGAGGACGGAACGGGCTGGCTGAAGAGTATGGTATGGAAGATGCTTGAAGAACTGCAGGCATAGGTACGAACATGCACCAGGTGCCACGCAGATCAGACTATCTGGACTATCGATCCCTGTACGTATATATGTATGTGGTCATCCCAAGCAATTGATTATGTATTAGGCCACCAGCAGGCACACATATATAGCACGCGGCGGCGACCGGCGGCGAGCGAGCCACGCAAGCATGCATGCACTAAATAATCATGCGTGCATCCCTTGCGGATCACACATGCAAATAAACCCACGTACGTGTAAATGTTGATGTCGGTATAGATGTTGGTAGCGATCGAGTCTGGCGCCAGCTGGCATGTAACGAGGTAAGACGCGCCCGGCATCAATTGGATCTTGAAGGGGGCAGCTGGTTTCGGACCGGCCACATCCGAGAGGCTCTGAATGGAGCACGTGGCGGCCTTTGGCGGGTAGATAGACAGACCAGACAAGAAGGCCTTGACACTGGGCTGCGGGGGCTGATACTGAAGGTTCACCGACACTGTCTTGGGGTTGTTAAATGCTGGCGTTACCATGACTTGAATGCCCGCACTGTACAGCTGCAGGCAAGAAAAATAATTTGCGAAGGCTGTTGGGTCAATGAACTGAGACAGGATGCTGACGGCTTCATCGGTGGAGCTCTTGACGGCGGAGGAGCCACAGGCGGTGGCCTTGTAGGCGGCGGCCTTGACGACAGCATCGATGAACTGTGGGGCCGCGTGTGAGTGAATGCGCAGCAAAAACGAAGGTAATCTGTCACTGTTGCCGGGTTGATTGGAAGGCAGCAATAAAACTTTGCACTTCTCTGCACAGCATGATTATAATTATTATAACCCGAATAATAATATGATAAGATGATATTATTGTTGTTATTATTATATTGTTATTGTTGTCTGATTATCATCATTATTACTTTTACTTATAATTATTGTTATCACCCGCGAATAACGGGTAGCACCGGGTGTACCTGAGCTTCTCTCTGGAAGGAGAAGTCGTCCCCGACAGCCCCGCCCCAGCCGAAAGCCGCGGCGGCGCGGTTGAGGTCGGCAGAAAGGCTCTGGGAAGTTGCAACGCCAGCCTGGTAGTCACTGCGGCGACGGAGGGCATTCCAACCATGTTTTACCATGCTTTGTATAGGTCGCATTCTTACCAAGCATCTTTTTGGATGCATGTATATATATGCCTGCGTGCGTGTGTGATGACCCATCTGCTTTAGTCGCTGCTGCTGACACAACAGCTGCGCATACGTACCTGAATGTTAGCCTTGAATAGTCACGACATGCCGTCTGCTGGACATGGCTGTAGGTCCCCACCGCTGAGGTTGCAAACATTTGGTACACGGCCGTCTGAAGAATTGGCTGGCAAACACCGCCCGCCGCAGTGTCGGTCTGAGCCGAAGCTGGCGCCACAAAGCTTATGGCTACAATTGCGGCCAACAGCACGAGCACATGCGTCAAAGATCTTGTTAGCAGGACCATGGTGAACGAAGTGCTCGGTTGGACCGGTTCGGTGTCCAGTAGGCGTCGTTCGGGCGGTCGGTCGTCGGGCGCGCGCCTGTAAGCAGCAGCCGTGATCCGCTTGCTTGACTGATGCAGCCCTGCATGTGTTTATGATAGCAGCAGGAAGCAGCGATGCACGCAATAGGGGGCGCGAGCTACATATATACGAATCAATTAATAATAAGTGCATCGGTGAGGTCATCATTTGCTTGCAAGCTTGTATGGACAAGCATGTTTGTACGTATGTCACGACGACAAACGAATGAAAACATGAAACAGTATCCCGCGTGTGCATGCAGCTAAGGTTGCAAAGCATTTTTGTTTAACAACCTGAAATATCGCACACTATGAAATGGAAATAATTTGTGGAATTGAATGTTGCTCACCAGTGCTCATCACCAAGCAAGCTGAACAGCTAGCAGGTTTGGATGGTTTGGGTTCACAACACTGATAGTATTGGCATCATTCTGCCCATTCACAATGATATAGCTACAGTTATTTTGCTTTGTTATGACGGACGCTTTTGTAACCATCTAAGAAGCCGACGCTGTACATTTCCCGGAACGTGTGCCCGTGCGTTTTCGTCACGAGCGAACCCAAGCAAAGAGAAGCATGTTTAGGTTCAACGTTAGCATTTATTCCATAAAAAAACTCATTATTCTTATTTCTTTGATCCCCATGGGCGCTCGCGTAAGGCTCGGGCTACTCGGGCACGCTGCGCGCAGGTATGGAAACGGGCCATGTTCGTGATCATTGAATGCTTTCGTACAGCGGACAGTTATTACTTGTTTATAAGTGACACACACAGTGATCTCACTTTTAAGTTGCATTGTTTGTGCACGCGATTACATTTGCGCGTCGTGCGTGACGTAACGGAGCGCCCAGCTAGCCCAGCAAGCAACGGGTACATTCGTTGGGAATACCATGTGAGTCTATCTATATTTTGATTTATTAAGCTAATAATTTGCAGGTTTGCTCTACTCCCACACACCGGGTTTGCTCGTCGCGCGCTATTCTCACGCTCCTTTCTGCGCGTACGTAGAGGACACTCGCTTCCTTCTCCAACAGTCTTCGCAACATATGCAATACAATGAAATTTCATGATGCTTACATTTTAATCTAGTATGCCCCGCCTGCCTTAACCATGCTGTTTCGTTGCGCAGCAGGGCGCCAGCAGCCATGGCACGAAGCCAAAGCAGACGGACAACAGCAACGGACTGCGGAACTGGCGCGAAGGCAGCAACTTGGCATGCAGTAATGATTGCGCTCGTCGCCTTCAGTGGCCGTTTGGCGGCAGCGGCCAAGGGAGAAACGGATTTCAACACAGCCGGCAACACCTGCCAGACAGTTCTGCTGTCTGGCGTCTACCAAACGATTAACCTGGTCAGCCCCTCCTCGGCATCATTCAGCCTGATCCACCAGGCTGCTTGCCTGGACTACTCGTCATATTCCTTCAGGTATCGTACGTATCTGCAGGTGCAGGTGGAACGAAGTGAACCCTTCCTGCTGCGTAATAATAACTTATTGAATAAGCTACCTGTATGTCGCATGCACTTGCTTCCGTCAGTTCAGGTTCGATCATCAGCATTCATTCATCCATACCATGTATGTAGTATGTAATCGGTTCATAAACTACATCGTTGATGCCTTCGTTCTACTACCCATGGATGGCCCTCTGCACGCCCAACCCAAAACCGCACACCAGTGACTATCAGGAGGACGCCGCGTCTGGCACCGGAATGGCATCTACGCTGGCTCTCGCTTCAAGTACTTTCGGCTGGGGAGGTGCGACTGGAGACGAACCGTTCACGTTTCAACGGGAGAGCCAGGTAGGTGTGCACTGAATGAAGTCCGCGTGGTATGCATGTGTATTGTATATACAACAATTCGGGAATAAAGGTACCATGACGAGATGTCACTTGAGGACATCTATCTGCTAGCTGGTCCTTTTATTTCTGGCATGATACAACAGTATGTCTCGATCCGTCCGCAATCAACTAATAACAATAATGATGCCGGTTCTGCTGCTGCCAGCCCGCCCGCGGTACTAGCGGTACATGTACTCGCTGTACCTAGAAAACTAAATGGGTGTTACCCTACCTGTAGTTATGTGTAGATATGTAACTGGATGGCCGCGGGTGCATTCTCTTTGCGTGTATGTACGTGTCTCCTGCTGGATAATATATATCACTGTGCGTGCACGCACGGCTTTACTTACATTATTGGTCGATCGCCCGAGAGGGATCAAGCGCGGACGACGGCATACATACATGCACGCATTTATGGGGGGGGGCATGAAACAGCTAGCGGTCCCCGCCCCATCCAGTGCGCCCATCGGCTCCTTGTAATAAGGTTAGTAAGGGAAACTGCGCCTGCCAGTTTAGCCAGCTCATCATGCCATTCATGATGATGCAGAGCAGCACCGGCCAGCCAGTCTAGCTGTTTATTACCGAAGCAACCGCCGAGCGAGCAAAGTACTACTCGCCGAACACCATATATACATCTATCCATGGTTGCATGTCCGACCCCCATCGCTCGCGCGGTTCTTCACTTGCTGTGACGTGGCTGGGAGAATAGATGTGTCGCTGCTACCACCATACATAAATATTATGTTATGTCATACTATCACCCAACCTCTTGCAGTTTGTCGACGCTGTCGTCAAGGCCGCCGCCTACAAGGCCACCGCCTGCGGCTTCTCCGCCGTCAACATCTCCCGGGACGAGAACGTCAGCACCCTCTCCCAGTTCATTGACCCGGCAGTCTTCGCAGCCTACTTCTCCTGCCTGCAGCTCTACAGCACGGGCATTCGTGTTTCACAAGCCCCTGGCTACGCTCTTCGGAGCGTCTCCCTTGCCATCAAGTTTGTACCACCGCAAGTAGGCGCCAAGGCCTCGCTTAAGGGCTTGTCCATGGCGCCCGCCAAAGCCGCTGCGTGCAACATCTTCAGACCAAACGCCGCGGCTAACGGTAACGCAGCAGCGGCGGCCAACGCTGATCCCTTCAAGGTTGAGCTCGATCCGTACGTGACGTACTCGGTGGTCTGCCAACTGAACGGCACCGTGTCCGCCAACATCAAGTACACGGACGTCAGCATCTACACGTGAGTCATACATCATGACCAAGCGAGCGTGTGCACGCACCACCGTACGTATGTATGTACGCGCTACGCTACGTACGCGTACGTAGCAAGCGTGGACTGTGCGTGCTCCCGGAGGAAAGAAACACACGCAACTTCATTGCTTATTTTATTACCCCCTGTATACACAGGATGCTTTCGTTGGGTACACACGCATATATATAACGGGTGCACGCACATGCACCCATGCATGCTCTTGTTGACATGCTATTATATTAAGGATGTTACAGCGGACCCCGCGGGTCATCGGTGACAGCCAACGGCAGACATGCTATGCATTGCGATGGGCGGACGCCGGCGTAGTTAGCGTGCCGGCAGTCTGGTTGCGCCCATTGATGTTGGTCTAGTTTCTGCAAGCTAGTGCCATGAAAGGCTCAGGGGGCTTACATGTATGCGTACAGATACTACATACAGCTACAATTACTACAATAATGTTCATGGCGCGCGGGCGGGGGCCCATCCGTCCGCCGGGTACCATCCGCTAGCCCGACGACGACCAAGGAAGTAAATTGCGCAGCTGCCCTGCCCGCGGGTCGCATACAATAATCTGCGCCCATGCTGGTGAATGCGTGCGTGAAGTCCATGCAAGTTGACCCGTGCGGACCGCCGCGCGCGCGCCTTCCCTCACGCTACCTGATATATATGACTCGCAGTTCTGCCAACGTCTTCCACGCGCTCCTCTTCAACCAGCCGGCACCCGCTTCGACCGAGGTCATGAACCGCTTGATGGCCGACGAGGTGATTGCCGCTGCCCTGGACAACCGTGTGCGGGTTTTGGAGGCCAAGCTGAGCGCAATTGAGGTATGCTGATTTAATGCGTATGTATGTATAATATATGCTCCCGGTCGGGCCAGCCAGCAGGCCGGTGTACTAGCTAGCTAGTATTGCTCTTGATTCCTCTCGGATACTGACATACATATACAGGCACCGGCGGTAGTTAGATATCTGTTTGCTAATGGGATCGCTGTAATTTATACTCACTTAGCTACGTTGACATACAGTACGGTAGCGTGCACGGCTGTGTGATACATTACTTGCCTACTACGTATTAAGTCGTGCATGCTGGCATCGGTTTATCGGAAATCGAACATCGATCGGTGGTGAATATTAGGCATCCATATATAGTTATGGCTTGTTTGTATGGTCACATATATACCGAAAGGCAGCACTAGATAGCCGCCCGTGCGACGTTATGCAGCCCGCTGCGCCTGTTGCTAGACATTGATGACGCGGCGGGCAACTGATACTTACAGGCAAAAGCAAGTATATCTGCTGGTTTCCATTTGTTTTGGCACGCAGGCGCAGCAGGAACTTCCCTGATCCTACCAAGCAACATAACAGGCGTTGCAAGCAAGCCGCGCTGCAAGGCAACCGGCGGCCACCGCTATCTAGCTGCTGCCGCCGCACGTACGGCATGCACACATCGAGCGAGCATGTTGACGTCAGTGCGTGCGTGCGTGGCTGTGTGCGTGCTGGGCTAAACGAGCGAGTGATGAAGGGGCAACGCAAGGCCTCCCAGCCACCGGTGTTGATATATAACCAGGTGGTATTAATCATTAAATGAAGCTGACCAGCACACATGCATGGTGTCGTCTAAATACGTACGTACTTGCTGGATGAAAGTAGTGTTACGGTTGACATGTTTTTGTGTGGGCCACTTGGGCAGCTAGCAGGATGCCGTGCGCTGGGAGTGCTACGCTTCCGATGGAGCGTGTTCTTGGTTCCTTCATTCCCACATTTAATTGTGGTAACGTAAGATGCATACAGATATAGTTTGTAGCGAGGCATACAGCAGCAATAATTCTGAGGCAAGCCCTGAATATAATCGGCGGCGGGCCAGTGCATCAAAGGTGGTGTATGTGGTCCCATTCGACCCCGGATGACTTTTCTCGGGCAACAGGCGATTTCGCGATCGACAGTCCCGAGCTCGAGCTGCCCAGACGAACGAAGCTCTTGAAATTCCGAAGCGAGCCACAAGCCTCCGATCGGAGTGTCAGTCAGGAAACATATCCCAGAAGTATCCAGATCGTTAGGTGCTATATATGTGGCCCGCGCCTCTTTATGCACATAGCATAATGTTCCGACCTGAATTACCCATACATCATGTCGCTATCAGCCATCCACAGAGCGTACAGACCACCTAGACCACCATGCTGGGCCTCGCAACCTACCGTACACAGCGCACCCGTCTGTATCATGTAGACTGCTTAAACCATGGAGTTATCTACCTCAGAAGTAGGAGAAACCCATAACCTCTCCACCCCCGCCCCCTTCTCACACGCGTCGGTTTAAGACCGAGTGAGGCGTATTATTATTACTACTATTATCACTTATATTTCTATCATTACTATTATTTTTACTATCATTGTTATCAATATACTTATAATACGATATTATTATGACATCGTTATTGTCATCATTAACACTACTTGTATTATTTTTATTATTCAAGTATTAAAATACACCGAACGTTTTGCAGGAAACGGAGTAAACGGAGCAGAACGAGCAGCTCGCAGAACACGCGACCCTAGCCAGATTGATGCATGCATATGTCGCTGAGGAAGATACGTCTAGCGGTTGGAGTTATGACCCGGCTCCCGGACTCGACAGCCGGATGGGGGTTAGGCGGAAACGAGTGGCAGGAATGGCACCGGTGGCAAAAACGCCCCTTTGACAAGACATGCATCCCAACTAGTTGGTGGGAGGCAGCGGAGGCTGCCACGGCACCAAACGAGCGGGGCTACACCTCGCTCCGGGAGGAAGTCACGGCCATGCTGGTGGTCGCATGGGATGGAGGCTACAAAACGGTAATCGGATGTCACTCCGTGCGTACCGTACGGTGCGGTACGGCAGTACATCTGTGCGGGGTCAGGGAGTGGAGACGTAGGGTACACGCGCGATTTGCCTAGAAGGCACAGGTGGTGGCTGGAGACACGCGCGCGAATGGATGGTCTGTAAGGTTGGCGGAGGACTTGCAGAGGATGTGGACGGACGGTGAATGAGAAAGTGCCAATAAAGAGGTGTATTTGAGGCTGGCGGTAATGGTGCCGACGGAGAATTCATGTGAACTTTTAGACCTTTTCGCATTCGTCTACGAACGCATGGCGGTTCCAGTGGCGCGATCTGCCGGTTTGATTTTCCGTGGACTTTCCCATTAACGCTTTAGGCTCATTTGCGTTTTCATGCGTCGCTTTGTGTATCGTCCGCGTTGAGTTGTGTGGCGGGCGCGAGCCGCCCTTAGTCTGTCACGTGACACGTACGTCCCTTGTGATAGGAGATGAATTCTTACGCAGCCTACGCAACCTGTCGGCTCACCCATATCCAGCCCTCCCTCTCAGGTGGCAGTGGCGTATATGCTAAGTATGCTAAGTGAGCCTCACCGCCCCTGCATGCCCCCTTAATCCACGCTAGGGCCTGCCCAACCTATCATTATTCTAATTGTTATTATACTTATTTATTGTTATTATTATTTTATTGTTACTTATTGATTTTATTGTTATCCAGCCCTCCCATCAAGGCATGCTATCCGCCCGCGAACCCACTCACCAAACATTTTTACATTAAGTAAGGCCGCTAGCTCCAGCAACCCAAGCAAGCCATAGTCCAGACCCCCGTCCATCAGCAGGCCAAAGTCCATACTCGCTGCCCATAGATTGACGGTCTGCTGCAGAGGGCAGATGGTAAAGTCAGTAAGGCCATGGATGTGCACCCCATGCATTTATTGTCCAGTCACATGCCAGCTTGCCAACCCCATCTGAGATGGGCGAGCCGCCGCCCCCCGCAGGCCACCGGCCACCAAACATACATACATAGCAAATTTAGTAGTAACCGTTACAAGCAAGGTGGACCCGAGGCCCGACCAGGTGCTCCATCTAACGGGGCCAGATAGCTCGTAGGCGCCTCGCTCACTCATCTCACCATCCCCCACCAAGGACTACTGCACATCGACCCATCCTCCACGCACCACCCGCGGGAGGGTCCTGCAGCCATACCTGCCAACACACCAGGTTACCAGCGCGCATCAGCACACATGTATGCTCCTTTCCGTCTGGTTGTTCGAACCTCCCGCATGTCAGCACCTTCCTGCCTGCTTGCGTGCTTCATCATCCTAAATGCTCAGCTGCTGCATGTTGCTGGCTCGGCTGCTGGTCCTCGCAGGTCACCAGTCCTGCCTGCTCGTACTCCCATCCGCTGCAAGCAAGTCCATCCTTTTCCATAACCACCTGCCCCCCTCACCCTAATGCCCACCCAAGCCTCGGAGCCTGCCCACCCGAACAGCCGTCCCGATCCTTCCCACTAGTCCCACCTACTAAACCTACCAGTTTTCAACGTCTCTGAGTAAACGGAGGCTCGCTCCACGCTCCCGGCCGCTAGGGTGAGGACAGTCCAATAATGCTCCCTTAGAATAATTCAAAATTATAACCAGGTGAACCTGCGTACAGTATCGGGAGTGGACAACCGCCGAACCATTCACGGAAACAAGCCAGCACTTAAATGGCCATGATAATATGTCCATACAAGGGATTCCTGATCGCATACTAATTGCTTGCGTGGGCGCACCGTATTTCATTATCTCTGCGGATGACGTCGAAATGCACTACGTAACTTAAGCAAACTAGGTCGATTCCCGACAAAACGACAAACGTTTCATGCAGAAGTCCGTTATGATAAAGCGGTAAGTAGGCGAAGAAGTTGTTATCTTTTTAACGTTGACTCGGGTCAAGTTGTTCATGCATTGTTTGTTCTTCAGCAATTTGCACGAAAAAATTAATTCATAAGTGTATTATTGTGTCCAATTAGTTAAACGCATTATCTCAAAGCGCGCTGGGCGCTGCCAAGTTGCCATGAATATTTCCGTCAAACACCACCTTCACTACAATTAGCGCAATCTGCTTCGATCAAACGTGATGCTTTTATTTATGAACCGATTGTGTATCCTATGTATCTGGCTGCTCGACAAGATGGTCCCTGATGGTCGCGTGTCCTTGCTGAATGTCGTAAGCAAATTTCCTACCGCCAACAGATATGATGATTAAGCATATAGGCGTTATTGTGGCAACTACAAGCAAATTATGTGTGGTGTTGGTGATGTGACATGCGAGAGTAGAAGGTGAACGTAAGCTATTTTCGTACACTTGCCGTACAGTCCAACATCGGAGCAGCCTCTTCAAGGGGAGGGGAGGGGAGGGGAGGAATAATGTTATGTTAGACCCTGCAGGTCATCGGTGACAGCCGTAACCTCGTCAGTCCCGAAGCCGTGCCCGAGGCGCGCATGGACGTCAAAGTCAACAACGCTCCGAACGAGTCTGGTGCTTTCGCGCAGCAGCTTCAGATTACCGAGGGCACGGTCTCCCTCATCAACCTGGCGAAGCTGTGCTTGCTTCACAAGGACTACGACTCGCTGGCGCGCGTCCTGGACTCGCTGACCGGCCGCGAGACCTGGTACCTTACTTGCCTACGCCACCTCGGCACCGAACGCCAGCACGGCCTGCAGGCGACCTACGAGGCTTGGCGCGCGAAGCGCCACGACTTCTGGCGTGCCGAGTTTGACCCCACGGTGTACGACAAGGCGCTGGGTGATGCCATTCTCGCCACTCTGCGCAAGGACCACCACTCCTCTCAGCACCGGCCGAACACCTTCTCCAGGCCGAGCTCGGCCTACGACTCCCACGCCGGCAAGGACGACAGCAGGGACGACCGCCGCCGCAAGTGGTGGTAAGGCCGGCGTTTCCGACCCCTGTGGGGTGGAGGTCCGTGTCGGGAGCCTTCAAGTGCTTAGCCCGCTGCAGCGGTTCTTTGCTCCCCCAGCCCTTGCCTGGGCCATTCGATCGAGTTCCTGATGGCCGCAGCTGCGGTTCACCCCTGTGGGGTCGTCCAAGTTCGCAAGGGCCGCTGCCGCGGTTCACTTCCCCTGTGGGGCCACTACTCGTCGTTCTTTCTTGCCACCGCCGCTTCCGGGCCTCGTCACTGCCAGGACTCCTGCTATCTCTTCGGTCTGCAGTGTAAAGGCCCAATCCCAAGCCGCTGTGTTGCCACCGTTCCCGGCGCCGGAGCCTCATGATAGACAGCCGAATAGAAGGCTAGAGTTCAGAAGTGACGGGGATGACGGGGGTGCTCGGATTGCTGCTGGTGGCAGGTAGGCGGGCAGGCAGGCGGGCGGGCAGGCGGGACACCTGGCCCGGACACCTGGTTCACCCCAGACACGCCCACACAGTACACACCCCGCCACATACGGTACCAAGGTTTCACCACGCGGTACGACACCGTTTGTCACCGCCATTTGGTTCGCCGCGGCGATGCAACACAGGGTCAGCCCCACCCACCTGAAGGCGCGCAGCCGGGAGACCGACCGAACCCCCCGCCAATGTACGTTGTGTAATGCCGTGCTGCCGTACTTGTGCGTGTGGAGCCACGGGGGCCTGCCTTTCCTGAACTGCGGACAACCTCAGGGCCACGAATCCAGGCGCCAGCGTTTCTCGTTCAAGTAGCCAATACACATGCACCCACATGCGTGGCTTGGTAAAGCGTGGTAACGTAGGGTTGGTAAATGGTTTCAGTCTTTCAGACCGTCGCACCGGCCATTTCGTGAAAGGACGCCGCAGAGGAGGCTCCAGAGAATTTTAGGCGGCAAACAGTGATTGAATCGGAAACAGAAGCGATGGCGACACGGCAGCAAGTGGCAGACCGGTCGCAAATCATGCACCCCGCGAAAACCCGCTTGAGGAGTTTGTAGCGTCTTGTTGTGGCACGACCCCCGTTGTGTTATGCAATAGCAATATTTGTCTAAAAGTTGAATGAGTTATGTTTGTTTGTGCAAAAATAAGGTCGGACGCGTTTTTGGAAACGAACCAAACTGCTCGCGACGTAGCTATGAAAGTCGCACAAAATTACAAGAGGTATTCATTGTTGCGGCGCGATGAATGATTGAATATTTTGGCAAAGATGCGTATGACAGTTGCAGGGCAGCTCACGAGTCGGCTCGTGTCGGATGTTGCTTGGGCCCACAACTTGCGAAGGCCGGTTCTGCGACAGACAGCAAATCGCTGCAGGCTCCCCCGCCGCTCAGACACCGTGTACGAGCTCCCAACCGACAAAAGTACCCGGGGATGAGGCTGGCAGATTGCATCAGATTGGGTGACAGCCGGGCAAACCCGTACGGCAATCACACAGGGCTGCCAGGCAGGCCGCAATCTCATGCAATCATGCAATATTTCACGTAATATGTGGCTTTTGCACAGAATACCCTCAAAAATAATAGAACATATATGTTTTTAATTGTTCTTGACCAAATATGTTGGAAAATGTCTGCGAATTCATGGGTGACCAAAAGCGAGACCGTTGAGCCCCAACGGCCCCTTCGCGAGCCGGCGCCCTGCGGGGCCCAACCAACAGGACGACGAAACATCCCGCGCCCTTCCCCGGGGGCTAAAAAGGAAAACCACACCCAGAAACGAACCCAGGCACACCCAAAAGCACTTAGAATGCTTCCGTGCCAACGGTATTGTTCCGATGACTAGGTACCTGCATGGCAGTGGAAAAGGAGACCGTGCCCCGGGGGCATCAGACACGATTACAAATCTTCTTCAACAGCTCAGGCCACTCACTCTCGCGCCACCGCAGCAGTGTCAGTGCCCGCAGGCCGTAGCGGCCCTCCCTGTAGCTGCCCCCTGCAACCGCCGCTGTGACGGTTCGGTACTTCCCGGTTAGGTACTTCGGACCCCCAACAGCGTTCGGCGAAGAAATCCACGAGCAGGCCTTGAGCGCGTCCACTGTCGAGTCGCGAAAACGGCCCTCTGTGAGTGAGAGCGTGAGTGCGTGTTTGAGTGCGTAGGGAAGTTAGTATGTGTGAAGGGTACGGCTCGTCCGCGGCAGGACGATTGCTTTCGCAATCCGGGTCCAATCCGGACGCACACATACGTACGGCACTGTACGACGACGCAAAAGTACGAGCAGCACCAAGTCACATGAAAGCGGAGGCGGGCGAGCGCCCTGCAAGGATTTGCGCGCGCCTTCCATCCATCCTCAAAGCGGCTCCCTTCTCTTGGCCCCCCCACATAGCTCCTCCTTGTACTATGGTTGGGGTCGACGACCCCTCTCCTTGCCTGCCATCCATCCATCCATCCATCCATCCATCCATCCATCCATCCATCCATCCATCCATCCATCCATCCATCCATGAGTTCAAGGTGATTAAGTGACGACCCCCAGCACTGGGAGCACGCACCCGCGCCCGCCCCGGGGGAAGGAGACACGACCGCTGCTGCCGCCGCTGCGACCCGAGATCCAGGCAGGCAGGCAGGCAGGCAGGCACGTTGGTTACATCAGTCAGTCATCATGTCGAGCACCGCTGCACCACCCGCCGCCCCTTGCAGCCTCTACTTCTGCTTTGCCGCGCTCCGGTGCCAACACTCGCCCCTTCCCAGCCAGCCAGCCAGCCAGCCCCGCCAACAGCCAGCCATACTCCCCTACACACCCGTGGCGCAAACGGTATCGCGCGCCCCACCCACTCACGTGCGTAAATATACGACATACCCCTGCGCGTGATCTATGTTCAGCAAAGAAAACTCACATAGTCTATATATGTATATATGTGTGTGTGTTACTCAGGCAGAACAGGAGTGCGTGACATGCAAGGGGCCGAGTGGCGCCCACAAAATTGTGTGCTTGCGTTTCAGATCTGCGAAGGGCTCATCGAGCCGTCGTCGCTCGCACCGCCCACCACCCCCTCCCCGGGTATGCACCTACCCCGCCTCGTCGCGCCGTACGACATGACGGGGACATCCACGGCCCGCACGGGCCTGCGCGCACACCTGCTCATCCCACGGCACAATTATTGTCAATATACCCCCCCCACACACACATACACAGACACACACTGGCGGGTCTCTTATCTAAACACACATACAGTTACGCTGGACTTCGCTTCTCGCGGCTCAGCTTACTCTTACGCACACACACGCGAAAACATGCGTGTGTGTCGCATGAGGGTGCGTGTGAAGAGAACAGACCCGCCCGACGCAAACCACTTACCAGTATATGGGCGGATGACGGTGTGTGTGATGGAGGAACCCCGCCCGCCCGACCGACCCAAACCAGTCACCAATGTGGGTGTTTGTGCAGCTCAGTCCTCAGCGCAGAGCACAGCTGCTGGGGGATCGTTTCGGGCGACCGCCCCTCCCCCGCTCATCACGAGGCCCCCGCGTCCCTTTCCAGCCCGCCGCCGGATGCATGCATGCCCTGTACGGCAGCGCGGTTTCATCACGCACCTCCACACCCCCACAGCGCAGTCTTCGTTTCCACACAGAAACATGCGAACCCCAAACCGCGATCCGCGCAGCCGCCAGCCGCCGGCTCACGGCAGCCTCCCCGCCAGCCCCGCCACCGCCGCCCGACCCAGGTCGCGCGCCTCGTGGCAGATCCGGTGCCACAGCGAGCTCTGCGACAGGCTGCCACCGCCGCCGCCGCCGCCCGCGGCGGCGACGTCGCCGGTGACGCCTGTGGCGGCGGCGGCGGCCGTCTTGGGCGACAGCAGCGTCTCGCTCCGCGCCGAGAGGGTGCACCAGTCCATGGAGTAGGTGGAGGGGATGGTGGCCATGGAGGTCTCCCGGAGGTTGTGCAGGTAGCTGCCGCTGCTGAACAGGCCGCCGAAGAGACCGTTGCCGCTGCCGCCGAAGAGGCCACTGCCGCTGCCGCCGCCGGCGGCGGCGGCAGCGGCGGATCCGGAGCCGGATCCGTGGACGATGAAGGGCTGGGCATCCACGACCGCCAGCGTCGAGGGCGACGGCAGGGAGTCGGTGCGGAGGCGCAGCAAGGCGGCCCCGCCGCCAGCCGCCTTGCCGTCGAGGTCTTCGTCACCGGGCGCCGCCGCCGCCGCCGCGGCGGCGGCGGAGTGCAGCGAGACGTACAGAGGCGGGTTGAGGAAGTGGTTCTGGACGGCACCGGGGCCGGCGCCGCCACCCGCCCCCGCCGCTGCGACGGCCGCCGTCGCCGTCGCGGGAAGGTGCGGCGTCGTGTCCAGCGCCGCCGCCGCCGCTGCCGCCGGGCTGCCCGAGGTCAGCCCGTCCTGCGGCTTCCCGCCGCCGCGCAGCACGCACGGCGGCACCGCGACGGCGCAAGCGTCGGAGATACGGCACGACGGGATGGCGGCGGTGGCGGCGGCGGCGGGGGCCGACTCTGGCTGCAGAATGGCGGGAACGGGCAACGCGGCTGCGGCCGGTGCCGACGTATTGATGTGCGGTGGATGTAGGCAGGTGCCGGTGATCACGGGCGATAGGGCCGCCGGCATCGCCGGCGCCGGCGCGGTAGCGCCGTAGTACAGCGGCGTCGGCTGCTGCGGCGGCGACGGCGTCGCGTAGCCCACCGTGTCCGTGGACCGCGGCGCACCCGGATCCACTGCGCTGCTGGTGTTGCTGAGCGCGTGGGTGCCGTCCATGCTGTACGGCGGCGGTGGCTGCTGCTGGTACGGCAGGTGTGGTGGGTGTTGTTGTTGCTGTGGTTGTTGCTGTTGTTCTTGCTGGGTGTGCGCTGGTCGGGGGGTGGGACAGAAGAGGTCCAGGGAGGCCGCCGCCACCAGGTCCTCATCGGGCATACCCAACACCATGTCCTGCGGGCGTATGTGGGCGTATGTGGGCGTGGGCGTATGTGGGCGTGGGCGTATGTGGGCGTGGGCGTATGTGGGCGTGGGCGTATGTGGGCGTATGTGGGCGTGGGCGTATGTGGGCGTATGTGGGCGTATGTGGGCGTATGTGGGCGTGGGCGTATGTGAGCGTATGTGGGCGTATGTGGGCGTGGGCGTATGTGGGCGTATGTGGGCGTATGTGGGCGTGGGCGTATGTGGGCGTATGTGGGCGTATGTGGGCGTGGGCGTATGTGGGCGTGGGCGTATGTGGGCGTGGCGTATGTGGGCGTGGGCGTATGTGGGCGTGGGCGTATGTGGGCGTATGTGGGCGTATGTGGGCGTGGGCGTATGTGGGCGTATGTGGGCGTATGTGGGCGTGGGCGTATGTGGGCGTATGTGGGCGTATGTGGGCGTATGTGGGCGGGCGTATGTGGGCGTATGTGGGCGTGGGCGTATGTGGGCGTGGGCGTATGTGGGCGTGGGCGTATGTGGGCGTGGGCGTATGTGGGCGTGGGCGTATGTGGGCGTGGCGTATGTGGGCGTGGGCGTATGTGGGCGTATGTGGGCGTGGGCGTATGTGGGCGTGGGCGTATGTGGGCGTGGGCGTATGTGGGCGTGGGCGTATGTGGGCGTATGTGGGCGTGGCGTATGTGGGCGTATGTGGCGTATGTGGGCGTATGTGGGCGTATGTGGGCGTGGGCGTATGTGGCGTGGGCGTATGTGGGCGTGGGCGTATGTGGCGCGTGGGCGTATGTGGGCGTATGTGGGCGTGGGCGGATGTGGCGTATGTGGCGTGGGCGTATGTGGGCGTGGGCGTATGTGGGCGTGGGCGTATGTGGGCGTATGTGGGCGTATGTGGGCGTGGGCGTATGTGGGCGTGGGTATGTGGGCGTATGTGGGCGTATGTGGGCGTATGTGGGCGTGGGCGTATGTGGGCGTATGTGGGCGTATGTGGGCGTGGGCGTATGTGGGCGTATGTGGGCGTATGTGGGCGTATGTATGTGGGCGTATGGGCGTATGTGGGCGTATGTGGGCGTGGGCGTATGTGGGCGTGGGCGTATGTGGGCGTATGTGGGCGTGGCGTATGTGGGCGTGGGCGTATGTGGGCGTGGGCGTATGTGGGCGTATGTGGGCGTGGGCGTATGTGGGCGTATGTGGGCGTGGGCGTATGTGGGCGTGGGCGTATGTGGGCGTGGGCGTATGTGGGCGTGGGCGTATGTGGGCGTATGTGGGCGTGGGCGTATGTGGGCGTATGTGGGCGTGGGCGTATGTGGGCGTGGGCGTATGTGGGCGTGGGCGTATGTGGGCGTGGGCGTATGTGGGCGTATGTGGGCGTATGTGGGCGTATGTGGGCGTGGGCGTATGTGGGCGTGGCGTATGTGGGCGTGGGCGTATGTGGGCGTATGTGGGCGTGGGCGTATGTGGGCGTGGGCGTATGTGGGCGTGGGCGTATGTGGGCGTGGGCGTATGTGGGCGTGGGCGTATGTGGGCGTATGTGGGCGTGGGCGGATGTGGGCGTATGTGGGCGTGGGCGTATGTGGGCGTGGGCGTATGTGGGCGTGGGCGTATGTGGGCGTATGTGGGCGTGGGCGTATGTGGGCGTGGGCGTATGTGGGCGTGGGCGTATGTGGGCGTATGTGGGCGTGGGCGTATGTGGGCGTATGTGGGCGTATGTGGGCGTGGGCGTATGTGGGCGTGGGCGTATGTGGGCGTGGGCGTATGTGGGCGTGGGCGTATGTGGGCGTGGGCGTATGTGGGGGGCGTATGTGGGCGTGGGCGTATGTGGGCGTGGGCGTATGTGGGCGTGGGCGTATGTGGGCGTATGTGGGCGTGGGCGTATGTGGGCGTATGTGGGCGTGGGCGGATGTGGGCGTGGGCGGATGTGGGCGGATGTGGGCGTGGTCGCGGAGACCAGACTGCATCAAGTGTGGATCACCAACGTTACCGAACTGCGGCTGACGGGTGTGCGGCCTGGCGGGGCCTCGGTTCGGGCGAGCCCGCGGGGGCCAAACCCCGGGTCTTGCTTGTGTTTGCATGCTGGGCCGGTGGTGGCGCGGCTCCCCTTTTCCGTTTATCGCAGGTTGTTATGGTGAGTACACTGGTAACTGGTTTGGGTCGGGCGGGTGGTTTCCTCGCTGCACACAGGAAACAAGCCCTGCCCGGGGGCAGGTGGCGCCAAGTGGCCCAACGCCCTGCCTGTGTCCAATGCACGCGACCTTACCCACCCACCTCCCAGTCGGTCAGCAACACGCTGTCAGGGAGGCCGCCAACGCCGCCGTCCTCGTCAAGATGAAGATGGTCACCGCCCGGGGCCGCGTTCCAGAGCGGCTCCGAAACCACCGGTGACCCCCCTCGAGCCCCCGGACAGTCCGCAGTGCCCGCCGGACTGATTCCGCCGATGGCGCCGCCGCCATTCAGCACCGGCCCCGTCGGCTGTCGCGCCGGCACCGTTGTCCCTATCGAGACGCATTGCTGCGCGCCCTCCCTCGAGCCATTCGACGTCGTGGCCATGTGGGCCGCCGGCGGGTGGGGGTGCGGGTGGTGCTGCTGCGGCGGGGCTTGCGTCGCCGACTGCGGCGTCGTCGGCGCGTACATGATCGCGCCACCGCCGGACGAGTCGCGCACCGGCCGCATCCCGCCGCCGCCGCCGCCGGATGCGCCGCCGCCTCCCCCGCTCCCCGCGCCCGCCCCGCCTCCCCCGCGCCCTCCGCTGCCATCTCCGCCTCCGCCGCCACCCGGCGGCACCTCCTTCATCGGCGCCCCCGGTCCGTCCGCCGGCCCCGCAGCCGCCTGGTTCACCATCCGCTCCAGCGCGGCCGCCACCGACGCCGGCATCACCGCCGCCGCCCCCGCCGCCGCCTCCTCCGCCGCCACCACCTCATTCAGCAGCGCCGCGCCCTCCGGCAGGTTCGTCTGGAACCACTCGTGGCGTTGTACGGCATCCAGGGTCAGCCTGACCCGTGGGTCACGGGCCAGCATGCCCCGCAGCAGGTCCGCGCCGGCCAGCGACAGCGGCGCGCCGGGTTGCGCTCCCGGGAGGGACGAGGTGGGCAGCACGTGCGGCACGAAGAGGTCGCCGTCCAGGGAGCCCGGCGGCGAGGTGAGCCGCTTGAACATGGCGATGACCTGCGGGGGGGAGTCCCACGGGGGGAGACCACAATAGGCGCGGGACGCCCAGGGAGGGGTCCGATTGGAAAACGGTACAGTGCAATAGATCTCCAGCGACGATGACGTTGTAGGGGACCACCAGCCCGGACCGGACCCGGGGGACCCAGGAGCAGGGGAGTCCAGGGAGCAGGGGAGTCCAGGGAGCAGGGGGGTCCAGGGAGCAGGCGGTATACAGAGGGCATGGGTAGGCATGTTGAGGTTGCGCTGCTGCCAGAGCCAGAGCAAAGGTAGGTGCGATTGGGGTACGGCACCATGCCGTAGCCCTCCAGGAGTCTAGCGGGGGAGGGGGGGGAGAAGGTCCAGACGGCCTGACAGCAGGTAGGGCAAGATGGTGTTGGGCCAGGTGAGCGCAAGCGTGGCGGCATCTCAGCCCTTATTGTTAATATGCCCTCTGTCCCCCTCCCCCGCCCTCTCTCCCCTTCCCCGGTACGTAACCACCACCTGCTGCTGCGCCGGCAGCTGCGCGTCCTCGGGTCGGGAGAAGGGGTGCCGTCCGAACAGCATCACGAACAGCACCACCCCGACCGACCAGACGTCCGCCGCCGCCGCATCGTACGGTGCACCCCGGAAGTTCTGCAATATCTCGGGGGCGCAGTACATGGCGGTGCCAACCTGCAAGGGGCGCGGCCGGGTCGGGTCGGGGGCGGGGCGAGACAGGGCGGGGCTGGGGCGAAAGGAGGTGGGGGCGGGGACCGACCACCGTGTCGGCGGCGGGTGGGGGCCGCTGTTGCTCCACACGTACACAACACGTGCGGTCGCCGTACAAAGGTACAAGACAAAACGGGCCCCAGCCGCGGTCCCAAGTAGGCTGGGCCTCCCTGGCTGTGCGGGTGGGTGCTTTGGCACCCATCCACGCCACCCGTCGCCTCTCCGCATTCGCCTCGTGGGCCCGATGCCGTCCTGACCCCACCACCGCCGACCCCGTTCTCTTCACCGGTCTGACACCCCCCCCCTCTGGCACTACGACAGCCGTGGCCGCTCCCCCACCTGCGACCTCGGCTCCGAGTTCCGCAACGTGTCCTTAGAGGCGCAGAAGTCCACCATCCGCAGCAGCGGCAGCGCCGAGTCGCTCAACTGCAGCAGCAGGCTGGAGGGCCGGATGTTGCGGTTGACCTGGCGGGTCGGTGGGGGGGGGGGCGCCAAAAGGGGGAGAAGAGGTGACAGGCATGCGGCCCACGGGTTGGTCAGGCCGGACGGCTCAACGTCTCCGGGGCGACCTCGGCCCTTCTGGACCTCTCGGACGCCACCCAAAGCTCTCGGACGCCACCCCAAGTCGACGCGCAGGGGGAGTCACGGGCTACTGGTCGTATGGTCCTGAGGCTATCCTGGAGCTGTCCTACCGAGTGTACGAGTCTTGTACGGCGCGATATTCGCTGTACGCAGGCATGCGACTTGCAGCTTGTATGCTGTTAGCGCGTTCTTCTCCGAGCTCATGTTATTAAATTGTGGTGTTGCGAGCGGCTGCGCGAGCTCCGTGCGCGCCCCTCTCCTCCCGCGCCCTCTTTGCTCTGACAGCAGCGCAGTATAACAATTCTCCCGCTCCCTCTTTCCCTTTCGACCGGCCCTTAGATGGCATCCCAGGCCCCGCCCCGGCTCTCACGCCCACAGTCTTTACGGTCATCGCGCGGCAGGGGGGATCCAGTCAAGCACAAGGACAACAGGTGGGTTGCCGCCGCGATGCCGAGGATTTCTCACAGTCCGATCTTGATCTTTCCCCGCGGCTTGCAGCAGTGTGGGACACTCAGCCCGGCGCGCCGGCTCAACACCCTCCCCCTCCCCCTGTCTTCTTTTTGCTGTTTCCTTTTGTCATTCCCTACAATCGTTGCCCTACAACCCTCGCTCACTCCGTTCCTCGGCTTCCCTCCCTGCATCGCCATGGCCCTGGACATCGCTCGTGGCGCGGCTACTCCGTCTACCACCACAGGTCGGTAACGTATCTGTCCTTTCCGGGTTGGGTTGGGTTCGCCGTTTGCCTGTTGTTGCACTGCGGCAGCGCGGCCGCGCCGCCACGCGCCCGCGCGCGGTCTCTATCTTTTCGTTTGCTCTGCAGGTACCGCACCCCGTACGTATACTGAGTTATGCTGGGTGTGCCCGGGTTCGTTCTACGGGTTTATACATTTTTCTCAATTTATCCCCCTCCCCAGCCAGCGCCCAGCGCCCCCTCTCGCGAGGGGCGAGCAGCCAACCGCAAGCTTGCACGTCGGCATGCTGACGCGCCGTCCCTTTGGCGGCCCGGCGGCCCACGCACGCACGCACTCCGCCGCCCCACGGTCCTCCTTGCGGTGTGAGTCTCCAGAATCCTCCGCAGCCCCAAGCCCCCGTACCCCGTCTCCTGCCGCGTCCCCGCCTGACCGGTCAGCTCCAAGGTGTTACCTTTCCCCTCCGGTGGCAAAAGTCCAGCGCTATCACCAGCTGCTGGAACAGGAAGCGCGCCAGTGCCTCGATTATGCAGCCACCGGCCTTCTCCAGGAACACCTGATGGGGGGGTGTTCATGGGCGGGGAAGTCGGAAGCCGAGGGGCGAGGGGGCGGGTATGGAGATGGCGGCAGCGTTAGGGGCATCGTCTTTGGCACTTTTCCCTGTACGCGCCCCAAGTTATAAGCGTCCATACCAGCCCTGCAGCTCTTGCGCCCCTCTGAGCGGTATCGGGAGCAAACCTCTGCCACGGGAGCCCCTGCTCAGGCCTGGTTCGCAGCAACACCCCAAACAACGCCACCCAAGTCCGTGGTTCAGGTGTATGCAAACGTAGTAAAGTCCCCGTTGTAATCCGCCTTGCTCATGACGAACGCTCGGGTGGCCCGCAAAACCGCACGGAAGTTATCACTCGCACATTTAGTGTGACCGGCCAAGAACAGGCGACATTCACCTGCAGGTTCTCGCCATCAACGTACTCCATAACAATGGCTAAATATAGCGGTGTAAGGAAGCAATCCAACAGGCCGACGATGTGCGGATGCTTCGCCAAAGTGAGCTCATAGTGGTTGAGTAGTTCTCGCAACAGATACTTTGCCTGAGTCGAGTCGAAGCCACGAGGAATGAGCTTCACGGCAACCAGCTGTCCTGTGGAAATGTTCCTGGCGAGGACTACGATACGGTTCCCGCTCCTGCCCAGCGTCCTTATCGTGCGCAACACCGGATGACCGGCTAATAGGTCTTCCTCCATGTGATTTATAAACAACTAACGGTTGGATGGTTAAAGGCCAGGATGTGAGGTCACAGCTTCTCACTCAAGCTACAAATGTAGGTCAGATAACACATAAGGATTAGGCTCCATGTCCGCTGCCAGAACATTACAAAGGAAGATGCAAGAGTTGCAGCTGAGTACCTACCTTGGGGTTGGGGGATCCGTACATCCGGTCAAAATCGGAGGAAAATGCGTCTGTACTATGTGCAATAATTGCAATTTGACAACCAGCTTTGTACAAACGTTTATGACATGCTAATTGAGTCCTGAGGCCCTAATAAGGGTTGGGTGTGGTGTTTTCTGAAGCAACCGGGCACATTGTTGCAGCAGACGATCTTGTAAGCTCCTCTACTATATCAAATATTTCAACCACTGCAAAAAGTCCACGGCAGACCGAGGGGCGCGCTGTCTGTAGAGCTGTCCTTTTTAGCCTGTCGCGTTCTGGGCTTAAGTTGACGGCGTTCAAGATGTCAGAAAATAAGAGCGCAGACAGTAGCGCTGAGCTCACCAACTTTGTCTCCGGGCTATTGACACAAATGCAGGCACGCTTCCAGACAATGTCCAACAACATAGTCACGTAAGTTCGGAGTCGTCATGCACCAAAGAGTATTGTACGCTTGTTCTGAGGTACCACGGGCGCTGCTCACCATTGCGCAGCTACAGTCCCATACCCGTCACCCCTTGTTCCGTCGGTGCAGCTACGAAAAAGCGTTATGACATCGTGATTGCTTCCGCAGGAAAATTGATGACATGGGTCACAAAATCGATAGCTTGGAGGCGACAATCTCTGAGCTTCTGGAGCAGTCAGCGGGCTCAGACACGGCTGGAGGAAAGGAGTCCGGTTGACAGCCGACGGGCACGGCCGTCACTGGGGTCCACCATGTGTAACAGTATGCTGCATCAGCAGTTGTGGCGTGGTTCCACAAGTCCCGCTGCTGGAGTATCGACGTCCCCAGGTTCTCCGGCGACACGCTGAACGACACGTCCTCCCTGTGCAATGCCACAGCAGCCAGCAGCCGCTGCTTCCCCACCATACACCCAAGGCGCACCTGATGGCACTTCTGGGATGTAACAGCATATGCATGTATGGCCTTCTTTGGGCAGGACGTTACCGTATGTCCCGAGCCTCTCGTGATCGGGGGCCGGGGGGATCCCTATTCGTCGACAGTGGGTTGGACGCGAAGTATTGCCACGCCCGCGCGGCTGTTACGATTAGCCGTTCACCCGTTGGGACAAGGCGTCCGCCTCGGCGTGTAGGGAACGATGTGATGATGGAAGTGATGCTCGGCGCTTGCAACAGTGCTGCCTGGCCTGGCTTGCGCCAGGGTCAAGGAGCACGGGGCGAGTTACCTCTTCGGATATACAATGTAAAGCTGGAGTAGTGGCGTAATTTATAGCTGATTGTCCCCGACTGACAGCTTCGGTTGCAGGGGCGCGATGCACAAGTGCGCGCCCAATCCTGTCACATGGATGCTGGTGCAGAGCGCCGGGAGCGCCGTCTTTGAACGATGAACCAGCATCGGAGCATACGCCCAGCTCTTTGTGCCATCCAACGCGGTGACCTTCCACGATGGAAGCAGCAGAAGCAGCGCCTCTAGGAGCGGGCATTGTGGGAGCGATGGTATCTCATTTCCTGCAAGGCCAAGTTGTCCGTAAGGCTTAGTGGTATACGACCACGATGGATTCGGACTGTAGTCGGGCCCCTGTGAACACCCAAAGCGGCTGACTAAGCTCGCCCATTAAGCCCTGCTCGACCAGCACAAGACACGGCAGCTGCTGCCGACCGGCAAGGATTGTTCAGCGGGTTCTCTTGGGGGATGTTGAGGCAAATGCGCGGTTGTTGACCTCTTCAGCGGACATGGTAGCGCAGTTGTTGACCTCCTCAGCGGACATGGCAGCGCACCAAACTAGTGCCGCCACGCGGTTACAGCGCAAAACGGTACGGTAGGGAGTGACATGTACGGCTTGGCCTGGAAACGGATGCGCTGAGACATGGCGCCGCATGGTAAGCGACGATGCATTTGCGTGCGCCACGTATCGCAGGAGGCGCCGTGCGGAGTGGTCAGTTGGGCTGGGGGTTTGGGTAGTTGATTTTGCACCCTAGGTCGGGTGCTTGCAGCGACGCGCGGAGAAGTCCTGCACCAGGATCGGGGTGGCGACGAAGAGACGCGAGCAGGCCAGGTCTCCGTTCCCGCGTTGGAAGTGCAGTGCCGTGTATCTGTGAACTAAGAGCGGTGTCTGTGACCCGGGCACCTGGGAAAACAGTTGCATGCTCGCAGGCCGTTGCAGCGTTCGGGAAGGACAACGACTTGGGCCACTGGCCGCCTCGGAGGACGCCGGCGCGCTCTTTTGCGCCACACCGGCAACAATGCAGTTCCATGAATTTGATATTGCGGCGCGTAGACGGGTGCGGGACGGAGACGGCCCGGTTCCGCCGAAACGGCGCGTGAAGTTATGCATGTGCCTGTAGTCATGCACAAGGTTTTTCAGGGACGAACCGAAACCTAAACTTGTGATCCGTTTGCCGTCAAAAATCGCAAACCGATTTGAAGAATATACTTGCATAGAACGCGATCATTGCGCAGTGAAGATAGTTAGAGCTAAAAACAGCGACAGAGGCTGCGATGTACCGCTGGGCAGCTCTCGCGCAGACCGTTGAGACGAGGAATTGGGATTTGGAAGGTCCGTGAGGTCTTGTATCATAATATCGCTGTTTCCGCCCCTGTACCCTGATATTTCGGCATTGCCATCTGACTTAAAATCTGTGGATGACGCTGGCTGATTGCCCTTTCCAGGGAGTGACAACTCGGCCAATCGTACGGCATTTGCCAGGCCGGCCCCAAATATTGGGCAATATTCGGGCAATATGTGGCTGCTATGCAGAATGCTGCAAGACAAACAAAGTCAACTTTGTCTATGATCTTCTAGAGTGAACAGGCTCTCCAACGCAACCTCAACAACCCAACAGAGTCGACTGGAGCGGGTCGTCTTGAAAGCCCGCACAACCGGGCGCGGAAATCGACACCGTTTTGAGTGCGGACTTGTTTCGAGTCACTCCAAGAGCACGTAAAGACAGCTTTCATGGTTACCGCGGAGATGCGGGGCAAGTGGCTTGACATCGTCTCTAGTTCGGGTAAGCATGCGCTGAGGCTGATTTCTTATTGTTCTTTTCCTTTTTAGGCCGCGCTATTTAGCAATATCATTGTCCTCCCTAAGGGTCGGCACTTGGCGCGCGGGTGTTGGCTGGCGCTGAAGCCGTCCTTTTTCTTCCCCTCGGGCCTGCATTTATATTGTTTGCACAGAAATCCTTCATGACGATGTTTCGACCGATAGCCGACCCAGCACCAGCGGGCGGCCACGGTGGTTCAGCGTGATGCAAGGCATTCGCCGTAGTCTTGATGTGCACTTGAAGAGTTATCATAAGGTACGTCACATGGGCTGTCGTATGACAGATTCAGCGCCGGGCATGAAGACGAAAGGGTCACGGACGACATAACAGCGACACTGAAGTGTTCGTCCAGGAGATGGTAAAGATGTCTTGCTGCTTTTACCAATGCCTTGTCCTCTTTCTTTTGATTTCTTCTCAGATTGACAACGCGTTCACAAGCACGCTAAGGCATACGTCCGCTAGTGACAAGCTGAAAGCCCTTACGAAGGCCCTGGCCGACACCGGCTTGGTGGACTTCAGCTGGTGAGCACAGGGTCTGCACAGGGTCTTACACGTACTGCTCGGCGCTCGCCGCGTCTACATGCGCCTGCGCCTGGGCGTATCGTCAGTGCACAGGCTCTAGCGCGTCTCCGACCGCTCGGTTTCAGCGCAGCTGATACTCACACATGCAAGCATATCCCAGCGGCTGCCCACACCCGCAAGCTATCGTCGCCCCTGCTTCCCTCTGCTGACTCCCGGCCCGTTTCTCGCTTCATTTCTTGGTTCACTCCAGCATCTACCTGGTGCACCCGGCTCGCGGCACGTTCGGCGTCATTGCGCTCAGCGGTGCCGGCGCGGAGCTGTACCCGCCGCGGCTCGGCGATGAGGAGGCGCAGCGCGCCATCCGGCAGTGCGACACCGGCTCGCAGGCCTTCCTGAACGTCTTCACGAGATGCGTCTTCCAGGTGGGTGCGTCTCCAGGGCACACTGCGCGGCGCTCGCACGCTGTCGCAATGGCGCCGGCCGACTGAGCCACGGACTCGCGGGCTGAGCTGGGCGTGAGCTGCGCGCGCACTGTGATTTGGGTTCGGCGTCTTGCCACGTCGCGAAGCGTTGCCGTCTCCTCCACTTCCACACGATGGGCCGCCAGGCCCTGCTCAGCCGCCCCAAGAGCAAGTCTCTGACACGTGATCGTCCCTCCTCGCCCCCCTCCTGTCCACGCTGCCCTGCAGGTCAAGGACAGCAACTGGTGTGTGGAGGATGTGGTGGCCAGCCGCGCGCCTTGGTACTACGACTGCGCCTCGGCCGTCAACGGCTTCGGTCTGCCGCAGGACGGCTGCTGGCTGCGCCGCGCGGGCATGCGGTCCGTGCTGGCGCTGCCTTGCATGCAGGGCGACGACGTGACGGGCGTGCTGGCTGTGGCGTCCAAGCAGAAGAGCCTGGACCATCTGTGAGTTTTGACCATCTGTCGCGAGGGAGCGCGGGGGAACATGGGTGCCTCCGCCCGACCCGAGCGTGGACATGGGAGCACGCTCCGCCCGACCAGCCCCATCGTCGGGTCGTCACTGCTATGCAATTTCCTGATCTGGGTCGCGTTCAATTCTATCTCAGATTCTATCTCAGGATCACTTAGCTAGCCACCTCAGCGCAGCACGGGACTAGTCATCGCCTCAGCTGGCTGACTGACTGCCTGGCTGGCAGGCTGACCCCGTCGCCCCCCTCGCCCTGCCCCTGTGGCTCTGCTCGCGCAGCCTGCTCCGCAAGCTGGAGGAGCTCTGCTTCCGGGTCACCCCCATCGTGACGGACGCGGTGGTGGAGTACTCGGCGCTGCTGAGCAATCGCCGCGTGGCCTCCCGCTACGAGTCCATCAGCGACTTTGCGCACGAGGTCCTGGGCGAGCTGCTCAACCTGGACCGCGCCGTGGCGGCCTCCATCGGCACCGGCTTCAACCGCACCTCAGCCAACGTGTCGCAGCACTCGGCGAAGCACCAGCACCAGCAGGCGTCCGCGGGTACGGGGTGCGGCCGGGGTCGCAAGCAGGACGAGCGCTCCGCGTTCGACGCCACGGCGGCCGTCGCAGCTGCCGCGGCGGCGGGCTTCACCTGGACCGCCCCGGCGGCAGTGGTGGCGCAGCACGAGCGGCAGTCGGCCCACCGGACGGACACGTACTGTACGGCACTTACGCAGGATACGACGTACACGGTGGTCCTGACGTCAGACCTGCCGTCGGTGGAGCTGCACGGCGACGCGCCCTCGACCATCATCTGCGCCGCCAGCGACCGACTCTCGCCGCTGCCCGTGATGCCCGTCGACTGCGAGGTCGCCGCCGCGCTTGCCGCCGCCGGCACCGCGTCGGGCCCTGCGCCCGCCACCGGCGGAGACAACGGCTGCACGACCGCGCCCCAGCACGCGCAGCAGCCACTCACCGATTGGGCCCCAACGACCCACATGGCCGTCTCCAGGTCGGTTCCGGAGCGTCAGGCTGCGGCGGCGGCTGCAGAGGACGCCGCGATGGACAACCTGCGGAGGTCAGATGCTTCGCAGCACCAGCAGCAGCACAAGGCCGGCGGTGATGCCAGCAGCTCGGACCCTGCCACGTCAGCGAGCGAGCGCAACGCCTCCCGCAGCACCCGCAGCCTGTCCTGCCTGGAGTTCAGCGGCGGCATGGCCGATGTCCGGGAGGAGTTGCGCAGCGGATGCAGCGTCGTCCACCCCGCGGGGTCCAAGTGTTCGACGTCGGCGGAAGTCACCTCGGTCTCCGTCGCCGCTGACGAGCGCGCGGGCTTCGCCGCCGACTGCGACGCCGCGACGGCGCCGCGGTGCCTCCGGGCGCCGCCGTGCACCAGCAGCATCCGCGCGGCGCCGCGGTCGGGCAGCCCCGCCGACCTGAACCACACGACGGACTCGGATGCGGGGCCCCCGGCCTACATGATCGAGTCGCGTTCGACGGAGGAGCTGGCGGCAGCGCTGCGCAACGGCAGCGTCACCACGACAGCGTCGCCGTCGCCTTGGGGTTCCTCCAAGAACATGGAGAGCCGCATGATTATGCGGGGCGTGCCCCTGGAGGCTAGCGTCGGCGCCCCAGGCTGCGCCGCGAGCTGGCTCGCCGCGCCGTCTGTCCCGTCCAACGCCCCGACAATGGCGTCGGCATCGGCAGACTCGCGGGTGCCATCGCAAGCGTTTGTGACGGCGCGCGGCAGCAGCTGCGCGACCGATTACTCGATGCCGGAGCGCGAGACGGCGACGACACTGGGCTGCGCGCACACCAGCGTGCAAGATGACGGCGCGGTGTGTGGCGGCAGCAGTAGCGCGGCGCAGCTGTCGGGCGCGTGGGAGAGCAACGGCGGCGGCTATGCTGCGGGTGAGCTCGTCGGGGAGGTCCGCACGTCGCTGCGCGGCCTGTCGCGCGGCCGTTGGAGCCGCGACAGCGCCGCCGCCGCGGCCGCCGTCTGGAGCAACGAGGCCTCGGAGGCGTTCGAGGCCGCAGTGAGGTTCACGGCGGCGCAGGAAGGCCGCGGTCAGTCGCTGCGCTGCGGCGCCGCCGACGGCCAAACGGGTGCGGAGTCCTTGTGGGCTGCCCGGGCGGGGCCTGCGTCCGTGACGTCGACTTCGGCGGCGCCCGCGGGGGCGGCTGCGTCCGGGCACTTCCGCGGCTCCTGCGGCGGCTTCAGCGCGGCGGTGGCGCACGGGGGCCTGTACGGCATCCGCGAGTCCGGCCCTGTGCCGTCGCTGCAAGCCAGCTTGGAGTTCAGCGACACCGACGACGGGAGTGTCGCCGTGCTGGACGTGGCCGCGGACGGCTGCGGCGGGTTCGTCTTGAGCAGCGGCCTGGGCGTGGAGGCGCTGCGCCAGCACCAGCGGCAGCAGCAGCAGCTCCGCGGCAGCGGCAGCGGGTACTGCCAGCTGCTGTCCGGGAGCACGGCTTCCTGCGAGAAGGTCGACCTGACCGCAGTTGCGGCCGAGCGCCTGATGGCCATCCGCGTGTAGCAGCCCACGCTGCAGCATCGAGTGTGTTCGTAGGCAGGCAGAGGTCTGTGTTTGTTTGTGTGTGTGTGTGTTTGTGTGTGTGTGCTCGTGTGAGTATGCGTGTTTGTATGTGTGTTGTTAAGTAGCGAGAAGTCCATCGGCACAGTGTGTATCATGGAGCACGGAGCCGCGAGAGAAGATGAGTTCAACCCTAGAGCTAAGAACCACAGGAACCCGTATGCGTTTTCCCACTTGTTGCTGCACTTGTTGCTGCTGGTGTGCCATCAGAGTGAGGTTTAGGGTGTGAGGATTAGAGGGGGCTCCGGGTGCTGAGTTTGGGTGAAGCAGATCCCTGGACACAGAAGCGCGGGGCGACTTGTCGCCGTGCTCCTTGCTGCGTTATTTCATCTACTTGATTCGGATTGAGAGAGGAAGGGAGGGAGGGAGCATTTCCCCGCGCGCTGCATGCTGATGTCGGCTTGACACTGCGGGGGACCCTGAAGAGAGACGGCAGGCGCAGGACGATGCGGAGGAAGGCCGGTGGACTTGTGTTTCGGCGCAGGCGGGGCGGATGGCCGCCTTTCGCGGTCTCTAGGCGTGGATCTTTCACAGTTGCATCTGGATCTATATTCCGATCCGGATGCGGATCTACCCTCATTTGATATCTTCCTGAGTTTCATGTGTTCTCCTGGCCTTGGCCTGCAATACCAAAGAGCGCTGGCCGGTATATAAGCCTGCCGGTAATTTTGAGTGCGCTCGTTTATCTCGCTGCATGGGTAGCTGCCCCCTGGCGCCCGCTGCCGGTGCTTCTGGGCCATGCAACCCCATGGAATGAAAGCGCTATTGTAGAGGGAAGCGGTAGCCATGTCGCGTTCTCATTCGTACGTATCGTTGCTAACGCACTGTGTACCGCAAATAAAGTTGGCCCGAGGCCCGGCCCTGCACCCACGCCCCGGAGTGCAAGTGCGCATTTCCGAGAAGGTCAGGAAGACGGAGCGGGGAGTGCTCGCCGGCGTTACGTGACGTGGCGGGTTCAGGCGGCGCACCTCCCAAGCTGGAGTGTGATGATGCAGCTCTAGGTCTTTAATTACATCAGTTTTCCGCAAGGCGCGTGTTAAGGTGTACCCAGTTCAATCGGCCAGGTGGTTGTATCTTGTGTGGTGTGGAGGAGCAGAGAGCGACATGAAGAAAGAGTACGGACTAGCAGTTGAAGCCGGACGACGCATCACGTCATAGCGGAAGGGGGACCTGCAAAGGCGTGCGATCCGGGTCAATGCTCTCCGACAATCGACCGGTTGATTGGGGAGTTTTGCATTTGGGTCGAAGCTGCGAGGGTGGGGATTCCTTCCCATGCCGAGATGCCTTTCCCTAAGCGGTCGTTACTGCAAAGAGGCGCGAGCGGGCCACGGTATGCCTCGACGTTGTTTCAAGTCAACAAGTTGAATTGAAGGGCGCGTAAAGTTTAAAGGTCGCGTACCTTGCCACATGCTTTCATTTCGCGCCATTGCTCAAATTATGGGTACAATGCTGTTTTATGGCGGCCAGCACCGAAGGGGCGGTGCGTTGTGCCGTGGAGCGCGTTGCCGTACTGCTGCTGCTGCTGCTGTTGCCGCTGTCAACAGCGCGGGAGCATTTGATGACGTCCCGGCCGCGCACACCGACCCCGGCGTGGCCTTAGCCCCGGTTTGCACGTCCCAAAGTCTGGTGGTTAGGTATGTTGGTGTTGTACATACGCATTACAACGGTTCTGTCATCCCATAGGAACTGCGCCTTCACTCAGTACGTATGTGTGGTAGGATTTTGGACGCACCGCGAGCTCCTCGCATCTCGCGTTATTAAGTGCGGCCCAGCAACAGCAACACCAATATTTGCCTTGTCCGGCTAGCTGCGAGCCGCAGCGCAAGGCAATAATGTTTGATAAAAGATTGGCTGTTTCCATTTGGTGCGGGTTATTTTGTTTCATGTATATCGCAGTGGCGGAAGCAGCTGCACAGCTGGGCTGCTGTACGGTGCATCGGTGCTCACTTTCGGGTAGGCGCCTCGGGAAGGCAGGCAGGCATGTGTGTGGATGGCTGAGGCGCCAGGAGGGCCCTCAGCCATTGCGGACAGGTGCCACGAGAGGGTGTGGTTTCGCTGCATGTGGCGCGCTCATGTGTGTGGCGCACTCGCGTCGTCCTGCACGTCGTCCGCACGACGGCCACCGGGAAACCTCCGCGAAGAACTCCAACCCGAGAGTGTGTCTGTGAACTGCTGGAACTGCTCCTTCAAACCGCCCCACCGGGTGGATTTCGTTTGCGCGCTGGTAATACGTAGCCATAGGCGTTATCGCCCTGGCAGCAGTAGTGGCGCTGTCATGCACGCAAACACGCACGATGTATGTATGTGCGTCGTTTGTTTATTTCAATCTCAGAACCGAGTCCGCCGTCCGAGTTAGTTGGCGTGGCTTGCGCCAGCTCTTGGCAGGTTCGGGGCCGGCTGGTCATGAAGCCGTCCGCTCGGGTCGGCAGGGCCAGTCCTGGAAATAGGGATATTGAGAGTACGACACGGCTGTAACAACAATCTGGCCCCGCATCTTGTTCGGCTACCGTATATGCCTCCATGCGAAGATTTCCTCGTCACGTTGTTTGTCCTTATCTCCAACGAACTTCGGAGCTGAAGTTAGGCGTGGCAGCTGCTAATGCAGCAAGCAATCCCAGAGGTGTAGAATGTGAATGGAGATGAATGAATGAACGTTACAGCGGACCTCAGAAAAGGGATCAACGGTGTACACCAGGGCCCCACCGACAAGGCGGCAAGACATCTCAACGCCGCGGACAAAGAACATAGAGGGCCGAAGCGCACGGACCACGGAGATGTGGGCTTGACACGGCTTTGCAGTCTTCGTGTTTACCGTATTTGGCGCCTCAAACCCCGCGTAACAACAAGGCAGCGGCAGGGCGGTCAACCTGTCCGGTCTGGACACACACGCCCGTCAGGTGGCGCAGATAGATTCTGCCTGATGAATACAGGTAGCTGCTGCCCGGCCACGCGGCCCACGGCGGACGCCTGAGGTACCTCGGGCCTCATCCATCCCTACTGTGAATGGGTCATTGATGGCGCCCGGCTAGTAGCTAGGTGCACGAAACACGCACCGTCAGGTCTCGCAGCCTCCGGGGCCCACCGACTGCCCGTGCAGCAGCGTGCAGGGGCAGTGTGTCGGGGCAGTGTGACGGGTGCCTGCAGGCTGCAGCCCTCGGGGGCCACCGCCTCACGCAGCCTGCAGGGCGGTGCGACAGGGGCCTGGAGCCCTGCTGCATTGCGGGAAGTCCGTGCCCTGTCCTCGGGGCTTGCGGCGCAATCCTCGAGGTACAATGTCTTGTAACCGCCAAACATGCCGTCACGCCAGGATCGGATCCAGGATCCGCAGGCGTAGGCGCATCACATCCCTTCGTACATGATGTGCCTACGCCTGCGGATCCGAATCTGGCGTGCTGGTTATTATAGAAGATGTTACAGCTGGTGTTGCGCCTTCAGAGCAAGCACGGCAAGGCAAAGAAAAGCGCCAGGCGTCATGGGGTACCCTTTGGTACCCGACAACGGGATATGATGCTGAGCCGGATCTGGCCGGATTGCTGTGCGTCGCAAGAGCTATAAGGAGCGCCTGGCTTGATGGGATCACTATACGACGTGAAGTTAAGTCTGCCAAGAAGGCTGCTTGGAAACCGGACGCGTCACTTCGCGACACTGCGCATCTGCTCCAGAGACGACCCTAGACGACTTGCGCCAGGCACCGCACAACGAGAATTCAAGGTGCTGGGTGTGGCCTGACGTTCGTTGCGAGAACCGGCCGGAAGCTAAGGGCGATTGACCGTGCTCGGCGGTCGGTGCCACGTGCCAGTGAAACGATCACCGTTAGGTAACCGTCAGATGGTTGCCATTCGGACGAGGTCGGCACCATTCGGGCACCTGGGAGTCCTATTTCGGTAAACCGTCGGCTTCGGGTCCGCAATTTCGGTTTCGGGGACTTCGGCACCATCGGAAGAGTACGAAGCGTTTGCCGATGTCTGGACTAGGAATTCTCGACGTCTCGAGATATCGACTTCACTTCATAAGGCATAGGTGTTCAGAACAAAAAATTAGGTTTGTCCAGTCAAGAACAGGCTCGGCGGGACCTGCTGTTATGAACTTCACTTGAGCATCTGTCGTGCAAAATGCTCGGGTCACGCCACGTTGAAATTATTTCCTCGAAGTGTTGTGTCAAGCAGTTGTTCAGTCAGAGTACATGCAACGTGCACGAGCTTAATGATAAACCCGTTTCGAAACATAGTGCGCTCCTCATCTCGGGCAAGAGGGTGCACATTTACGTACTCTGAATCAAAACAAAGACGCACCATTGCGACAAATAATTTTTCAAAGGCACAAACGACGATGACGACAGCCGCGGAGGTGCCTGCTCGCGCAGCAGCTGTGCTTGAATACTGGTGGGCTCACGCGCGTACAAGCATTTCCGAGATTGACATGCCCTTCATCATGCAGTACTACACCTGGACTCATTATTCGTCGTATCAGCAAGCCAACACTTCCGTAACACTCTAGTTGCGTTGCGCCCGTGCGCACGCGGCATGCCGGTCCAGCGGCCCGATTCACCAGGCCCTTGCCAACGTCCCCTGGCATGCCGAAACAGGTTCGGAGCGGGATACGCTGCTGCCGACAACTCATTCGTGCCCCGCGAGAAAATGGGGCTGTGGTTCCGGGGCGGGCCCGAAATCGACCAGGTGCGTTCCAACCTCCAGGGTGCACCACCTGATCAGACCTGTAGCCGGTGGCAACAATCACATCGCAGCTGGCATGGCAAGCACGCTGAGGTATTCGGAAGCACACGACACGGCTACTCGTAGCAAGTGGGCGAGTAAAGCGAAATCCTGTGTGTGTGTGTGCGTGCGGGGATGGAGCATTCTTCCCTCGACCATTGCAGTACCGAAGGGTCGTACACCCGCCACCCGCATGCAACCCGCCGCAGTACATCACGGACCACTTCGCCGCAGATGTACGCAAGGTGGGCGAGGGTGAGTACGACGGTTGGCGCGACGCCGGGCCGCTGAGTCTGCTGGCGGGCGTCATCTTGATGGACCAGTTCACCAGGTGGGTGGGTGGGTGGGCGGGTGTGCGGTATGGTTTCGTGGCGCGCCAAGGGCGGGTGTGTCCGACATCCAGGGTGGGCATCGCCGTGTACCTTAAATTCGCCACGACAAGGTTCATGACACTCGCGGTACTCGTTCAAGGCAAGTGCTGAACACCACAGCAAGGCAAGTGCTGAACACCGCAGCAAGGCAAGTGCTGAACACCACAGCAAGGCAAGTGCTGAACGCAACAGCAAGGCAACCGTTGAACCCATGCACACAATATGAACCGCCGCAACCGCCGCGACAGCGCAGAGCCGTACATGTCATGGTCTGTTCGGGGCCCCTCTCCGGGTTCTGGGACGGACTGCGTCGTGCTGGTGCCAGAGGTGCGCCCTGTACGTTTGGTGGTTAACACGACGTGCATGTGTCGCATGTGTCCGTACTGGCCGGGCGCTGGGGATGGCTCTGGCCTCTGGGGCCCCCCTGGGTTTCCCGGGCAGCCAGCCTCGTCCCTCACTCCCGCGCCCACACCGCACCACCGCCCCCACACCACATGTGCTCCGGGTTCGTTCCGTTTCTGGGTTTGGGGTTTTTAAAGGCAGCCACTCCCGCCCGCACATTCCGCAATCCGCGCACAGGAACATCTACCGCGGCAAGCCCGAGGCCTTCTCCCTGGACGCCAAGGCGCTGTCCTGGTCGGAGCACGCGGTGGTGAGATGTGCCGTATGTGACCGCTGCAGCAGGACGTCGGGGCGGTGGCGGTGAGGTGTACGGCACCATAGACTTCACACAGGCCTGGGAGGTCCCGGGGAGCACGGGCCCCAACCGCGTCCCACCTTGGATCCGGATTTGGATCCCGATTCCCCGGCACTGAACCTCCCTATGTCGCTCAGACGGCGTATATTGCGAACCCTTCTCGCCAAGACAGTACCAACTTCCCGGCAACTGAACAGGAAGGCGCGGCCATGCATCACCGTGTGATGCGTGTCGTCGGTTGCGGAATGCTAGGGATAGTGTGTGTATGTGTTTCAAAAAGGAACCCGACCGACCGAACCCAGGTGCAGTGTGCGTATGTGCGCTGCTCCGCGGCCTGTGCCCTTGCGGGTTGCTGCCCACCCGCCCACCCACCCCACCCACTTACCTGGCCAGGCCGCGGGCGCGGACCAAGCCCTGGCGCCCATGCTGCGCTACTTCGTCTACATGCCGTACATGCATGCTGAGAACCTCACGGTGCAACAGGTACGGCAGGTGTCGGGGAAGTGCGGATTTTAGGGGGTTACCCGGGGGTCCGGGACGAGGGACCGGGTTGCGAAGATCGATGCGCCTACCTGCCATTTCGCTGGCCCTTCCTTGTTTTTGTCAATCAAGACAAGACAGCGAAATTGCGAAATATTCGCCGATTGCGTAGTAGTAGAGGGAGGCAGGCCCCTCCCTGCCTCCCTCCCTGCTCCGCCCCGCCTGCACCGCCCTCGGCCCTCCGCGGGTCCCGGCGGCGGCCACTGTACCTGAAAGCTAGTAACTGTAGCGGCGTGTGTCGCTGGCCGTTTGGTAGCGCTGGGTAGCGAGGGCCATAACTCAGTCTTCACCCGACCTGCACACCACACGCGCATCAGTCCACCAGGCCACAAATCGATTCGACCACCTGACCCCCTGGCCCTCGCCCCGGCAGCACAGCTGTGTGGCGATGCACACGTGTCCGGTACTCGGCGTCCGCGTTCCGTTCCCCTCGTTTCCCTTCCGGTCCAATGTGTTTGTGCTTGGTTGCCTGGGAAAAAGATCATGACTGATCATAATACCCGAACCGAACCGGATCGGCCCGTTCCGGCCCTGACCCGCAGCGCGGCGTGGAGCTCTTCCACGCTGCCGCGGACGCGACGGCGGCGGCCGGACCCCCAGGCGCGGAAGCCGCCAACTGTCTGCGCATGGCGGCGGGCTTCGCGGAGCGGCACCGCGACGTGGTGGCGGCGTGGGGGCGCTTCCCGCACCGCAACGCCATCCTGGGGCGACCCAGCACCCCCGAGGAGCTGGCGGGGCTGGCGGACGGAAGCATCGCCAAGTTCTGATGACGCGGTCCAGGTCCAGGATGCAGATTCTGATGCAGATCGAGGGAGGGTTGGGGGGAGCTGGGAGCTATGGAGGGGAAGGGGAGCTGTGGGGACGTCCAATGTGATCGTCGGGGAAGCTGGATCCCCAACTTGCGCACTTGCGGATTGGAAAAGCGGAAAACCAAACCCAGAAACGAAGCTGGCCACACCCAGAATTACTCAAGAATACTTACGTGACGAAGTACTTGGTGGCGGTCAGGTTCCGTCGGCGTGTGGTTGCCCTCCGGGGAATGCGTGCGTGCGAGGGGAGCAGCTATATATTCGGTATATCGTACCGGTGTACGATGCCGTATCTGCATACCGTATTACTCACAGTGATTGCGCGCGCACGGTGATAGCGAAGCTATCGTGTGCACTCTGGAACGTAACGCATGCAGAGTATTTAGTACGCTGAGACGCAATCCAGCAAGTAGCGTCGTAAGAGCCTGTCCGACGACAGTCGGCACATCTGCTGGTCTAACTGCAATAGATCAGCCGCACGGCACCCGCCTGCGGTCCACGGGAGCATTCGAGTCACACACGAGGCCCCGGGGGGCAGGGGCCTGCCTGAACACACCTTCCTTGGCAGAGCGCGCCCCTCCGACGGCGGAACGTCCAGCTGATCACAGCGCCCCAATGCACACCAGGCAGGGGCACAGGGCCTCAGACGCGTCCTCCGCCATCAAGTCCCGCTTCCTTCACAGCGACGCAAAGCAACAGCGTTTAGACACGTCGCCTTTCCATCCTTTTTTCCTTGATATCGCGGTGCGCTGCCTTCGCAATGCCAGCCGAATGGGCTGCCACTCACCAACGACACCAAAGCGAAATGGTGGTTGTGAGCCCGCCGGCCAGATGGTGTCGTACGTTCAGCATATCGCAGCCAACCACATCTCCACACCCGACCTAAACTTACCCGCTTGCCCAGCAACCACATCCTTCACTGATCTTTCATCTCCAGCCTGAGAGTACTTATTTAGCGCTATTATTCCGTCGTACCTCCTTGCCGTACCCCGATGACGTCATCCTCAGTGTGGCCCACCCAGACCCGGCTTCGAATACTTCCCCTATGCCGCGTCATTGGTTCGCGCCGGGTATCATGGACACGTATACGGCATGTCGCAGCTTAGGGTGTCCGAACCATCGGATGACCAGCGGATCCAGGGGACGTCCAGGTCCAGGTTGGACATCCTGAAACTGCAGCGGAGCATGTTGCTGTGGGCCAGCCAGAACGGCTTGGGAGTGTGCCACTATGACGCCCCCCGGCTGTTTGATTTCTTTCCACGGTTCTTGCCGAAGCGGCAGGCCGCGTTCACTGAGAGCACCGAAGGTACCTGGACGTGCGGGGGAAGTACGACCAGAGTCCACAGGCACGGCTCCGGGACCCATCCTTGCCGCTGATGAATCCGATGGCTCGTTTATGGCAGGAGCTGGGCGAGGTGTACGGAGAGCAGCTCACTGCGGAAGACCGGGATTGGATCAAGGCGGAGGTGCAGCAGCATAAGGGCGAGCCGCTGCAGGATTGCCTGGCGCGGATGCGGGCTATTCTGACGCTGCCAAAGTTCAGCACGCAGGGAGTGCCGGTGGTGGACGTGTTCCGCTGGTTCATCGAAGGAATCAACCACGACTCTCTGCGGCAGGAGGTCGGGCGCCGTTTCCAAGCGGCGGGGTGGACGGTCTCGGGCAACTTGGAGCAGTTTCTGCAGGTTTTGGAACAGGCGGTCCGGGAGGCGCAACATGATCATGAGCCCCTGCTCCAGTGGGGCTGGATACGGCATCAGGAGTCTGCCAAACAGCAGCAGCAGGCACACGTAAACAATGCTTCATCAGCGGCTACATCGGCGGCGTCAGGCTCTCGTCGTAAGGGGAAGCAGCAGCAAAACGAGCCGCTTGATGAGATCCGCCTGAGCCGCGGCTTCCCCAGGCAGCCACTGTTCCGCGGGAGGGAGGCGGAGGGCAGAGAGCAATTGCCGCGACGGTGACCATTCGTCCGCCTCTATACGACGTCCACCAGCCGCAGCTCGACTCGGGTCACTGGGCCCAGCCCGCCCCCGCGGCCGGACCGTCCATCGCCAACGCGGTTCCTGACGCGTGGGCACGCACTGGCGCAGCTGCACGGCGCGCCGCGTCCGACGTAGTCGGGGCGCGTGGGATCCCGCTGACACCTGCACGCCGTCCACCAGCGCCCGAGACTGCGGTGTCTGCTAGCGCAGGTCCCGCAAATAAAGGGTTGTCGTGTACCGACGCGGCGACAATGCCTCCTGGGTCGCTTGACAATCGTAGCGCGCGACGCAGCCGAGCGCTCCGTTCAATCTCCGGGTCCAGCGGGGCGAGCGGAGCCCCGCTGGAACGAGTGGGACGACGACCCTCCGCTGCGAACAACCGACACCGCACCTCCAAATTGCACCAACAGTCACCCGCTTCCCGTGCTTCGTGCTGAACTCCGGACAGACCGGCCAGCAACTGCCACCTGACATCTGCCGAGCACCTTCACGTTGCTCCGTGTCCCCTTGTGAACATCCCTGAACACCATCCATCTATCCATCCATCCATCCATTTGTTCAATTAAACAAGCAATCAATGAATTCGTTTCCTCTCATTCACTCACCCACTGAAGTACCCTTTCAATCAACCCATTCACTCAACCCAGCCACGCGTCGTCACGTCCGTCAAGCAACCAACTCAATCCAACTCAAGACGGCATCCTCTGCTGCTCCTGCCCTGCACGTCCACAGCCTGGCGTCGTCGCCGACGTCCCCGATCGAGATCTGGTCGGCTACCGCCGCCCCTCCCGCTGCTGCAGGCTCTGCAGCTGCCCCAGAACCACCGCCGCCGAGGGCCGCGCCGCAGGACTGCCGTACCTATCCGCGCACATGCCCATCAGCTGCTGCAGGGGCCGGATCCGGGCGGTGAACGCCGCCTGGACCGCGTCGTCCTCCGCCGGGCACAGCGCGGAGGCAAACACGTCGCGGCAGATGTTGATCGCCTCCCTCATGCTCGTCCCGCACGCGTACACGTCACTGGACGAGTCAGACCACAGCTCCGAAGCCTCGCCCTGCCACTGCTCCGGGGCGGCGAACTCGAGGGTGTGGTGCCAGGGACCCGGAAGGCGAGTGCCCGGGGGACAGGGTCGTACGGCCTCCGCGTCGATGAGGAGGTGGCACCCACGTGCCTCGTCGTACACCATGTTCGCCAGTTTGTGGTCTGAGGGTCAAAAGGAAAAGGACAACAACCGGAGGCAGGCGGAGGCTCGGCAGGTCAGGTCAGAAATCAGGTCAGAAATCAGGTCAGGTCAGAAACTAGGTCGGGTCAGCTCCCGTAAGGGATCACAGGCACCCGACATGACCCATACGAGCTAGCTGGGCCCGTTGGAACCCCCGGTCGGGACTCGGGTCCACCTTGTAACGGTTAAAAAAATGACCGCTATTGTCAACTCAACCAGCAGGAGTCCAATAAACCCAGCGCGCCGCGCAACCTCGCGGCAACTCACCACTGAGGATGAAGCCCAGCCGGTGTACTCTGTCCACCAGCCAGAACATGTCCACACCCAGGTCGTACACATCCGCCGCCGCCAGCTCCGCGATACGCTCCACGGCCCCCTCCGTGAGGAACCCGGCGGCGGCGGCGCCCTTGGCCGCTCGCACCAGCTGCGTGGTACGGCAGCGCAGGCGGGTGCCGGCGTCGCCCCCGCTGAAGTGCGGATATGCCGCCAGCATCTCCCGGTCAAAGCGGTCAAAGTCGCCGTCCGTCTCCACATGGGTACGGGCTCGTACCATTACGTGTATGGGCTGTGCGAATATGTGGATGTTCGCCGGGGCAGCGAGCACCCCTGTTGCGGATGTGGTTGCTGGTGCGGTGAAGGTGGGGTCGGAAGTGGGGGTGCAGGAGGAGGTGGAAGTGGAGGTGGGGGTGGAGATGGGGGTGAATGTGGGGGTGGACGTGGCGGTCGAGTCGGTGGCTGCCGCCGCTTCTGAGGTCAGGAGCGCTTCACTGGCTCGCGCCACCGCCGCCGTCATGGCCACCTCACGCCGCGCGTCCGCCTCCGAAACCAAGCGGCCGGAGCTGTGGAACCGCCAGAGCTTGACAACCAGGTTCCGCGCCGGGAGGTGGTAGACGGCTGAGGTGTCACCGTCGCTGAGGAGCGTTGCGCGGCTTGCACCACCAGCAGCAGGTGAAGAGGCCGATGATGCGCCGCCGACATCACAGAGGCAGCAGCCGGGCTCGCCGCCAACGCTTCTGCTCCCCAACTGATTGTCGCAGAAAGGGCACTCCGCGTAGGAGTGGGGTAACAGCGAAGGGCTGGGTGACACGGGCGCTGGCTGCTGTCCGCCGACTGCCACGTCGACGGTGGTGCTGCGGTCTGGTGCGTCGAGTAGGTTGTGGGGGATCCCAAAGCAGGCCTCAGAGGAGCTGCCTTCGGAGGTGCTCATGGAGGGGTTCACAGGGCCGCAGCTGCCGCAGTCGCTGGCGGTGTGCGGGCCGCGGCAGATGTCGGAGCTGTGGGTGACCGTGCCCAAGGAGCTGTGGGTGACCGTGCCCAAGGAGCTGTGGGTGACCGTGCCCAAGGAGGAGCCCGTCAGGGTGAGGCTGCTGCACCGTAGCGGCCGGCAGGCGGAGCGCGGCGGTGTGCTTGGGGCTGGCGGCGGGGGACTGCTGAGACGGGGTTTGGATGGGATGCCGCGGTCCGACAGGGAGTCAGCGGCCGCACCGCTGTCGCCTTGGTTGCCGCCACAGGAGGCGGTGGCGGAGGCGGCCAGGTCTGCCATCGCAGTCAGGGCGGCCGCGGTGGTCGCCGGGGTGGGGCCGTCGTCGTCGTCGTCGTCGTCGTCGTCGTTGCTGACCAGGGGTGCGTAAGAACGCAGCAAGCTCGCCACGAGTGTCAGCGCCTTCTCCAGCCAGTCTGCTTGCTGCCGAAGTAGCTCGATGTCTGAGAGTGTCAGGGAGCAACAGGTTGGAGGGCTCAAGGAGCAGCAGTTTGGAGGGCTCAAGGAGCAGCGGGTTGGAGGGCTCAAGGAGCAGCGGGTTCTAGGGCTGAAACCCTCGGCGTTGGCAATGGCTGCCGCGGCGATGGCGACAACGGCCTCGTGGTCAGTTGGATTGCAGATACTGCGCGCTAGGATTTGCAGGTTGGCGCCGATTGCCCGAAGCGTCTCCCTGAGTTGGCCCGTTCGTGATTCAAGTGTCTGTGCGAGGCGCTTCATCTGCTGCTCGTCGGATGCGCCAGTCCTGCGTGCAAGGAGCACGCACGGCACGGATGAAGTATACGGCGCAAAACTTTCGCGCGCCTTGGGTGCGAACAAAGTCAGCGCCTAGAAATCACTTGGAATATCATAGTTTGATTCCATGCACTCAAACATGTGTGTTGTGCGCAGCCGTTGGTATAACGTCTCGTTATGTTAGGGATTAGTCACGCTGGAACCCTTAATCGCGATTGTGCAAAGCAGATATCAAGAACATTTTATTTCGTACGTCCTGCTTTGATTGTTCGCCGGTTTTGCATGAGAACGACGGTGTCAGCGCAACGATTCGTAACGTACGCGGCCGCGCCAGACGCCACAGTAAGTCCAATTCAAGTCAAAATACATATCACCAGATAATGGTAGCACATTGCATGTTACGATCTTGAGGCTCGCACATAATCAGATGCACGTACGGTACCTCGTTTTCCCAGCACCATCGGCAGAGTGACCACCAACGCCCAACAGCATGACGGAAGTCCTGCAGATACACATCGGGAAATATCACAAAATTTAAAGCTTTGCGCGCAGGCAAACAAGTCTGGGAGGCGTGAAACGTGAAAACAGGACGGAACGGACGGAACAGGCTACCAGGAAAGCCGATGCGCTGCATGACACAAAATGAGCACAGGGGCTGCTCATGATTCTTGCACCTCCAGCAGATCCAATGAATCATACGCACCTACCTACAATCTCTTCTTCTGCAAACTAGGACTGGAGTTTTGGCAGTGGAAGCAGCACAAACCCTGGGAAGCAATGGGTGGGTCCGCCAAACCGAGAGCAGGGACGATGGATAGTTTCTAGCCGAGGAAAGGCATGAAGGCCTGGAAGGGGTTTAACACCACTGTCCGAAAGATCTTGGAAAACTGTCCGATGAGGTGCCCTCCGACGCCAAGAGGGGTGGTTTTCGGGTTTCGGGGTTTTAAGGCGATTGTCAGTTCAGGTCAGTTGCGTAACCTTATCAACTGGCAAAGCGACACACGACGCTGCAGAAAATGGTTCTGGAGCGAAATGCCCGTGAATGCGCTGTGAACTACACGGATTGATTGGTGGGATGGCTCCTGACGGCTTTGGCTGTTCAATTCCGATGGATTCGGTGCCTGTGGGACCGATATCATCCAGAGCAGACGTGGCCGATCCCGCAGATCATTTGTTCGCAACAGAAAACGTCAAAAAGATTATTATGATTCATATTGAATGAATGAATGAATGAATGAATGAATGAATGAATGAATGAATGAACGTTACAGCGGTCCCATGAGGGCCCATGCTGTCCGCTAGGCGTCAACCGTAACCGGCACCGACCAGCTGTAAGCCCGTAACCGTCCAAGACGGAGCCCGAGGCAAGAACCGTACGGCTCTCGCGTCTCGCCGGCCCCATGCCTTTTCCATTCTTCCATTCTTGCTTGCGAGCTGGATTGCAACCCGGACACCGCCGGGGATGAATCAATACATGGTTTCTGCGCGGGATATCGATACAGGCTTATCACCTTGGCTCGTTGTTGCCTCGTCGGTCAAGGCCCAAGGCCGTTCCTTGCCGTCCGATCGAGTCGGTGCACCCACCCACTCACCTCGCCTGCTAAGCCTGATGAGGCCTTGCTCCAGTGAAGCGGGTAGGGCCTGCGGCAGAGTTCCTTCAGAGCTAGGCCCCAGCGAGTGCCTCTGAGGGCGCGGTTGGCAGCTCTGGCCCCTCCGCAACGATCGCGTGTAGCTGCGAGGACCTACCGTCCGGTGTCCCGCAGCTCAGCGCCCGGCGGCCAGGCGGCCAAAGCCGCAGACGCTTACTGACGCCATATTGCGGACGGCCTGATGTGCTACAGGTACGGAGATGCTGTGAGCGTTACTCGGTCGCTCCCGTTCGCGCCCCCAAGGTCTTCTACCTTGCACGGATGCTCACCGCGCCGCTGCAACACCCGGAGGCGTCCGCCGCCGCGAGTAGGGGCACAGGATACCGAGGCAGCGGCGGTGGGGCAGGGATGGCTGAGGACCCGGCCGCAACTGTCACGCCCGGCCTTTCCGAGACGCCCTCGCCGAGGCTGCAACCGCCGCCGCCGCCGCCGCCGGCGACTACCCTGGGAGGCCCCCCGCCGCAGGTGCCTATCGAGCGGGATACTGCGATATTGCTCAGGGCGTTAAGGGGTCTCCGCGCAGGCCGCGTACCGCAACCTGGGCCCTGCGGGCGACAGCCCTGCGCTGCGGGTCGTGGACGGGCGGGGGGGACGAGTCGCATCGCCAGAGGGGCGGGCACCTGCGACGCTTCGAGGTCCGCGGTCCGAGCGGAGACGCACACACGTCGTCGGCCTGGGCGGTTCTGGGTGGGCTTCTCATAAAACACACGCGTCGTCGAGTGCGCGACGTCTGCGGGGGCAAGCAAGCGGCTAGGCAGCACAGGGCGGCCCCGGCCCCCGGGGCGGGAGGCTATCATTCGCGGAGACAGAGTTGGTGGGTTGCCGCTCGACTCCCGCCCCGACTGGGTGTGACGGGGCTGTTACTTTTTAACTCCCGCCCAGGACTGCCGCCGGGGCTTCCCCGTGTCCCTCACCACCACCACCACCACCACCACAGGCTGCGGTGGTGACTTCCGCGGAGGAGGACGTGGCGGCTGCGACCGCGGCGGAGGCGGCGGTGGTGGCGGGGCCCACACATGAGTACGACGGACGCGCCGAGCTAGAGCAACAGCAGCAGCAGCAGCAGCAGCAGCAGGTCGTATACGACAGCTCGTACGGCAATGTGTGGGCTCGTCTGCTGAGATCGGAGACGTGCGAGTCCGCGGCTGAGGAGCTCCGCGCGGCAGTGCGGCCGCTCCGCACCGACGCCGCCACCGCGCCGGCGCCCGAAGAGGCTGCGGCGGCCGCAGCCGCATCCGCGGCCGCGGCCGCGGCCGGCACCCCTGGGGCCCTGCGAACAACAGCCGCGCCGTACACGTCGGCGGTACGACAGTCCTCTCCGCGGCCCAGCTCGTCAGGGAGGCTGCTGCCAGCGCCGCAGCCGCCGCAGCGCGGCTTCTGGGATGCCCTGGCGGGGATGCTGGCGGGCAGTGGTGGCGGCCACCGGGGTGGCGGTGGTGGCCGCAGCAGCTGGGATCCAGATGGGCCTGGTGCGCGGGTCGTCCCAGGTGCGATCGTACACAGAGGGACCCATGGGTCAAGCTTGGGTGTCCTAGGCGCCTGCGGGCGCAGAGGTCCCGGACCCAACACCCAATCTTGGGTATGAGTTCCCTGCATGCTGTTGGATTCGTACCCCCAATCCCTTTGGATTTACCGATCAGCAAAGAAATGGCTTTCAGCGCTGCTGCGCTGCCACACCGCGGGTTGCGGCCTGCAAGCCATACATACGCCTACATACGGGCTTGGGCTGAACCCCCTACTTCCTCTTGTGCTGACTGAATCTGCTCTCCCCCTGCCCCCCCGTGTCTACCACTTCCCTACATTCTCCTCCCCCTGACTCTTACGCTACCGTACGCGCGACTCGTACGGTATCTGCTGCCCCCTCCCCCCATACCCGCCGCTTTGTCTATAGTCGTACTGGAGGTCCTGTGCGCAGCGGCCACCTCACCCCATCTGGGCGCCGCCTGGCTGCTACAGCCGCACCACCAGCGGGATCGGCAGGGCAGTAGCGGCTGCAGCTGCCTGCTGTGCGTCGCCGCGGGCGCTTCGCTTCGCTGTGACCCATGGGTCGCCGCCCTGCCGCCAGCCACCCTGGAGCGTCTGGCCGGCATTGTACGGGCCGTACTACAAGACGCTGATGGCGCTCAAGTGTGGGTCGAGGCCACCCGGCGCCAGCCTCTGCTGGCGGTGCTGCGGTTGTACTCCCTGGCCAGGCGGGGCCATGTGGACGGCGGGGCAGCGCAAGGGGCGGGCGGCAGGGCCCCGGGTGCAGCCGCCTCGGCAGAACCTGCTGGTGCCGAGGACAGTGGATCTCCGACCCGGATGGTCGGCATGGCCGCGGGTTCCGCCGCGGACGTGGGTGTAGCGACGGTGACGGCGACGGCGACCACAGCGGCGCCGGCGACGCCGGCCTGCTGCGTCGCCGCGAAGCAGCTGCTGGCGGCGGTCGCGGACGTGTGCCGTACAGCGCCGTCGGCTGTACGGAGCGAGCTGGCGGCCGCGGAGGGACAGCGGGAGGGCGAGCAGCTGGTCCGAGGTGAGGACCGTACTGCACCGTACGGAGCGCGCCATCCATCGCACGTACGGCAGCGTACGGTAGCGTCCGGCAGGGACGGATGCGGGTTTGGCGGGTACGGGTTGCGCGTCGGTGTCGCTTACGGTGGTTGCGGGAGGGCCGCTCCACGCCGGTCCAAGCAGGTTCTTCCGAGTCAGTCGTCTCCAGGCGCCTTGGTGGAGACGACTGTGGTACGACGAAGGTACGACTGTAGTACAAATGTTCGCACCGTATGTGTCGATGGTACTGCAGGCATGGTCGCCGAGATCCGGCAGCTCTTGGAGCAATGCCCCCGCTGTCTGCTGCCGAGGCTGGGCTGCGACGGAAGGGTGGCGTCGTACGACGCCGGCGGGATCGTTGCCGCGGACCCATGCTGCAACCGACTTGTGGGCCGGTCGGCGCCGGACCCAAAGGCAGCGGCTTCCGGCAGTAGCTCGGTTCCTACGACCACCTCTGCTCCGGCTGGCCAGCAGCAGCGGCAGCACCAACAGCAAGCTCAGGGTCAATCCCGACAGGGTGAAACCAGGCAGCTACAGCCGCTACAGCCGCACGATCCGCTTCTCGGACAGCCCTTGGTAGCCGTAGCTTTGCAGTCGCTGTCCTGGCTGTGCGCCTGCAGCCGCCGCGCCGCCCGGCTCGCGTACACGGTCGGCGTGCTGGACGTGCTGCAGGACGCGGGGCGCCGACTGACCCGCGGGTCAGTGCTGGAGGCCGAGGTGGCGGCGCTGTACGTCGTGATGGCCGGCCAGTGTCAGGTGGGTTCGTTAGTTGCGCCCCTCGCGCAGCCCTTCGCCCTTCTCAACTCCGTTGCCGTACCGATGGTGGCAGCCTGTCGGTAAATTAATCAACCCATGCCGTAATCCTGTCTGTGCACCTCTCGTGGCGGGCGGCTGCAGGTCGCCTGCGACGACATCTGCAGCGGCGGCGACGCGCGTGGACTGGCGGCCGTCATGGTGGGCACTGCCCTCGCGCCGCCGTCCTTGCGGCCGCCACCGGCGGCGGCGTGGCCGCCCGGCGCCGCCGTCTCGCTGCCGCCGCCAGTGCGGCTCCGTGCCGCCTCGAGGCTGTGTGTGCTGGCAGATGCCTTGGACGCTGACGACTTCGCCCTGATGTGCCGGGGCGGCGGCGGCGGCGCCGCCGCCGGCGCCGCCGGAGGCGCCGCGGACAACCCCGAAACCCGCGGAGCCGCCCCACCGGCGGCGGCCCTGGGGGTCGCGATGCAGTGGCTTGGCAGCACCCACCCGACGCTTGCCGGCGGCGGTGATGGCGGACGCGCACCGGCGGCGGATGCGGCAGCGGCGGCGGCGGACGACCCGGCGGCGGACGGGGTCGGCCCGGAGATGGTCCGGACGGCCGCCCGGTTGCTGCTGACGGCTCTGGAGCGGGCGACCCGTACGGGATGGCTTAGCTGTGCCGTACACGGCGGGGGATGTGTGGTGGTTCCGGGGTTGCGGGACAGTGTGGTTTCGGAGCTGACGTCGGGGGGAGCGGCGGCGCTCGCCAGGCTAGAGTCCGCAGCGCGGGAGGCCGAGCGGACAGGATGCCGCGTGGCTCCGAAGCCGCCACCGCCGCCGCCGCCGCCGCCGCCGCCCCCGCCTGTCGTACCGTCCTCGACACCACCGCCTGGCCCCAGAGCCGTCGTTCCTGCTCCAGAACTGGGATTACCGGCACCGCCGCAGCTAGGCGGCAGCCGCAGTAGCAGACATGGCGGCGGTGGGGGAAGCGCGATTGTGACGGCAAGCAACTCAGCCGGCCCCAGCAAGGCCACATCGGGTCCAGGTACACGGCCCGGGTCGGGGACACGGACGGTCGCCGATGGTGGCGAGTACGACGAGGATGGCCTCCGTACAGTGTGGGATTCGGGACCGCGGCCGGCGGTGGCGGCGGCGCGGGCCGCCTGGGCGGCGGCGTCGCTGCGGGAACGAGTCAGTTGGTCGCAGACGTCGTCCGATGTGTACGTCACTGTACGAATGCCGCCCGGTGAGTGCTGGCACGTGGCGAACCCAACCCGACAGACCCGGTACCATACCAACCATATTCCATAAACGGTATCGCGTGTGAAGGATCTCAAAAGCGTGGCCCGGATGGCCCCCGTGTGTTGGGCAGCCTACGGTATGTACACCGGATGGCTCCATATGACTAATCCACTGCCTCATTGCATTGTACGACGGCCGTACAACGCGTCACAACGCCCGGGGGATGTCGACCAGGGCGTATCACCTCCGCCAGCAGCCTTCTCCCCGGGATGCATGCTCCCCATGCTTCCTACCACTACCACTACTCCGCCTCCTACCGTACTGCCACTCACCGCCTGCCGCCCTCATCCCCGTCACACGTCGTCCGACCCCGCGAACCACACACGCACACACACACACGCAGGCACCCGCAAGGGCGAGGTGGGGGTGTCCATAACGTCGAGTCGCCTGACGGTGCGGCTGGGCTGGTGCGGCCGGCTGCTGGACGGACCGCTGCACCGGCGGGTGGCGGCGGCCCCCGGGGAGAGCTTGTGGGTGCTGGAGGGGGACTCGTTGCAGGTGGGGACCCCTCTCTCTTGGCGGGGGAGGTTAGGGGAGGTTAGGGGAGGAGCGGGGCTGTGGGTCTAGGGCCCGGAGGATGTCGGTGAGCTTTCACATCCACGGCGACACGACAAGGCTCGCCATCCATGGTGACACGACACGACATGACAGGACAGGACATGGCAAGATGGCATGAAAGAGACTGTGAGAAGGAGCGCGTCCGTGTGTCGTACTGTGTGCCGTACTGCGTGTATGGTTCGCAGATCCTCCTGGTCAAGGCGGAACGGGGTCGCTTCTGGCGGGCGCTGTTCGAGGGTGGGGAGGAGAAGGGCCTCTACGAGGTACGGCGTGGTACGGCGTCGTACGGACGAGACAACGCCCAGATGCGGCCGGTTCGTCGTGCTGTTGGAAGGCGCGCACGCCTCCAGGGGTCTCCACCTCAGGGTGGCAGGGCAACAGATATAGAGGGTCCCCATCGCGGCGCTGATCGTGCGCCGCTTGGCCCCCTCGCGACGTGGCAGCCCGCGGTCGATCCCCGCATCGCGCCGTGCGGCATCACCCGAAAGTCGCCGCGCTGACGCTGCTCTGAAGCTGCTCTGACGCTGCTCTGACGCTGCTCTGACGCCGCACTGACGCTGCTCTGACGCCGCTGCTCTGACGCTGCTCTGACGCTGCTGCTGACGCAGATGGCGGTGTACACCATCGCAATCCTCAACAGAGCTCAACCGCCTGCACCCGTCCACCAGTAACCCAATAACCCCCTGAACCCACACGGAGTCCCAAACCCACACACACGACTGTCCCCGCGCACCCCAGGTGCTCAGGGAAGCCGTGGAGGCGGACGAGCCCGTAGTGCCGTACGACTCGATGGACGAGAGCAGCCGGGTGCTGCTCGAGGAGCTGCTTGAGCGGCAGGCGGCCATAGCGGACGGCAGCTTCGATCTGGAGAGGTCCTTCGACGACTTCCGACTGGCGATCGGCGACAACACGCTGTGAACCAACATCGAGTGCTCTGAAACATCGCTCTGTGTAATCTATGAACGTGTACGGCGTCGAATGTACGGCGTAAAGCCGTTGAGTGTACGGTGTAAAGCGATTAACGAGCCATGCAAAAGGGGTACAGAGGGCCTCGCCGTGGCCGGGGACGGAGCCCGCGGGATGTCGTTCGCGGGCAGCCACCCCTGGAGCAGACGCCCGGGTCCTTTGCTGCGCGGCCGCGGCGGCTGTGGTTGCTTGGCTGGTTACCGTGCCGCCGACGTGTGTGTGGTGGTGTGGAGCAGGACAGGGCATCCCCGCCTCCCCGCCCGCGGTTGTCCTGCAGCATGAGCCCCTACCCCTACCCGGGTCAACACCTAGGTAGGGATCCGCCGACCCCCCGCACCGGACTGCTGGTCGGTAGGTCCTGGAGGCGCCCTGGTGGCGCCTTACTTCTTTGCTTTCCATCCCTGCAGGATCTGGTAGGGTCTGGTAGGGTCTGGCGTTGTTTGGTGAAGTAAGTACCTCGCGGGGGGGACCGACCGGGTGTACCTCACGACCGTCGCCGACGACCCACCGGGGTCCACTGCTGTTGTCGGTGTGATTCACTCTGAAAAGGTCCCCAGCAGCAAACATGACAGGCGGTATGAAACGATTGAAAGCACAGCTTTCTCGTCGCGGGCGGTCGGAGGTCGGGCCTTGGTGCATGCTTGCCCGTTTGCGGTGTGGGCAACAGGGCAATCGTGTGATTCCGCCAGCGCGACCTTTCATCGTGCACCGTGTGAGGCTGAGAATGAGACCTATGGGACCTATGATCCTTTGGTGCGCGGCGGTGTGTATAAACTCCCTTGCGTTTTCTCAAAGTGGGTGCTGCATGCCGTCATAATACGGTAATACGGCCGCGACGACCCATGGGTCACCCGCCTCCGTAATCCCTTCGCGGCTGCATCCGCGAGCTCGCATCCACCTTCCTCAAACTGTAACACAAGGCACAAGGCAACCTGAAAAAGACCTCGCAGCATTTTCCTTCCCCCAAATAGCTGAAATCGCAATCCTCCACCATTCCGCATGGCTGTCCTGGACCTCTGTAGACTCGTGGGCCGCCGGGGCCTAGGTCGCCCGCGATCGGCCCCGCGCGCCGAGGGCGCGACCGCGCAACGCCAGCACCGGCGCCTACTACTCCCGCCTACGCCGGCGCCCACATCATTCACACGTCAACCGTCGCTGCTGCTTGCTGCGCCGGGCGTCGGTGGGGCACCAGCAGCCGCAGGCCTGTGCCACATCAGCGCTCCACAACCTGCGAATCGCCGCTGTGTCGTCGTTATGTCCGCGGCGCGCTCTGATCCTGACAAGTATGGTGATGAGGAGGACCGCAGCGAAGATCCGGGCATGAGCCGGGAAGGCGAACGCGCTGGCGCGAGCCAGATGCGACACACGGTGAGCATCCCCCTTGCGCCAACTGACGCCAGCTGGAGTGGTTCCACACGTGCTGTATGGAATGCGTGTGCTTCGTAATGGCGAAGCACACACGGGTCTGTTGTCCCTCGGTCTGTTGTTTGGCTGGTCTGCTGCTACCTAAACCAACGGCCTTCCGTTCAGCGCTATGGTGCTTTCGCTGCCAGCGGTCCGTTTATTTTTGCTGATCTCGGCGCTGCCACGCTGTGAACGGCAACCCCGGCATAACACAACACAAATCGCGAACACTCCATATATACGGTTGCAGATATGGCTTCGGTTCCGTTGCGGCGAGGCGATGTGTCCGCCGCACGCAGTCGTGTTGGTTGCGGCGTGTTGCGGACGCCTGCTGGGGACGACGTCCCCGTGTATGTGTGTGTGCTGACAAAGGCGCTTCATTCTAGCTACCGCAGTCCATCCGTCAAAACACCGTTCAGGATCGTTCGTTCGGTCGATCGTTCGTTCGTACTAAATTCGCACAACGGGTGGTGGACCAGGCACGCTTTGCGCTCTCCTAGCTGCCCAGCAGCCTCTCACCTCCCGCGTGCGCCAAGCTGGCTCCCAGCTAAATAATCCCACACCCCTGCATCGATGCTCTCCGCCTCGATCGACCCACACCGCCAGTCGGCCCACGCACCGCCGGCCGACACTGCCGGCAGCGGCGGCGCGGGGCCCGAAGCGTCTGCGACGGCCGCAGCCGTGGCAGCAGCTGCCTTCGACGCGGCGGCGGCGGCGGCTGGCCAACCTCGCCAGCAGGCGCAACAGCCTGCTGCTGGCCTGGACCTGAGCCGCCTGCATCCGCGCACCGCCGCCGCGGTGGCGGAGGCTCTGGCGATGTTGAACGCGGACGCGGTGGAGGACCTGGAGCGGCTGCAGGAGGAGGAGCGAGAGGGCGCGGCGCTGCACGCGGGCTCGGGGCCGGATGAGGCGGATCAACACCCGTCGCCGGCGTGGATGCGGGCCGTGCCGCCGCAGGTAAGAATCCGAAGATCCATCTATCCGGGTCGTGTCCTCATGTGTGATCTGCGGCCTTTCGTGCGGCGGCGTCTTTTTCCTGTTGGAGGCAGCAGAACCGGAAGCTGGGAAGGAGTAGTCGGCTCGCCCATAAGGTCACGGCCAGGAGATAGCGAATGCCCCCCTGCCATGTCGGTGTCGGTGGAGGCATGCGTGTTGCCATCGAGCGGTGGAGGTAGGCATGCATGGCGTATTCATGTCCCGGGTGGGTGCTGGGTGGCGGGGCATGCGTCCTTGTGCTGGTGGCCGCATGCATGTACTTCGCCATCCTAAAGCTCTTGCGCAAGCAAGGTAGGCCGCGTGCGCAAGGACTTGAAAAAGGCAAGCAAGGTGCGCCGAGTCGCTGCGCGCTGTGCCTATCTACCGCCTCCGTCACCTCCCGTCAAAAACTCTCCTCACGAGGGCGGCTGCCGTTGATCCCGCGCGCCGTCGGTCCTTGCCCCGCCCCGCCCCGCCCCGCCCCGCCGCGCCCCTCCCCAGGGCCAGCTGTGGACGGGGGACATCGACCGGGCGGACGAGGCGTGCGGCCACACGCACACGGAGCGGGGCGCACACGGCTGTGTCGCACACGATGATACCCGGTCGGCCTGACGGCCCCGATAGACGGGCGGGCCATCAGCGGACGGGTGGCACGGTTTGGGCAACGCCTGGACAACATATACGGGTACCACCTTCTAACGGTTACATTACATTACGGTAGACAGTGCCCATATAACACGTACCTGGACAAGAGCGGCGATATCTAGCTAGCTAGATAGATATCGTCACGATTCGATATGCGGTATCGGGCGATTGGGTGGCAAGATAGATCTGCCGGGCGGGTCGTAAGGCCCTCGTGTGAAGCCCCGCGCGGGATTGGCGATGTGTTCTTCGAGCGCCGCCAGAGTCAGTTGATTTGTCGGGGGGAAAGCTGTGGGGTTGGGCTTGATGCGTCCAGCGGCAGCAGTCGTTGTGTTGTGACTTGTGAGGAGTTACGGTGGGCCTTCGCTGGGTGGGGCAGGACTTCGAGGGCTCAAACCCGCGTACGTACATCTTGCTCGTTTCGGCGATGCCCAACGGAAATGTAAACACGGCTGGAGGAAACCCCGCGCCCACAATCAAACTGTATTCCCCCGAGTTCGTTTCTGGGTTTCTTTACTCTTTTCAGTAATAACCCCGGCCCAAGGAACTGTATCAATCGCAACAAAAGCTGCTGCTGCACATGTTCCGGGTGACTGCAGCAGCAGCTTTTGTTGCTGCTGCAGTCACCCGGAACATGTAACGACCCAGGGGACAAGCGGCTAGGCTCAGTCCAAGTAATCAGCATCCGGTTAGCGGCGGCCGACCCCGCCCCGGACGCGATGGCGGTGCAAGTAGAGCGTCGGCACCTACCCAATTGGTGAGCGCCTTGTGCTGCCACTAAACACTACCGAACGACAAGCGGTGGCGCGGTTTCCATTACGCAGTGTGTGGTGCGGAAGCTACGGCTGTATGTCACCGGGGGCCCTCGGGGTCCACTGTAACATCATTAACAAAAATAAAGCGACGAGGCAGTCAAACTCGCACCGATTGCGGCTGACATGGGCACGGTATCGCCGTTGGTGGCGGAGACAGTCGGCGGCGCCCTTCGGCGCCGGTGCCGATGACCGACCCAGCGGTCGGCACAGTCACAGCGGAGTCACGGCGCGAGGGGGATACGCGCAGCTAGCACCAGGGTAGCACACAAACACATAAATATGCAATGTGCTGCACCCCAAAGTTTAGACGAAGGTTCTGACGGGGATGGGCGAGTGTGATGTCACTTTGGTTTGGTCATTTTGTGTACGGTATTCGAGACGACCTGAATGCCGGTTTCGAATGCCGGTTTGCTTTTTGTAAGTGCGCAAACCTCCCATTATCACAGAGATACAAGCGCGCAGCCCCCAGAACAGCCCAGCCCAGCCCAGCCCAGATACAACGCGAATACTATAGACAGAATTGGCGACATTCCATAAGATTACGCTCAGCCCAGCCCACGGTCCGTCCTGCTGGCGTCCAAATAAATGTCGACGACCAGCTGGACCGACCTCACGGCCGAGCTGCAGGCGCGTGTGGCCGATCACCTGCCGGGCAATGACGTGGCCTGCAGCTTGCGGCTGGCCAACAAGGCCGCCGCGTCGCTCTTCCGCTGCGCGACCCGCGTCCGGCTGTCCGAGCCGGTGCCGCCGCACGCCTTCGCCTGGCGCTGGGGCCGCCCGGCCGTGTACCACGGCACGACGCTCGACGTCCGACGGCAGCTCATGGCCCTGACCGCGACGAGCGGCGTCCTGGCCAACCTCCAGTTGGCCGTCACCGCCGCGAGCTGCACCCCCAACAGGACCGCCTTCCAGTGCGCGGCCGCTAGGGGTCACCGCGCCGTGTGCGAGTGGCTGGCCGATCAGGGCTACCCGGGCTGGGGTGACGCGGCGCAGGCGGCTGCCCGGGAGGGGCACATCGGCCTGCTGAGATGGTTGCTCGGCCGCTGCCCGGCGGCGAGCGAGTGCGCGTGGCGCGGCGCGGCGCGCGCCGGCCGTCGGGACGTGTGCGAGGCGCTGCTGGCGGACGCCGCCGCCGGCGGCGGCGACCCGGGCGTGAGCGCGCCGATGTCCGCCGTGTACCGCGCAGCAGACGGGGGCCATGCGGACCTGGTGCTGTGGCTGCTGCCGCACGTGGCCGTGAGGCACTTCAGTTTCCCGGACGGGCTGCTGCAGAACACCGTTTACGGATGCGACCTGGCGGGGCTGCAGCGCGTGTGGGAGGTCCTGCCATCAGTGCAGGATGCCGCCGGCCATTACCTGCAGAACCAGCACGATCGCGACCGTCTCGTCCTCAACGCCCTGACCAGCCCCACCCCGGACTGGCGCGCCAAAGTGGAGTGGCTGGAGGCGCGCGGCTGCGCGCTGAGCAGCATGCCCTACTGCCTGTCCGCGTTCGTGCTCCCGGACACGCTGCCACCCTGCCACCGCATCGAGCGCACCCGGCATTTGATGCAGCTGCTGCCGCAGGCAGCGCACGCCACAGTTCTCCAACACATCCTGCGCAACGGGTTAAAACTCGCCCAACCCGAGCTGGTGGACTTTGCCCTGGAGCGGTGGCCTCCAGCTGATCCTTCGGCCTTGTTCTATGTGGTATCCGGCATGGACGAATTTCTGGTTATGACGGGACAGGGCTTCCAACAGGTTCGGTGCGCGTTCGACACCCAAGCCCAGGTGGTGATCGCGGCACGTGTGGCGGCTCGGAAGGCCAGCCTCTGGCCGATGATCGTCAAGTCAGCAATCGGCACCGGCAGCCTGCAGGTGCTGCGGTGGATGGCCGCGGGGGCGGAGGCAGCGGGCCCACAGGCCGCCGTCGGCGTGGATGCGGCGCCGGTGGCTGATGAGCTGGAGGGGCTGCGGGAGGCTGGACCGGAGGTCAGGTCGGCGGCTGCAGCGGAACTGCGGGAGACGCTGGAGGCGTCGGGTGTGAAGCTGGCTTGCCTTGCAGCCAGCACTGGCGACCTGGAGCTGATGAAGTGGCTGCGGGCGCGCGGGTGCGCTTGGGACCACCGCGCGATGGCCAAGGCGGCACAGGCGGGCAGCACCGCGCTCCTCGAGTGGATGGTGGAGGAGGGCTGCCCCCTGCCGGTGAGTGACCGCCGACCGGCGGGCGGGCTGCGGATTCGTTCTAGCTAACCCGTGTGTGGGTCCACGCTCCAGGGGCGTTTGCCGTACTCGGGCGCTTGCCGTACTTACCGAATCCAAATCCGGCCATGCGCTCAGTGTTGGCTGTAGATACCGTAACGCTTGCGAATTTCGACAACACGCTAGGTTCCCTCACCTTCCCGCTTTCAAATTCAGCGCGATGTAAATTCAGATACAGCACGACCACCAACTTTCTGTATTAAACATTTCCTGTATGCCCGCTCTCGTAACCGACCGACCGACCGACGGACAGACGGACAGCGCCTGCTACGAGGTCGCGATCGGCAGCCACGACCTGGCGGTGCTGCAGTGTCTGCGGCGGCTGGGTGTGCCGTGGGGCCCGGAGGAGAGGGACCTCCTGGAGCTCGCTGTGAGGTACGGCTGCCCGGTGGAGCTGCTGGCCTGGCTGCTGGAGCAGGGCTGCGAGGTGGACTGGGAGGAGGCCAGGTGCGCTGCGGCAGAGTGTACGGGTGCCGCGGCGAAGGCGGTTCGGGCCTTCATCGAGCAGTCAGCGCCCTAGATAGCATAGCCCGGCTGTGGCCTCAGGGGGATGGCGTTCATAGCCCGGCTGTGGCCTCAGGGGGACGGCGTTCATAGCCCGGCTGTCTTGTCAGGTAACGGTGGTTAGTGGTTGTCGCCCACGGAGGGGGAGTCAAGACCCTGGCTGTGTACGGCAGTAAGGAAGGGAATGGTACGGCAACGAAAGGGGCTGTGGGGCTACTTTGTGACAGGCATATTGATCGGGCAGCTTATGTACGACACTGATTGGGAACGTACGGCGGGACACGTTGCCTGCCTGCTGGCATGGCAGTACATGCTGTGGGGGCCGTATTGAAGTTGTTGATCGAGAACTAGCGCGTCAGCAACCATCAGCGTGCATGGTGCGTTTGTACGCTTCGGGACGGACGGTTGATACCGTTGTCGATGTACGGTATCCAGATATAACCGAACGGAGCAACGGACGTGTTGGCGTATGAGCTGCAGTTAGTTGCATGTTGAGGGCCCTGTACACTCACCCACAAGCTAGCGACGCGACGTGCCTGCGCTTGGGATGCGTAGCTCACAAAGTCATGAATGAATCCGCCTGTCGAATGTATACAACGCTGCAGTGCCCACTTTGCTATGAATGATATGACAGTGGAGCCCTCGGGTCAGTTGCTGCGGACACCTATGGGAGCATCGGGCCCCCTATGGGCTCCTACGGCTCCTAGGGGGCCAGGGGTTGTAGGGGCACGGACGGTCATTGCCTGCAGGAAAGAGACACTGCCGTTACATGCGTACACGCTGCGTGTTTCAGGTCCATGGCATGCGAACATCCCGGGGTGCACAGCTGCGGAGCTGGAACGTTCATTCATTCAGCTTCGGAGCTGCGCCGTGCGTCCGTGTCGTGAGGAGCTGCTCCGTCCGTGGCAATTGATGGTGGTTGCGTTGGCAGCGCGCCCTCCTTGCTTCGTGGCTGCTGTGGCAGTTGCCACGGCGGTCTCAAGCATGGCTTTTCGGGTATCTAGATGGTTGCCCACGTCAAGCACCGTAACAAGCTGGCCTGAATCGCCACACCAAACTTACAGCTGAAGAATGTGTCCTGCAGTTACCTGTAACCACACGGGGTGGGTGAGGGGTGGTGGGCTGGTGGCAGCTCGGCACGGTTGATGACGGTTGATGCAGGGGTCGTGACTTCTTGCGCTTGGCCCCTTGTGTCCGTACTGTCCGTACAGTGAGTTCTGCACCCCCGTCCATCCACGCAGATTTACAGCTTGTGTTGTATCACGCCATAAAGAAAAGACCGATCGGCAGATGCCCATGCAGGCATCTCATGGTACATACGCAGGATACTACAGGTTGCCTAGCCACACGGACTAGACTACCCGGACAGGAGTGGGTCGAGGACAGGCAGCGCAACCCTGCGCAACCCGCATGTGTCCAAACACGTGCAGGAGCATACACGTTAGCTGTGTGCCTGGCCAGACGAGGTGGTGGGAATAGGATTACCATTGGGCTGCTGGCCGGACGAGTTTGCAGGCATATGTGTGCTGCGGCTGGGCGCTATCGGTGTACGTAAAGGCACGTTGGTGGGGTAGACTAGCATTGATGAAAACGCGACATTGTGTGCAAATTGATGAAAATCGCCGTGAGCATGTGCTTTCGGAGCGCACAGAACAAGTGATTGTTGCCCCGGGCCTCCCGGGCGTGTGTGAGTAACCTTAGATACGACGGCAAAAGGACAAACAGGGATGCCAAATAATTGCTGAACCGCCACGACAAACCGTGGCTCAACTGCGTGCTGGAGTCTCAGCTTGAAGGCGTATGTGCACGCGTTGGCGTCCAGCAGTTATGACGCTTCGGCAGTTGTACACGTACGATCCAGTTGAGCCAAAGTCTCACTGATGCCTCGAATTTCCCAGGTTTAAAGTATTGATTTCCTGTGACAGATTAACATGGCTTTATTGTGTAGGAACTCTTGGGTAACGAGCGTTGTTTGCTTCTGAACCAAATTCTGAACAGGACTTTGACCCCGCACATTGAACATAGTGTACACCCAGTAGTGGGCAAGTAATGGCGTACATATAAGGCTTATGCATTTGATATGTCAGGCAAAGTTGGCGAAGCTGTCCTTGGGGCTGGAATAGAAGTTTTTCGGCATGATACAAAGCGGCAAAATCGCACCTGCTCCTCACAGTGGAGATGTAGAATTTGATTTTATGTTTGCAGGTGAGGCCCACCTGCACTAGTTGTTGTGTATGTGTATTGCTTTGCTAAGGGTTTGACGAAACACAGATGCTCAGCCGCGGTCAGACTTGCTGCACTCATTTGAGGCGCTCAGAAGCCGACGAAGCCAACCCTATGGACTGTACGCTGATCCAAGGTGTGGCGGAACTGCTACCGCTCCCGGGGAAGCAGCTGATGTGACCTGCCAACCTGACGCTTTCCCCTTGCAGGCAAGGGCAAGTCCTGGGCCCGTTGTCCCTGCCATCAGGCGCCGCCGTAGCCACTTTTGGGTCTGTGCCCCGAAAATGGCGTGTCGGCGGCGCATCAGACGAGAACCCGCCCAGCTTCGCAGCACGCGCAGACAGCCCTCCTGATGGCGCGGACGAGCGCCAATATCGGAGCACAAGGGAGACAAGCACGCTCAAGGATACATACCGTGATCAGACTGGGCCTCGCACGGTGGCTTCAGTCATTTCAACTCGCCCCAGTGATGGTCCGCAGCCCAAACCGAACCAGCAGCCCAGATCGACTAATGGAAGCGGACGGCGTCCTCTGTCCTTCAGGGCGGATGGACCCCGGCCTGGCAGACCGTCAGCTGCGGCTACGGCCGTGGCGGCGGCACTGGCGGCGGCAGCCCAAGCACAACCAAGCAGCCAGGCGCAGCCAAGCGTGGCGCCTGCGCAAGCCGCAGGCCGCGGCGCAGCGGCCGCGGCTGCATCCCATGACCGCGGCCCTGTCCAGGCCCCGGCATCCCGCTCGAACCAAGACACGCAGAAACCCGGCGCACAAAGCGCCGCTGCTGGCAGGCGTACATCGGGCCGGATTTCTGACGCAGCGACGGGCGCCGGATCGCTCGGGCGAGCCACCCCGAGGTCGTCAGGGAGCAGCACGCGGCGTGGGAGTGGCTTGCAGCCCCCGGAGAACCCCTATCCGAATCACGGGCCTATACCCGTGCGGCAGGAGCTGCCGCCGCAGCAGCAGCAGCCAACGCCACGGCAACAGCCCCAGCAGCAACCGCGACAGGCCCAGGAACAGCAAAGGAACAGGCAGCGATGGCAGATGGCCGGGCGCAATTCCGCGGCCCGCGTGACTTCCGCGGGCGGCGCCGCAGCTGCCGGCGCTGCAACTGGGTCACAGAGGGCCGGGGCTGCTGGTGGTGGCGCGACGGTGCAGCAGAGCCAGTCACCACCGCCAGCGCGGCAACAGCACTACCAGCAGCAGCAGCACCAACGTGACTCTGTCGTCCACAGGGGCGGGTCCCAGCTAGTGCCTCATACCGCTGACGGTGGACCCCACCACGCCACGACGGCGCCTGGGCGTGCAGGCGGATCCCCGCCGGAGACCCGCCGAGGTTCACCAGGGATGCAGATGCCTGCGGATGCGACCCCCGGGTCGGTGGTGTCGTCCACAGATGCGACGGGCGCCGCCAGCCTGCGCCGGCAGAAGCTCGAGGTGAGTGGTCCGCATGGTCGCGCACACACGTAGGTGCTGCAACTGGGTTCGGGCGGGCGGGTTTCTTCTCTAAGGACGTACATACTGTGGCCCAGGTTGCCAGCTGCAGCAGCGATGAACCCATCGCGTGCTTAACGCATGGTGGGCAAAAGACTGAAACGGAAGGGGGAGAGCGAGCTTTGCGGAACTGGGTCTTGGAGACCATGGGCTATTGAGAACATGTCCCCCATGAAGATCTGCCGCCGGGCGGGGGGCGAGCTCGGCGGATCTGCGGTGCTTGGGACGGCCGGTTGCTGGGTTCCTGTGGGCATCGTCCGGGGGGTCCGTCCCGAGGTGAGGTGCCGTGTGCCCACACCTCCGTGTCGACGTGTTGTCAAGCAAACTGCGCAGCCGCCGCCGGCTCCCTCGTGCTGTCGCCGCAACAGGCCCTCAAGGCACGCCGCATGCGCGCCTCACTTGCGCTGAGCGAGGGACCGGGGCCGGACACGTCCATGGCATCTGACCTGGTAAGGGACGGCGCCCGGCTGTTTCATCGTCAACTCGACCGAAGGTGTGCCGCGCCGTGTCGGGGCATCTATCACATGCGTCATCCAGACGCATTTGAATGCAGAGGTTGAAGTGTTCCGGGGGCCGTCTGCGTCATGACAACCAGCGTGCGGGGCCTTATCTTGCGGCTGTCTTAAGCGCTCGGGTGGCCGGTTGCCCCTCTCGTGCGGTGCAGGTGAGCATGGTGGGCTACGCGGAGGAGGCCGCAGCGGCGGACCCAACCTGGAACCGCTCGGCGTCGCCGTCACCCACGAAATCTCCTTACGGTACGAACCGGTGGAGGCCGCAGCCGTCATAGCCAGGGGGCGAGCGCCATAGAGGTGTATTACAAACAGCACACGGAGAACAGTACAAAGGGCCCGGTATGGGGTTTCGTTTCGCTGGTGGTACTTGTCTGGTGCGCCTGGGTGGCGCGGTTTCCCCTTCACGTTGTGTGTTGAGAGGCCATCGGCTGTCACCAGTGACCCCTGGGGTCCGCAGTGCCCTGATCCATGACAAGTGGGAGATTTGGTACAGGTTGCGGCGCAGGCCGGAACACCATCTTTCGTTGTAACCCAGCACCCTCTTTTCATTGTAATCACCGAAGGGTCGCGCGTTGAAGATGTCTCGCAGCAGTCCACAAACGTGTCGTGCTCCGTCCTGGCGTGGGTGTGCGCGTTTACCACCACATAACGCTGGCGGTCGATTGCGACGGACGCCTGCTACAGACTTGACGGCCGCGGCACGTCCTGGGAACTAACTCGCGCCTGTGGGTGGTGTGATCTCTCTGGCGCAGTCTCTGGGACGCAGTGCTTGCGGTCCCCCTGGAATGCGACTGGGTTGGACTGGCAGATCCATCACCTGCAAGGTCCCGACGCCCCTCCGCGTCCTCCTTCGATCCCGCGCCGCAGGTGCTGTTGGACGGTCGCCGTCCCGCGGCGTCCCGCCGGCACGGGGCGCCGCACGCCTCTCACCCGGTCGGGCAGCGGTGGCAGCTGCGGCTGGCCCGGGGCGCCCCGCGTCACGGTCGCCGGAGAAGGCCACTCAGACGGACCCCGACGACATCAACCGATCGCGCGCCGAGTCGCGCCCCGCGGCGACGGGCGTCAAGGCGGCCGGGGTTGGAGTGGGGGTGCGCGCGGCCCTGTTCACCGACGACACGAGAGGTACGAGGCGGCCTGGCATACGGGCGACTGGTGTTGAATCATCATTTACTTGCGACGGGTGTTAAATCATGAAGGGGGCAGAGTGCGGGTCACTGGGTCGCGCACAGTTGGGGCTCCCCGAACTCCCGCACCGCCCACTCAAGCACCGCCCTGCGGCTCAGTCCTTCGACCACAGCTTCCCCTTCAGTCAGCTTCCCCTCAAACGGCTCCGTGGCCCAGTGTCACCGAGCGCACACGGAAGTACACGGACACACGCACGCACGCTGCAGCGCATCATATGCCGTTCCCACGGTATGCGCGGGAACAGTGTTCCCCGCTTGGGCGTTCACGGGGTGCTCACGGCTGTTGCACTGCTGCCCCACCCACCGGGGCGGCGCGCTGCCGCCGCCGCTGCCTGCTGTCACACAGATCCCGCCGACCAGGGCCGGTCCGCGGGCCCGCACACGACGCCCGATGCCGCGGAGGTCCGGAGCGGGAATGTGGCGGCCGAGGTGGGCGCTACGGCCCGTCGCGGCCAGCGGGACCAGGGTGGCCATGACCGCAAAGCGGGCACCCCGGGCGACCCCGGGGATAGGGATGGCGCCGGTCACGACCCGGAGCAGCAGCGGCCGCGTGAGGGCGGGTCCGGCAGCGCCAAGCGGGTCCGGATGTCGGAGATGATCCGCAGGTTCCGTGAGGAGCCCGTGGTGGGGGCCTCGTCGGACGGACAGGAGGAGGAGGAGGAGGAGTACGCGGAGGAGGTCAGCGGCGTGGGTGGCGCGAAGCGCGCCGGCGGCGGCAGCGGCGCCCAGAGGCATGAGGGGGCTGACTCGCCGGATGGAGACGAGGTGAGTGAACGAGCCGGGCCGTGCCCCTTTCCTTCTGACGGCGATTCCTCTGACGGGAACTCCCGTCCGGATGTCCGTCCTGGAAACCATGTCATATGTACGCAGCGTGCGCATGCAATCAGGCTGCTCCTCCTCCCCACGAGGTTAGCATTCATCAACTCGCATTGCCTTTACCCTTTTTGCCAACCTTCATCGCCATCTGCTCCCCCGCTCCGTATTGATATATCTCCCTCTCCATTTCCCTTCCCTTCCCGTCCTCCCCGCTCCACAGAACTCCCACCCCGTGGACTATCTGGCGGCCGCTGTGCTGCAGCGCAGCAGGGCCATGCTGAGGGAGCGGGACGCCATCCAGCAGCGCATCGAGGCCGCCCTGTCCACCTTCGGGGTCGGAATCGGCCAGCAGCCAGCACCGCGGGCCGTGCAGCCGGGGCGGCAGCCGCCGCAGCACGAGCCCCTGCGGGGGACGGAGCCCAGCCCGGGCGCCGCAGGCGCCAACGGGCGGCGGCCTGCGGCCGCCGAACGCACGCGGCCGGGCTCAGGTTTCGGAGCTGACGGCGATGGTGACGGCGCGGGCTCTGCGCCCGACCAGGGAGACGGTCCCGGGAGTCATGACGATCTTGACGTGACGTTCGCTGGCTCGGTGTCGAAGCGGCAGCGGCGGCAGGGCGACGGCGACGAGCGCGACGACCGCCGCCGCAGCGGCTCCTCAAGCAGCAGCGGCACTGAAGGGCGGACTGGCCAAGGCAGTGGCGGCTTTGGCGGCGGCGGCTTCTCTTTGGCGGCTGCTGATGGTGGCGTTGCGGTGGTGCCGCGAGAGGGGCAGCCGGCGTCCGGGGAGCGGCAGGCGCCGTGGCGGGAGCGGCTGGTGGGTGTTCCTCTGCCACAGGCAGTTACCTGACCTGCCCTGCATATCGCGGCCGATTTGCCGTTCTCCAGGCCTGCTCCCAACTATCATATCCAGGCTTTTGAGAGAACGCCCTTGCCCAGCAAATTATGTTTACGTTTTTGTGAAACGTTGTGCGTTGTGTGTTCATTTATGGATGGGAACCAACATGCTCAGACCATGTACAGGATAGCGCCCGAGCTGACTCTTCATCCCATAGGTTTTGCCTTGCCAGTACGCTATCGCCCTGTCCGGAAGATCGCAGCTCTGCACTTTCTTAAGGCGCCCACGGCAGCCATGATTCACGAGCGACCGGCCCCTTCGCTCCCTCTTGGTGATCCCCCGCAGAGGGCGCTGCTCGCTCAAGCAGGCGTGGAGCCGGGGCCAGGAGCTCCAACAAGCGGCTTGGCGGGCGGGCTGGGCGCCGCCAATGACCCCATCGAACACTCCTCCCTAGCGCCTGCCCCTCCTCCTGCCGCTGCTGTCCCCCCGGCGATGGGATCTGGGTCCCTCGCCAAGACTGTTGAGCTGTCCAGTGACCCCCTACAGGCCTGGCGCCAGCTGCGACAACAGCAGCAGCGCAGCCCGCCGCCGGCTCCGGAGCCGGCGGCCGCCACCGCCGTCACTGGTGTCTTCCCGTCCTCGTCTGCGGCTTCGGCTTCACTTGCCGCCTTCTCGGGCGGTGACGGGGGGGACCTTGTGCGCAGGTTCAACGGCACGCTGGGGTCGCACCTGCCGGGGGGCTTCGCCGCCGCACGAAGCGCGCTGGCGGACTGGCTGGGCCAGGTGTCCGACGCGGCGGCGGGCCGTCGCCCGGGCGGCGACGCCATCGGCGGGGCGGGGGCCGCCGCGATAGCGGCCGGCGCCGCCGCCGGCCCTGGCCCCGCGGCGCTGGCACCTCCCGTGGGCCTGCTGCCGCTAGGCGCCGGCGAGGAGCAGGCGCCGACGGTGGACGAGCTGCTGGAGCGACTGGCGAAGCGCTTCGGCCTGGCGCCGGGAACGGCGCTGCCGGCGCCACCGACGACAGCGGCGGCGCAACCTGGCGAAGGCGGTGCTGCCTCCGCTGCACCCGCTTTCCGGGCTCACACACAGACAGCACCTGCTGTGGCCCATCTGGCAGCAGCTGCCGCGGCCATTGCCGCTGCTGGTGTCCCTGCGCCTGGAGTTGAATCTGCGGCCCCGATCTTGACGGCATCCAACCGTGTCCATGGTGCGTCCATCGCGCCTGTAGCTGCAGCAGACGAAGCCCAAGTCACCCGCGGCAGAGCCTCAGCTGCGAAGCTCGCAAGCTGCTCCCCATCTGACCTCCGGCCAAGCTCCACTGAACAGCATCTAAACCAACTGCATCACCAACAAGCGCAGGTCGTGCAGCACCAGACAGGCCAGCAGCCGCCCCCAGGCGAGGCGGCGACATCGGGGGCCCCGCCCGCCGCGCCGTCGCTCGCAGCGTCCATGTGGGGCGCGGGTCGGCGGCTGGTCGCCGACTTCGAGGACGCGGCGGACGTGCCCCCCGACCGCCGCATGCAGCGACATGTTTCCGAGGCGTCCACGACGCGATCGGACGACCCTCAAGCGGCCCACTGGGAGCGCTCCGCCGATGATGATGTTGGTGGGATGGGCGAGGACGAGGAGGAGGAGGAGGTGGAGGTTGTGACGGAGGTGGTGGAGGTTGTGACGGAGGTGGTGGAGGAGGACTCCGTCCTGGAGTCCGAAGACGGCCTGTCTGCTGCCGGCGCCGCCGGCCGAGGCGGAGGAGGAGGAGGAGGCGGCTGGCCGAGCTGGCTGTCGGCGCTGGGCATCCCTCGCCCGGTGGACGCGGACCTGCTGCCCGCGACCTTCCGGCAGGGCAGCGAAGGCGGCGAGGACCGCGAGGACGGGGAGATGGACCAGGAGGAGGAGGAGCAGGGCGATGTGACAGATTACGACGGCGCAGGGACGGAGCGGGGGACGGCCGACGAGGCGGCGGAAGAGGAGTCGGGCGGCCAACGGGTGCGGATGGTGCCTGTGGAGATGGGGCACAGGGGCCCTAACGCGGGCGCAGCGGGGCAGCGACAGGACGCAAACAGCAGCCGCGCCGGCGGATCCCTGGGCACCGGTTCGTCCCCTCAGGTCCCGGGCCGGGGTACGCCGCCACAAGCTATGGGACACAGCGACGGCAGCCCTGCAAACGTCGCCGCGCTCGATTCGGGTCCCGCAGCGCCTCGGATGGCCTCGCCGCAGACCCCTTCCGGCGGTGCTGGCCGCCGGCGGGCTGGGAGCTCCGACTCGGAGGCGGAGACCGCCGACGGTGAGGCGGGGTTCTCCACGCCTGTCACGCGCCGGCCGGGGGGCCCGAGCGCCGACCCGCGGGTCGCGGGCGGCGGCGGCCAGGGCGCCCGGCCGATCTCCTTCACGCCCGTGCTGGGCTCCTTGCTCAACCAGGCGGTGGGCGGCTCCCTCTTCGCGGACACGCCTCCGCCGTCCACCGTGAAGGCGTGGGCGGCGGACCCGTCACCGTCGCCCACGGTGCCGCAACGACAAGCGCAGCCGCAGCAACCACCGCCGCCGCCGCCACAGCAGCAGCAGCATCCACATTCGCAGCAGCCTCCTCAGCAGCTTGGGCCGCGGTCACAGGGCGTCAGAGGAGGGTCCGCGAGTGAAGCCGGGGACGCCGATGAGGGCGCATCCTACGGCGATGAGGACGCTCACGGGGAGGTCGATGGCGGCGCCGAGGGGTTCTGGCCCGAGGCGTCCGCTGAGCCACTCGCTGAGTTCAGCCCCGCGAGGCGACGTGTGGGACGGGGTCGCCGGCGATGGGCGGCCCCTCCCGGCACTGAGGGCGTCGGTGGGGGCAGCGGCGACGGAGGAAGCGGTGAGGTGGGGGGTCGAGGCCCTGGCGCTGGATCTGGATCTGGGTTCGCGCCCGGCGGCCTGACCCTGCGCGTCACGGATTTGTCCAGGTACGGCGCAGGTTTCGGGGCCGCTCCTCACGCTTGTCGGTTACGCCTCACTGGTCTTCCCTGGACATCCCGACCAATTCAACCATATCAATGGGGGCGGAGCGTCAAGGCGGGACTGGCCTTCTGACCGTAGTCTTTTGATACCCGGGGATGGATGTGGTTTCGGCGCGCTTCCTCGCGCAGCGGCCGCAGTTGTTGCCTCCCCACTGCACCCTATCTCCAGTGCTCGTCTTCTTCTCCTGCTTCCTTACGAACCCCGCGTATGGAACACCCCGCCCTGTGCGTCATTCCAACCTCCGGCCCCCTCCTGTGCCGCTGCCCCGCAGCTCCACCACCCCCTACAGCAGCGTCGCCTCCTCCGGCGGCGCCCGCGTCGCCGCCATCCTGCAGCACGCCGTCACCGCGGCCCTCTTCGGCGACAGCCCCGCCGCCTCCGTCGACGTGGACCGCAGCGGGGGCGGGAGCGTGCGGAGCAGCGCCGGGGGAGCGGGGCCCTCCAGCCGTTTCGCGGGGGCCCCTACGGGTAGCGGCGGCGGCGGCGCAAGCGACCCGGCGACCAGAAGTCTGAGGGGCAGTACCGAGCGCCCGTCGCCGCTGGGCAGGCCGAGTCCAGGGACCGGGACGACGGCGGCGGCGGCGGCAGAAGCGGAGCTGGCGGCGGCCGAAGGCCGCCGTGGAGGCGGCGGCGCCGCCGCCGCCGCAGCGTCCCGATTTTCGCCGCCCGGGCAGCAGCCGCAGCCGCAGAAACAGAGCGGCGGCGGTGCGGCGGGGCCCAGCCGGCCTTCCGCCGCGCCGTCCTCGGGCGACCTGTTGTCCGCGAGCATCGACGCGCGCGTGGGCGTCCGGGACGCGGCGGACGTCGTGAGCCCACGCAGCCCGGGGAGGGCTGCCAACCGCTCAGGTCTGAACGCGTCCGGACACGTGGGGGGCAGTGCGGTGCAGACTGGGGTTCGCGAAGGGGGCAGCAGCAGCGGCAGTGAGGAGCGGCGGGTGAGCATGGAGCGCAGCGCTGGCTCGGTGGTTTCGGAGGTGTACGAGGAGGACTTTGCGGAGCCCAGCCCGCAGTCCTCCACGTCCGCCATCTCCCTGGGGGCAGTGGCCGCGGCCGCGGTCTCTGCCGCCGCCGCGGCTGCTGCGGCTGCGGCGGCGTCGAGCACCGGCGCTGGCGCCTCATGCGGCTCAAGCCGCCCCTCGATCGCCGCCTCGATCGGCGACTCGGACGGGTCAGCGGCGCCGCAGCGCTGGGACGCGCCTGAGCAGCTGCACCCAGGGGGCACCGGCGGTACCGCAGCGGCGCCGACGGGGCCCACGCTCTTTCATGGGTACACGGCCCTGTCCAGATCCGGGGTGGGTTCGGTACCGACGGCCGCGGGGACCTCGGCGGGTCACGCCGCGTCCGCGCAGCGGTACGGGGCCCCGACGAGCGCGGCCGCCGCCGCCGCCGATATCGCTGAGCTGTCCGGGGATGTGCTGCTGGGCATCTCTGGCCTGACCGGGGCGGTCGGGGGCGACGGCAGCGGCAGCGAAGACGGCGGCAGCGCTGGTGGCAGCGGCGAGGGCGTCGGCGAGGGCGGCCCCGGCGGCAGCGCCTCCTTTGACGACGAGTCGGACCGCGGCGCCTGGCCCGGCTCATCACGCGCCCACCTGGAGGAGCGTCTGGCGAGCATCCTGGATCCGTTGCGCGCCGGAACCGGTTCGCAACCGTGGCAGCGTGCTGGGCGGGTCGGGCAGGCGGGCGGTCCTGCGAGCAGCAGCGACCCGGCGGGGGGCTCCGCTGCACAGACCAGCGGCCCCGGGCCGAGGCCATTCGCTCAGCGGACAGCGGGGGCAGCTCCGCTTGCCGCGGAAACGTCCGGCGGGTCAGCGGCATCGACGCCGCCGCTGGCCTCCGCCGCGGACTCGGACAGCGTCGCGAGCAGCAGCCGAGTTCCCACCGGGGTCGCGGCGCCGGGTGCCGCCGCCGCCGCCGCGCCCGGCGGGCCAGGTCACACCGCTGACGCAAACCCCCGTCACCCCGCCGGCATCCCGCCCGCCCCGGCGGGGGCGACCGCGCCTGGGCTGGGCGCCTGGGCTGCTGCCGGCAGGCCGCAGGGCCCGGCCACCCGGCCTGGCTCCTGGATCGACTCCGCCGACGATCGGACGGAGCCGTCCTCCCGGGGCCTGGAGGCCGACCGCTCCGCCTCCACCTCCGCAGAGTCGGTTTCCACCACGGGGATCCCCGTGCCGCCCTTCATGTACAGCCTGGACATCGAGGAGCTGCTCATGATGGGCGCGGCGGCGGCGGCGCACTCGGCGGGCGTGTCCGGCGCCGAGTCCGCGCGGTCCTCCGCCGCCGCCGCGGCGGCGGCAGCGCTGGCGGCGGCGGCCGCCGCCGCGGGTGTGCCGTTTGAGGAGGCGGCAGCGGCGGCCGCCGCTGCCGGCTCCTTCGACATTGAGATCGACCCTGTGACGGGGGAGGCGGGCGTGGTGTTCACGATGGAGGAGCCTCTGGAGTCGCTGTTTTTCAGCAGCGGCGGCTTTGGTGCCAGCGGCGGCGGCGTCAGCGGCGGCAGCAGGCGGGTGCCGCCCGTCGTGATCACCGAGATCCGCAGCAGTGAGGACGACTCCGTGCCTGCGTCGTCATCGACGTCGTCAGCGGCGGCGGCGCGGCGGCGGCGGCGGGGAGCCGACACCGCCACGTCATCCGCGTCGATGTCGACGTCGACGTCAACGTCGTCAACGCAGGTGGCGGCCGAGGGCGCGGCGGCGATCGGCCCGCCTACGGCGGGCGCGGCGGCGGGGAAAGGCGGCATGGGCGAGGGGCCGACTGATTCGATACCCGCAGGGACCGCAGCCGCGACAGAGGCGGATGACGCGGAGGGCGTCAGACGGCGCGAGGCGTACGGGCCGTACCTGCCCAGCGACCCATGGGTTACGTCCAGCTCTGACGTCGCCGGAGAACACCCACCGAGCGCGTTTCCGCGGGCACGGACCACGAACGCGAGCAGGAGCAGCCAGCCGCCCTCCCGCGCGGATAACACCGATCCGGATCCGGATCCGGAACCACGTCCCGGCGCTCCAGGCCCCTTATCCGCCGGCGCGCCGGCATCCAGTTCACACGCCGCTCGGACCGACCCGCGGGTCCAGTCCGACCCGAGCACGCACGCGGCGAAACCTGACGGCATGCGCAGCTTCACGCCGCCCGTGCAGCAGACCTTCGGGGAACCCGGGGCACGGGACCCCGAGCACCACCCGCCACGGGACGCCAGCAGTGCAGCGCCCGGCAAGGCGGCCGACGAGGCCGCCTCTGCGGCCGCCGCCCTCGCGCCCACCTACTCATCCGACACCATCTCCTACTCGCCCGGGGGTCTGGCCGGTGCTCGGGCCGCTCCCTCGGCATCATCGCCGGAGCGGCCGCCGGCGTCTCGGCCGGGGGCGGCGGCTGGGGCCGGACCGCCGATTTGCAGTGAGGCATCGGGGTCGGACGCGCCGAGCCCTCGCTCCGCCCACGGCGTCAGGCTGCCGCCCATCACCGGGTTCTCCAGCCGCCGCGACCCTTCCCAGAGGCAAGATCCGCCGTCGCCCCTGCAGCAGGCGCGGCCGCCGCCTCCCTGGGCGCAGCCGCCGGCGATGCCTCAACCTCTGCCGTCGCCGCCTGAATCACAGCCGCCGGCAGGTCTCCAGACTGAGCCGTCCGCGGGCGCATCGCCGTCCCTTCAACCGCCATTATCGTCGCTGCTGCCGCAAGGGCAGCAGCAGTCGACCGCCGCCGCGCGCGCCCCGATCCGTCGCTCCCTGTTCGTCGACCCGTCCATGGGCCCAGGCGGCGAACACGGCGGCGCGGTCGAGGTCCCGGTCCACGGCGACGTCGCGGGGGGGCCCAGGCGCACCCTCAGCCCGGAGGCGCCTCCTGCGGGGCCTGGTGCAGCCGCCGGCGCCCCCGGCACCTGGGATTTGCCGGGCACCACCACAGTGGTCGGCCCTCCAGCAGGGGACACGAGCGAGGTCGCGACCCGCGGGACGGCGTGGCAAGCCCCGGCTCCCGCTCCGGCTCCGTGGGCGCCGGGATTGAGTCCGCCGGATGGCCGCTGGCAGCGGGCGCAGGATGAGACCGGCATCAGCGTCAGCAGCATCAATGCGGCGGCGGCGCCGCCGCCGCCGCCTGGGACGCAGCAGCTCAGAGGGCCGCCGGGGGCGCACCCGGATGCGCAGGTGGCGCCGGCGACGGGTGCGCATGACGCCGCGGCCTCCTTGGGGATATCGGAAGTTCAGCGGCATCCCGTGTGGCCGCCAGCCCAGCCGCTGCCGCGGACCGATAGCGGCGCGCCGCAGCAGGCGCATGCCGGTGCACAGCCCTCCGCAGCGCCGCCTCCTTCCCAGCAACAGCCAGCGCAGTACTCCTCCGTCCACCCAGTGCCGCAATCGCAGCAGCAGCGGTACCAGACCCCGCACGAAGCTGCGGTAGGTGGAGGCCAACCGAAGTTGGTCGCTGAGGTCGCAGGTCCCGAGGGCCCGCCGCCACCGCCGCACCGGCACCAGCAGCAACCGCAGCCCCCGCACTCGGTTTCACCAGCAGTGCCGGGGACGCTCCCGTCGCAATCCTGGGGCGCGACCGCACAGGCCTCGGACTGGTCATCTGGGATAGCGGGCTGCAGGTCTCAGCCAGCGCCTCCGCAGCCCTGGTCGCAGCACCAGCCCTCAACATCGGTATCGGCAGCAGCCATGCACGGCGACCTGTCGGCCGCCTCTTCCCCCTACTACACACTGCCGGGTTCACACACGGTCCCTCACCATCCAGGATGGGCGGCGGCAGCGCCGGCGCCGGTGGGCTCTGCGCGGCCGGTCGGGGCCGGCGCCGACGCCGACGCCGCTGCCGCAGTGGACGCGACGGCAGGCGCGGCCCCCTGGTCCATTCCGCCCAGCTCGGACGACGACGTGATTGTGGCGATGCTCAAACGCAAGATGGACGCGTGTATGGACAAGCTCAGGTGGGTGATGGGTGACGCCGGTTGGGGGGTTAGTTTGGGGGCTGTCGATCTCAGCGCATGTGTTGTACGGATGTGTACGGACGCTAGAGCGCGGTTGCATGTTGCCCTCGGTGGAAAACCACGCGCCCGTATACAGGACGCAAAACACAGGACGGCTGACGAGCACGGTACGGTATGTTCAGTCAGACAGGGCTTTTGTCCGGAGGGCGTCCATCAGCCTCCGTCGCCGCCTGCGTCCTGCCCTATCCGATCCGGCGCACGGGGGCATGCTCACGCAGACGTCAGGTAGCCAGCAACACAGAGGGTCGGTCACTTCATTTCGCGTTCACTACGGTAGATCATCCGGGTTAATCGTCTCTCGCATCCGTGCACCAGGTCTCTGGAGCGCAACCTGCGCAGCTGCCCTCCGGGGGCAAGGTGAAGCGGCGGCACTGCGAGGAGTCCGACGAGGACACCGGTCGGCCACAGCATTGGGGGCCAGCACCGGCGGCGGCGGAGCCGCCGCGGCCATGGCTGCCGCAGCATGCAGGGCCCCCGGCAGCGGCAGTATGCCCACAGCCAGCCCGGGGAGCGGCAGAGCCGGCAAAGATGCGGCGCGATCCTCGCGGGCTCGCGATAGCATAGGGGCTCAGGCCTCGGGGCCGGCGAGGTGGTACCTGTCCCAATGGGACAATCCCATCGAGATGAGGCTTTGCGGTAGCCGAGGCGGCGCTGCTTGTGTTTGGGGCAAGCGCCACGCGCTCCTGGCGTGACCAGGGCTGTTGGGATGGGTTTCGGGGTTGGGGGCCGGGCTGCAGGGGTTGCAGGGGACCTGTCGGGTAGTGGTGGTGACCGTGCTGGCCCGCGACGGGCAGCCGGACCTACCCGCCGTTCACCTGCGAGTGCAGGGCTCGCCACGCTGTGCGGGCTTCCCTGTAGAGGCCCTGGTGGCGAGCCTGCGCGTTTAGGTGTGCCGAGAATTCCAGATACTGGGCCAGATGCTCTTCGGGATTTTTTGCCGTGGATCGACGGGGTGTCGCGGTTAGGGGCATTGCAGTGGACAGCGGAACGGGGTTCCGGAGCCAGTCGGGCCGGTCAGCTGGTAGTACGGTATGTAGCCCGGTCCGCGTGACGAAGTACTGTACATTCATGGCACGTCCATAAATTGAACATCCTAACGTCCATCGGGTCTGTGCGGAGAGTGATTGTGTCGGATAAGCCTAGGTGGGCGGCGGGTAAGCCTGGGTGGGCGGCCGCGGAAGGATTGCGACGCACCCTTGCTACCGCGGCAACGAGGGGGCCCAGGACCCCTTGGGCAGACGAGAGCTGCGGCCCATCGCTGCGTGCAAGAGAAACCTGAACAATTCTGACGGCTGGGTGATCAGCCAGGCCTCGACTTGATGTCCTGCGCGGCGCTGTTTCGTCTTTGCGATGCGATTGAAATGCTTGGCACCGCTGCGTCCTGTCCCCGGTTTCGGTGGGAGCCGTCTTGGTCGTGCAAGAGCACCGGTCTGGCCGCCTCCAGGGCGATGTTGCCACCGTTCAACTTCAGATGCTGTGGGAGCTTGGTAGGGTGCAGAAACCTTCATGGTGCACACGCAAACGTACCAGCAGTTTGAGAGACTACGCGCACGCAGCCGGCGGCCCTTTTTCAGCGAGCCGAGGTAACTTTGCCGTACATGCTGTCGTGTAGTCCGATGCTGATCGGTTTGGCATGCTAGCCAGTCGTTACGAGTAAAAGAATTCTGTTGTTTTACCATACCTGCCGGTCATAAAGGACGCATTGCAACCGTGCACAAATTGCTCTATCTGTTAGGTTCGTTCCATGAGTTGTGCGATGTTCTTAAGCGGACGCATTCTAGTATACGAGTGTATTTTATGTTAACTACCAACTGTGTTAACTACAAGCTGTTACAAATCGTGGCGAGTTGCGCATTTTGTAAAATGCTCGGAGATCTTGCACAGCTAAAAGACCGAGCTGCAGCAGCCTTTCATGATGGGAAGCTGCAGGAATGTATACTGCTTACGAAGCAGGCTATTCAAGCCCTTGAAGCAGCCTTGAAGCAGGACGGTGTCGGTGGAGCGCATCGCGACGTTGCACGGGAGCTGTCGCGCTGCCACAGCAACCTGGCAGCCGCACATCTCGAACTTGACGACTATGATCAGGCTGCTGAGGATGCACGGGCAGCCATCGATCTCGACCCGTCGTGGCACAGGCCGTACCTCCGTCTGTGCACGGCGTTGACCGCGCTGCGAGGGTCCGCGGACGCGGCAGCGGACGTGCTGCGGACCGGCCTCACCAGATGCCAGGACCCTGATCAACTGCGGGAACTTCAGAACGCGCTGTCCATGCTATGCACCATGCCGAGCACAGATGACCGCGTCAAAAAACGCCCGCGGCTGCCTGGCGACGGTTCCGGGCCGTCGCAACCACCGGCGCTTCTGACGGGTTCAGCAACACCATCCGCCACCTCCAACGCCGCACACGCCACGGTAACTGCTTCCTCGACAACGGCTCCTGCAAAGAGGGGGGGCAACGGTCATCTGACGGATCAGGGCAGGGGCCGGGAGCCGCTGCACCCGGTTCTCCCAGTCACGGCGCTGTGCGGCTTCCTGGGCGCCGGCAAGACGACGCTGGTCCGCCACCTCCTCGCCCGCCTGGGTGCGGGGGCCGCCGCCCGGGTCGGCCTGCTGGTCAACGACCTGGCCGCCACCAACATTGACGCGCAGCTGCTGGCGCTGCCGCCCGCACAAGCTGCCGCCGCTGCTCCCGCCGCCGCCGCTGCCGCAGCAGCCGGTGCTGACGGTGGCGGTGCTGACGGAGGCGGCGGCGGCGGCGGCGCCCCACAGCTGCCCGGCGAGGTCCTGGAGCTCTCCAACGGCTGCGTGTGCTGCAACCTTCGAGGGGAGCTGCAGCAGCAGCTTCGGCGCCTGGCGGCGCGGGAGCCGCCCCTGGAGCAGCTGATAGTGGAGTGCACGGGCGTGGGCGAGCCTTCAGCGCTGGCGGCGGCCGTGCAGGCGCTGGCGAGGGAGGGAACGCGTGTGGAGCTGCGGCGCATGGTAACGGTGGTGGACGCCAGCACCTTCCTGGACTTGCTCGGACAGGGCGGGGCCACTGCCGGTGCGCCCGCCGAGGCCGAAGCGACGGCAGCGGCAGTCGCGGCAGCAGCAGCAGCAGCAGCAAGGGCAACGGGGCCGGCAGCAGCAGCAACAGCAGCAACAGCGGCGCACGGAGGTGAAGGTCGGAGGCGGCAGCCGCTGGCCCAGCTGTTGGTGCAGCAGGTGGAGTCCGCGGACATGGTGGTGCTCAACAAGTGCGACAGACTGCTGGAGGGGATGCGGCAGCAGCGACAGGGCGGACCGCACCCGCACCAGCCATCGCAGGCGGTGGAGCCGGCGGAGCCGGCGGAGCCGGCGCAGCGGACGCAGCCGGTGCAGCAGCAGCAGCAGCAGGGCGGAAGTACCTTCGCCGGAAAGGAAGGCGCGGACATAACAACCGCAGTGGCTCTGCCAGCGACAGAGGCCCAGGCCCAGGCCCTGGCCCTCCGAGAGCTGCGGCGTGTGAGGGCTGTCGTACGAGCCCTCAACCCGTCGGCGCACGTGCTGCAGAGCGTCCGCTGCGACGTGCCCGTGGCGGCAATCCTGGGGCCATTACCATTGCCGCCGCCAGGTGCGCCGAGACCGCCGGCCGGTGGCTTGCAGCCGTCGGCGGCCCTGCCGGAGGCTTCCGCGGCCCTGCCACTGCACAGGGTGGACGCGGATGCCGACGTGATACGCCAGGCGGCTCTGAGGCCTGCAGGAGCTGGGAGGCCGGTTGTCTCCTCGGATACCAGCGGTGGTGGCGGGGCCGTCAGTAATGGCAGCGGCGCGGAGGTTGGGGCGGAGGCGGGCCGGCTGGTGCCTGGCGCGGAGGCGCACGGCGTGGGTGCTGGAGGCCACGCCGACGGCAGAGCGAACGAAGAGGATGAGTACGGCATTGGTTCCTACGTGTTCCGGAGCCGGGTGCCGTTCCATCCGGGCCGGCTGTGGGCGCTGCTGCAGGCGATGGCGGAGGGGGACACGGCGCTGTGCTGTGGGCTGGCAGGGGGGCAGGAGGGGCTGCAGCAACCAGCGGCGGCGGCGGCGGCGGCGGAGGGCTGCCGCCTGGCGGAGCCCGGCGCTTGGGAGTCGGACGCAGCTGCCGCTACCACCTCGGAGCCGGCGGTGCTTCTTCCGTGCCCGCCGCCCCGCCTGCTGCTTCGCGCCAAGGGCTTCTTCTGGCTGGCGAGTCTGCCGCAGGTGGGTCGCGCCCGCTCGCGGCGCGATATGGCGAGACCCTCGCCAGGGGTCTCGGCGAGGCGCCGACGCCCCAGGGGGTTACCGCACCCTGCCATGCTGCTGATTCTGCCGCCGTACCCCACCCCCCACGCCACGTGATCCGCCGCGCCCCCCCCCCCCCCCGACGGCGCAGGCCATCTGGGAGCTGTCCCTGGCCGGGGGCCAGGTGGAGGTGGAAGCCGTGGGCAGGTGGCTGTGCACCATGGTGGATCCGGACCACTGGCCCGTGGGTCGGCGACAGGCGCCCGCGGCTTCGCGTCCCACGGGTCGCACCGACTCGACGCCCCTGGCTGGCCGCGGCGACGGCGGCAGCAGGGACGGCGAGGGCGGGGCGGGCAGCGAGTGTGATGAGGACGCCGAGGCGATGGACGACGGCGCCGACCACCACGACCTACGAGGTAGCGGGCGCGGTAGCGGTGGCGGCGCACGGGCCTCGGGCAGGTGGCATGTGCGGTGGGGCGACCGATGTAACGAGCTTGTGTTCATCGGGCAGGAGCTGGGAGGGGCTACCGCCGATGCCGGGCCGGGGCCGGTTCCTGGGCCGGAGGGGACCACAGCGCGTGATGGCGATTCCGATGGTGGTAGGGATGGGGGTGGTGCGGTCGGTGCTAACGTGGCGCAGCCGGCCGGGGGGGCGGGAGCGAGGGAGCGGCTGGCGGCGCTGCTGCAGTGGGCGCAGCTGACCCCGGCGGAGCTGGCCGCGGGCGAGGAGGTGTGGGAGGGCTGGGAGGATGCGGCCTGGCTGAGGATGCTGGAACGCTACTAGGCAGCGGCAGCTCAGCGGCCGGCGGCCCGAGGAAGGGGTGACGACGGGAGGGGGCCCTCCGTGCCCACGTGGAGTATGCGGCCGCTTGGAGTTTGTGCGATGTGCATCTTATGATGTTGTGAGTGTGGACGCTGGACGGGTCGGGCAGAGGAGAGCAGTGCAGTCATGGAAGCTATTGTGTAGGTGCTGCGATTCAACGGGGACGGGGGCACTCCCGCACGCCCGCTTGGACATTCATGTACTGCAGGCTTGCAGGCGGTATTTTTCAGAGTACGGTGTCGTATTGACCGGCAACGTTGGCAGCCTGCAGGTCCTCTGTTGCTCGGGAGGGCCCTTGCAGTTCGAGACGCGGTGCTTCACCGCTGAAGCTCCAGCGCCCTGAGGAGGAGGACCCGCACAGGTTCTCCCCACCACCCCGCAGTGGTCCGCAGTGGTCTGGAACGCTGCGCACCGCGCCCGCAGTCCAAATCGCCGCAGCAGCCTCGCCCGGCGCCATCTGGAAAGGACGGAGGTGTCATTGCCCTCCCCCAGATCAGTACTCGCAGCGCTCCATAGTATATCGATTTCCAGTGGAGAATCATTCGCCACCACCCTCCCTTGAGACTCAGCTGTCTATCCGGGGCAGTGTTGCTATCTTCCAAAACGGGGAAATAGAATTCCGCAGGTTTCCGGCCTGTCGCCAGTAGCCAAAAAACCTTTGGCAGGGCAGATTTTGGGGGGCTTCCTAGGTGCCAGGAAATAAAAAACTCCGAGGCAGGGTGGAAATATTTCTGCGTGTTTCGACAGCAGGGCCACTGTTACCACAGCGACGACAGGGATTCTAAGTCCATGGAGGCCCGAAGCGCGCTTTCCTTGCGTCGCGGATGCATATGGGAGGGTAACCAGGAGTTGGGGACATGGCATTCGAGTATGTTTTGGCGGTAGACAGGTGTACGATGCAGGATTTTCCCTGCGCCTGCAGATTTTCAGGCCTTTTTGGTAGTCTGGAAAATAGTTGGCAGGGCAGATTTCCGGCTCTCCACAGCGTCAAATAAATGAAATCTCGCAGGTTTCTTGGGGGTCCGGGAAATAAAAAATTTCCGGCTTTTTTGCCCGTAAATATTCTTTTTATTTAAGATAGCAACACTGATCCGGGGCCGCACATGCACAGACACCAGGCTGCATCACGAGGCGCGTCCTTCGCCCAACTTAGTTGACCGCGTTTCCACGTTGAATATCCTGGATGACGAAGATCAGAAGATGCAGTCTCGCATGCAGACCAGGACCGGGCTGCCCTCATTGCGTGTGGCCCAAGCTGCCACGTCAGCCACAGTCGCCACCACTCCGAAACCATGCAGCTCTCTCTACTCCCGGACACACTCCTCTTCCAAAACAGTTAAGCTCCTGCTGCCCCCTCTTCAGATTAACAAAACCTTAACGATACGTGGTCTTCCGGATCACGTGGCTTCAGCTCTGCTGCTGGACCTTGCCCGCCGCTGCCAGTTCCTTGAACACCGACTTCGCCCGGCTCTCAACCTCCTTCAGATACTCAGCCTGTACTCAGCAGAGGGGGGGGGTATCGGGTATTGGTAGACAAACTTACTGGGCCCAGGGGGGTGGGGATGTAAGCAAACCGACGGGGGCTAAAGGCGCAGTATGATTCGTGATGTTGCAGTGGGCCTCGCGGGTCATCGGTGACAGCCGCAGCCTCCTCAGGACCTCAGCACACACTGCATACACATATGCCTTGAGAGCGATAGCGATGGGCTGTTGACACTCTGTGCAAGAGGCCTGGGGAGGACAGCGGCCCGTGACGGCGACCGGTGTCACGAGAGGGGGCCGGGCTCCCTCGGCCATGCCCACGGACGGTTGGTTGGTTGATTAGTTGGGCCTCAGACTTGGTGGTTATTACTCCGCAACGCGCGCCCCCAAGCGGGCAGCTGCTTAGGATTGTTGCAGTTATACAGTGTACATCACCGGCCATAGGGGTGGTCCTTTCGGAACGTGCGCAGTCCAGTGCCCCCGGGGTGCGGCCTTGGTGGGTTTGTCCCACATACGGCATCCCCCCAGGACGTCCGTTGCTGTCCGTACACGGCAGCGACGCATCACCAGGCTGCAGATCTGTCAGATGCGGGGCCCGGCGCTCGTCGCCAGACAAACTCCCGCCCTCGCAACTTAACGCAACCATCCAATCAGAGCCTCAGATACAGTGGTATAATCTCAAATGCATCCTTCCAATGCCCGATGGCCCCTCTCCGCCCCTCACGTGCCCCCCCTGCCCGTGCCCCGCACCCGCGCCCGTGCCCGCGCCCGCACCTGCACACGCTGCGCGTACGAGCCGCTCTGCAGCCCCAGCACCACCCCCTCCATGCGGCGCTGCAGCGCCTCCGTGAAGGAGGCCTCCGTGATGGTGCCGTCCGCGGCCAGGGAGCGGAGCATCGGGTACCACTGCCGCTCCTCCGCGTACAGCAGCTGCGGGGACGGCGGCGGGAGCGGGGGCGAGGGCAGGGTGGGAGCCGGGTTCGGTGCTCGTTTGCGACCCCGTTGCCTTGATTGACATACATGCGTTGGACCGGGTAAAAATATGGAGTATCTGAGAACTCATAGGCAACGAGAGACATTCCGCTGACTGCCGGGGGACAAAAGGGGGCAAAGAGCAAACAGTGGGTGGGGGTGGGGTGGATGTAACTGCGGTAACAGCTGTGCTGTGTGAAGTACGCTGGTGGGGCCGGCGGCGAGGGAAGATTAAGGAGAAGGAGATTCCGGAGACCTGGACTCGGACGGAGCCCCTCCACAGCGGGATGCCAACGCCGCCGGGACCCAAGGGGCCGGGGTCGACGGCCTACCGCATAACCGCTGAACAAGGCAGCGCGGACGCCGTGTCAGTGTCTGTGTCCATGTCTGGTCAGCCAGGAAGGCAGGTCACCCGGGTAGGCTACGGACTCGTTTCGGCCTGACTACCGCCGCAGCGCCCGCACGGAGGAGCACGTGCCTCGGTCGTTTACGCGCGGCTGCAGATGGGTCCCGGCGCAGATCCGAGGTCCCCTGCCGCTTCTCCTCCTCCTTCCCCATCTTGTCTGCCCCTCCAAGACCCCCCCATTTGCCGTCAAATGCACACCGCACCGCACCCTAGCCCAACCTACCGCACCCTGGAGACTGCGTATCCCACCCCACCGCACCGCACCGCACCCCCCACCTGGTTGAGGGCGCCCTCCACCCCCGATGTCTCCGAGGTGCGCAGCTCCCGCGCCGCGTACAGCTGCAGCACCATCTGCAGCAGCTGCACCATCCCGTCGAAGCTGCGGTCGTCGTCCGGGAGGAGGGGGCGGGGGAGGCAGGCGCAGGCCGCCAGGGCGGTCCGGGGAAGGCCAACAGGAAGAGGAAGTTGGTGGGCGACGTGTCGACGCATGGAGGGGGGAACATGGGAAATTCGTAGACGTTTTCAAACTGCGCTGCTGCCAGCGCGACGGTCCGGGAGGGAAAGTTCAGGCGGCGCCACTGGGGCGACCTGGGGTCCGCGAACCAACACAACACGGCCCAACGACCACAACCGCCACGTGGAGTTCGGCGCTGTACCGGTCAATGTGTGTACAGATGGTGTATGTACTTGGTGCGTCGTTGCCGTGACTGGCTCGGGCCCTGACGTCCGGGCCCTGGCCACGCCACGGGTGAGGCCGCAGCCCCCACATCTGGCCATCGCCCCCACATGCCAAGGAGCCATCCGCCCGCTTCGCTTTCGGGGCGGCGAGCCGCAGGAATCATGAAGGCAAGCACCGTACGAAAGTACGGACGGACGTACGAGCGAAGGCACGGACTCCAGGGGGTCCGGGCACTCCTTCCTCACCCGTCCTCTGAGCTCTTCTTGATCCAGGCGAACGCGTTGGACAGCAGCGCCTCATCCAGCCGGGTGGAGTGGCGCTCCAGCGCGTCGCGGACCCGCTGAACCTACTCGTGCGGAGGGGAGGGGGGAGGGAGGGGGGAGGGAGGGGGGAGGCAGGGGGGAGGGAGGGGGGAGGCAGGGGGGAGGGAGGGGTACAGGAAATTGGGGGAGAGGGGGGAGGGGAGGGAGAGGAGCGGCGCCGGGGCAGGTGGCGGCGGGCGCGCACGCACACACATACACGACACGATATGTTTTATGGCGGTACAGCTCCCGCGCGGGGGCCCAGGTCTGCCAGGCTCCCCACACAGGCTTTCGTTTCCGCTTGCAGGTGGCACGCCCCTTTCCCCGTTTCGGGTGCCCGGCCCGCCCGCCCACGTATGTGTTTTGTGAGGAACCCGCATGTGAGTTCTTCGATGTCGAGGAAGTGTGCGTGGTATTGTAACTGATTTTGCATAGCAGTTCAGTGTAGCAGTACCGTATCGCAGTACAGTATAGCAGTACCGTATCGCAGTACAGTGCAGTACCTGGTCCTGCGTGAGCGGCAGGTACCACTCGCCCTTGTCGTCCGCAGCGGCCACCAGAATGTCCTGCACAGCAGCGCAAGAGAGGGACCCGAACGACCGACTGACGGACCGACGACCCGAATGACCGACCGACTGACTGACTGACTGACTCAACGACTGGCCTGACAACGAGTCAGACCAGACCGGGTCGGGGTTCGCATCTTTCCATTCACCACCCGAGCCGCCGCCACAACGCGCTCGAGCTCTAGAGCCCTGTTGTCAGAACCGCGAGCCGTCCGAACAAAAGGTCTCACCGGACCGGGTCCGACCTGAGCACCTGAGCACCTGACCCGATCCGCAGTCGGATCTGGGGCGTGACGTCCCTTTCGTGATCACGCGAGGACGACATCCTCCGGACACCGCCCCTCACCCTCCCCTCACCCACTGGCGGTTCGGACTCTGAACACCGCGACGATATGCGAGGCGGCCCACAGGGGAGGCCGCGGCCCCAGGCCGTCTTCTTCCCACGCCACCCACCCACCCACTCAACCACCCACCGCTGGGGCGTCGTGTCGCCTCGGGCGGTCCACCCCTCCCCTGTCGCCCCTCCCTCCCCCCCGCAGAGACGTGCAGCGCATCAACACATCAACAACATGAGCCTCGCCTTCCACCAAACCAGTGAGGTGCGTTTCATCGTTGCAAGTGGGTTGTCCGGACCCATGTGGGTCAGAGGACTCTCAGCTGACCTGGAGCACCTTGCCGCTGTCCTCCAGCTGCTGCTCCGTCCGCCGCCGCACCGCGTCCACCAGCAGCATCACGCCCTGAGCCACCGCCTGCAGGCGTGGGTGGGAGCGGGACGGGACGGGGTTTGGGTCGGGGGATATGAGAAATGGGTAGTAGAAATTGTGAGCCTGCGTTGATGCCAGAGCAACGGTCCGATTGGAGTACGGCACAGCGTGGGGGCTAAAGCGGGTTTGTGCAGAGGTTGCGTGGGCAGCTGATGGCAGACCGCGACGGGGCGGCGGATGGTCGCAACAGGTGGCTGGCTGGGTTGAACACGGCCGAGCGGCAGGCGACTGGGGTTCGCATACTTTTGATCTGGGTTGGAGGCGTTTGGGACTGCGCCGGCGCTCGAGTGGTCAGGCGGATAAGTTACAGGTACGGTCACGCAGTCCCGTTCATGCAGAGACGCCACGAGGGTGGCGTGTCGCGCCTCGCCATGCTGTGCGGGCTGCGTCGGCCGACGTTCACTTTTTGTTGGGGGAGGTGAGGGCTCACTCCGTTGACCGTCCACCACTGCTGCGGAGAGTCTAACCGGATGGCGCCGGCGCCTGCCTGGACGATAAACCCTCGAACCCAGGATCCAGGGCCTCAATCCTGGCGGGAGGTATCCAAAAGGCTGCGCCCGAACCCGCACTGAAATGCATTTGCCATACCACCACTCGGCAAGCCTGGCGGATGCGCCCGCCTGGTGGCAGTGCTGTCCCGCCCCCTCCTCCTCACGGACGCTGGCCAGCAGGAGGCGAGCCAACCTCCCCGCTCTCGGGGTCGTTTCTGGATTTGGGTTTTTTCATTCATCGCCACATTCCTCCGCGCCGCCGCACCTGCAGGCGGTCCTTGTCCTCCTTGGTGGCAGCGGTGTCATTGCGCGTCGCGATCCGCATCCAGAACTTGGTGTCGATCGCCATGATGTTCTCCGCCACCAGCTGGGCCATCTGCCGGTCCAGCGGGGACACAGGTCGGGTTGAGGGGCCAACCAGGTTCTCACCCCACCGCGGGTCAACGGGGGACCCCGCGGGCCGTACGGAGGTACGAAGGTTTTGTCGCCACGAGTCTCAATTTTAGGGTGTGGATGCGAAGGGCATGTGCCCATGCCGTGCTTGATGATGCCATTCGGCACGGTCCCCGACGACGGCCGGACGGCCGCCGGAGGGCCGGAGGTCCGCATTGCAAGCGCGAGCTGTCTTCAGTACCAGCATCGCAGGACTAACAGCAGACTTCCAACGTAGAGGTGTCGTATCTATCGCTCACAACGGAGCAGGGCAACAGGAAGCGGCCGAACCGAACGCAATATCCTTGCGCCGTCTCGTCACCTGCTGCTGCGATTTGACGCTCAAAAGCTTGTCGATCAGATCATCCAGTGCCGCCGTTTCCTTAAGCGAATCTCCAAGATCAGAGCGCGCCAATACAAGCCGGTGCGAAGAGAACTTATTCTTCCCAAGCGCGAGTTGTAGCGGCGGTGCTACACGCACACGCACCACCGCTTGAGCCGGACATGTGAACGCGGAAAAGGCTTTCACACGTTGAACAGGAGACCGGCATCCAGCTGCCGTCTGTGCGCCCAGAGGGCGCAGCGCATATGACATTGATACTCGACGACGACCTAGATAATATTATGAAAATCAAATTTCGTTAGCAAATTCAGGTTTATGGCATGTAAAAGAATGGTGCGGGTGGGCATGATGGAAAAAAATGTATACGAGTATACCCTTCATCATCGTCACGTGGGTCTTGGCCGCATTGAACTTGGTTAATGGACAAAGAATGAAAACCTATCACATGGTCAAAAAGACGTTCATTTCTCCGTCTTGACCCTGTCTGAAGGAACCCCGATTATGACTGCTATGTTGTGGAACTCAATTTATTGCACTAGTTGCTATGTGTTCTTGATGGAAGGCAGTTAGAAATCAAGGACAAAGCGAGCAAAACTTTGGAGTGCAAAGCAGTATGGATGACGGAGGTCAGGTCGAGGACGCCGGAGCCCACGACTCGCTGGCATCCGGTCTCGCGGACGAGCTGAGCAGGAGACTGACAAACAGTGACCCGGCAAGATGTTCGCCGTCAGACGGGAAGCCCCCGCTTTGCGGAACGCACCCCTCACGCCCTCACGTTGGTTTGGCTGTGGGCGTAGGTGCCCCCGCCACCTCCAGCGGAGAATGCGGACTTGACCAAGCCACCTCCGCGTATACTTTGCGAGGTGCGCTTTGCCGCGACGTGTAGGCCCCTGTCGGCTTACTAGGATTTCCGGTACATAAGGTTGGCGGGCGAAGCGACTTGTTCTTGGCTAGCTGTTTAAGGTAAGAGCAACATAATTGCCCTTCTTTGCAACCCCTTGACGCACAGGAGCGGCATGACGGCACTGCCGATGATGCTGACTTCCGGGGTGTCGATCATGGGCTCATATCGAAATGGCGACAGAAGGAGAAGCTTAAGACGACAAGCGTGGCACTGGTGCTTTGCCTCAATATTGGGGTAGACCCTCCAGATGTAATAAAAATATCGCCCTGTGCGCGCTTGGAGTGCTGGGTGGACCCCTTGTCCGCACAGCCTGCTAAGGCTCTCGAGCATATCGGTAAGAGGGGCTTCAGCGGGGAGTATCGCCGGCGTACCATGCCGGTTGGTGGAGCACGTAACTGATGGCGGAGGTGTCCTCCGCCGAGACCCGTGGGCCACGGCAGTACAGGAGAACGGAAGGGCTCACCAAAACCTACGTCATACACAATTGGAAACAATTTATGACATAGGATGGCACTCTTCAAGGCGCAGTTTTAATCATTCTTGGCACATGGTATTTGCTTATCGATTCTGGCGGTGTGGGAGAAGCCCTACCCCGGGCCAGACTGTTGGGCTCCCCGTCCGAAGCTGAGCAATCCGACGGCATCCACGTTCGCCCCCTTCGGGACCTCTCCTCCCTCCCCGCAGGCAAGAACTTGCAGGCGCAGTACGAACGTTGGCAGCCGCGCGCCAAGTACAAAATGCACCTGGACCCCACCGTGGAGGACGTGAAGAAGCTCTGCCTCAGCTGCAGGCGGAACGCGAAGGTGCACACACTCAGTCTAAGTAGGGAGGTGGTGTGCGGCCTCGGATGGTGGGCCGGCAGCGGGGTGTTGGCGCAAGCCACGCGGCGGGGTTGGCGTGACTGCCGCCGGTGCCAATCGACTTCACGGCCGGCTGCCTAGCTAGCGACGGTTGGTGATTCGGGGATGTCTGCCAGGGAGGAGGGGGAGGGGCATTGGCAGTTCGGGCGGCCCCAAGCGTCTTGCGGATGCTTGTGAGAGGTGCCGGCAAGAGGCGCCGGGGGGCTGGAGATGCCCGTGGACGGTCCGCTGTCTTGCGCCCAAATAACTGCTAATGGGACTTAGGAGCCGATGATGGGGCCGCAAGAAGCTGTCGATGCGAACCCATCACCCCACGGGAGCTGCATATGCCGAGCTCGCATGGTCCCGCACCACCACTCCACCAACCCCGCCGCCGCAGAATGAGCGGGTCTTGTTCCACTACAACGGGCACGGCGTGCCGCGGCCGACTGCGAACGGGGAGATCTGGGTCTTCAACAGCCGGTACACTCAGTACATCCCGCTGTCGATCTACGAGTTGCAGGTGGGAAAGGGTCCAGCTGAGGGGCGTTGAAACCAGGCGGGCGACCGCAGCAGCGGACGTCAACGGGTCCGGGAATGCCAGCCAGCTGTAGGAGAAGTGCCTGTCGGCGTGCAGCGCGCGTCTTATTCCGCTGGTTGGCGTGTGCGTGCACAGGCAGGTGTGTTTAGGATGTAGACACTCGCGCGGTAGTCAGGAGCGTCCTGTAGTGTCCGCCCATCCCCAAGTCAGCTGCGCGTGCCTTGCTGTCGGACGGCCGACTGACTTGCCGTCACCCTGCCGCGCCCGTCCGTCCGGGTGTCCGCAGAGTTGGCTTGGGACCCCCAGCATCTACGTGTTGGACTGCTCCGCGGCGGGCCTCATCATCAACGCCATCCGCCAGCTGATGGACCAGCGGAGCAACGACGCGCTGCGGGGCATGGTGGGTCAGATGGAGACATTAGGGCCAGATGCCGCTGGCTGGGAGGATAGGGTTTCATACTGACTGGAGAGGCTGTGGGGTCAAAGGGCGGGTCACGAAGCAACCGTGTTTGGGTGCCCTGGTGGCGGGTCGTGTACAGACAGGCGGGCACCACAGCCCCTTGTCTCATTCCTTGTTACAAGAACTGGGAAGCACCGCAACGTATCTGTTAACGACCAAGGGTAAGGGGCGAAGGGGCCATGGCGGCGCCGCTCTGGCTCACCGGGCTCGGGCTCTCTCGCGCGCTTTGAACAGTCCCTGTGGGGGCGTCACAGGCGGGCCAGGACGCGCCACCACGGGTTTCGCGAGCTTCTCTGGGAGCGGCTCGGCATGACTCTGGTGGCGTAAGAGACGAACACCATTTTTCGGAGCGCCGGCCCTGCACAGACGCATCCTGACTTGCTGAGCGCCGTGCGGTGTCGGTCTGTGTCTGGTCGCAGGCGGGGATGTACGCCACGGGCAGCGGCGGTGCGCCCGACCACCTGAAGGAGATCATCGTCCTGGGTGCATGTGGGGCAAACGAGCAGCTGCCGCAGAACCCGGACCTGCCCGCGGACGTGTTCACGGCGTGCCTCACAACGCCGATCAAGGTGCGGCCAGGCATAGAGGTGCCGGAGGCGGAAGGGTTGGTTATGGGGGTCTCAGGACAACCCCCGGGGCTGCCAGCTGCCGGCCGCCGGCAGGGAAGGGTCCGCTCGCGAATTGATGCTTGGGATGGGACCCCCGTCCGTCATCTCGTAACCAACGCGCTGCGGAGGTCGAATACATATGGGGGGATTGAATTCCAAACTGTCTGCGCATTAGCACACGCGATTAAGGCAACGGGCAGCTGACGTGCTTCGTGCGGCTCTAGGTTTGTACAGCAACAGATCGGCGCCGCCGCCATACGGCTCCATATCAGGCTCGTGCGACATGAGATTGGAGAGCCTGAGTAGCTGGAGGGCCGGTGTATGGGGAATGGGCTCGGGTGTTCGACGCGCGGCTGGTGCGGGGGCTCCGCTGTGTGCTGTCCCGCAGGTGGCGCTGCGGTGGTTCTGCTCGCGCAGCCTGATGCGGCACGACGGGCTGACCAAGGACCTGATTGACCGGATACCGGGCAAGCAGACGGACCGGAAGACGCCACTGGGCGAGCTGAACTGGATCTTCACGGCCATTACGGACACCATCGCCTGGAACACCCTGCCGCGGCCGCTGTTCCAGAAGCTGTTCCGCTCGGTGCGTGTCCGCACGCGCCCTTGTCCTTATCCGTGTGCGGACGGTCCATCAGTGGGAGGGAGGAAGGGAGGGAGGGAGGGAGGGAGGCAAGGTGAGAGAGAGGATCGCGGGTGGGCCCACCTGGGGCTGCAGCCTGCCACGGGTTGCTGTGGGGGGATACGGAGTGGTACGAATCGTACGAGGGTACAGCATCGTAAATGTAAGCTGCGCCGTGCAGTGCGGGGTAAGAACGACAAGCGCAAGACGAACCGATGAACACGAGCACGGATCGCGGGGTGCAGCTAGAGAAAAGTCGGTCGCTTAGGGGGATTCGCAGCATATACGAGCTGCGTTTCTCTTATGGGCCTGTCGACGATGCGGCCGTACCTGCAGGCCCGGTGTTGGTGCTTGCGGTCGTTGCCTTCAGTGCGCTATGACGTCACACCTTCCGCGCCCTGCGGGCCGTCTGGTTGGGTCGGTTCGGGCGGGGGTTGCCGATCCGGTCAGTTCCACGTTCGCCCTCCGTCCACACGGCGCTCCGCCCACGCGGCCCTCTCCACCGCGGGCCCCCCCCAGGACCTGCTGGTGGCGTCCCTCTTCCGGAACTTCCTGCTGGCGGAGCGCATCATGACGGCCGCGGGCTGCACGCCAGTGTCGTACCCGCGGCTGCCGCCGACGCACCAGCACCCCATGTGGCACGCCTGGGACCTGGCGGCGGAGATGTGCCTGGTGCAGCTGCCCACGCTGTCCAGCGACCAGCAGGCGGAGTTCACGCCGTCCAGTGAGTGGGATTGTGCAGGGTGGGGATAAGGGAAATTGGTAGACAGGGGATGAGGGGGTGGGGTGGGCGTGATGGGGCATGCAAGGGGGATGGGTTGTGGGTGGGGTAGTCAGCTCGCGGGTTTGGCTTTTCGAGGGGTATATCCTGCTATAGGCGCCGTGTAGCACCGCAGTACCGTAGCGTCGTGAGAAGTCGTGTATGAGCTGCATCGGTCCCAGGGGGTGTCCCAGGGGGTGTTTGATAACAGAGCTGGGCTCCACAAAACACTCGGTCGATTAGATCAGGGACGAGTGCGGGGCCATAGGGATCAGGTCGTGCAAGACCGGCGGGAAGGGTTAGACAGGACGGTGACGGCTGGCCCCGACGAGCCCAGCGGTGGCTACGACAGGCTTGAGGAAATAGCTGCTGGGCTCGTCGCTTCGCTGCAACGACGATGCACGCGCTGACAACCTCTGTAATATTCTATCGTCAAAGTGTGTCGGTCATTGACTTCACGTCCGGCCCACCCGCCTTCGTCCCTGGCTCGACCCCTCGCAGCATTCTTCTCGGAACAGCTCACGGCCTTTGAACTGTGGCTGGCGCACGGCTCGCGCGACAAGAAGCCACCGGAGCAGCTGCCGATCGTGCTCCAGGCGAGTTGTGAGCTGCGAATGCCACAGTCCAGCGAATGCTAGAGAAGAAGCACACGCTGCCACTTGGTACAATATTCAAATGATGTTGAAATGATATTCTCGCCTCCTCACCTTATTAACATCAGCGGCTGTCACCTATGACCCGCGGGGTCCACTGTATCGTGATCCCTTCATCCAACGGACACATTCAACGGACACTCCGCTGGCGCCGAGCCCTCACTCGCGGACTTTTTGCCTCGTGTCGAGATACGTCCGCCTGCGCCCTCCTGCGCTGCCGTCCCTGGGTTCCCTGTTTTTCGACCGCGCAGGTGCTTCTGAGCCAGGTGCACCGGCTGCGCGCGCTGGTGCTGCTGGGGCGCTTCGTGGACATGGGGCCCTGGGCGGTGGAGCTGTCGCTGTCTGTGGGCATCTTCCCCTACGTGCTCAAGCTGCTGCAGACCACGAGCGCGGACCTGCGCTCCACGCTGGTGTTCATCTGGGCCAAGGTGCTGGCGCTGGACCGCAGCTGCCAGGTGCGTGGCTGTGGCTGTGTGGGTATGGCTTTGAAGGTAGGTGGCTTGTCCTTGGGTGTGGTTTGGGGCTGCCGCGAGGTGTTGGCGCACGGTGTGAGGCCTCTGGCAGGGCGCCGTACGGGAAACGAACAACGATCAGAGATATCTGATTAGGCAACTCTGGCAAGTAACGACACGGCGATGGTGTCATCACGCCGTCCCGTCAACCGTGCGCGCGTGTTGAATTAAGAGCGCTTTAGCGTAAAGTTCGCATGCGGCGTAACGGGACATCCCACGGCGCTGAAATGGTTGCGACGCGCAAAATTTCGATGCCGGGGAAGTCGCACGACAGCGGCCGGCTATGCGCTCTCAAGCGTTGAGGGGGAGCGGGTCCCACGCGCCCACGGCTCGGTGGTGGAGGTGGATCCTTCTAGGCATGTAGGCTTGGGGAAAGCGCTCTTGGGGTACGTCGCCGCGCAGCTGACCTTGAGGTTGGCGCATTATTACTTGCGAGCAGCCCGTTGCTTGGCGTGGTGCAACTCCCAAAGCCAGGAAGGAGCGCGCAGCAGCGCGGTTGGCTTCCCACTCGTGTTAGGTTTGGGGCGGTCGCCAATCAAAAACAACGTTGGCACGCCCTCTAGACGTGACGTTAATATTTTCGCGGCTGGCTGTCTGGGTCATGCCACGCGGGTGCAGGCGGATCTGGTGAAGGACAACGGCCACCTGTACTTCATCCGCTACCTGGACAGCGTGGACGGCCACATTGACCTCTACTCGCGGGCGCAGGCGGCGTTCGTGCTGTCCGTCATCTGCGATGGGTTCCCCAAGGTGCGATCGAAGGGAAGTTGAGGCGAAGGGACGGGGAAAAGCGCTTGAGAAGGTGAGGGCTGGGGCGGAGGGGAAATGGAGGGGAGAAGAAAGTGGATTGGACCAGGTTGGGGTTGCAGGGAGGCCCCTGAAGCGGCTCGGAGTGCGGAAGCGCGCGGCCATGGCTTCGAGCTTCCGTTGGTCCCGGTATGGCAGTGCCTGGGAGGGGTTCGCATGGGCGCGGTGGCGGCCTACCTGGTCCCACATCCCTGATTCCGGATTCCTGCCTCGCCTGGGCGGTCATCCGCCCGCCCGCCCGCCCGCGTCTGTCCCACCCGCAGGGCCAAGCGCTGTGTGCACACACCCAGCTGCTGACGGTGCTGCTGCGGTGGCTCCGCTCGCTGGCGCCCGTCAACATCACGTTCGGACCGGCCGGGCACCCGCTGCTGCTGCGGTGGCTGTGCCTGTGCATCGGCAAGCTGTGCGAGGACATCCCGGAGGTGGGTGGGCTGGTGGAGGCGGGCTTGGGGCTGCAGGCCGCCCGCATGCAGTTCGCGAGAAGTACCGTACCTTGGCAGTCAACGTCTTGGGAACCACTCGAGCGTCTGCGCCAGTAACTCAATGGTTCATGGAAGCCGGATGGGCAATCGCGCGAAGGTCAAATCGGGTGCTGGCCCTATCCGTCTGGCACAGTCGCAGTCACAGCTGCCGCTGATGAAGGGGCCCTGATTTCTCATGGGAACTTAAGGGCCCTGACGTAGCTTCAACGCCGTCTAGGTGCGCGCGACGTGCATGTTGCCCGTCTACTGTGCCCGCACTGTTCCCGCACCTCATCTGGTTCCATCGCGTCGGCCCTCTTCGATTCCAACCACGTAAGTAACGACTCAAAAGCGCCCCTGACTGCATCTCTCTGTTTCGCCACCCCTAAAACTGTGCCCCCTATCCTGTCCCGTCCCGTCCGTCCATGCGTTCCGCGCCCCCCCCCCCCGTAACGTGTGGTGTGTCAGTTCTCGCTTCACGCCATCCGGGAGGGCGCCGCGGACATCCTGGTGCAGCTGCTGACCAGCCCGCTGCCGGAGATCCGCGCCGCGGCCATCTTCGGCCTGGCCTGCCTCGTACACAGCTGCCCGGACCCCAACGACCCCTCCCACCCCGCGCACGCGGCCGGGCACCAGCACCACGGCGGCGGCCCCGGCGGGGTGCCGGGCAGCGGCGGCCCGCTGCCCGACCACCCGGGCCTGACGCTGACGCCCTCGGAGGACCGGCTCCCCGCGGAGCGCCTCATCGCCGGGGCGGTCACGCAGGTAAGGGGTCATGTGACGAGTGTTTGATGAGAAGCCCACCTACAACCACCCGGGCCCGGATGTGACTAGTGTGTTATCAAGCAGAAAAGCTGAGCCGCGAATAAGCAGACCCGTGTCCAGCAATGCAACCGACGACTGAGACCGAGACCAGAGTTACCAATATGCCAGGGCGAAGTGACTAGTGTGTGCGCACCCTAGGTGCAGTGCCGTCCGTGACGTGTATGGAGCGATAGAGAACACCCGCCGGAATCTGCCATATCCCGGACCATACTCACCAGGAGACGGCGGCGCGTGTGCACCGCACCGCACCGCACCTGGATGTCTCTCCCGGGCATGTTGGGTCGCAGCGCCTGACGAACTGACGCCGCATGGCCAACAATGGGATGCCACATGCTTGTTGCCCGGCAAAGTGCGGGTTGCGTCGTGAAGGTCCAGGTCCAAGGGTATGGGCGCTGGATGGCCGGGTGACCTAATCGTCGGGCGCAGGCATATCGGGCGTGTCTGCGCGCCGGCCGTTCAAGTCTTCACACGCGCACCCTCGCGCCCCGCCGCCCGGCCTGCGTGCCGTTGTTGCGTGCCAGGTGGTGTACGACCCGGCGGTGCTGGTGCGCGCGGAGCTGGCGGTGCTGTTCGCGCGCTTCGTGCGGGGCCACGGTGCGGCGGTGCGGGAGGCCATGGCGGCGCAGCAGCGCCGGCTGGAGGAGGCGGTGGCCCAGGTGAGCGCGTCTCAGGACTCTCAAGGCGATGCGGTTACCGGTATGTGCTGTGCTGTGCGCCGGTCTCTCTCTGCGACACTGCGAGGTTTCAGTGCTTCGATGATAGCCGTGGCCCATGCGTTCCCATGCGGTGGCGCGCCGAGTGAGGTGAGGTTAGATGAGGTGGCCCTCTCCTCTGCGCATCTCTCCCCCGCGCCCGTGCTCGCGTGTGCAGGCACGTGCGATGGCGGGGGTGTCCGGCGATGACGGCGGAGGTGGCTACCGGCCGCGATCCAGCCCAGGCCACGGGCAAGAGGGTGAGTAGCCGCAGCGTCGATCCGGCTGGCAGGCACACATCCTGTTCACCGGCTCCCGCTGGTCAGTCAAGCGAGGGGCACGTGGGAGCCTGCGCAAATGTCGTCAAATGTGTGTGTCAGTAGCGGGTATTCCCGGACCCGGTGGGCCTCCTATGGGTGTCAATATGGAAAAGAAGCACGCTAGCCTCGTCAGGGTGGGGTCGTCTGGACTGCAGTGAACCTGCCTGGCGCATGGAACGGCATGGAACCGAGGCCGGTCACACGCCGTCGGGTGTGTTTGCCATTCGTGATGTTCGCGCAGGTGCTCCGGGGGCCGCATGGCCTCCTGGGGCTGCAGGCGGCGGCGGGCAGCGGCCCCCGGCGGGGCCGCCGGGCGGCCCGGGTGCTGGCGGCGGGGCGGGGCCGCAGGACGGGGCGGCGGGGGGCCCGGCGCAGCAGCAGCAACAGCAGCAGCAGGTGCTGTACTCCAAGATCGCGGAAGCCATCACCATGCTGGCGCTGGACCCCGCGCCCAAGGTATGTGGTGCCGAGCCCTTGCTGACGTTGGAGAGTGGACGATGGGAGGCGGCCCGTGTGGTCCCAAGGCCGTGCCATTGCGGCGCGAACCCACGGAAGGAAAGAGGGAGGATTTGGCAGGGGTGTCCCGGTCAGGGCAGGCCTGGGCGGGTTTGCGCCACATGGGTATTGGCAGGGGTGTTGGGTCCACGACGGCGTTCGGGTGCCGGCCGCTGGGGATGCAGACCTTCCCGCACACGTTCCTTGCACACCGCCTCCCCACACAGGTGGCCCGGTACGGCCGCGACGTGCTTCGGATCACACAGTACGAGCTGTCCTTCGCGGCCACCGGCGGGCCCTATGCCACCGCCAACGGCAGCCTGTCGCCCCGGCGTGGAGACACGGCGGTCGGTGAGTGCTCAATCAGGGCCTTATGGCTTCCCAGAAGAGTGTGGCAAGCGAATGGGCATTTTTGGAGTGCACATCAAGACGCACTGCACGGCACTGCACGGCAGAACAGGAACCGGAAGCCCCTGGGGGCACACTGACAAGGCGCGGTTCGACGCGTGAGGGTGCATGCCACTCAGCCCCACCCTGCCCTGCCCTGCCCTGCCATGACGTGCTGTCCGTGCTCGTTGCCCCGACTCAGCAGGCTCATTCGCCGCCAAGCTGAAACCTCGGTCGTGGCGCAGCAGCTTCACCATCGGTGGCCTGCCCAACCTCTCGCGCATCTCCAGCGACCCGCACGACCCGCACCACGCGGGCTCCGCGGCCTCGTCGTACAACGCGTCCAGCTCCGTACCCGGCGCGGGCGCGGCCGCCGGGGGCGGCGCCTCATCGGGCCCTCCGGCTTCCATGATGCGGCGCATGCCGGCGGCGGGGGCCGGCACCGGAGCGGGCGGCAGCGGGGGCGCGGCGGCCAGCGCCGCCACCTCCACGTCGGCCTCGCCGCCGTCACCCGGCAGGGATGTGCCCCTGGCGTACAGCAGGCATCCGTACACGTTACGCACGGTCGCAGGTAGGTCGAGGCCCAGGTCCAGGCCCTAGCGGCTTGCCAGTTTCTCAGCTCAGCTGTGGGTCTGGGTGCGGATTCCCGACGTAAGAGGCGGCTTTAGCCGTCCAGACTGTGAAGACGGGGAGGGCACCCCGTGGCGGGCTGTACATCGACAGCGGGCGGTCGCGGGCGGGGCAGAGCAGGGACAGTCACCAAGACCAGTCACCAGGACCACGGTGTGGTCCTCGTCAACCTGCCTGTCCATGGGGGCCAAGGCAAATCTCCACATGTCAGTCGTGGTGGGGATGGGAACGGGAGCTCCACCCTGGCAGCTGGGGCTGCTTGTCCTGGACATGTCCCTTCTTACCTCTGATGGTGACCCCCTCCCGACATTGGCTGCGCCTGCTTATGCCGTTTCCACGCGAGACAATCGCCTTGCGGTCGCATCGGCCTTCGCGATGGCGCACGTCCCGCAGCCGGCCTACCGTGTGAAAACGAAACAGTGAAGGTCGGCACAGCAGCTGTGCAGTATCCTGTCCATTACGGAACTCATGACCAGTCCAGCGCCCGTGGCGGTATGCCCACGCAAGGATGCATTCCATTCTGAATGGACCCTCGTACTCTAGCAGCGGTTTACGTCCGCCGGGTTTTCCTGACCTCCCTGCAGACCCGCAGTACATCGGTCCCGGAGCCGCGGCTTCCAGCGTTGGTGGGCTGAGCGACTACGACGCGACGCACCACGGCGGGCACCACGGCTTCGGGGACACGCGGGCGCATGGGGGCTCGGGACTGGCGGGTGCCATGCTCAGCGGGCAGGTACGCGGATCACTGGGGCTGCGGCCGGAGACAGGGCTGATGAGGCGGTTGTGGCAGTTGTGGGGCCAAGCGAGGGGACCGCGGCACTAGAGCCGGCAGCGCTCGTGCAGGCACCGGGGATCGAACGGGGTCGCGTGCCGGGACATGCCCGCGGGAGGGTGCCCGCGTGGACGCGGGCAATTGAGTTACGGTATTTTGCGGGTGGAGGGTGTTTTAAGGAAGATGGAACCGCGAGAGGGTGTTTTTAAGGAGGAGATCCGCCCGACCGATACCAAGTACCAATATACTTACCATGTTTGCCTGCGAATGGGAAACCATAAAACAGCAACAAGGGAGCCGCGCCACCACCGACAAAATTGCAAAGCAAAACAAGATCCGGCAGGATATGGGCGACCCAGCATTACCCAAACCAAATTATACTAGTGACACAGGCACGCGGAGTTGTGGAGATGTAGGCGCCGAAAGAATCTGAGCATTACGCACCGCTATACCGCCTCCCTGAATCCATCGAACTCAGCCGCCACTTAAGGACATGGCCCCGGGAAGCTCCGGGAGCCATGGTAGCTGTTGCCGTCATGGCAAACTTAAGAGCAGCAGACGTAGGCCGCGGGCGGGGAGCAACACGGATGGGAATTTTGACGTCGTCAATGGGTGGGCACTTAGGGCCCCATCGGAGCTACGACACCGCCTGTAATGAGCCTTGCCGCGCCCACGGGCTGGGAGCCTTGCAGTCATTGCAGGCCTTAAAGAACAATCGCGGTGATCGCTTGTAGTGGCAGGCGTCTTGAGGGATGCTCTGCTGGGCTCTTCGGATCCGTGCGTCGCACACTTTTCGAGGGACGCGTCGCCCGGCTCCCCATGTGCGTGCGTCCCATCCCACACGCGCCCGCCTGCTGCGTTGATCGGGTGCCCGCCCCGTCTGTGCTGTAACAGGACGCAGCGATGGCGGGCGGCTTACCGGGTGGCCCCCCGCCGGTGGCGGTGCCCAAGAGCCTCATCTACGGCCTGTCGTGCGAGTACTTCAGCCGCCCGATGCTGGAGCCGCAGGTGGGTGACTGCTGTACACAGTGCCCGTCATGCAGCGCCGGCATGTCGATTCACATCAAGCAAGGGGATGAAACACCTACGTTCCTAGGGCATGCTAGACGCCGCGCTTCCGTCCCCGCATCCTGTGGACTCGACAACAGCTGGTCCGACGCCACCTTGGTGCCCCCTCCCCGCCGGTTTGCTTTCTGCTCCACACCAGTCGTCGGCTTGGCGGGAATCTGACGGCGCCAAGTTGTGTCCTTGGACGGCGCCGGTGGACCCGGAGCGGAAGGCGCGGCGGCGAGCTATGATGGACGTGGCGGCGGCGATTTCGAAGGCAATACGGACCCCCAAGCTGCGCGAGCAGGTACATGGCTTCTTGGGACATGTGAATGTGTCCGCATGACTCCGTGACGCGTTTCTCGGCTGTGGAAACAGGTTAGGATTGTTTGGCAGTGGATAGGGCAGGATAGGGCAGGGTAGGGCAGGATAGTGAGTAACGAGGCAGCGGACCATAGTGTGAGTTCTGTAGTCAGTATGATGGTTGATGGGTGGATTTTAAGCGCCCACGCCGGCTGTTCCACGGCATCTTACGACTGAGCCCGCGGGAACCTCCCCGGCTGCAGCTGTAGCTGCAGCAAAAGGCAGCCCTGCCCTCCTGCCCTGCTCCTGGCCACTTGCCATGACCTGTCGCGGCATGCGAGCTCATCTTCGCCTCGTTCCTCTCGCTCCCTTTCACGCTTCTGTTCTTTTTCCTTGCACGCCCGCCAGCTGCATTCGATCGAGTCGGGGCCGGAGCCGGTCTCCGCCCTGGCCTTCCACCCCTACCACCAAGTCCTCGTGTCAGCGGATGTGCGGGGCATGCTCAAGGCGCA